>CANSNZ010000302.1:3372500-4572500 GCA_947646795.1 Beta lomatogona | reverse complement strand
AAATACATATTTTCTCTATATTTTAACACTTATAACGTGGAAATGTGCACAAGAGCCAATGAAAAATGAAGGATAGAGACTAGAGAGATAAAGAAAAAGACTCATGTGCTACGATGAGAGAGAAAGCGACTATATTTTCAAAAATGTCAACGTAATAAGTGTTAGAGAATTACTAAACTCAAAAAAATTGGAAGTATTAAAAACAAAGTGTTGAAGCTATGATGTATAACGCACAACACATGTGAGTGTCCCATATTAATAAAAGAAGAGAGATGGATTCATTTTATAATGCAAAGAGGTTACTCCCCTTATTGTCATGTGGTTTTAAGGTGTAACCTCCTTTATGTTGTGAAGTAGACTCTCTCTACTTGTGATAGGTGCAGCCCAGACCCATATTTAACATGTGAGGTCCCTTTTTCAATTGGCCAAGAGTAAATTAACGGTCCCAACTTTGGGACTGGCTTTAATACCATGTGAAATAATAATAACGGCTAAAGCTTGATCTTCTCATTAAGTTTTGCACAATATATATGATACAAGGAATCCTAATGAGGAAAGGAAATATACACTCCATACAACTATAGGAAACTATATAAGTATATCTTAACACAAAGGAAATATACAGTATACCTCCTCTATTTCTTTTTACTTGCAATGCTTCCAAATTTTTTTTTTTTTTTTTTTTTTTTTTTGAACTCTTCCAATTTTTTACAACTCTCTATTAATTGCAATGTTTTTATTTTTAGTAATATGTTCTCTCTTTCTCTCTCCTTGTGCATGTGATTTTTTTTTTTTTCTGTCTATCTTTTTCTTCTTCTTAGTCCTTGTGCAAACCTAAGCCTTACAACTAAAAAAGAACGAAGTATTATTTACGGTTGCTGATGGGATTCTCACGTGCTGGTAACGACTAACGAGGGGAGGGAGTTGCAAATTTGCAATACTGTGGACCCCAAACAGCACTGTAGATTAAACGTCTTGCATATTGGAATTTATCTTTCTTTCTTTGTTGTGGCGCCTTTTTTGCCCTTTCTATGGAGTACTTTTTAATGGGGGTGTAGTGGTTGTCTTGTAACACAACAGTTGGAATTTAAATTCGTGCGTGCTGAGGAAAGCATGAGATCATATGTGATGCAAGTATGCATCAACGTTTGACATCATATAATATGTGATGCAAGTATGCATCAACGATTTAAGAAAAAAATGAGACCTTGAACTAAGGTAAACATCACCATTTAAAATTAGCTTCATTAATTAGTTAGCTTGATTTCAGAATTAAGAAGTTGTAATTAAACTTAAAGAACTTTTTATTGGTTAACTAATGAAGGCAGAATTTAAAATTTCAAAGTAATCACTACACATGAATAAGCTTGAGACTACATATGTATAACAATTGTTTGGGCTTAATTAATTACCAACCCAATATTACAAGAAAGTCACCCTAATCACTAGACATGTGGCATATATGGGCCCCACCCATGAGTTGACCTAACATGAGTTTAGGTATCCATAAAGGGCTGGAAAATATGGTTACCTGAAAAAAGCAACATAATTACTTATCCCAAAAAAAAGGCCCATCTTATCAAAGTTACCTGTCTGGGAATTCCCAATAGTATAAATAGCACCAGTCTCATTAATGAAAAAGTATTCATTTCTAACCTACCAAAAGCTAGAGCATCTCTCTCTACATTGATCTCTTTCTCTCTCTACCTCAATCACATCTGACTTGAGCGTCGGAGGGGCGACCCCGGAACCACCCCCAGGGTAGTTTAACCTTGTTTTGCAGGATTTCGGTGTACGGTTAACAGAGCTCAGGCGAACCTTCTTGGGGCATACATCAAGTATCAACCTTCAACAATCCTTAATTTCTTAGACAGAAACAATAATTAATAAAAGGTTGGAGGAGAAGATTGAAATTTTCTGAGTTTCATGATGTATTCCTATATAGTTGTCCATTTGCTACAAGGAAAATTTCTTCAATATTAGTATCAAGTTCATCTAATAGGATAAACCTATTCATCCCATCTATTATGATTCTTGCAATATGCATGTCTTTGACAATTAGTTGGTATAATATGTCTACTGTCTACATTAAGTCTAGCATAAATAATCAAGTCAACACCTAAAATATTAATTCCAATATTAATGCCTAATAATCAAAACTATCGAATGCCTTAAAGTTTGAGAGCTAATTGCGAACTTTATGTGGGTCAATCTTATTGTTTAATCTGCTCTATAGCTTTTTCGTTCCTTTCTAGCCCAAATGATAAGCCCAACATCTTTGCATAGATTTTTAAGACTTCAAGGTCAATTCTATCTAAATATATAGACAGTTCGAAGAAGTTATGACAATATTTCAGAATTTTTTCCATGAATAATGTTAAAAAGAGTATTAATTCCTCACATGCGCTAAAATTCAAATTAATTCCATGGGTACCGTCCACGTAGGACAGCATGCGAGAAGAAGTTTTTTTTTTGTACTTAAGTAAAACCGCTACAGTGAGTAGCGGTTTACATTTAAAAGCCGCTACTTGTAGCGGTTATAGGAAAAATGAACCCCTACTTGAAGTAGCGGTTAAATTTAATTGACCGCTACTTGCAGTCGCGGTTTACATGAGCCTTCCACCTGAAATAACGGTTTAATGAAATCCCCAAATTCGACCTAGGTTTTCCAATTTCTCACATTTCACGATTCTATTCCCTCAAATTTTTTTTCTCCCTCTCTCTTCCGACCCGCAAACCGGTGCTCAGCTGCTGCACACCGTCGCCCAGCAGCGCCGCCGATCGTCAGCCAGACGCCAGCCGCGCCACACCATCGTTTACGGCAGCCGCTCCACCATCCCCCACAACCGCTGCCCACACTCGCTCAATTTGTTTGGTTAGTTTATTTTTTATTGCTTTTTTTAAAATTTGATTTGCTTAGCATGTCATATTTGTTACGTATTTTAGCTTTCTTATGTTGTTAGATGGCAATTGTTTGGTTTGATTTATTTAATCTAGTATTTTGCATGATTTAGCATTTTGTGATGGTTGATTTTGCATGAATTGGAATGTGATATATTGATAATGGAAGCTTATGGATTGATGAGATTGGTTGGTTAAAAATGGTGTTGAGCATTTTGTGATGGTTGATTTTGCATGAATTGTTGTGTTTAGGTTGCAAATGCTATTAGTATAGGTGAAGAATGGTGTTGATATTGTTTTAATGTGTAGAATAAGAATAACTTGAACATTGTGTTTTTTGTATGTAGAATATGGAACAACCTAAATATCCTTTATACCTTTTATTGGAATGGTGAACTATCTCAAAATGACGTTGATATTGTGTATAGAGGTGGAAGGAAATAAAAATTATTCATCAATTCTGGTATGAGGTTTCAAGAGATTCTGAATAGGGTGTATGACATAGTTGGCTGTGATTGTATGTATGTGGAATTGAAATTGTTTATGAGATATCCGATGCCGGGGAAATATGTGCCAATTGTATTAGAGAACGACGAGTCACTAAGTGTTATGTGGCTTTCAGTGACACAAATGTCAGCCATGGCAATGAAGGTGTACATTGAACAAGTTCCCGAGGAGATAAATCTCCAAAGTAATGTGGGTTATGTTCCTACGATGGACTTTAGGAATAGCATGGATGTACCGGCATCAGCTCCTAGTATGTAATTTGAATCATTTACTAGCATGTTGCAGACCTAAATTATGTCAATGAGCACATGAATAAGTTTAGTTCTACTAGTTCGTCTCCCCACATACCATCCACATTCCATCTCGATACTCTAGATCGAAATGATGTTGATTTTTTTTGAAATGATGAGGAGCATGTGGATTCTGATAGGGAGGAGGACGATGATGTAAGGGAAGCAGCTGACAAGGCATTAAAATCTGGTGTTCCTTCACAAAATTGGATCAGAATTGACGAAGTTGATCAAAGGTTAATAGATGCATGAATGACATGGAAATGCAATGGCTCATTGACTGTGGCTTCTGAATTTGAGATAGGGCAATAGTTTGCCTCATTGCAGCAGTTAAAGAATTTTGTGAAAGCATGGTCGATCTCTAGAAACCAGATGTTTCGGGTGTTAGAGTTAGAGCCCACAAAGTATGTCATTGAATGTGTCACAAAGGAAGTGTGTCATTGTCCATGGAGGTTGCGTGCAATCATGACTCAGTCATATTCATTCAAGATTGTACGATATGGTGGTCCACATGCAAGCAATTGTTTGGGAGACATAAGATCTGGAGACCATCCTCTCATTTCCTCGGATTTCATTGTTGATCTTATCGAGGATTTCATTAGGACTGATCCTTCATTCAAAGTTCAGTCCATCTTGACTTTTGTGAAGAACCAATATCAATTTTCAATAACATACAAGAGAGCTTGGTTTGCCAAACAAAAGGCAATAACCAACATTTTTGGTGATTGGGAGAAGTCTTATGAAGAGTTACCTAGGTACTTGCAAGACTTGAAAGAGTCCAATCGAGGCACTGTCGTGTATTGGTGTACGATCCCAACACAAGATCCTTCTATGCACATCTTTAAGAGGGTCTTCTAGGCCTCCATTACCGGATTCCGTCATTATCGACCTCTTATCACTATAGATAGTACTAACTTGTACCGGAAGTACAAAGGTAAATTATTGATTTCTATGGGCACAGATGCTAATTTCTAGCTACTCCCACTTGCCTTCGTTGTTATGGAGAAGGAAAGCAATGAGTCATGATCTTGGTTTTTACCTTGCATTAGACGTTCTGTCACAGATAGAAAGGGTTTGTGTGTGATCTCCGATCGTCATAGGGGTATAATTGCAGCTATGAACTAGCCCCAATGTGGATGGGAAGAGCCATATGCCCATCACCGATTTTGTGTGCAACATCTTGCTTCCAACTTGAATACGAAGTATAGGAATGCTGCCATCAAGAATCTATTCGAAAATGCTGCATATGCTAGGCAAAAGAGGAAGTTTGTGTACTATATGGATCGAATTTGCTCCATTAATGTCGAGGCGGCTAGATATCTGTTGGACATTCCCCTTCATCTATGGTCTCTTCATCATGATGGCTGATGTAGATATGGTGTGCAAACCACGAACATGTCTGAAGTGTTTAATGGCGTCCTAAAAGGGGAAAGATGTCTTCCGATCACTGCTTTGGTAAGAATGACAGTTTATCATGTCAATTCTTATTTTGCTACAAGGAGAGAATTGGGTAGAAAAAGACTTGAGGAAGGCCATGATTATAGCCTGAAGGCGACTGCCATCATTGAAAAAAACCATGGAGAAGGCAAGTGCTCATGAGGTGATTGTGTTTGACTATGAACAAGGACTGTTTGAGGTCACTACTGGACGTGGAGGCCGTATTTCAGGGAAAGGTGGAAAGAAACACACGGTGAACTTAATGCAGAAGACATGCACATGTGAGAAAGTCAGAATATTTAAATTGCCGTGTTCGCATGTCCTTACGGTGTGTCGATACCGGAGCTTGTCATATAGTGGTTTTGTGGACGCTTCTTTTATGACTACCGAGTATCGATCTACTTATATGTCATATTTCAAGCATGTGCCTGATATGTATAATTGTTCTCCATATTGTGGTCCGAGAATTATAGCTGATGAGGGGCAAAAGCGTGGAGCTGGACGTCCGAGGTCCACTCGAATAAAAAATGAAATGGATGCAGCTGATAGGCCCGGTAAATATAGCTGTAGCATTTGTAAGGTTCCGGGACATAACAAGCAAAGATGCCCTAATAAGAGCGGTGAAGGAACATCTGCGTAAATCTGTTTTCATTACAAACATAAATGTTATTATCATATTCACTAAGACATAATGTATTGTTATTATCATAGTCATTTTTTTCTCCATTCTGTTACTAACTTATGTTAATTTTTTTGTTCTTACGTTTGATGGCGCAATCCATCTTTCTCGGCCCCACTGATCGCATCGTTCTCACCCTCCAGGACAAGCATCGGAGTGAGGATGCCTGGAGGGGAGTAGCGGACACAGTATTATTGTGTCGGTTGCATCATCACAGTCTCACCCATGACTGGGAGGTTCACGATAGGGTTCTTCGGTATGTTGAGCGTGCTGGTTTTTTTGGCATCCATCGTTTGGTAGGGTGAGGTTTGGAGATCGATCGACCAGTTCTGACGGCATTAGTGGAGCGATGGAGGTAGGAGACACATACCTTTTATTTGACTGTCGGGGAGGCGACGATTACTTTAGAGGATGTCGCTGTTATCCTTGGACTCCGAGTGCACAGGCCACCTGTTACTGGTTCAGGCGAGGGTAATTGGGCTACAGTAGTGCACAAGTTGTTAAGGATTTGGCCCACCACTCCGGAGAACGAGCCCAAAGTTCTCTAGGGTTCATCTTTGAGGTTGACATGGCTTCGGCTTAAGTTTTTCTTGTTGCTGAACGATGCTGACGAGGAGACAGTGCAGAAATTCGCAAGGGCTTACATTCTTGTCTTGATGGGGTCCATTATTTTTCCTGATAAGAGAGGAGATATAGTCCAGGTGATTTATCTCCCGCTCTTGCCTGATCTGGACGTAGCAGGGACATATAGCTGGGGTAGTGCGACCCTTGCATACTTGTATCGACAGCTATGTCGAGCATCACAGAGGGGTGCGAGGGAATTAGGTGGACCTGTGATGTCGTTAAAGCTTTGGGCATGGGAGCACATACACATCGGCAGGCTTGAGATTTCGAGGGTGCGGGACCCACCTCCACAGTTTGACGATGGCGTTCCTGTTTTACGCTCCCAGCATGTTCCGAGGGTTGACCCCTTAGCTGTCAAGTAATATGCGTTGTCTCACATTTGTTAACGTTATTTATTTTCAATTTTTAGAAGGATATTAGTGTATATTTCTTTTTAGTTGGCTTCGGGTACACCTCACATACTCCAAATAAAAGCACCGGAATAAGAGTGATAATCATCTGAAGTTAAGTTACGTGCGTCAGAATCAGGATATAGCCATTTCTAAATCAACAAAAATATGTTGACCAGATTCCCTATATAAGAATGATTTGCTTGCTTATGTACTACTTGACACATCCATGTTCTATACCACATGACCGTGTTGGTCAAGGTCGAGCTCGATTCTTTTCCTTTACGACTCTAAGTTGGTTTAGTGTCTTATTAGCTTCTAAATACTTTATTAAGTTGTTCTTTTAAAGGAAACAACTTTATATATAATCATTAATGACTTTATGCTTAGAGTTTTTAGAGAGAAGTTAAAGAGATAAACTTGTAGATCTCCATTATTCTCCAAGAGTCTTCTTTTCTTCCATTAATTCAAGTACTTATTTCTTCTTTTCTCTTTTTTGTCTATTATGAAATCTTTCTTCTCCTATTCATATATTTTTCTTAATTGTGCTTGATTAGTTGTATGATCTAAAGGTAGGTTGCCTGTTTCTTTTTCATGTGCAGATCGGATTTTCAGGCATAATGAGGTAATTTTCGAAAGAGATGGCCAGTAAAAAGCAGATCTAAATTAGTATTTCTTTTTTTTTTTTTTTTTGAAATTAGAATTTGAATAAGAGAGTAAAAAGAAGAAGAAGCTTATTCATTCGAACATTGGCCGCAAGTCTTCCCCACCCCGCCTCCTATTTTCCCGGAATGCTTATATTAATTAAAGACAACTGCTTTCAAGCCAAGAATCAGACTTCTTTCTAAGCTGGCTAGCACTAAATATTGTCAGGCAGACGATTCTTTTTCGGATACTGATTCAAAGGATATCCTACTCTGCAAGCCAAAAACTATTCATTACGCACCCCTTAATACAAGCACTAAGTAAGTCAGCCCGAATATGAAATATATAAATGCATGACTGTACCATTAAATTTTCACACTAGTTGTTTAATACTTCTTCCTTAATTGATTGTCAGTATTCCAATATTATATTAGAAATAAGTAACATTGCTATATGTCTTGATTACAAAAGGGAATTGGATTTTGACAAATTGAATATTCTAATTAAGAGCATGTATTTCTCTTTGGCGATAAGTAGATTGGATTGCTAGCGGATTTTTCTTCCATGAATCCATGAATAAGTATGAATGCATATATCCATAGATGCTCAAGAGAGAGGTTTATGATATTTAATTATTAGGGGGTATTACTCCTCATGAACATATGATCCAATTAATTGGGATAGGAATTATTATTGTTTGGATTGATATTAGTGCGGATACTTAATAATTGACCATTTATCCATTAGATTACTTTGATATCTTATATTATATTAGTTTATTATATATGAATCTTGATTTGTTAAGTCATGTAGTGTTTTGATGATTGTAAACAAATGATGATTATCGAACCAACATGTGTGTTTGAGATATGCATATTATATTAAGATAGAAGAAGTCATCTTAGGTTATCTCTATTACTTCATGAGAGAATCCCAATAAATGAAGTTCATAATGCACAACTCCAAAGAGAGAAGAAGACTAATTATATAAATGTGTTGCTAGACATTATGTAAGTTCCTAAGTGAGAACAAAACATAAAACTACTAAGTTGAAGCCTTGTGATCAAGAGAACTAAATATTAAAAAAATTTATGACAAATAATAAAGAAGTAACTAGCAAAGAGTTCCTAGAAGGAACTCAAACACAGCAGTTCCTAGGTAGATCCTAAGAATGGCAATGAATATGTTATTCTAGTATGAACACTAGACCAACTACAAGAGGGGGGTGAATTGTAGTTGAGGAAAAATTTTCAAAATGTATTGCGGAATTAAAACAAACTGAAAGTAGAAAGAGATAAACACACAAGATTTTTACAAGGAAAACTTCCTAGGCCCAATAGGGAGAAAACCTTGACCACGAGAGATTTTGACTCAAACTCTCTTTACTATAATAGGGCAAAAGACTCTATCTTTTACAACCTATTAACGGACCTTCTCTGTTCCTCTAGGAACTTGTTCCCAGTCACTCAATTCCCCATAAACTGATGACACTCACTTTGACTTCACTCGAAGTCTTCCCTCTTCTCTCTTTCTTTCTTTCTCTTGATTACAAGAATATTCTCTAAATTTTCTCTCACCCAATCACTATGAATATCACAAAGTATGTCTGTTTAATAAGAGAGGAAATTACAAGAAAAAGTTTCTAAGTAGATAATAAAATTTCGTTCAAGAAAGTTATATTTTTTCAACAAGTAATTTCTTCCTTATATAGCTACTGTAATCTTTCTTCATCTGGACATATTGTGCTCCATGGTCTCCTCAAATAGCGTGAGTGGAATAATGGAGATCATGGCCTGTTTTCGCTGCACTTTCTGCATGTTTATTGCAACGGTAACCAACTACTTCCACTATCCGTTAATGGGAGTTTCTCCAGCGAGTTTGTTGGGTTTGTTGGAGAGTTTCCAGCAGGTAGCTCCACATTTTATGTCACGCCTATTCCAACTGATTTTCAAGCACAAACAACAACAAAAATATCTAATAACTTTGAGAATCTTTTATTCAAAGCTTCTAAGTTATTAGAATATTAAACATACCATATGATAAAAATTCAAAGTGCATAAAATAAATATCTTGACTTAGATTAAATTATTAATATTTCTCCACAAGATATAAATGCAAAATTAAACATTACATTATTTTTAGTCTTTTATATTTTTCGCAAAATAAAACTATATTATAACCTAAGTATTTGGCATCATCAAAGCATGGAATACAACAATATTCCCCCTTTTTGTGATGGCAAATATAAGGCATATAAAATTAGAAAAGAAACAAAAATAAAATAACTAGACAAAAGAATCAAGAGCTAATGACGTTATAAAAACTAATTATAAAAACTAACAGAAAACTAATTCAGTCTTGAAGATATGGCAAAGAAAAATCCAAAAAGCATCACCTAGAAACTAAGAAGACTAGAATTGAATTTTTATGTGCCACTCCACTTTCCCCTTGTTTCATCATCAAAAACAACTAAGTACCCAGCAGGACTCTAAGAGTGCATCAGATACAACAATGTCAAAGTGTAGTAGCTCAAACACGCATCTAATAATACTAGCCATCCAACATGTAAATGAGCATATAAAGACAAAACAGATGCAAACAAGCAAGGTATGAGTAATAGCAGAGTTCAAAAGATGAAAAGAAGGAAAGCAAAGATAAGAAGAATAAGAAAGAAAGAAAAGAAGAAACATAAACCAAAATAAACCGATGTGATTAACACATCCAAAAACCAACAGTAACAACGAGCACCAATGTTTAGTTACAAATACCAAAAGTTATATTGTTTAATAGATTGAGGGAAGAGTGATAAAGGGCTGGATCTGGGCTTGGGACGGATGACATAGGTTGAAACAATGGAGTCAATCTTCTCACGAACAACAACTTCTCCTTTCTTCACAGCAGCAAGAAGGTGCTCCTATTGAACATCTATGCGAGCAATCCTAGCTTACAACCCCTGGACCCTTGAATGGAGAAGAAACAGGGACCCTTGAATGTCTTTAAGCAGACCAGCAAGACCAGCCGTAGAGAGCAAGGGAAAATCGACAGCTTTGGAAGTAGATCCTGTACGAACTGGATCCTCCTCCAAGTCAATCATGACAGCATCATCATCATCCTTGTTCCTTGGGGATTTGGTATCTACCAACCTTCTACTCTTCCTCACTGACTTGGTTCCTCCAGCACTCACTTCCTCAACAGGTTTCCTCTTAACCCCTACTTCACTTTTAACATTTGGCTCTTCAACATCAAACACCACTTTACCACCCAGCAGCTTCAAACTCAGCCTTCCAAGTGTATCTTTGGTCAAATAGTTCTTAGGTTCAAGTTCAAAGGATGGGCTAGAAGAGAGTTTAACATTACTCTTTTTAAAAATAGTAGTAAGAATACTACCATAGCGAACTCGGTTATTGTGGGTAATGCAATGGGTCAAATGAGTAATCATGAGGGAAGGGAAATTAATCTTGATATTGTTGGCAAGACAATACATAAGGGACAAGTCCATGAGATTGGCTTGGATTCTTTTAGAAGTACGGGGCAGGATAAAACGCCAAACCAAATGAAATAGGAATTTGTGAAAAGATGAAAGGTCCTTTTGGTCAAGAGAAAAATCAGTAGACTTTCCACCAAAAAATGACAAAACTTTATCATTTGAAATTCCATTTATATTCAATTGAACCTTGCCCTTAATTTAGGTCTTGTACCCTTCAGTTGGTACATCCAACAAGTCTCCTATAATTTTTTCAGTAAATTTCACCAATTTACTATTGACAACACTCATGCATATACCATCAGAATTTTCAAACTTTGAACAAGACTCACCCATTTCAGCCTCAAACAAACCCTCATCAGAACAAAGAATTTTAGACCACTTCTGAAGTTTCACTAAGTCAAGAAATTCTACCCATTTGACTTTCTTGCACCATGCAAGATCAACACAGAATCCAATCAAGTATTTGGAGGATTTTGATTTCTTATCCCTTTTTATCGGCACATTGATGATATTTTCTTGCTCTGTTTCATCCTCGCTGACATGCACTTCATTCTTTGTGAGATTTCTTCATTTCCAGAGGATTGCTCAAGTGAATCCTGGGTTTCTTGATTCGAATTTGATGATTCGTTATCGCTCTCGTCGTATTCCACCAAAGGTGAGGATTTTTCAGCAGGGAAATTTTGATGGGGTTTGGTGTCTTCAGAATTTTTTCGTTTGGGGGCCATTGATGAAGTTTTTAGAAGGATGAAGAAGATGAGTAGTTTTGAGAGTTGATGGTTTTGGGTGAAAAGTAAAACTTGTCGTGAAAAGATAGATGATTTGACAGGGTGTTTATGTGGTGGTAGATTTATGGGGTTTTGTGAAGGAATTAATGACGGTTGTTCACTCTCTTCTTAATCCATTGAATTTTTACTTTGGCTTTGAACTTAGACTTATGTGATGCGTTGCAATGTATCAGAGTGATATATTTTTGTGAAAAAAAAAATGAAAAAAAAAAAGGGAATAAATATTTACAAGAAGAATAAATATTTATGAAATAAATATTTACGAGAGAATACGGAAAAAAATAAATGAAAGGAATAAAGAACTCATGCATTATTCATGTATATGCTTTAGTTACACAAGTCTCATCAAGTTTTTTTGCTCAACAACAATATATGGACAATAAGGGAAGTATTATGAAGACTAATGTGAGTCCTTTACAATGACTGTGTAATGACTGATTAAATTCACAAAATGTTGCTGGCCACTTCGTGTAATCTTTTAAACTAAGGGTTTTATTTGAAGTAGCAAATTTATTAAATTCTAATCATCCCTTGATCTAAGCGGATTTTCTCAAATTTTTCTCTAGGAAGTGGTTTAGTCAATATGTCAGGGCCCATTCGTTATCGTTTTTTGTTTTCAGTTTGCATTTTTTTTGAAAACTAAAAACCAAAAACAGAAAACCAAAAAAAAGTGGTTTTCACTTTTTAGTTGTCAGTTTTCAAAATCATCATGTTCCCAATAAATTTGGCTAATATTTTATTCATTATAGGACATATATCATATGACTTTGAAAATTAAAAAACCAAATAATAGAAAACCTCAGTAATACCAAACGGGCCCTCAGCTATTTGATTTTCAGTTGGACAAAATTCGACTTTTACAAGACCTTTTTCTACATTATCCTTAAGGAAATGATGTCTAATGTGAATATGATTGACCCTTGAATGATGAAGTGGATCCTTAGAAATACAAATTGCACTAGTATTATCACAATAGATATGAACAACATGCAGCAGCAGCCACATACTCTGCCTCTGCTGTGGATAAGGCAAAATCTCTTACTTGTTGCTTGATCCAAAGGACCTGGGAACAGCATGCAGCAGCAGCCACATACTCTGCCTCTGCTGTGGATAAGGCAACAATATTTTGCTTCTTTGAGCTCCAAGAGACCAAGCTTGTCCCTAGATACTGGACAATGCCTGATGTGCTCTTGTGGTTAACCATGTCTCAAGCATAATCCACATCCGAATAGCTTACTAGGTCAAAAATATCACTTTGAGGATAGAACAAACATAAGTCATCGCTTCCCTTCAAATACCTTAGAATTCTCTTAACTGCTGTTAAGTGAGATTCTTTGGGATTTGATTGGAATCGAGCATATAAACCAACACTAAAAGAAATATCGGGTCTACTTACTGTTAAGTAAAGTAATGAACTAATTATACCTCGCTATTGCTTCTCGTTAACACACTTACCATTGGAATCTTCATCTAACCTTGTTCCTGTTCCTATGGGAGTTTGGTTGGTTTTTGAATGTTCCAGTCCATATTTCTTAAGCACTTCCTTGACATATTTTTGTTGATGGATCAATGTTCCTCTTTCAGTTTTCTTGATTTGCAATCCCAAAAAGAAGTTCAACGCTCCCATCATACTCATTTCGAATTCACTACTCATAAGATCAGCAAACTCCTTACAAAGAAGATCATTAGTAGCACCGAAAATTATATCATCAACATAAATCTGGACTACTAATATGTCTGTTCCTTTTGATCGAAGGAACAAGGTTCTATCAACTTTACCTCTTATGAAATCATGTGAAAGTAGGAATTTTGACAACCTTTCATACCAAGATCTAGGAGCTTGTTTCATCCCATAAAGAGCTTTATCAAGCTTATAGACTTGATTTGAAAGTTTCGAATTTTCAAATCCAGGAGGTTGTTCCACATAGACGTCTTCAATTAAAAAACCATTTAGAAATGCACATTTGACATCCATCTGGTACAACTTAAATCCCATAAAGGCAGCAAAGGCAATCAAAATTCTAATTGCTTCTATTCTAGCAATAGGAGCAAAGGTTTCATCAAAATCAATACCTTCTTATTGATTATAATCTTTGGCAACAAGTCTGGCCTTGTTCCTTACCATAGTTCCATGCTCATCAAGCTTGTTTCTGAAGACCCATTAAAGTCCGATAACTTTCTGGTTCTTTGGCTTACTCTCCAGGTGCCATACCTTGTTCCTCTAGAACTCATTCAGCTCCTCTTACATAGTGTTGATCCAATCAGCCTCTTTGAGCGCTTCCATATGGTCCTTAGGTTCTGTCATAGATAAGAAAGCGTGAAAGGCACAAAAATTCTTCAGTTGGGTTCTCGTTTGAGTTCCCTTTTCAATGTCCCTTATTATTAATTCTAAAGGATGAGAATTTTGGTGTTTCCAAGGCCTTGGATCAAATCTCCTAGTTGCATCTTGAATTTCTTGAGGTGATTGATTCACTTGATCTTCTTCAGGTTCTGGAGTTCCTTGATCCTACTGAGTTCCTCCTGTTGCTTGTTCCTCATGGGGATCAGGCACAGGATTATCAGGATCAGGAACTTGCTTCTTCTCTTTTCCTGCAGGGGTTAGTTCCTCATCACATTGAAACTCATCAGGACGAGTCAAACCAATTTCAAAGTTATCATTATGACTCTGTTCCTGCAAAGAGTTAGTCACATCAAATATAACATGGACACTTTCCTCAACACACATTGTTTGCTTATTGTAAACACGATAAGCCTTACTACTTAAAGCATATCCTAGAAAAATAGCCGCATCACTTCTAGCATCGAATTTTCCTAAGTTGTCCTTTCCATTGTTATGTACAAAGCATTTACATCCAAAAACACGAAAGTAAGCAATATTGGGTTTTCTTCCTCTAAGGAGCTCGTAAGGTGTCTTCAAAGTGATTGGTCTTAGCATGACACGATTGATGATGTAGCATGTCGTATTCACTGCTTCAGCCCAAAAATTCTTCGGAATACCGCTTGCAATAATCATCGACCTTGCCATATCCTCAATGGTCTGGTTCTTCCTTTCGACTACACCATTCTGTTGTGGTGTTCTTGGAGCTGAAAAGTTATGATCTAAACCTTCATTGCTGCAAAATTCATCAAACTGGAGTTTTCAAACTCCTTACCGTGGTCAGATCTTAAATCCTTTAATTTAAACCACTCGTTCTTTGAATCTCTTTAGCAAAGGTTAGAAATTCATCAAACGTTTCATCCTTACTATGAATAAAAATAACCCATGTGTATCTTGAAAAATCATCTACTATGACTAATACATATCTCTTACCGGATTGGCTTTGGATGCATAAAGGGCCACATAATTCCATGTGAAGAAGTTCTAATGGACTTTGTGTGCTTACCATTTTCTTGGATTTGAATGAGGATCTCACTTGCTTGCCTTTAACATATGAATCACAAACACCGTGGTGCAAAGACTTAATTGTGGGTAAACCAACTACCAAGTCCTTACCACTTAGTTTATGCAGTAGGGACAGGCTTGCATGACCGCAACGTTTGTGCCATAGAAGAGGATCAGCTTCTATCACACTTAAGCATGTGAGATTATTCGTAGGAATAAGGTTCAGGTCAACCATGTAGGTGTTCCCTTCCTCGTTCCTTCAAGGATCTTGGTTCCTGTACTTTCATTGCTGACTACACAAGACACGTTAGTAAACTTCATTGAATTTCCCTTATCGCAAAATTGAGATATACTAAGTAAACTATGCTTTAAACCCTCGACCGAAAATACATTATCTATGGAATATGGCTGAGATTTACCAATCTTACTAACTACTACTATGTTACCTAAAAGATTGTCTCCAAAGGTCACAGTTCCTCCATTGAAGACTGAGAGTGAGAGAAATTTTAAGCTATCTCCTGTCATGTGCTTAGAAAAACCGCTATCGAGGTACCACAGGTTGTTCCCCCTCACTTCAACATGTACCATAGCAAACTAGTTAGTGGTAGGAACCCAATCTAGCTTGGGTTCCTTTGTTGGACTTGAGTCTTTCTTAACTTTCCAAACCTGTTTTACTAGGTACGTATTCCTCTCAATACGTTCTTCTCTGGTGGAATAGTCAGACACAATGTGACCACTGTTCCCACAGTAAGAACATACTTTACTACTTGGCAGATCAACATATTTTTTCTTTTTGTTCTTCTTCTTGTGATTGAAACTTAGACCATCTCTTCCTTTGTTTTGATACTTTTGTATCCATGTGACTGGGTCAGGAAGCTTGTTCCTTGAGGGTTCCAGTTTCTTTCTTAACACCAGATTTTCTTGGAAAATATTTTTCATAATCGTTTTTCAAATTTTCAGCAATGTTTCTGGTATTAATTGAAGAGAATGTTCCTTCGGGAACAAACAGTTTCAATTCTGCCAACTCCAAATTCAAAAGATAATTTTCGTTTTTGACTTTTTCAAATGCTTCTTGATAAGCTATATTCTTGTCAAAAAGTTCAAAGAATCTTTTTTCAGTGTCACATTTTAATGTGTTAAGCCAATTAGAGTGATTCTTAGTGACTTTCAAGGCATTATTTAATTGATCTCTTTTTGCACATACATCCTTGTAATCATCTAAGGTTTCTAATAAGAGTTTTATTAATTGGCTTTTATTAAGTTCTGTAAGTTCCTCTTCAATGGCATTAAAACTAACCTTGGGGTTTGATGATTCCACTTTTTCCTTGATATTCGCTATGAAACATAGATGGACAGTTTCTTCCTCAGTCTGTTCCTGCTCCTCCTCTGAGTCAGACTCTCCCCATGCTGCAACCATGGCTCTCTTCATATCATTTTTCGAAAATGACTTTTGTTGTTCCCTGCCCTTCTCTTTGTATCTTCCTTTTGCTTTCTCGTTTTCCCATTGGGGACATTCTTTGATGAAATGATCAAGGCCTCCACACTTATGGCAACTTAGCTTCGTTGGTTTCTTAGTGTCCTTTCCTTTGTAATTCTTGTTAAATAATTTCTTGAATCTTCTTACAATCATCGCAGCTTCTTCATCATCAGTTTCTGAGTCTTCTTGTTCCTCAGACCTGAGGGCCAGAGCCTTATGCTTTGATGATTCAGTTTCATGAGTTTCTAGGTGTAACTCATGGGTCATCAAGGAACCAACAAGTTGTTCAATGTTGAACGTTGTGAAGTTCTTGGTTTCCAACAGTGATGTTGTCTTAGCCATCCATTTCTCATCTTGTGGTAAACTCCTTAGTACCTTACGAACCTGTTCCTCTAGAGAGATTATCTTTCCCAGAGATTCAAGTTCGTTTATGATGTTTGAGAAGCGAGTGAGCATGTCTTGAATAGGATCCTTTTGTTTCATGTGAACAATTCGTACTTATGCATGAGCATATCGATCTTTGATCGTTTCACTTCGCTTGTTCCTTCATGAGTGATTTGAAGGAGTTCCCACATTTGCTTTGCAGTCTTGCATCCCATGACTCGATTGTGTTCATGGGGACCAAGACCACAATTGAGTAGCTTCTTGGCCATGTTGTTCATCTCCATTTTGTCGAACTCCTCTTTGTCAAACTCGGCAAGGGGTTTAGGCACCAACTCCCCTTTCTCATTCTTCTTTGTGACTTCAAAGTCACCAATTTCAATTACCTTCCATACTTGGTAATTTTCAACTTTAATAAATATCTCCATACGATTCTTCCAGTATGGATAATGTTTGCCATTGAACATAGGTGGGCGTTGAGTTGAATACCCTTCATCAAGCTTTTGTCCCGTAGTGTTCATTGTTCCGGGTACAATCTCCTCAGTGTTAGCTGATTCTGGAGGTACTAGGCTCTGATACCAATTGTTATTCTAGTATGAACACTAGATCCAACTACAAGAGGGGGGTGAATTGTAGTTGAGGAGAAATTTTCAAAATGCATTACGGAATTAAAACAAACTGAAAGTAGAAAGAGATAAACACACAAGATTTTTGCAAGGAAAACTTCCTAGGCCCAATAGGAACAAAAACCTTGACCACGAGGAATTTTGACTCAAACTCTTTTTACTATAATAGGGCAAAAGACTCTATCTTTTACAACCTATTAACGGACCTTCTCTGTTCCTCTAGGAACTTGTTCCCAGTCACTCAGTTCCCCCTGAACAGATGACACTCACTTTGACTTCACTCGAAGTCTTCCCTCTTCTCTCTTTCTTTCTTTCTCTTGATTACAAGAATATTCTCTGAATTTTCTCTCACCCAAACACTATGAATATTACAAAGTATGTCTGTTTAATAAGAGAGGAAATTACAAGAAAAACTTTCTAAGTAGATAATTAAATTTCGCTCAAGAAAGATATATTTTTTCAACAAGTAATTTCTTCCTTATATAGCTGCTGTAATTTTTCTTCATCTGGATATGTTGTGCTCCATGGTCTCCTTAAATAGTGTGAGTGGAATAATGGAGATCACGGCCTGATTTTCGCTGCACTTTCTCCATGTTTATTGCAACGGTAACCAACTACTTCCACTATTCGTTAATGAGAGTTTCTCCAGCAAGATTGTTGGGTTTGTTGGAGAGTTTCTAGCAGGTAGCTGCACATTTTATGCCACGCCTATTCCAACTAATTTTCAAGCACAAACAATAGCAAAAATATCTAATAACTTTGAGAATCTTTTATTCAAAGATTCTAAGTAATGAGAATATTAAACATACCATACGATAAAAATTCAAAGTGCATAAAATAAATATCTTGACTTAGATTAAATAATTAATCTTTCTCCACAAGATATAAATGCAAAATTAAACATTACATTATTTTTGGTCTTTTATACTTTTCGCAAAATAAAACTATATTATAACCTAAGTATTTGGCATCATCAAAACATGGAATACAACAGAATATGAAGTTCCCAAGTAGGTATCACTACATAGGATTTCCTGAGCGGGATCAACAACATACATGAACTTTCACAATCGAAACAACTACAAAGAAGTTCATGAGCAGGATCAAGGAGTATGTAAGAAACTAGCACAACAAAGTTCTAAAAGCAGAGCAATCAACATGTGGTTCTTGATGAGTAGGAGCAGCATGGAGCATGAACACATAAAATATATATGAGTTTATTTTCTAGAACTCATGTAAGTATGTAGAAACTTGTGGAATCTACGAACAAGTTACTAAATGGAACAATGTGGAACTTAAAATCAAAAGAATCTTAGTCATAGAGTTGGATGAGTCGGCTGCATATTATTCTCCTAATCTATAGGGGTTTATTTAGATTTTAATTCCTATTATATCCTTACTTGGTTAATTATTTTTACATAATATGTATTAGTTAATTTAATATAAGATTAGTTTTAAGTAAAACATAAATTTCAAATACAATAAACTTTATTTGACTTAGGATTCTATGCATAATATATTTTATTTATTTTAATTTTTTTTATATATTGCATTATTTTTGTAAAATTAAGAGCCTATTCTATATAAACTGAGTCTCTATGTATTCTAGAACTTATGATTTAAACTTGAGTTCTTGTGTGAACTGGAACTCATGTGTTATTATGAAAAAGTTTCAGAAAATATTTTTTGTATAAAAAAATAAATAAAAAGTGATATTGTGAAAGAATATTCCTTGAATTATGTTTCCTTAAATGTTGCTTTTTCTCTAAGGATTTATAATTTTTTTTCCTATTTTTTTTTTTTTCCTTTTTTTTTACTGTAAACATGGTATAAGTAGTGCATAAGACTTTGACAGCTTCCTCCCCAAGTTTCTTCCGAAATAGGTCATGGGTAAGTGCCTAAAAATTGGGAAACTTACCTTTAGTGGAGAAATAAGTGGAGTCGTGGTTAAGTCTTGCGCATACTATACATAAAGGCTTATTTTTTATATTCTAAAGTGTCTGACTTATGTCATTCCGTAATGACCAGCCGATAATTAAAATATTATACAGTATCAATATTTTTTAATTCCACGTTTGTGTAAGTTCTTGTGAGCTCCAAGTTCCTTTACAATTCTTCACTTTATACATATTAGAGCAAAATCAATTATTAATTGTCTGTATTTAAGAGCTGGAACGGTCAATAGTTTAAGTTAACTCTAGTAATGGGGACTTGGTCAATAGTTTGAGTGAATTCTTGTATCAAGTTCGGGGTAGGTTCTTGAGTGAGTTCTTGTTATGTATGTATAGACATTCAGTGAAGTGTAATTAGGGTAAAGGGTTTGAGTGAACTTTTTGTAAAAGTTGATAAAGAAAGCTTGTGAGTTGGCTAATGAGCGCAGTTGTTTGAGGGAATAACTATTGGGAACTTGAGTAGAGAAACTCAAGTTTGGTCGAGTTTCTAATAGGTTGTAACCGGGTTGTTGCCCTATATATTATCAAAAGAAGAGTTGAGTTTAAATTCCCAATAATGTGTCGTGCTTTCTTCTTGTTTGAGCCCAAGAAGTTTCTAAGTAAAACTCTCAAGTCTTGCACTTAAGTTCTTTATTGCTTATTGTAGACACATAAATATGTCTCACCTTTTTACACACAATGATGACACATACCGTCTTCCTCTTGGTCCGAACTGAAGGTGAGCAATCAAAAGCCTTGTCCGAAACCCTTTTTTGAGTTCATATATTTTTTAAAGCCCAACTAAAATAAAAGCAAATTTTTATACAGTACCACTCTACTATTGACTTTTCTGTTTGATACCTTTTTTTACACACATTGCCACTGAAATTTAATAATACTAATCATGTCAATGAACTAAATATTAAACAAACGTTTAATACCTCTAATTAGGGTTAGGTAACATTAAATAACATGTTTTTTCTTCTTTTGAAATAATTGAAATCTTGAAAAAAAAAGGAAAAGGTGAAAGGGAAACCCAAAAAAACCATCCATCTTCCATTTTTCTTCTCCTTGTGCTATGTTCTTCTCCCTCAACTGGTTTTCTTTCTCTTACACACTCATCTTTCTTTGCTACGAATCACTCCCAATTACTTGAACTAATCATCATATTTGTGCGAACTAGAATCAACAAATTGAGCATCTACATCATAAAGGTATGTATGTCATCCTTTCCTTTTTTTCATTCGGTTTTTTTTTGGAAACATTGCATTTTTTTAGGTTTTACGCTTCATTACCTTGATTTTGTTTGAAAATTGAGAAATTACTTTGTCTCTAGATCACAATTAGTGAATTAGTAATGTTTGAAAATTTTTTGATTCCTGAAATTAGAGTACATTGATATGGGTTGAATAGTTATCTCAATTAGTATTTTTTTTCTTGTCAATTTGTTTGGCTATTTCTATTGTTGGTTTACCATGTTTTCTGGGTCTACATTGTTATGAGTTGAATTGTGATGAAATAGGTTTAATTTTGTTGCAGAATGGTTGATGATCAAGAGATCCTTAGATTTCAATATAGGGGTGCAAATGTTGATGTGAAAATTGATTGTGATAAGGTGTCATTGCTTGACATTATAATAGATTATGTTGATGGGGCTGGGAAAAACAAGATTCGACTTCCTACAAACCCCACATTTACTTATGTGTTTAAAATGAAACACTGGGATATTAAGAAAGATCAGGACTTAGTTACAATGCTTAGTAGGTTAACTGACAAAGAAGTGATAAGAAAATAGGTTGGAGAATCCCCAAAGCCTACTTAATGTTATGAATTACCTATGCAAATTCGGATTATCCAAGCTCAGAATGTCAATGAGAAACCCGAAAACCTAGATGTTATAAATCCTCCTATTACAACAACTATTTTGGGTGGTGGGTTAAATAAGCTTGAGGTGAGGATGAGTCATAGGGTAAGTTGCAGCACAAATGTTGTGGTGAATGATGCTATTAATGGTAAGTTCATTGAGAAAGAAGTGAACCATTGTGTTGAGTATACCTGGCTGATATGCAAGTTGAATGTGGTGAGGCTGAAGTTATAGATAAGAAAACTTTCACAAAAGGTAGGATTGAATTTGAAAAGAAAATGAGGGAAATTGAGAAGAGAAAAGCAAAAAAGGCAAAATAGGTAGGTGCTAGGAAGAGTGCTAGAATCTCCCATCCTACTACTGAACCTATGGTGCATGATGAGATTGAGGCGAACTGCAGTGCACCTACCAACTCCAACTGAACACAACCCATATATAAACCAACTTACTGGAAACCATGGCCCGCCTCCTGAAAATCAATCTCCTCCTCCTAAAAACCATTCTTCCCCTCCTGATCAAAACCTTTCTCTCGGCCCCCTCCTAAAATTATCCCTCTCTTGAAATTCCAGTGCACCAACCTGTTAAAATCTGCAGTCATCAAATACGCAAATCTGATGAAGCTGTGTTGCTGGGAAGATTCCAATGGCAACTGCAATTAGGAAGGGGTTATGGACTGGAATATATAAGCAATTGAGTAGGATGGATCCACCATGTGTGCCTACTAGGAAAAGAAATGCATCACACTATGATGTGTTAACTGAACTTGATTAGTCTGGGGATGATGATAGTGAAGATGAATGTTTTAAAGCTGAAGAGAGTGAGGAGAGTTCTGACTAAGATGGTATTGTGGTGTAAGAGAGTCCTTTACATCCTAGTGAAGCAGATGTGGACTCAAAAACTAGTGAGATTTATTATGAATGGAACCTAGGTACATGGTTTGGATTCATTGATGATGATGATGATGACAACTATTTTACTAGGCTTCATGAAAATGGAAAGTTGTAGAAAATCTAGCCTTTGGGAAGATTGTTTTGAGACGCTGCATGATTTTCACTGAGAACAGCGATTTTAAGGATACATTGAAAGACTTCCGTATCCATGAAGGGTTTGTCATCACTGTGTTATGGACTGATAAGAAGAGATACACAACAACTCGATCTGCTGAATGTTGTGGCTGGTGAATCCATGCCAGTAGATCGACATATGGCAAAACATGGGCTATCAAGACCATATGGCCCAATGTTCACACATGCAAGCGATTGGAGACATATAACCCTATTTGCACTGTAAAGTGGGCAGCATCTAAGCTCTTATTAGAGGATGTAAGAGCAAAACCAAATATGAAGGGCAATGAGTTGAATGATGTGTTGTTCAACAAATTTGGGGTTTATATGAAACAGTCTACTTTGTATAAAATGAAGAATGAGGTCATTGAACAACTTTTAGTGGCCATGATAGATCATATGATTTATTACCATCTTACGCAGAGGTGATTAGAGAAACAAACGCAGAATCTAAGGCATTCTGTGCTTAGAGAGACAATGGTGATCCTTATAGATCATTGCTATTTAGTTCAATGTTTATTTCCTTCACTGCACAGTTTAGGGGCTTCATTGAAGGTTGTAGGGGTTTGAATAGAGTTGATGGCACACACTAGAAAGGTAATTATGGACGAATACTTCTCTGATCAATAATAGGTAAGATGGGAATAATGAGATTTCTCCCCTAGCTTATGATGTGGTCAGTTGTGAACACAAAGAAAATTTGGTTGCTTTCTTCTGCACTTGCACAACATTGTCAAAGACTCTGCAACGAAAGACTGGACCATTATAATTGATAGAAAAAAGGTAAAAATCCTTTACTTCACCTTGTTTTCTTAGTAGGTCAACTACTTTAATGTTTTTGTTGTTCTAATACATTTTACCACATGTATAGGGGGTTTATTTGACTTTGAAGGACATTTGGCCTACTACAAAGAGGATGTATAGTTGTAGAAACTTGAGCAGAAACTTCAAGAAGCAATTTCCAGGACCATTGATCTATATACTCTTTTGGAGGGCTTGCAATGCCACAAATCCCTTCACATTCAGAAATGTCATGAAAAGGCTCATAAAAGAAGGTGGAGCACCTGCCATGAAATGGTTTGCTGAAATTGGAAATCAAAGCAAATGATCAAAACACAAATTTGACACAGTTTTATATTGTGATGTCAACACTTCAAACTTTGTAGAGAGTTTTAACTCTACACTTAGTGTGGACAGATGTAGGTCAGTGCTTACTTTGCTTGAAGGTAAAACAGTGATTAAGAATGCTTTTGCTTTGACTTATGGTAGGCTTTATGGTTGACACTAACTAATATACATTATTACAGGGATCAGAAGAGTGTGTATGGTGAGAATTGCAACCAGGCAACAAAAGTCCTTGGAGTGGGACGAAGATGACATATGCCCCAAAATTATGAAGATGATCAAAGAAATTGGGTTGTGTACTAATTAGACATGTACATCTCACATGTCAGCTCCAGGCCAGTATGAGATACATGAGGGCAAATCTCAATTCCCTTTGAGTTTGAACGGAAGGAGGTATGCTTGTGGAGCATAGCAACTAACTAGCATACCTTGCAGACATGCTGTGAGAGAAATGAAGTATGTAATACTAGATCCACACAAGTATGTCAGTCAATGGTATAATGTGAAGTATTATAGGGCTACATACAGCTACAACATCATTAGCTCCTATACCTGACAACAACCAGTGGCTTGAATAAGAGCGTTAGCCTCAAATTTTACTTCCTGTTAGGAAGACGAATATTGGAAAGCCAAGCGAAAACATAAGAAGGGATGAGGGTGAAGAACCAAAGGGGAAAAGGGCTAAGAATGTGAAGTGCAAGAAATGTGGTTGTTTTGGATACAACTCAAGGACTTATAAAGGAGGTCTGACTAGAAAGAGTTGATGCAAACTGATGTTATTGTGATAAGGAACAAAAGAGGAAGATATCAGTCCAACAAAGCCAACGCGTTGAAAGCAGCTGCTAAGTTAAAGGCATCATCAAGCAACACACAACCTGATATCCTCAGGCAGAGTCAAGGCCAACCAGTCCCTGACTTTTAGACGCAACTTTAAGTATTCTGTTTTAAACCAGTAGGCTTTGACTGTTTGTTGGTTTATGCAAACAATTTGTTTAAGTATTTTGGTGACTATGATTCAAGGGTTTTATGATTTTTATTTGCAAACAATTAGTCTAAGTATTCTGTTTTTATTTTGTTGGCCTCGTAGAAATTGAGAATGTTGTTTTTGGTGGTTACAACATTGTAAGTTAAACAGATGTATGATTATTTTTAATGGTTTCAAATATCTTTGATTATGTATGTTTACATGTGTTGTTTTTTGTTCAATTGCAAACTCCAAGAATGATGTGAATTAATCCAAGAATAAGTAAAAGAATAAGTTCAAGGAAATAAAGTGTACTAAGGCATATAAGTTCCTTTCTTCATTGAAAGCATTGACCATTACAACCTTTTGGGGTCTCACTATATTTTTATCTATCTCTATATGTATCCTACTCTCATCTTCACATGGGTTTTCAAAAAACAAATGTGTCAAGGGGGTATATAATAATAATAATAATAATAATAATAATAATAATAATAATAATAATAATAATAATAATAATAATAATAGCACGAAAGAAATTTAGAATTGAAGCTATTGATGGTTAAAGTTTTAAATATGCAAGCGTACCTAGTCTGTAATAGTCAAATACTAAGCAGCTTTAATTACAATATTAATCATACTTTATTAGCTTAATTGGGTAACTAATATAGTTCTCTTTTATGGAAATTTTAGTATTGAAAAGTAATAAATTAATATCTTCAAGTTCACTGACAAGTATAAATGGGATTTATTAAACCACTTAAGAATTGTTTTGCTCTAATTAGATATTTCATTTTGTTTAAAAAAAAAGAAAAAGAAAAAGAAAGGAGAAAGAAGGATTTAAGGAATTCTCTAGAATTCTCTAAAGAAACCCATTTATTTCTCACTTGAACCATAACCCAAACTCACTTCCTCTTCCTTCCTCTCACACTCACATAACTCTTTCCTTCCTCCTCTGTTTATAGGTGAACCTGAAACCCCAAATTCCCATGATTTTCGTTATCTCTCTATCCGAATTCCATCTCTTTGCGATCTAGTGGTGTTGCCGCCACCGGTGCTGTCGTTGTTGTTGGTTTTTTGACCTTATTTTCTCTCTCCTCGAGTCTACAGATGTGTACTGCAACCTTTCTGCAATTGTGAGTTGTTGGTGCCACGCGACTAGCTCGCGGTGACTGCCACCGTGAGCTTGCTGCTTGTTGATGTCTGCTGACAGTGGGTCGGTGGTGCTATTGTTACCACTAATTCTTGTCTTCTTCCCTTCAAGTCCTTGGTGTTGAAGAAATCAAGTGTCAGACAATTGATTTAAGGTATAAAGAATACTTTACTTCCTTATTCATTAAAATGGCTTCGTACATGTTTCATTCTATAATCACAAAATGATTCATGAAATTCATATTAGTTTTGCGAAGGGTGTTTATAAAGTATTAGTATTTTGCTAAAGGAATTCATTCTAGTTTCTTATTCAATTCATTTTACTTAATTTTTAATCTATACTAATGTTGTGTTAAAAGTGAGTGGAGTTGTAGCTCTTTTATGTTTGATATTTAAGCTGAAAGTTGTTGAAAAGGAATTCATGAAGGTCTTGTATTTTGGGTATAGGCAATTAACTGATTATTTATCAAAGTTATCGAGTTAGTATTAGTTATTGGATTTTGACTCAAATAGGCTGCCATGCATGAGAATGATGAGTGATGGTGAGTTGGTTGCTCTTATCTAAAGGTATTGAGCTGGACTCATGGAAGAATATGTGTTAAGGGAATATAATCATGTCATACTCTTTACTTGGAATTTGTAGAAATGAGTAGTAATAGTTGTTATTGTTCTCTGATGTAAATTATTGTCGAGCTTACGGGGTATTGGATGTTGATCATGGAGTTAAGGCTATACTTGGAATTCGAGCAAGGTACACATTGTCCATCCACTTTATAACTACATTTGTTTGCGTAACTACAAGTTGTATGAATTCCATGATTTTATTAAGTGAAATTAGATCTGACTTGAACTTGTAATCAATTTATGATTATAAAGTCTAGCTTGTTTCAAGGTGTGATTCTTAAATACTATGTTTTTCGGATTTTCAGGAGCATATCATTTAACGCCAAGCGTTTGAGTATATAGTGTTTATCATTGATATCCTAATTTTGAATTAAGATATATCTTCGTAAGTTTTGGTTATGGAAGATAGTTTTATTCGAAAATTTGAAGAGGTTATCCAAGGATACCAAGTTCTGCTATACTAAGTCAATCTTGTTCTATATTGAAGAATATTCTGGTTTCTGAGATCTAATAGTATAAGTTAGAATATGTCTAGCATTGTATTCCATGTTTTGATGATGCCAAATACTTAGGTTAATTTTACTATATAGTATTTATTTACGCGAAAATTATAAAAAACCAAAAATAATGTAATGTTCAAATTTGCATTTATATCTTGTGGAGAAAGATTAATTATTTAATCTAAGTGAAGATATTTAATTTATACACTTTGAATTTTTATCATATGGTATGTTTAATATTCTAGTAACTTAGAATCTTTGGATAAAAGATTCTTTAAGTTATTAGATATTTTGTTGCTGTTGTTATGCGTGAAAATCAGTTGGAAATTGCGTGCACTAGTGGAAAAAAACGCAAGGGCTACTGTGCAAGGGCTGCGGTTTATTATAAAACGCAGCCCTTAATAGTGAAGGGCTGCGGTTAGCCCAAAACCGCAGCCCTTTAGTGATAAAAGGGCTGCGGTTAATTCAAAAACCGCAGCCCTTAAATTAAGGGCTGCGGTTTTTTGCCTAACCGCAGCCCTTAAACAGCCCAAAAATGACATAACCCGCTTAATCGCGTTACTCCCTTGAGCAGTCTCCTACTCTCCTTCGCTGAACCCTATTTCTCTCTATCCTAATTCCCATTAATCCATCTCTCCCCCTCTCACCGCATCATCTCTCCCCTCTCACCGCATCATCTCTCTCCTCTCATCCTTCTTCGCCGGCGAGGGTTTGCCACGGTCAGTGGTTTGCAAGGGTTTAGGGTTCGCTGGCGAGGGTTCGCAAGGGTTTAGGGTTCGCAAGAGCTGTCTCTCTCGCACCTCTCTTCCTCTCGCCGGTGAATCCACACCGGGTTTCGCTGCTGCCACCACCGGTCCTCCTGCAGCACTGTTGAATCGCGTCTCCCTCGTCGGAGCTCTGCTTTCCCTTGCTTCCCCTGCCTCTTTCGCTCTCTCCTCTGATTCGTTCTGCTGCTACACTCGAGCAGCCTCACCGCACCTGCGTCGGCGCCGCGCAGCCTTGCCGGAGCTCTCCTCCCTTGCCGGATGTCGTCACCGTTTCCGATAGCCCAGCTCCTCCCACTGCCATGTCTTCCCTGCTCTGGAAGCAGAGGTAAAGGCTACCTCCTTGTTCCCCATAAAAATTCTGATTTTGAAGCTTAAAATTCAAGCCCTAAGTATAACCCATGTTAATTAGTATGAAGTTGAGCCTAAAACTGATTTTGCTTAATTAATTCACTTAGCAATTTGTTGGGTTGAATTTATATTATGGATTGAAATAAAATGCTTAGCTAAACCATTTTGTTCAATTTGATGCTGTCTACATAATTAAGATTGGTTTTTGTCCATTTCCTCGAGTTGGTGATTTTGTTGATAGTGTAGAACATGTTTGGTCTTCTTAGTGTCTTGCGGATTACCCTTTTGCTTTTTTTAATCTCATTTCCACCTAATGCTTACCAAGCAATTGTGCAAATACTTGTCGCTAATGCTATTAATTCATGTTTTGCGGTTCATGGAATTATTGGGACTCTACATGCCTTAGAGGCTATAAAAATTGCAAGTAATGTTGGTGATCCACTATCAGCGGATGCTTATATTTGATGCCTTGTGCGGAAGGATTCGAGTGGTATGTCCCTACTTCCTGTTATATTATGTCTCTTTTCGAGTTTGGGCCTTTCTAATCTCCTTTGTGTATTTTACCTCTTTCATTTTGTACAAGTTTAAATGGTTCAATTGTTGTGTTGAACTTTGATTGACTGCTAATTTATCATTGATATATTCATTCTTTAAATTAGATTTATGGTTGTGGATTTGCAAAATAATTGTGATTGTTGGAACAACCGAGGTTTCGAAGTATGAGAATTCATTCTTTACGGTTTGAAGTTTTTTTAAGTTCAATGCTGAAATTCTCGCACATCTTGTATGTTTCTATCGGTTGAGTGTTGTCTTTGCTTTCATGTTGCCTTGAATCGCCAACAAAATTAAGCTTGCAATCATGGGTGAAGTATTTGGCCTTCATTGCTTTTATTGATGTCATCTCTCCGATCTTTTAATTGGGGTAACATTGTGTTTCTTTGCGCTACGATTTCTCTCCTTGGGTGCCAAAATGTGATTCACATGTAAGCCTTTGTAGCATCGATTCCTTTGTTGGTATCCTCGTTGTTCTTTGAATGCTGATTTATGATACGTTGATTGATCCGGGACTTGCGATTCGTTTTCGGTGGATGGATACTTGTAGCAATTACATTGACCCTCTACGTGGAACTTTTATGATCTTCAATTCATAAGTGTTCTTCTTTTATGTTGACCCCCCCGCCAACCCCCCCGCTGCACTCCCCCGACCCGCCCCCCTCCCCGCTGCACTCCCCCACGACCCGGCCCCATCCCCGCTGCACTCCTCCCCCTCCCTGCTGCACTCCCTCCCCGCCCCCCTCCCTGCTGCACTCCCCCCGACCGGCCCCCTCCCCGCTGCACTCCCCCCCGACCCCCCCCTCCCTTGCTGCACTCCCCCGCCCGGCCCCCTCCCCTGCCGCACCCCCCGACCAGCCCCCCCCCTGCTGCACTCCCCACGACCGGCCCCCTCCCTTCGCTAATTAAAAGAATTTTACAAATTTTCTTCATTTTTTTTCTTACTTTTTATTATTCTATGGATGATTATTTTGCGGGGTTTGTTGTTTTGTTTTTTCTCGTCCTTTTGTTAATGATACATCCATTTGTGTGGGACTAATTATATAGTTACGTTAATTAAATTACATTTTCTGTGTCAACTTTATTTTTCAGTTTTACTAACATGTTTTGCATTTCTTACCTTCCCCTCAAAAGTACTAAACCCCTTTATATGATGAACCACGTTGTCATTACTAATTATATGATTAATATGTGTGTGTTTTAAGTTTGATTTTCCTTAATAGTTTAGATATTCTTCATTGATTATCATTACTAATTTCATTATTATGTTGGCTTAACAGGGTCCAATCCCACTACAATTTAGGCCCCCTTTGTGTTTATCTATCTCAGAAACTACTTGGATCGCTTCCTTTCGGCATTTGAACTACACCGTAAGAATCTACCAAACCAAAAATAAGTCTTATTTATTTATGTAAATCAAATCAACATTAATTAATTCATTTTGTGTTATTGATTTTGAAGAAGGGAAAAGCATGGATGATGCAATTGCTTGGCTCTTGTGTGTATCTATAGCGGCCAAAATGGAAGAAACTGATGTCCCTCTTTCCATAGATCTACAAGTGAGTCCTATTTGTAGATACTCGCTTCGTTCCGAATTAATTGTCATGTTGATAATGTAGTTTGGACCCGATAACTTGACAACTAAATCCAGATAGAGGTAAATATATCAATTTTCAGACCTTTATGTTGTGATTTTTGGACCCAATAACTTTACAAGTAAATCCAAATAGCAATAATATGTAATCTTTATGTTGTGGTTTGGTTGAATTGTTTTTTGCCTTTATTTGTGTTGGTGTTGCTGTTATTGTTATTGATTTGGTGCGTGCCTTCTTATCTATTTTGTGAATCTAATTTCTTCATGGTGTTGGTAAATGTTTAACTAGTTTAATTTTTTTCTATTTATTTGATAAATTAGTCTCTTATGGAATGACTAAGATTTCCGAACTTGGCTATAGCTTATGCCCTCCTCCCCGTTGCACTCTGCCCCCCCCCCCCACACACCCCCGCCGCACTCCCCCCCCACCCTTCCTAGCCTCCCCGGCCCACCCGCCCCTCCCCAGCTGCACTCCCCCCCACACACCCCCCGCACACCCCCAACCCTTCCCCCCATTGCTTGCGCCCCGCTGCACTCCCCCACCCTTCCTAGCCTCCCCACCCTCCCCCCGCTACACCCCCCCACACACACACACCCCCTGCACACCCCCAACCCTCCCCCCATTGTTGTGCCACCGCTTGCACTCCCTCCCCACCCTTCCTAGCCTCCCCAGCCCCTGCCCGCCCCCCCCCTGCTGCACCCCCACACACACACCCCCTGCACAGCCCCAAACCTCCCCCCATTCCCCCCCGCACACCTCCCCCCGCACACCCCCATTTCACTCTTTTGTTTTCAAAAATCTGTTTCATCTGATTTGAAAAATGTAAGAAGGCACAAATATCAATGGATGCTTTATTGTTCTCTCTTCCTAAAAATAATACAGGCCCTAGTTTTGTCAAAATCAAAATAACATCGGTAATCTATTTTGGTTTGCCTAACCCTGTTGTGAAAACAATAGGAGATGGAGGGAGTAATATTTTGCTATCTGCTGCTTGTAGCTTGTACTCTGCATCTTTTCCATAATGGCTGCTAATCTTTGCACGAATGTTACCTGCAGAAGATCTTAGAAGAACAGCAGAGGGCTCAAAATGCCTTGGTATCATCAGAGGCAAGGTATGTCTTGCATCACCCTCTGATCTCAGTTCTGGTTCACCTTCACCATGGCTAAATCCAAAACAGATTCCTCATCTACATTGCCATCAAAGCACACAAATGGGTGGTATCAATTTGAAGATTACAAGTGAAGGAACTCTCTATCTTTTGTTACATTAGTTTTGATACTAAAATGTAACTTAGTCAATATTTTTTTTATATGTGTATAAATAACATGAATTGCAATGAGAAGTGATACTTTTATATATATGTAACTGATTTTGGATCATTTAGGACTAAAAAAATGAAAAAAAAAATTTTTTTTTTTTTTATTTTTTTGGGTCACAAGGGCTGCGGTTTTTGCCCTGACCGCAGCCCTTAACGTGCTAAGGGCTGCGGTTAAAAACCGCAGCCCTTCTTAAATACTAAGGGCTGCTAGTCTAATGGCTGCGGTCAAAAAACGCAGCCCTTGGGCCCCTTTTGACCGCAGCCCTTGGGCTTTTTTCCTCTAGTGGTGGCATACAATGTGGAGCTGATCCCTTGAAGCTCTTCAACAAACTCCAACCAACTCGCTGAAGATGCACCCACTAACTGCTAATGGAGGTAGTTTATTTCCGTTGCAAAAAGAGTGGAAGAAGTGCAGCGAAAATCAGGCCATGATCTCCACTACTCCACTCGCGCCATTTGAGGAGAATATGGAGCACAACATGTCCAGATGAAGGAAGTATTGCAGCAGCTATTTAAGGAATAAATTATTTGAAGAAAAACTTGAGAACTTTCAAGCAAAAAAAGTCAATCATTACTTAGAAAGTTTTTCTTGTAATTTCTTCTTTATTCAACATACTCATTATTGTAATATTAATAGTGTGTGGGTGAGAGAAAATTAAGAGGATATCTTTGTATTCAAGAGAGAGAAAGAAAGAGAGAAGAGAGAAGACTTCGAGTGAAGTCAATAGTGAGTGTCATCAGTTCAGGGGGAACTAGGTGACTGGGGAATAAGTTCATAGAGGAACAAAGAAGGTCCAATATTAGGTTGTACAAAAAAGAGTCTTTTGGCCTAGTATATTAAAGAGAGATTGAGTCAAAATCCCTCGTGGTCAAGGTTTTTCTTCCTATTGGGCCTAGGAAGTTTTCCTTGCAAAAATCTTGTGTGCTTGTGTCTTTCTAATTTCGAGTTTATTTTAATTCCGCATTACAAATCGAATATTTCTCCTCATCTACAATTCACCCCCCTCTTGTAGTTGGTCTAGTGTTCATACTAGAATAACATTTGGTATCAGAGCCTAGTACCTCCAGAATCAGCTAACACTGAGGAGATTGTACCTGGAACAATGAACACAACAGGAGAAAATCTTGATGAAGGGTATTCAACTCAATGCCCACCCATGTTCAATGGCAAACATTATCCATACTGGAAGAATCGTATGGAGATATTTATTAAAGCTGACAAATTATTAAGTGTGGAAGGTAATTGAAATCGGTGGCTTTGAGGTCACAAAGAAGAACGAGAAAGGGGAGCTGATTCCTAAACCCCTTGCCGAATTCGACAAAGAGGACTTCGACAAAATGGAGATGAACAACATGGCCAAGAAGCTACCTCATTGTGTTCTTGGTCCCCATGAGCACAATCGAGTCATGGGATGCAAGACTGCAAAGCAAATGTGGGAACTCCTTCAAACTACTCATGAAGGAACAAGCGAAGTGAAACGATCAAACATCGATATGCTCATGCATAAGTATGAATTGTTTCACATGAAACAAAAGGAGCCTATTCAAGATATGCTCACTCGCTTCTCCAAAATCTATAGACGAACTTGAATCTTTGGGAAAGTTAATCTCCCCAAAGGAACAGGTCCGGAAGGTACTAAGGAGTCTACCACAAAATGAAAAATAGATGGCCAAGACAACAACACTGTTGGAAACCAAGGACTTCACAACGTTCAACATTGAATAACTTGCTGGTTCATTGATGACCCATGAGTTACATCTCAAAACTCATGAAACTGAATCATCAAAGCCTAAGGCTCAGGCCCTCAGGACTGGGGAACAAGAAGACTCTGAAACTGATGATGAAGAGGTTGCAATGATCGTTAGAATATTCATGAAGTTCTTCAACAAGAACTACAAAGGAAAGGTTCCCAAGAAACCAACAAAGCTAAGTTGTCACAAGTGTGGAGGCCTTGATCATTTCATCAAGGAAAGTCCTCAATGGGAAAACGAGAAAGCTAAAGGAAGATACAAGGAGAAGGGCAAGGAACAACAAAGATCATTTTCGAAAAATGATATGAAGAGAGCCATGGTAGCAGCATGGGGAGAGTCTGACTCAGAGGAGGAGCAGGAACAATCGGAGGAAGAAACTGCCCATCTATGTCTCATGGCAAATGTCGAAGAAAAAATGGAATCATCTAACCCCAAGGTAAGCTTTAATGCCATTGAAGAGGAACTTACATAATTGAATAAAAGCCAATTAATAAAACTTTTGCTAGAAATCTTAGATGATTACAAGGATGTATGTGCACAAAGAGATCAATTAACTAATGCCTTGAAAATCACTAAGAATCATTCAAATTGGCATAACTCACTAAAAAGTGACACTGAAAAAAGATTCTTTGAACTTTTTGACAAGAGTAGAGCTTATCAAGATGCTTTTGAAAAAGTCAAAAATGAAAATTATCTTTTGAATTTGGAACTGGCAAAATTGAAACTGTTTGTTCCTGAAGAAATAGTCTCTTCATCTAAGACCAGAAAAATTGCCGAAAATCTGAAAAATTATTTTGATAATATTTTTCAAGAAAATCTGGTATTAAAGAAGAAAATGGAGCCCTTATGGAACAAGCTACCTGACCCTGTCTCATGGATACAAAAGTATCAAAACAAAGGAAGAGATGGTCTAGGTTGTAATCATAAAAAGAAGAACAAAAAGAAAAAATATGTTGATATGCCAAGTAGTATAATATGTTCTTACTATGGGAACAGTGGTCACATTTTGTCTAACTGTTCCACCAGAGAAGAACGTATTGAGAGAAATACGTACCTAGTAAAATAGGTTTGGAAAATTAAGAAAGGCTCAAGTCCAACAATGGAACCCAAGCTAGACTAGGTTCCTACAACTAACTAGTTTGCTACGGTACAGGCTGAAGTGAGGGGGAACAACTTGTGGTACCTGGATAGCGGTTGTTCTAAGCACATGATATGAGATAGAGCAAAATTTCTCTCACTTTCAGTCTTCAATGGAGGAATTGTGACCTTTGGAAACAATCTTACTGGAAACATTGTAGCAGTTGGTAAGATTGGTAAATCTCAGTCACATTCCATAGATAATGTACTTTTCGTCGAGGGTTTAAAACATAGTTTACTTAGTACATCTCAGTTTTGTGATAAGGAAATACAGTGATGTTTACTAATGAGTCTTGTGTAGTCAGCAATGAGTCTTGAGGGAACGAGGAAATGAAACACCTATATGGTTGACCTGAACCTTGTTCCTAGGAATAATCTCACATGCTTAAGTGTGATCGAAGCTGATCCTTTTCTGTGGCACAAACGATGTGGTCATGCAAGCATGTCCCTACTGCATAAACTAAGTGTGAAGGACTTGGTGGTTGGTCTACCAACTATTAAGTCACTAAACCACAATGTTTGTGATTCATGTGTTAAAAGGCAAGCAAGTGAGATCCTCATTCAAACCCAAGAAAATGGTAAGCACAGAAAGTCCATTAGAACTTCTTCATATGGACTTATGTGGCCCTGTACGCATCCAAAGCCGATCCGGTAAGAAATATGTATTAGTCATAGTAGATGATTTTTCGAGATACACATGGGTAATTATTCTTCATAGTAAGGATGAAACGTTTGATGAATTTCTAACCTTTGCTAAAAAGATCCAAAGAACAAGTGGTTTTAAATTAAGACATTTAAGATCTGACCATGGTACGGAGTTTGAAAACTCCAAGTTTGATGAATTTTGTAGCAATGAAGGTTTAGATCATAACTTCTCAGCTCCAAGAACACCACAACAGAATGGTGTAGTCGAAAAGAAGAACCGGACTCTTGAGGATATGGCAAGGACGATGATAATTGCAAGCGGTCTTACCGAAGAATTTTTGGGCTGAAGCAGTGAACACGGCATGCTACATCATCAATCGTGTCATGCTAAGGCCAATCACCATGAAGACTCCTTATGAGCTCCTTAGAGGAAGAAAACCCAATATTTCTTATTTTCATGTTTTTGGATGTAAATGTTTTGTACATAACAATGGAAAGGACAACTTAGGAAAATTTGATGCTAGAAGTGATGAGGCTATTTTTGTAGGATATGCCTTAAGTTGTAAGGCGTATCGTGTCTACAATAAACGAACAATGTGTGTCGAGGAAAGTGTCCATGTTATTTTTGATGAGACTAACTCCCTGTAGGAATAGAGTCACAATGATAACTTTGAAATTGGATTAACTCGTCCTGATGAGTTTAATCAAAATGATGAGGAACTAACCCCTGTAGGAAAAGAGAAGAAGCAAGCTCCTGATCCTGATAACCCTATGCCTGATCCCCTTGAGGAACAAGGAACAGAAGGAACTCAGGAGGATCAAGGAACTCCTGATCCAGGAGAAGATCAAGTGAATCAACCATCACAAGAAACTCAAGAAGCAACTAGAAGATTTGATCCAAAGCCTTGGAAACACCTAAATTCTCATCCTTTAGAATTGATAATAAGTGACATTGAAAAGGGAACTCAAACGAGATCCCAATTGAAGAATTTTTGTGCTTTTCACACTTTCTTATCTATGAAAGAACCTAAGGACCATATGGAAGCGCTCAAGGAGGCTGATTGGATCAACGCTATGCAAGAGGAGCTAAATGAGTTCCAGAGGAACAAGGTATGGCACCTGGAGACCAAACCAAAGAACCAGAAGGTTATAGGACTTAAACGGGTCTTTAGAAACAAGCTTGATGAACATGGAACTGTGGTAAGGAACAAGGCTAGACTTGTTGCCAAAGGTTATAATCAACAAGAAGGTATTGATTTTGACGAAACCTTTGCTCCTGTTGCTAGAATAGAAGCAATTAGAATTTTGATTGCCTTTGCTGCCTTTATGGGATTTAAGTTGTACCAGATGGACGTCAAATGTGCATTTTTAAATGATTTTTTAATTGAAGACGTCTATGTGGAACAACCTCTAGGATTTGAAAATCCGCAACTTCGAAATCAAGTCTATAAGCTTGATAAAGCTCTCTATGGGCTGAAACAAGCTCCTAGATCTTGGTATGAAAGGTTGTCAAAATTCCTGCTTTCACATGATTTCATAAGAGGTAAGGTTGATGGAACCTTGCTCCAGATTTATGTTGATGATATAATTTTTGGTGCTACTAATGATCTTTTTTGCAAGGAGTTTGCTGATCTTATGAGTAGTGAATTCGAAATGAGTATGATGGGAGAGTTGAACTTCTTTTAGGGATTGCAAATTAAGCAAACTGAAAGAGGAACAATGATCCATCAACAAAAATATGTCAAGGAACTGCTCAAGAAATATGGACTGGAACATTCAAAAACCAACCACACTCCCATAGGAACAGGAACAAGGTTAGATGAAGATTCAAATGGTAAGTGTGTAAACGAGAAGCAATATCGAGGAATGATTGGTTCATTACTATACTTAACTGCAAGTAGACCTAATATTTCTTTTAGTAATGGTTTATGTGCTCGGTTCCAATCAAATCCCAAAGAATCTCACTTAACAGCAGTTAAGAGAATTCAGAGGTATTTGAAAGGAAGCGATGACTTATGTTTGTTCTATCCTCGAAGTGATGTGTTTGACCTAGTAAGCTATTCGGATGCGGCTTATGCTGGTGACTTGGTTAACCGCAAGAGCACATCAAGCATTGTCCAGTACCTAGGATCAAGCTTGGTGTCATGGAGCTCAAAGAAGCAAAATATTGTTGCCTTATCCACAATAGAGGCAGAGTATGTGGTTGTTGCTGCATGCTGTTCCCAGGTCCTTTGGATCAAGCAACAAGTAAGAGATTTTGGCATTAAGTTTAAGTGTGTTCCTATCTACTGTGATAATACTAGTGCTATTTGTATCTCTAAGGATCCAATTCATCATTCAAGGGTCAAGCATATTCACATCAGACATCATTTCCTTAAGGATAATGTAGAAAAAGGTCTTGTCAAACTTGAATTTTGTCCAATGGAAAATCAAATAGCTGACATTTTGACTAAACCACTTCCTAGAGAAAAATTCGAGAAAATTCGCTTAGAGCTAGGGATGATTAGAATTCATTGAGTGTGCTACTTCAAATAAAACCCTTAGTTACAAGATTACACTAAGTGGCCAGCAACATTTTGTGATTTTCATCACTCATTGTACAGTCATTGTAAAGGATTCACATTAGTCTTCATAATACTCCCCTTATTCTCCATGCATATACTTGAGTAAAAATAGAAAGGTTGTTGTACATATAGATTGAACATGTTACATGCATGAATTCACACTTTCTACTCCTTTCTTTCGTTTCACGTAAATATTATTTTATTTTTATTTTCTCTTCTTCCATTTATTATCCTCTTTCATTCATCCCCCACAAATTTTTTATGGCAATGTTTCAGCAGCGTTCATGTACAAACTTAAAACTAAAATCATTCACCGGATTTAAAGAAGGAAGGGAAAAGCCACATTTAATTCCTCTTCATAATTCCCATAAATTAAGCCCCAAAATAAAAACACATCAAATCAAACCAAAATTTATACAGCAAGTAATCCCATTTACCCCAAAACCATTACCTCTGCAAAACCGCCTTTCTCTCTCTCTATCTCTCTACACAACTCTGTCATCTTCATCTTCCTCACCTAAACCCTAAATGGCTCCCAAAAGAAAAACCTCCGAAGATACCAAAAATTTTCCGGCTGAAAAATCTTCACCCCTGGTGGATTATAACGAAAGCGAGAATGAATCTTCCAACTCAAATGTAGATTCTCTGGGTTCTCAAGCAAATTCGGCGGAAAATGAAGTGCTTTCTCCAAAGAAAGAAGAAGATCTAGATGATGCTGAAATAGAGCAAGAAAAAGACATCTTGGTACCTACGAAAAGGGGTAAGAAATTAAGATCCTCTAAGTATATCATTGGGTTTTGTGTCAATTTCACCTGGTGCAAGAAAATTAAGTGGAATCAGTTTCTTGATCTTGTTAACTTTCAAAAACGGGTCAAAGTTTTGAGTTTTGATGAGGGTCTTTATGAGAGTGAGATGAGTGGGTTTGTTGCTAAGTTTGAGAATACCGAGGGTTTATGCATAAGCGTTGTTGCTGGGAAATTGGTTAAGTTCAATGAAAAGAACTTAAGGGAATGGCTTAATGTACCTACAGAGGGGTACAAGGAATATGTGAAGGGTAGGGCTAAGCTAAATGTGAATGGGGCTTCAAACGTTACTATCTTGCGTTATTTTGGGGGGAAGGAGTCTGACCAGTCCCTAGATCAGAAAGATCTCTCTCCTTTTCATAAATTTTTGTTTCACTTAGTTTGGCGTTTTATTCTGCCAAGGACTTCCAAGAGGACTCAAGCGAGCCTCATGGATCTTTCCTTGATGTTCTGCCTTGCTAAGAATATAAAAATAAACTTTCCTACTTTAATGATTTCTCATCTTTCCTACTGTATTTCCCACAACACCAAGGTGGGGTATGCTAACCTGATAACTGTTATCCTCAAGAAGAATCAGATAAAACTTCCTTCTAGTACCTCTTTTGATCTGGAGCCTGATAACTATTTGACTAAAGAGACCTTATCCAGGTTGTCTCTTAAGGTAAAGGGTGGGATGTTAGACTTTGAGGTAGTAGCAACAGAGGGGAAGATTGAAACTGGGTTAAAGCGGAAGTTAGAGGAGGAGTTTAGTGCTGAAGGACCTCGGTCTGTGCGTAAGAGTCAGAGAATTACTGAGACCAAGGCTCTCAAGAAACAGGATCCTGGAGCAGTTCATATTTATCTTGAGGAGGATCAAGCTCCTTCAGGATCGAGGACTGTTGATTTTCCTCTTCTCTCCACCACTGGTCTTCATGGACTACTGCATACAATTCAAGAGTCTCTGCCTCTTCTTCACACTAGGGTCCAAGGTCTTGAAGCAAGGGTTGCCCGTGTTGATCTTCAGCAGGAGCAGATCCTCGCAAGTGTGCAGAAAGGAGAATCAGCTGTTCGGGACAAGATTGATTATGTGGTCGGTGCTTTCCTTGTCCGCCCCAAGCCTTCCAAGCCCTCCAATCCCTAATCCCCTTCCCTCAATAATCTGATGAAACAATTTTTTTTTGTTGGTTTGTATTAAAACAATGGTGACTAGTTGTTACTCTCTTTTATCACCCATCCTCTTTGGTGATAAAATGTTTTGGTTTATATCTTTTCTTTTCTTACATATCTTTCTTTGTGCTCTCTTCTCTTTTTCTTATTTTCATCTTGAACTCAGTTTGTGCATTTTTCATGACTATGTGCTTTAATCTTATCTTAATATGCTCATGATAATGTTTGGATGGCTAGTATTATTAGATGTGTGTTTGAGCTACTACACATTGACATTGTTGTAAATGATGCACTCTTAGAGTATTGTTGGGTCCTTATTGTTTTTTATGATGACAAAAGGGGGAAGAAGTAAAGTGGCACATACAAATTTCAATTCTAGTTCTCTTCGGTTCTAGGTGATGATACTGATTTATGTTAATTTAATATTAGTTTTCTGTTAGTTTAGTGTTAGATTTATTTTCTTAGTTTTTTGTTCGTTTTGTTTTAAAGACATTAGCTCTTGATTCTTTTGCTTTAGTTATTTTATTCTTATATTGTTTTTATATGCCTTATATTTGTCATCATAAAAAAGGGGAAATATTGTTGTATTCCATGTTTTGATGATGCCAAATACTTAGGTTAATTTTACTATATAGTATTTATTTACGCGAAAATTATAAAAAACCAAAAATAATGTAATGTTCAAATTTGCATTTATATCTTGTGGAGAAAGATTAATTATTTAATCTAAGTCAAGATATTTAATTTATACACTTTGAATTTTTATCATATGGTATGTTTAATATTATAGTAACTTAGAATCTTTGGATAAAAGATTCTTTAAGTTATTAGATATTTTGTTGCTATTGTTATGCGTGAAAATCAGTTGGAAATTGTGTGGCATACAATGTGGAGCTGATCCCTTGAAGCTCTCCAACAAACTCCAACCAACTCGCTGAAGATGCTCCCACTAACGGCTAATGGAGGTAGTTTATTTCCGTTGCAAAAAGGGCGGATGAAGTATTGCAGCAGCTATTTAAGGAATAAATTATTTGAAGAAAAACTTGAAAACTTTCAAGCAAAAAAAGTCAATCATTACTTAGAAAGTTTTTCTTGGAATTTCTTCTTTACTCAACATACTCATTATTGTAATATTCATAGTGTGTTGGTGAGAGAAAATTAAGAGAATATCCTTGCATTCAAGAGAGAAGACTTCGAGTGAAGTCAATAGTGAGTGTCATCAGTTAAGGGGGAACTGGGTGACTGGGGAACAAATTTCCTAGAGGAACAGAGAAGGTCCAATATTAGGTTGTATAAAAGAGAGTCTTTTGGCCTAGTATATTAAAGAGAGTTTGAGTCAAAATCCCTCGTGGTCAAGGTTTTTCTTACTATTGGGCCTAGAAAGTTTTCCTTGTAAAAATCTCGTGTGCTTGTCTCTTTCTAATTTCGAGTTTGTTTTAATTCCGCATTACAAATCGAAAATTTCTCCTCAACTACAATTCACCCCCCTCTTGTAGTTTGTCTAGTGTTCATACTAGAATAACATCTGGTTTCTGAGATCTAATAGTATAAGCTAATCGATGATCCATATGTTAAGATATTATATGAAAGTTAAGAATGTTATTGAAAGTCCGAATATATTGTAATGGTCAAGTGTTTTCTGATTCAAACTCGCTATATGCAAATTCTGAAATATATGTTCAAGATACAAAGATTTGTAGTATATTGGTTTATCTCCATCAAGGAATGTGGACTTAACTTTTTGAAAATATGAGTTTGGAAAGTTTGACTATGATACATAATCTCAGGATCTATATGTCTTATTTTGAGTTTTGCGTGCCGAGATTATTTGGGTCATGGAAAGTTTGAGGATGGAGATTTCAAAAGCAAACTATTGTTGGAGATGTTAAGTATAGTACAAATTATGAATTATGGAAGATTTATCTATATGTTTGGATATATGATAATTACTGGGGTTAGCCATAAAACCTTGGGATACTAGCTAGAGTTTAAAGTAAGCTTTTTGATTCTGTTTTTGTGAAGAGAAGAAATTTATATCAAAATTCATATTACATAATTCAGACGTGTGTTTAAAGAATCTTTGGAATTAAGTTTCTATAAAATTGAAAATTCATGTTGGAATGGTCGTAGAATAAGTTGTTTGATTGAAGAGTTCTATTTTGGAATGTAGCTTGTTATCTGAGAAAGTTAAGTTGGACAATTAAGGTTGTAAATCAGGAAGTAACTTTTGGAGTTTAAATGTTTAGTAGAGTAAAGTAGCTGTTACAGGAATTTCATGGGTCCTCTAAGCATGGGTCCTCTAAGCATGCTGAGTAAAAAAGTTGTAAATTTTGGGTTAACATAAATCAAGTATTGGGAATTAAATTGAATATGTGATGTTTATATTAGTAATATAATAACTCAAGAGATGAGTGATGTATCGAAGGAGTAGAGAGACAATATAATGAGTCGTAGTACCTAAGTTGTGAAGGACTATATCCAAATTGGGAGTTTTCTACTATGAATATGGAGTGAGGACAAATAAAAGATTTAGAGATGATATCCTCTAATCGAAATAGTAAGGTAAAGAATGGAAACTGGGGAAAATATGAATCTTGTATAATGGAACGCTTGTGAACTAGTGAGATGATCTGAAAATGAAATAAATATAGAATTAAGATTAATATGAACATTGAGTTTAAATATTTGAGAAATGTTGCTATGGGTTATAGGTTTAAAACTAATATGGGCTATGAGTTAAAGTTAGATAATAAAATTTATTAACACGGAAAGATGGAATAAATATTTTTAATAATACTTATAGATTATAAAATATGTAGAATATGGACATAGAAGTATAAAGTATTCAGGCAAGAAAGTCGGAAACACTAATAACTATCTTATGATATTAAGGTTAAAGCAATGAGGTGTTAGTTTAACTATGAGATGTCAGTTTAATTATTTTATAAGATTCTTTGTCATTTGGGTAACTAAAAGTTGGAAGTTAAAGTAAGAGAGTTCTAAAAAAATTGAGAGAAACGAGTGTTAGACATCAGATTAATGGAAGAGTTGATTATGATTCTAGTATATGAGTCCGGACTTCACAAGTTTTTCACTTAAATTACAAATATATGTCCCATGATGTTTTATATTATGAGACTAAGTACATGTGATCTGCATTTCTAAATGTAGGGATATGAGCGATGAAGGATTAATGTTATAACATTTTGACTTTAGGACGAGTATTGAATAAGAATAATAGAATTCCTACTTGGATATGACAACACTATAACATTTAGTATAATTAACATAAGTATAAATATCAAGATCTACTCAGGTTATAAGCCGTAAAAGTTGTTAAATAAGATTAGTTGGAAAGATATTTCTGAGTAAAGAACTTTGTAACTAAGATATAAAGTGTATAAAAACCTTGCATTCTATTTTGGGATTCTGATTGAAAAACTATGTTTTGGGATTTAATTATGTTAGGACTAAAGAATTGGACTATATATTTCCTTTAAAGTCCGTATTTGAATGGGTTTTAGGACATGAATTTTATAAAGGGTTGATTTATACTGAGTTATTGGAAACTCGAGTATATTATGCAAGCAATTTATTTTGATTATTAAATACCCGAAAGCAATTATGTTATGAGAATTTGAGAATTATGAATATGAGTTTTCGAAAATATGAAATTATGGATTATGTATTTGATTCTGTTTCTGTGAGGGGATGAAGCTGCTAGAGCAGTGATGAACAACATTATGTATTCTGTATATTCTGTGTTCTGGGGACATGTCCTGAAAAGTCTTGCAAGAGGTACATAACGGAAGAGGGAGACGTCCCTTGTAAAAGTTTAGAGAATTCGCCTGGAAGGCAACTCTATTCGTGTTCTCTTCCCCAATATATAAAATCTGATTTCTGATAGAAAATAAAATTTGTATTTGAATATGCAAGTGGTTTCGTGGAAAGTTATTTCAAACGTTACTTCCGAGTAATATGATCTTTACTCATCCAAGTTTATAGAATCTCTGCACGGAATATGGGAATGACTTTCTAAGAAAGTCGCTAAGAGTTAATTAAAGGAGTTATGATGCACATATTTAGATTAGAGGTTATTTTTTTGAGACACGGAAGTGAGAGATATTACTATGTCTTAGAATATGTCAGGATTAAAGTTGATTTGGGAGATATTGTTAGATTCTATGGTTTCTCTAATTGAATGTATGTACTACTCAATATGTGAGATATCAATTCATACTATTATTTTAAACAAGTAACAATGTAAATTATGTTTAAGTACTTTGTTATATGATTGTTCCATTATGACGTTTTTGTTGCATGATCTCTATTGTCTCGTAAGATAAACTTAAATTTGTAAATACGTTTCAAGCCACCAAAAAGATTTTCTGGGTGGACAGTGTGTACTCAGTTTCGCTGATTTTGTTCTTGGAACCTGTCCTGGTGGGGGCATAGTTCATTGGTAGATATTTTGCAGGCAAGTGTTGTCCAAAGGTGATTGATGATTTTAAGTTATGATATGAAAGGTGTCCAGTTTAACCCAAGATGGAGACTATAAATTTTGAGAAATACGTTTATATATGATGTATGATTGTATTTATTTGGAAATTTTATTGGTTTAGTTAGTTAAGTTGTATATTCTATTGTGGGTTGATGTATTGTGGACGATAAAAGAACAAGAAGCGTATTTTAAATTATGTTTCGATGCAAGTGATTGTAATTGAGGTTAATTAATGATAATTGAGCTTTGTTAATACTAAGTATGATTTACTAGCAGCTCGGAAGTGCGGGCTGTTACATAGTCAATAAGATGCAAATCTATTAAGAAACAATAGAAGTATATATTATTAAAAGGACTTCCTTGGTTATTTATTTTTTGAGGTACGTGACATATCTATTGTCTTTGGCAAACTTAGAATACAGATATGCTCAGTTGTTGCTAATGGGTTTCAAAAGGTTGAAGGTTAACCCCAAAAAGAAATTATGTACAGCTATAACATGCAAAAGGGTGCATGGGTTTAAAGCTAGGACAATTACCTTTTCGATAACTAGGTAGTAATAATTTCTAAGATGCTTATATATATATATATATATATATATATATATATATATATATATATATATATAATATATATATATTAAGTGGAGTTCATATGAGAATGCATACTTACATGAGAAATGAGAATGGATTTTACACGCTATAACTATAATGAACAAGTGATGTAACTCTAATTAAAAAGTGATGTAACTCCAAAAAAAACAAAAATTGGAAAAAAAAATTTGAAATTTTATTTTTTTGGGCTCGAAATTTTTTCCGGGGTATAACTCTAATGAACAAGTGTTGTAACTCTAATCCAATCGTGTGGTTGAGATTCATTCTCATTTCTTATGTAAGTAGCATTTTCATGTGATTCTGCCCCTATATATATATGTGAAAAGTGAGATTTATCTCACTCCTAGGGTAGTATTAACGTTATTTTACTTGGTTGATTTCCAATTTAGTTTTTTTTTCCCTTAATTTTGCTTCTTTTTCTATCTAACTCTCTCTTAGCACATATATATATGTATTTGCATCCCCCTCTCCTACTCTTCCATTTGATTTTTGCTGTGTAGGAATTCAAGTTCCTACAAGCTCAGAGGGGAGCAAAAAGGGAAGCAAGGAGGAAGAAGCTGACCCTAGAAGCCCAAAGCTCGTTCGAGCCCAGCAGCCCGCCCGAGCTCCAAACAGACCGCCAGGGCTCATCGGGAGCCAAAGTTCTTGTCTTCTTCTAGGAAATTGGCGCACGCCCGGTCACCCTGCACCGCCCGGACTCTGTCCTAACCCCCCCGGGCCATCTCATACAGCCCGCCCGAGCCTGTCGAAGCCTGCCCGGGTAACTGTTCTCTGGGCCATTTTTCGCATTTCTTTTCCTTTACGACATTTGTAATCAGAGGAGGTATAAATACTCCCCTATCGTATTTTGGAAACGAATCCAGACTTTTAGAGCCCTAATCTTAGCTACTAGTGTAGGAGAGATAAAACTTGGCTCAAGAGGTGTAATTTGGAGATTGAAAATCAATGAAAAAGTGACAATTTCCTTGAAGTTCTTGTTTCCTTAGTAATCATCTCAATCCTTTCTTTCTTTCTCTTTGTTTTTATGCATTTCTTATTTGTTAGTTTCATGCTTTATTTTCATGTTTTTATTGCTTAATCTTCATGTTTAATAGTTAATCTAGATTAAAGTTTTCATCTTTTCCTAGTTTCTTCTTGCTTGTTCTTTAGATTTTGTTTTGTTTTTGCTTTAAAGTCTCGATTTTTGGTTTTTTGCTACTTTTAGATTGGTGATTTATTGCTAATTTTTCCATGTTTCAGATGTTTTGTAGTATAATGGGTAGTGTGTAGTTCATTAACTAGGATTGGGAGTAGCTCAATCATTGTTTCCTTCATATTTTCATGAGTAGAGTTTATTAGGTTGGTTATGTTTTGGGATTTGTGCATTTTCAATCATTGATGTTGATTGGTGACTTAGTTGATGTGAGCTCCATCACCTTTTGATCCTTTTGTTCCCCATTTAATGGGTTACTTTTATGTGCTTGACCTTCCTGAATGATTAATTAGTTTCTATACATCACTTCTTGATTTGTATTGACCTGGGTTAGATTTCAATTCCTATCTTGGCTTAGTTAGGTTATAACACCTCGAAATATAGGTTTTGTTGCCATAATTAGGACTCTAAACTCCCTAACAACGATTTTAGAGGTGTTTACGTTTGTTTATTCCCTTTGCATATCCCCAATACATGTCAACCCCCATATCTCTACTTGGGGGTTGGATGTGAACTATGATTGTGGTGTTTTCCCATTCCTAGTGCTTTTCCTAATTTGATTCCAATAGTTTATACTCCTTAATTTAACCAAAAATTGACGATTTCTTCGACTTAGCTTACTCTTAGTGACTCTACCTTAGTGAGACCTCCGATCCTTGTGTTTCGACCCTTGCTTACCACTTGACTAGTTTAGGTGGATATATTAGGGGAATTAGCAATGACCTAGTTTTTCCCTTGTTCAAATTGGCGTCGTTGCCGGGGATTAGCGTATTTTCATTGAGTAGTAGTTTTGCTTGTGAGTCTAAGTCTTTATTTTCCTTTTCGTGTTCTTTTGTTGTTTGTGTGTTGGTGTCTTTTGCTTGCTAAGTTGTTTGAACACCCCTCTTGAGCTTCGTGGTCATGTATGCCAAGAAGCAACTGTGCCTTGCCTTTTATTCCATTTGACACGGAACTTGAGAGAACCGTAAAAGCTATAAGAAGTGGGTTGAGAGGTGAGAGAGTGCAAGAAGAACCACATCCTCTTATTATTGAAAGTCCTCAAAGTTCTACAAGTTCCTCTTGTTTTGAGGAATTAGAGCAAGAAATGGGGGAAGTAAACAATCGGAGTTTGAGAGAATATGGTGCTCCTATGGCATATGCTCCAACAAGTGCCATAGTTGCACCCATCACACAAGCAAATGACTTCGAGTTCAAGCAGGCTTTCATTCAACTCATTTCAAACAACGAATTTGGGGTTAGTTGCCATGAATGTCCTCGAGAACACTTGAGGAGGTTTCTTGAGTTTTGCTAAACGGTGAAGCACAATGGAGTTACACAAGATTACATTCGTTTGATCATGTTCAAGTTCTCCCTAAGAGATGAGGGATCTCGTTGTCTCATGGACCTACCTCCTAACTCACTCACCACATGGGAAGAAGTCACCAAAGCTTTCTTGGGCTAATTTTATTCATTGCAAAAGACGGCCGAAATGAAAGCTAAGATTGTGACCTTCAAATATAGAGAAGATCAATATAGGAAAAAACCCCAAGGGCTACGGTCAAAAGGGGCCCGAGGGCTGCGTTTTTTGACCGCAGCCATTAGACTAGCAGCCCTTGGCATTTTGGAAGGGTTGCGGTTGTTAACCGCAGCCCTTAGCGCTTTAAGGGCTGCGGTGAATACAAAAGCTGCAGCCCTTGGTGGGTTAAGGGTTGCGGTTAAAGGCCAAAACCGCAGCCCTTGGTGAGTTAAGGGCTGCGTTTTTGGCCTTTAACCGCAGCCCTTAACCCACCAAGGGATGCGGTTATTGCCCAGGCCCGCAGCCCTTGTGACCGCAAAAAAATATTTTTTTTTTTTTGCATTTTTTTAATCCTAAATGTTCCCAAACAGTTTTATATATATATATATATATATAAAAGTATCATTTTTCATTACGAATTATGTTTTTTATACAAATATAGAGAAAGTAAGAAAAATATGAATAAACATACATGAATAAACACAGGTTCATGGGGCTTTTAACTTTTGCCATGTTTGTAAAGGTTGGAAATCAGTGACAATGGTCCAAAAAATAAGCCCAGTCATATTCAATTGCAGATATCCGTGCAGGTTGCCACTGTCCAAAACCAACAGTTCGTAACCGCTCCATCACATGCCTTCAACTTGTTTTTTATGTTTCTTGTCCATCTCACTCATGGTATCAACCCATTTTATCTTCTCTTGAATTGTCAGGAGCAAGTTGTCCGAAGTCGACAACCTATAATTTATTCAAAAGGCTCCCATCAAAAGTAGGCTTACTCAAATAACAAAAGAAATCTCAAATCATAAACAGCAGTACTTATGTACCATACATTCAGTTCACCACATAGATGTATGAAATTCATGTTAAAAAAAAAAAAAAAAAAAGAGAAGCATTGAATTGGATGAAATCTGACCAGTTAAAAGAGTTATGAACACCATAAAAATCATATCATTATAGAATATAAAGTAGTCAGGGTGTAAAAAGTATATTATATAAGAAGTGCTTCTACAATCACCAAGGCCATTGACCCGTATCGAACAAAAAGAACCAAGAAAGTCAATGTAGTTCTAATTTTGAGAACTCAAAAATCAATGCTCATGATATAATCAAGGATAACTTGCTGAATAGATTACCAATCTACTATAGTTGAGTTTCTTTGATTCAATAACAAGAAAGTGAAAACCTTTGTACCTTTGGCATCTCAAAACCAAGCAATTTAATTTCCCACTCTACATATGCCCCTTCAGCCGACAAAGTTGAGAAGAAACGTTATAGGGAGGTCAATAAATTCAATAACAATAAAAAAAACTAATCCACTACCAAGTTTTATTCAATTGACTGTTTAAATGTAACAAGGTAGAGGAAAACAAGATGAGATAGTAACCTTGGAAACTTGTTATATGCATAATCAGGTGGACAAGAGACAAGAGATATTTCCCCGGGCAACATTAGTCGAACAGACATTTCAAAGCCCTCCAGTACCTACGATGGCAGAGAATAACGAACCGAACACATTATACATAAGTAGACAGGTATGCAGCTTCCTTCCAGTGGAAAAAAAGAGCCTTCCGTTGTCAATAGGACTAGATTAAGAATATGACTGTTAATAACTTAATGTAGCACAAAAGATATTTCCTAATATATCATCATATAAGGTAAGGGGGAGGAGAAGAACGGTCAAACTTGAATTCAAGCAGAATCCCAGGGCCAGAAGAAACATTATAGCAAAGATAATCCGCAGTCTAAAAAATGCTATTCTCAAACCACTTGAACAAACATAAGTCCACATGCAATGCAACACTTTCAAAGCACGTGATATTTTTTATTTTAGTAGTACAGCTAACTTTCAACTTGCAGAAGCATGGACTTAAACTCGTATCTGGAGTATGGGCACTACTTTCAAAGCAAGGATCATCAAACATGACCAGAGCACATGTATTATGAAATGCAAAAAACACCTAAAGAACAAAAATTAAAGAGAAAATAATAAAGAAGGCAAATATGGATACAGGATAATACATTGACAATTGACAATTGACACACCTATACACAGCAAACCATATAAAGATATACATCATGAACTTGACTATGATTGAAATTTGTCTAGAAGACTTAGATGATCACCCAAGATAAAGAAAACGTAATACTCACATTCATCCCACGTGTCACCATCAGCATCACATCCCTTTTTGTAGAATACTCTCCCTGCAGAATACACAAAGAAGCAAGGAAATTTAAGGTTGCAGAACTAGTTTATACAACATTCATTGACTTGTTGTCAATGAACCACTGTACACAGTTTATTATGATTGTCAATCCATAGAAAATTGCAGCAATTCAAAAACCAAAAGATACACCAGATATATGATTACCAGATTTACCACTTGCATAAGAACATACCACCATCAAACTACAATTACTAATTATGAAGGAGTTGAAGACTTGAAGTTGCTTTATATTTCTGTAGGTTGTAGCTACATCAAGTAAACTAAGAACTTCTAAGAAAACAACCGGATTAATGGGACAACAGTCTTAACTCTTAAGTAATACCACCAACAAATTAAAGTTAGCAAAAGAAGCAATACAACTCATACTGGGCCATCTGAGAATAAAAGGAAAAGAACTAGAGCAATGGTTTTCCATCAAAACACCATCAGGCACAAGAATATTAGAGCGAAAGATAAAAGAAGGTAACCAATAGGGAGAACAATATAGCATTCCTTCTCATCTTATCAGTTATGTAATGCAGATAACTATTAGAGACTAATTTATCAAATAATTAGAAACAAAATTAAATTATTTAAACATTTACCCACACCAAGAAGAAATCAGATTCACAAAATAGAGGAGAAGGCACGCACCAAATCACTAACACTAGCATCAGCACCGCGGCAGTGGAACCAACAACCAGCGACATACGCGAGCAACAACCACGGCCACCCTTGCGAACATCCAACCCTTGCGAACCCTAAACCCTCGCGAGCCCTTCCCAGCCAACCAGCAACCGACGAAGAAGGATGAAAGGAGAGAGATAATGCGGTGAGTGGTGATAGACGAAAGAGGGGGTGTGGTGAGCGATGAATGTTCGTGGTGGTGATACAAGAGCCCAGAGAGCAGAGACGAGAGACGAGAGACGAGAGACGAGAGATGAGAGACGAAGGAGGAGAGGGAGTGTGGTGGTGTGAAGATTTGTGAGAGGATGGAAACACTAGCCACCGAATGAGAGAGAAGAGAGACGTGAGGTTTGCTGTTGCCTACCAGTTCATTTAAAAGTGGCCCAGCCTCCCAGCCCATTGAGAATTAATGATAAAGAGCTGCGGTTGGACCTAAACCGGAGCCCTTCATTACTAAAGGGCTGCGGTTTTTGGATAACCGCAACCCTTCACTACTAAGGGCTGCGATTTTGGGTTAACCACAACCCTTAATAGTGAAGGGTTGCGTTTTGCAATGAACCGCAGCCCTTGCATTTTTTTCCTCTAGTGGATGAGAGTCTAAATGAAGCATAGGAGAGATTCAAAAGCCTCTTGAGAGAGTGCCCACACCACGACATGGGGAAGGAGATGCAACTCCTATTGTTTCTACAATGGAGTTTATTCTCACAACAAAATGAGTCTAAACACAGGAGCGGGTGGACCAATAATGATGAATGGGGCGGATGAAGCACTTCAAGCAATTGAACATGTGGTCCAAAATTACCGAGATTGGAACAAGGGGGGAGCGCCCTTAAACATCCAAGAAAGGTAGAAGGTATGAAGTTGATAGCATTGATTTATTTACTTCTAAAGTAGATACTTTAGTTAATCAATTAAAATCATCTACCATGTCCCCCTCCTCATCTAATGTTTCCATGCTTGGTCATTTCCAAAACCCCAACTCATGCCCCCTCCTAACATGTCTCATAAGAATAGTTATCGAAACACTCCCCATTCGAGTCATACTAACATGCCCATGCATTTATTGTTTTGTGATACTTGTGGAGCGTATGACCACTATTCTTCCCAATGCAACTATATAGACTCTAACATCTCCACTTCCTCCTCCATGGAGCAAGTCAATTCCCTAAACCAAAAATTTGACCCATATTCTAACACCTTTAATCCGGATTGGCGTCATAACCCGAATTTTGGGTGGAAGAACCAAGGTCAAAGCTCCAATCAAAATGGGTCTCAACATGTGAGTCAAAATATTAACCAAAGTCAAGGCCAACATGGATACAACCAAGGCCAATACCGTGGTTCGCATCCTAATCAAGGCCGATATTCAAATGCTAGACCTCTCCCGGGGTTTCAAGGAAACCAAAGGCCTAATTATAACTCCCCTCAACAAGCACCCCTTCAATTAGGACCTCCCACCACCACTAGTCTAGAGAGTATGATGCAAACCTTCATGACTAATCAAGCTAAAGAGACTAGTGAGTTGAGAGAGAGCTTAAAACAAATGCAAGTTCATAATAAAATGCTTGAAACTCAATTGGCTCAAATGGCGGGTTCTATAAAAGGTGCTTCCACTACTCAACTCTCTAGTCAAGGTGTAAATCCCAATGAGCAAGCTCATGGTATAATCAGTAGGAGTGGTAGACAATTGGGGGATGTGTGTATAAATGGGGGTAAGGCAAAGAAAGATGACCAACAATTGACCAATGACTTGAATAATGATGAGGATGAGAGAGATGATGACCCTCCTACACCACCACCAAAAGCCAAAAATGATGGGCTAGGCACAAGCACTCCACCTCCTTATGTAACAAAAGTTCCCTACCCAAGTAGGTTTGCTACTTCTAAGCTTGATGACCAATTTGCTAAGTTCCTTGAAGTCTTGAAAAAGCTCTATGTTAATATCACATTCACCGAAACACTAAAAAAAATGCCAACTTATGCTAAGTTCCTAAAAGAGATTCTATCCAAGAAGAGGGACTTAGTTAGTGTGGACACCATTAACTTGACCGAGAGTTGTAGTGCTATAATTCAAAACAAGTTGCCCACTAAGTTGAAAGATCCCCGTAATCTCAATATACCATGTGCTATTGGTGACATGACCATTGATCGAGCTTTATGTGACTTATGAGCTCGTGTTAGCTTGATGCCACACTCCGTTTGTAAAAGGTTGAACCTAGAAGAGTTGAAGCCCACTCACATTGCAATTGGCCGATGGATCGGTTAAGATGCCCATAGCAAAGTTAGAAGATGTCCCCCTTAGGGTGGCTAAGTTCTATATTTCCGTGGATTTTGTTGTGCTTGAAATGGATGAAGATCCAAATGTTCCAATCATCCTAGGTAGACCATTCTTAGCTATAGCGGGGGCAATCAGTGATGTTAAAAATGGAAAGCTAACCTTGAAAGTAGGTGATGATAAGATTGAATTCAACATCTCACAAATCATGAAGTGTCCACCCATTACGGATGATTGTTTTAGACTTGAAACCATTGAATATGATGTGCCCCAATCCATGCATGCTTATGATAATGATCCTCTTACTCTTGCTTTGATTGCTGATTGTGGACATGATGAGGTGAAGTCAATAGTTGAAGTACTTGACTCCACGCGAACTCTTGAACCATTTGAAGAGATGTTCTTGGCTATTGATGGGGAAGAGGCAAAATTTTTAAAAAGTGATACTAAATCTCCGGAGGTAGAATTAAAACCTCTACCTTCGAACCTTAAGTATGTTTTTCTTGGCCCTTCCTCTACATACCCAGTTATTGTGAATGCCAAGAACAAATCTCCAAATTCCTTGATGTGTTACGATTGCATAAGAGTGTGTTAGCCCAACTCTTTGTATGCATAGAATTCTCTTAGAGGATGATGCAAAACCTTCAAGAGAAATGTAAAGGAAATTGAATTTATCCATGATGGAAGTTGTAAAAAAGGAGGTCCTAAAACTACTTGCTTCGGGAATTATCTATCCGATTTCGGATAGTAAGTGGGTATCCCTGGTGCAAGCAGTCCTCAAAAAGGGGGGATAACAGTTATTCGCAATGATGTTGGCGAACTCATCCCCACTAGGACCGTTATGGGGTGGAGAATGTGCATTGATTATCGAAAATTAAATGTCTCTATCCGGAAGGATAATTTTCCATTGTCTTTCATTGATCAAATGTTGGAAAGATTGGCGATGTACAACTTTTTTTGTTATCTTGATGGTCTCTCCGGGTTCTTCCAAATTCCCATTGGGATGATCAAGAAAAAACAACTTTCACTTGCCCTTACGGTACTTATGCTTATCATAGGATGCCAGTTGGGTCATGTAATGCACCGGCAACTTTCCAACGTTGTATGATGGCAATCTTTGCCGACATGTTTGAAGATACCATGGAAGTGTTTATAGATGATTTTTCCATATGTGGTTCTTCATTTGATATTTGCTTGTCTAATCTCACTCGAAGTTTGAAGAGATGTGAGAGCTCCAACCTTGTCCTTAATTGGGAAAAATGTCACTTCATGTTTTAAGAAGGCATTGTCCTTGGGCATAAAGGGTCATCCCAAAGAATTAAAGTAGATAAGGCCAAGATTGAGGTGATTGAGAGACTTCCACCTCTAACTACGGTTAAGTGGGTGAGATCTTTTCTAGGCCATGCCAGTTTCTATCGGAGGTTTATTAAAGATTTATCTAAAATCACCAAACCTCTCACCGCTATTGTCCAAAAGGAGAGTGAGTTTGTATTTGATAATGTGTGTTTAGATGCTTTTTGTAGGATTAAAGAAGCTCTTACCTCCGCTCCAATTGTCCAACCACCGGATTGGACACTCCTTTTTGAGCTAATGTGTGACGCAAGTGACAATGTTGTTGGAGCGGTCCTTGGTCAAAAGAAATAAGGGAAGACTCATGTCATATATTATGCTAGTAAGACCCTCAATGATGCGCAATGCAACTAAACAACCACCGAGAAGGAGTTATTGGCAGTTGTGTATGCTTTTAAGAAGTTTAGATCAACCTTGTTGCGTCCAAGACTATTGTGTACACCGATCATTCGCTGCTCAAGTACTTGATGTCTAAGAAAGATGCTAAACCAAGGTTGATTTAATGGGTCTTGCTCCTCCAAGAATTTGACATATAGGTGAGAGATAAGAAAGGATGTGAGAATGTGGTTGCGGATCACCTCTCTAGGTTGGAGCCTATGGAGCTTGGTATGGATCATGCTCCCATCAATGAAGATCTTCGTGATGATGCCTTATATGCTATTGAGAGCAAGGACCTCCCTTGGTTCGCCGATATTATGAATTTCCTAGCTTGTGGTGCAATTCCCCCCGAATTTACACCACAACAAAGGCGCAAGCTCAAGCATGATTCAAGGTACTACATATGGGATGAGCCCTTGCTTTAGAAGAGGTGCTCCGATGGCTTGTATAGGAGGTGTGTCCCTAATGAAGAGATGAAAGGAGTTCTAGAGATGTGTCATTCTTCCCCTTGTGGAGGGCACATGGGATCAAACAAGTCCGCCGCAAAGGTTCTCCAAAGTGGTTTAACTTGGCCCACTCTCTTCAAGGATTCATGGGCTTTTGTTAAAACATGTGATCGTTGTCAAAGAACCGAAAACATTTCCAAGAGGGATGAAATACCCCAAAATTCAATCCTAGAGCTTGAGGTATTTGATGTATGGGCAATTGACTTAATGGGACCTTTTCCCTCATCGTGTGGCAACCTCTACATTCATCTTGCAGTGGATTATATCTCCAAATAGGTTGAGTGTCTTGCAAGCCCCACCAATGATTCAAAGGTAGTGACCAAGTTGTTCAAAAAGATTATTTTTCCACGGTTTGGCGTGCCCAAAGCCATCATTAATGATGGGGGATCCCATTTTGCTAGAAGTCATTCCAAGCTCTCTAAGCTAAATATGGTGTTCACCATAGGGTTGGTCTCTCTTACGACCCACAAACAAGTGGGCAAGCCGAAGTGTCAAATAGAGAGATCAAGTTGATCCTAGAGAAGACCGTGGATAGGAATAGGAAGGATTGGTCACTCAAGCTTGATGATGCACTATGGGCATATCGAACCGCCTTCAAGACTTCCATTGGCACCACTCCATACAAGTTGGTGTATGGGAAGTCTTGTCACCTTCCGGTGGAGCTTGAGGACAAGACTCATTGTGAAATTAAGGCCCTTAACTTTGATTTGAGGAGTGTGGGTGAAAAAAGACTCCTTGATCTTATTGAGCTTGAAGAGCTCCGCATGGATGCATATGATTATGCAAGTATATACAAAGCTCGAAGCAAAGATTGGCATGACAAGCACATCGTGAAGAAGGAGTTCCATGTTGGTTACCATGTCCTCCTCTACAACTCACGATTGAAGCTCTTCCCCGGATAGCTTAAATCAAGATGGAGTGGCCCATATGAAGTGAAGGAAGTCTTTCCTTATGGCTCGGTCACCATCTCTTGTCCAAGTCAAAGCCCATTCAAGTTCAATGGACACCGATTGAAGAAATACTATGGTGATGACTTTGTTAGAGCAATCTCTACTATCATCCTTGGATATTTCACTCCCCCCCCCCCTACCACTTAAAGCATGCATTCCATCATGGTCAAGCTAATGACCTTAAAAACAAGCGCTTTTTAAGAGGCAACCCAAGTTTCCTACTCTCTCCTCTTCATTACTTCTTTTTTCATTTTATTTTATTTTTACTATTTTTAGTAATTTCTAATTTTTCTCGCTAACCCTTGTTTTTATTGTTTTAGGTACTCTATGAAAAAAAAAGGGAAGGGAGGGGAAAAGAAGAAGCAAAGAAGAAGAAAAACAAAAGAAATGGCTAAGGGGGTCGGAGCTCGAGCCCGAAGAAATCCGTAGAAGCAAATACGCCCGCCCGAGCTAAAGGTTCACTCACCCGGGGAAGACTTCCACCAACTTCCTGTATAGGCCCTGAAACTGGGCGCCCGCCCGAGCGTAAAGTGGCTCGCCCGAGGTAGGGCGCCCGTCCGGGCTATTGGCCTGCTCGCCCGTGGGACCAGGTTTGGGACTTACTGCCAATATGCTGGAAAATTGTCACCCGCCCGGGGTATATGACCGGGCCCACCTACCCTGCACCGTCTGAGCTTTCAGCATAGCTCGTCCGGTTTTTAATGCCCCAACCGAAAAAAAAGGAGGCTCGTGCCCCTTTTCTTTCTCCCTCACTCTTTCATTTTCTTACATTATCAACTCATCCCCCTCACTCTCTCACTCATCTCCCACTCAAAACCACTCAAACCCTCATCCTTCAATCTCTCAAATCTTCATTTCTTCACCAAATCCACTCATTTAAACCTCAAAATCACCACATTCTCCATATTTTCTACAAAAACTCCAATAAATTTCACTCTTCAACTCACAAAATCCCATATCTGTAATAGCTCATATTTTTTTAAGCAGGTTTAATTAGATGTTAACTATCTATCTTGACTTAAAAATAATATTTGAGCATAGTTTGATGGATTTTGTTAATAGAGTTTATGGTTTCATTACAAAAAGGAACTGTAATTTATATTCTAAAATGACACTTTCTTATATGGTTTTAGGACTCGAATTAAAAAAAAAATTATATCTCTCAATGTAGTTGAGGTGTCAAATGTTATAAGAGTTTCAAGCTCTCATTCTAATTCTCTCTCTTCGTGTCATGTTTTAAGGGATACAAAACATCGTCTTGCTCTTTGTGTCTTCATAACCAAAAGCCAAGTCATATCTCACTAGATCAAAAACTTCAACATTTCAGTTTAATTACCCAAGTGGTGGAGAATTGGAGAAACCCCAAACCCAAAACAAAACCCCAAACCCTCTTTTCTCTCTCCTCTGATTTCCTTTGTCCTAGAGTTGTTGCCGAGTTCTTTCATCAAATTTTTCAGCATGCAGTTGTCTTTTGGGAATATATGATGCATGAAAGTCGTAGATCTCTTCGAGTTATTGAATTTAGGCTAAAAAATTGCTTCAATCGGAGTTTGGAGCTATGAGTTATGGCCTTTGCAAGTTTGGTGTTGCTGCCTCCATTTCTCTATCCTCTGTTTTTTTCAACAATCTGTTGCCTCAATTATCTACAACATGCAATCCAATTTTTCTCTTTGTTGCTGCATCAAAGTTGTAGATCTCTTCGAATTAATGAATTTGGGCACAAAAATCGCCTAATTCGGAGTTCGGAGCTATGAGTTACGCCCCTTGCAAGTTCAACACCATTGCTGTACTTTGTGGTGCGCTACTGCCACCGTGCCTATGGTCTGCTGCCACCGTGCTGCTGCGGTTGTGTGGTGTTGTGTTGCTGCTGCTCCTTGCCGGCGTTCCGGTGTCGCCTCTGCTGGTGGTTGTGTTGTTGTTGTTGAGCTTTGCTTAGTTTTGAAATTCATTGGCAGGTATAAAATTTAGTTATGATTTTCACAAGTGTAATTGAATTTGTTATTGATTTGTAAAATCAGTTTATGGGATTGAAATTAGTAGTATTTGGGTTATTGAGCTTAAAGATTAGAACTTTTGTTGAATTATTAGATTGAAACTTATTTTTGAAATCGATATTGATTTCACTTCCTATTTCGTTTAGTTCAATTGCAAAATCAGTTTGTGGTAGTATGTTTTAGTAAAAGATTGAATATTTCCCTTGTAATTTAATGGATTGAAAGTTACAATATATATATTGATCCTTTTAAGTTAGTTTATAAAATCTGATTTTTATAAATTATGTTTGATAATATTCTGTATGAATAAATCTTGGGGTTAATGAATTAGAATGCGAAATTGATGGCGCGAGTTAGTTTAGAGGAATGGTTTTAATATACGAGTTTCCAATTTGTTCATGAAAGAATTTAGAAACTAGAAGAAGTTAGTTTCCTTATCTGAATTGTTGTGAGGATGGATATTAATTGTTGTTATTGTTTTGAGGTCGTTGTGGGAGTATATGTATGGAGATAATTTCTAAAGTTCGAGCTATAGTTGGTGATTCATAATGTCAAATTATTGGGAATCGTTTCAAGGTACACACATGTCCTTCCACCTTCGAACCTATATCCAAGATTTACTTATGACATATTAACAAGGCTGAATGGTATCACCCGAAGATATCTCCGGAAATACTATGGAGCTTGGTTATATAAGAATGAAGATTTGTGATGTCATAATTGAAGGACGAAGTAATTGTTGGGAGGTTCTAACTAAGAATGAAGATGTTATGTGGTGGACGTAGATTAGATAGTTAGGGAATAGTAAATTTGGATGTGAATTTCAAAGGACAAATATTGATTTATGAGTTAATGGAGTTGTTACGAGAGGTTTGTGAGTTCAGAGGATGTGTTGGATTTGAGATATGAATGTCGTATCAGTGAAATAAAGGATCCATATCTTGGTGGTGGTTTAGAGGAGTATCGATTAGAGAGAGATAATTTACAATACTTAGGTAATAAAAGATCATATCCGCAAAGGGGTCAAGTAAAAGAGTTTGGAGCATAATTTCTTCTATTAGACGAGTAAGATTATATAAATGGAAGTTGGGAAAAAAAATATAAATCTAGATAATAAAGAGTAATTAAAGTTATATAATGACAATACTAAGCGTATGGTGTTAAGACTAATATGAGCTTTCAGTACAAATACATGTGACATATGGTTGTGAATTATAAATTTAAGAAGGATCAGGACAACGAGTTTGAGTATTGGGAAATACTAAAGTTAAAATGGAAAATTGCATCATAGAATATTCAATTATAACATGGAAATATGGAGTGAGATATTTTGACTTGCCATAGTAATTGTAGGTGATTTATGATAATGAAATAAGGTTATATTATGGCAATGAGAGTTCATTGGGGATAAGAAAACCTCTAAAGGGAAATTCATCACATGAGAATTTTGGAATGTTATAGTTTAGATGTTATAAGTTAAAGACAGAAATCCAAGTATAAAGAGAACTATTATGATGAAGGCAATTGCCAAAAAGTGTTAGAGGATATCTTATAGTCTACAAGAAAAATATTACAAGTTAATTGTACGAGCTTAGAATTGGGTCTCGATAATAGTTAATTATCTTATAAGTCTTTGAGAAACATACTTTACATTTTGATTATGTTATCGGTTCGACTGCAGAAAGACATTTGATTTCGAATACGTTTTATGTATATTACTTCCTTTAAAAAAGTATTTGAGGTAAGTAAGATTATTTTGAGAACAAGAGTATAAGTTTTGAAAAATATAAGTTTCTGTTATTGAGAAAAAAAGTATTATGATTTAGTTATTGTTTTATGGGGTAAGTAAACAACATTTGTGGAGCGAGTTGCTCAGTATGTGTTATAGAGCGTGTATCGCTCCTTTGAGTAGTCATGATCTAAAAGTTCTTGAGGTTAAGCTTCGGAAATTCCTAATTCGGAGTACCGAGCAGGAAGTTATGTTCATTTTAAGTTCAATGTTTTTGCTGCAATTATTTTGACAAAAGTTTCACATGTTCAAGTTAACTCAACTCTTTTAATAAAGTTTAAATGATCCCACCAAGTGCCTATATGACTTTCACAAGCAGTAAAGAATTGATTATTTCCTTATATCTTTATACCTAACTAATATGTGAATTTGTTAACGTAAAACAAAAGATTTCAGAAGAAGATTCAAGTCTTGCAATGATTAGCGATACTATAGTAGTTGTGATTCTTCTTCCCCTCCATGGATGAATACGTTTTCTTTGGAACATGTGTGGTATTGATAAACTGTACATTTAAACTACTTATGTAAATAATCTATGGATACAAGTGGGTAAAGGACGATACCAAATAGGGTACGGTATGAACAACAACCCTTGGAGGATGGGTGATCTCCTTCCGAACCCTCGCTGGGTGGGTGAAGTCCAGCAGATAATAAAAATGGGACATGTCCTGGTTAAGGCTTGCAAGCATAAATATTTAAAACGGTGGGGTGACGACCTCCATTAGCTTAGAGACAGTCGGCTCCTTGTGTAAGGACCTCCATTAAAAGCTATAGACCTAAAGGGTTTTTCAATAATCTAAGTGGTGATCTTAATGATATAAATTCTTACTTTAATGCGATTATGCAAGGATAGTGATCCTGAAATTTTAAGCAAGCACCTTACTTGTGAAGCATACTGAATTCTAGCATGAATTGTATGTGAATGGCCTTAAGCCACCAAAAATGTATTTTAGGGGTGAACTTATGTATTCAACTGTTGTTGAACTTTATCCTTATGGAAAGAAACTTATTATCTGTAGTAGATGTATGTCTACTCTTTATCGGACTTTCTACTTAAGGGTTGCTGGTGTTGTAATAAAACCATATCTAATTATTTGATTTTAAGTATTCTGTTTACAACTTAACACTTGTGCCGCGTAATAGCTCCGGATGACTAATGTATATTTCCACAACGCGCCCTAAGGCTATGATAATGCTTTGAATTTTGGGGTTGTTCCACTTGATGAGTAATAAACTGCGCAACTATATTTTAAGCCACTAAAATGAATTTCTGGTTAGACAGTGTGTACGCAGTTTTTCTGATTTTGTTCTTGGAAACTGTCCTGGTGGGGGCAGAGTTCATTGTCAGTGATTTTTGCAGGATTGATGTCGAGGACTTGGAATATGTTTATTGTGCAAGAAGAAGATTTTTATGTTATGAAATGGTGGGCTGAGATTATAGTTAGATGCCTCGTTTGGAAGTATTCTGCAATTTGATATTTGGTTTTCAAGTTGTTCTGTTGTGGGCCCTTGACCCACAGATCGAGGATCGTTTTTATAGGTTTTGTTTTCGCTGCGAATCAATGTAAATTCGAGGTTTGTTAAGTGTTGATGTGTTTTGTGTATCTTAAGTGTGATTAGTTAGCAGCTCGAAAGTGCGAGCTGTTACAATATCTCACAAACCCTTAAACCTAAACTTTATATCTCCTCCATCAACACTCAAGGAAGCTTCAAGGGTGGAAGAACATCAATTTTTGGGCTCAAGGAACTAGATTTTGCAAAGCTTTAAGGAACTTCTCCATCTTTGGGTAACACATTCCTCTAACTCTTGCTCATTTTTTTTTTCTCCTTTTCTCATTCTCCTAGTTATAGTTTAGTTTTCCACCATTATTGTTGTTCCCCTTGCTTGTGGTGTAGGATAGTTGATTAGTTGGTAGTATTATGCTACATTAGATAATCATTTGCGATTTGATTGTGGGATAATTGTGATTTAATTGTGATTTAGTTGTGGATTAGTTCTTGATTACTTTGTTGATAGCTTTTATTTATTTGTGCAATAATCATTGATTTTGTGTGGTTTACTTGTGCATTAGCTAGAGTTTTTATTAGAGATTTGTTGTTTGGTGTGGACTTGTGTTTGTGTTTTTGTTTAAACTTGTTGGGTTAAATTATGATCGCAATTTGAAAGTTAGTTTTGCTTGATTAAACAACCTTGACATTGTAGTTGAACGAAAATTTTCTATTTTCACAACAATGTCAAAGTCGTCTAAGAGCCGCAAAATTAGTTTATCTCAAGATGCGGCTATAACTTCTCACCAATAAGACTCCTCCCAACCATGGAGGAGAATGAACATCACATTAACAAGCGCTGTCGAAAAAAACTTTTTTTGGAAGTTCAAACGTGACGTTAAACCAACAAAATTCTATCATCAACACTCATGCATTGCATTGGGCATAGATGATGATGTGAGTTTGTTGTGTGCACGAATCTGGTGGACTTCATTTTTAGGCAAATCCGCCCCCACCTACCCCTCACTTGTCTTTGAATTTTTAAGTATCTTGTCACGTGACACAGATGATGAGATAGGCGAGACGATGATCCGCTTCCGTCTCTTCAATGCGGATCACGCGATGACACTTGAAGATATAAATACTTGTTTTGGGTGGGATCCTAATTCCCCTACAAAATAGACGATTATAATTTGGAGAATTTTCGGGCCCGCATTTCAACTTCCCGAGGCTACTTAGACTGGAGTCATGAAAAATCATCCTCTATCATCCATCTTGCGATGCGCTATGTGCACCGCATGATGGTATACACCGTTTATGGCCGTTCCGAAGTAGGTGCGGCAAGTGAACATGAAATGTCGGCCCCTTGATTGTGCACGCAAGAGCACCAAGACCCACCCCCTATAAATTTTTCTGAGCACTTTGTGGGTCGGATGATGCAGCATCGGGACGGTACCCCACACCGTTCCGGCATCCTCATGGGGGGGCATGATTACACTTATTGCCCGCCATATGGGTCATGATGCTAAGTTTGATTGCCACCCTTTCCCCTGTTTCAACGGATGTCTTCCTAAACATCCGGTAATTGCGGGTGATGAATTTCATCCGCGAAGGCTGCAGTGAAAACCGTCCCTACATCTTTTTGGTAGGGTCGGATAAATTCCCATGGTGCCGCCTTCCTAACCCCTCTATTACTTCTCTCACGAGAAAGACGCCCAATCCCTATTTAATCGATAAAACCAATCGGGATAGAGGGTCACATAACCCCCAAGGAGGTGCTGATGATAGTCCACCTCCACGACACCCTCCCTCCTGAGCAGGCCCCTCTTCTTCCCGTGCCAGCCCCTCTTCCTCCTCCGGCCAAGTTGAGCCTTCTTTTGACATGTCTTCTGTAGAGACTCACCTAGCCAACCTTGCATTGTCTCAATCCCAAGGGTTTGGTCACCTCAATGACCAATACCAAAGGATGAGACAAGACATCGACACTATAATGCTCCAACAAAACAAGAAATTTCATTATCATGTGGAGCAAGGTTTCGTTGAACCATTTGTCAACTACCCAAACATGCCGCCTCAATATGAGTCGGTTCCAGGGTAGAATAATGATCAACCGACCTACCCTTTTTTACCCCCTCGACTACCACCATATGACTACACGGTGTCGAGCGGGACTGATCCAAGCGGAGATCCTTCATACCCTTTTGACTATCCTACATTTGATGGGAGTTGGTCCCCCCATGGTGTTCCCCCGTCCCAACTACCGGGAGATGACCCGATGGATGAGGATGAGGATCCTCATCATCTTTCCCCCGCCCTTCCCCTTATCTGTATGCTTGGCACACTGAGGACATTGTTTTTAATAAGTTTGGGGGGTTGCTTTTACTTATTATTGAAAGGGCGGGGATGTTTAAAAAAGGGTAGTGAATGATTAAGTGTTTGGAGGGCTGGTTTACGCTTTGGGGTGTATTTCATGAGGGTTAGAATTGCTTGATGTTTAGTGACGATATTTGATGATTGATGTTTGAGTTTGATGTTGTGAATTTAAAAAAAAAAAAAAAAAAAAAAAAAAAAAAACTTTTGAATCAATGCAAATCTTTCTTTTATTTATTTCTTTTGCTCTTGAGTTGAGAACAATATCATTGAAGCTCCACTCTTTTGAATGCTTTTATTCCTAGATGTTAGAAGTTTGCATGCTTTGATATGTTTATGGTTGATTATAGAATATTCTATACTAAGGTGGTGGTTAGAACATTTTGAGAGCACAATACCTTAATTCATGGATTGTGGCATGATGGTGTTGCTCTCTGTAGTTAATTTGAAACCTAAAAAGGTAGTATTTGTTTTATAATACCATGTGAGGACATTCTAAAAAAAACCCTACATCTATTTTGAGCGGCATGTATCCTTAACATTGCATACTTTTATTGAGAACTTGATTCTAATCTATCCAAGATCGTGACCTGGCCACTCTAGGGAAACATAAAGGCTTTCATTTCGGCGACTATTTTTATTTTATAGTTTTAGGCCCTTTATTCTTGTTTTCTTTTTTTTCTTGGATTTGTTTTTATTTGCATTTGCCCTTCCTCTTAACCCTTTGAGCCTTATCCTTTCTTTTGATTACCTCAATACAAGCAAATTGCCTCTTTATTTAATTTCTCACCCTTGTAGTGAATAGTGAAGTTAGAGTGACTGTCTTGATTATAAGTGATATTTGAAAAAAAAAAAAGAGAGGAAAATGATGAGATTCTTGTGGTTTATCGGAAATTTTGTGTATATACTTGAATAAAAGCAATTGCAATTTCATAAAAAAAGCCACCCAAAGTCAAAGACGGCGGGGAAAATGAAAAAAAAAAGGGGGAGAAAAACAAATTTATATTTCACTTGAAATACAAAAAAAGGAGAAAAAGAGATTAAATCCAAAAATAGTTTATTATCGTCATGTTCTTGAATAAGTTTGGGGGGAGTCTTATCCCTAAATGGTTGAGTATGATTTGTGATTTATGGTTATCAATCTGTTTCGCTCCTACTAAGACTTCATTATTAGGATTGAGGACCACTATCCAAATTAATTCACACCCTTTACCCTTAGCCTACATTACCACCTTAAAAAGTCCTTTTGATCACCCTAGAGGGTTGAGTCATTGTTGGTGGCGGAAGATTGGAATCAAGCCTATTGAGCGAGTGTGCCATGTCGAGATGTCGAGTAACCTTCTCTTATTCTATTCCTTGTTACATTTATCGGCTCCATTTTTTGGAGTTTAGAGAAGCTACCTTGAGTGGTGAATTTGAAACTAGTTGAGAGAACGCGATATGTTTTGTTGTAGAATTTGAGGAAATGTGCTCTATCTAGTTCTCTATGCTTAGTGTATGGTATGTTTTAATCAACCTATGGATCTTTGAGCATACTTACTTTTAGTGTCTAGAAATTCTTGCATCATTTGTGTTTGCTCCTTTTCAAAATCTCACTTAAGAGCATCCTTTTTATTTTCGTTTGGTTTTCTTTGGTTTATTTATTTTTTATTTTCCTTGGATTCTAAGATCTAGAGTTATGGGTCAAACTCTTAGAAAACCCCTACGAGAGCATTACTCATCCTTAATGACAACTTTGGGGTTTAAATGGCTTGTCACTTATGTTAAAGTGACCGTGATTCCTACGAAAACGAGTTAGTGTATATAGTTTCTTTGTTTTACTTTAAATGTGATTTGTTTTGGTTGATTTTGCCTTGCTATCTTCCTTGGGTCATTTCCTTTCCTCCTATTTCTTTTTGCACTTTGCTTGAGGACAAGCAAACACTCAAGTTTGGGGGAAGGTGATGAGTGAGATTTATCTAACTCCTAAGGTAGGATTAAGGCTATTTTACTTAGTTTATGTCCTATTTTATTTTCTTTTTCCCTTAATTTCGCCTCTTTTTCTATCTAACTCTCTCTTAGCACATATATACATGTATTTGCATCCCCCTCCCCTACTCTTCCATTTGATCTTTGATGTGTAGGAATTCAAGTTCCTAAGGGGGGCAAAAAGGGAAGCAAGGAGGAAGAAGCTGGCCCAGGAAGCCCAAAGCTCGCCCAAGCTACAAACAGACTGCCTGGGCTCATCAGGAGCCAAAGTTCCTGCCTACTTATGAGAAATTGGTGCATGCTCGGGTCAACTGCTGGAGCCCGGGCCATCTCATATAGCCCGCCCAGGCCCGTCGAAGTCCGCCCCGGGTAACTATTCGCTGGGCCGTTTTTCGCATTCCTTTATGACATTTGTAATTAGAGGAGGTATAAACAGCATATGAGAAATTAGCAACGAAAAAACCAAAAATATATTGTATTGATGCATCTTGGATACGAGAATTGAACTACATAATGACACAAATCAGATTCATATATATTAAATAAATATCAACCAAAGCAGCAATAACATTAGCTAACACAAAACATCACCTGAAAATTCTTCTAAATATTACACCCTAACTCTCGTAGTTAACTCCACACTTTCGATTTTGGAGTGTGCCTAAAAGAATTTCACATTTCCTTTTCATACTTACTCTATCCTTGTCTATTAATCCCCCTCCAAAACACATTTGCAAGTTCCAAGCCTTCCAACCAAAACCAAATCACAATTGAAGTATAGGAGCATCTTAATCTTCAATTATGCAGCTTAAGTAAATCTTGGAAAACATAACTTACTAGTTCAATTGGAAAATACCCGATGTGACTATTTCATATCAAAAGAAGAGATATAGAAAGGTTAAGGTACATAGAAAAGAAAGAAGACTAAAGAAAACCTCATATGCAAGAATGCACAAACTCAAACAACTCGACATGGCTATGGTGAATTATAACACAAATAATATCATTAATTAGCTATTAGGAAAATCAAACAATAATGATTTATCCTTTCGTTTACATCCTCATTTGTCAATTCAACAAAGTAGCATTTGACATAGGCAATTCAGAACTATTATGGACTATATCCAAAGAAGACCATATAGATAAAATTATGTAATCGCCTGGGAGGCTGGGAAGCAAAATGGTGTAAAGACCTGCTACTGTACATGTATGCTACATACTGCCAGAGCAAGAACCTCTCTTCACCAACAAGCTTATACACAGAATGAAACGACGATAAACAGAAACTTATTCACGAAAATCATCAACCATCGTAAGAGTTGAAAAGTAGCATTTGTATATTCACGAACGTAACAGTTGAAAACTAGCATTTGACCTTGCCAAGTTAGACTTAGGGCGTTGACCCAAGATGCACAATTCGACCGCAGTCAGGCGTTGAACGCTGGCGAAGCTTCTAGGGCATAAATGGAAGGAAGACTCTGAGAAAATGATTGAATAAACTAATTAGATTAAATCCTAGTATTATTTCGAGTAATTTAGAAGAACCTAAAAATTAGGAGAAAATAAAACCTGGAAACGTTTGGGAGGTTAAAGAAACAGCTACGGAATTGAGCGAGATCAACACCTTGTGATTTGACCGTGCCGTTAATGGTGGAATTGAGCGAGGTCGTTGAACTAGAAGGAGGGAGCGAATGACGCCTTGTGATTTCAGTGAGACGACGGAGAATCGAACTGCGGCGGACTTGAGCGAGGTCGTTGAACAAGAAATAGGGAGGGACGACGGAGAGCAAAGGACGACTGAGGGACGAGGCGGAGGTGTACATTATGCGAGGGTTTCAATTTAGAGAGTGAGGGATGGAAATAATGCAAAATTGATACGAGAGGGAGGGACTGAGAGTGAGCGAGATAATAACTCGAAAATTTTATTAGATCTTTAAGAAGGGGAAAGAATGCAACTGCTCAGGTTGATTAGTCAATCGGAGCATTTGTTAAGTAGCAAAAGCTGTTTTTTCCACTAGTAATTAAGGATATAATATGTATGTGGTCAACAAGAGTTGATGTGATGCATGTTATGACAGTGTGACGGTTGTGATGATGTAGACTGTTAAGTCGTTTACAAGTAAAAGCCACCAAAGCATGTGTTAATCACTTTACGGGTTTAAAGCTGATGTGTATATGATGTTTTGTCATTTCTGTGATATGTCACTTGGTAGGTGGCAGTATCCTAAATGTTTTAGGTTGAAGCTGTAAGTTAATCTTTTGAAAGTTGAAGCTGACACGAGTTGGTGTAGTATTGTATTTGTTTTCGAGGGGAGGACGCTCCACATTGTAATAGTTAATAGTTTAATTTCTATAATCTATTTATGATTTTAAGATTTGTTAGTGCTCCTGATTCTCTATTGGGGTTGCTCCGCGAAAGCGTCGAGGTTGTTGAGTTTAGTTGGGATTATTCTATTTATTGAAATTGCAACAGGTTCATATTATTTCCCGATTTAGGGTTGTCCTATTTATAAAGGAAACTCTGTCCGATTTTCTATAGGAATTTATTGGAATAGAGTCTGAAAATTAGGGTCGTGTTGTAATAGTTAATTTAAATTGAATAGAATTGGGAATCGAGTTTCAAACTCTCCGATGTAGTTCAGTGAGTGTGATGGTAATAGTTCGGGTTCACTCGACCAGAGTCTCTTTTGCTGTGCTTAATTATTTGTAAGCTGGTCGGGAGAATCCGGGCTGATACATTACCACTTGACTAGTTTAGCTGGATAATTAGGATTTTTATTTGATCTTAGGGGAATTAGCAACGACCTAGTTTTTTCCTTGTTCAATATACATATACGTGTATATATATATGAGAATGAGGGAGTGGAAGGGTGGTAAGCCTTTTCATCTTCCACTCATATGTTGTGGGTTCGAATCTCATCAGGGGGCTTTGGGGGCTTTGAGGTAGGTTGTATTTAGGTGCCCTGTGAGACGGCGTTAATGTAATTTATCTTACCAATTTTAATTAACTAAAATATATATACATATATATATACATATACATATATATATATACACACACTAGTGGAAAAAAACACAACGGCTGCGTTTTTTGAAAGACGCAGCCCTTAATAGTGAAGGGTTGTGGTTAGCCCAAAAACAGCAGCCTTTTAAGATAAAGGGCTGCGGTTTTTGGGCTAACCGCAGCCATTTAATATAAAGGGTTGTGGTTTAGGGCTAACCGCAGCCCTTTAGCGGCCCAAATAACTCCATCCCTTCCAACTATCCACACACATTCCACACACTACACTTCTCTCTCTCACCACTCTCTCACTCCGGCGCGAAAAGTTCTCTTTCGGCGACGCTCATTGTCTCCTCAAACTCCGGCAACGCTCACTCTCTCCTCAACCTCTTGTGAGCCTACGAAAGTCTCAACTTCCAGCGACGCTTGTGAAATATCCGGCGGGCTTGGGTTCCATTTTCTGTATTTGTGATTTGCTGTAAGTCAAAACCTTCTTCTCCCTCTTTAGTTTGCTTAAAGCTGCATTGAATTTTTCATTTCCTTGTCAGTTTCGCAACTAAAAAACTCGAACCCTAGAATTCGAATTAGGGATTTCAGATTTTGCCTCTTTTTGCTCGAAATTCTTGATTGTTTGTGTTTGTTTTTTATGGCTAGTTGTGCTTGTATTCATTGTTAGGATTTTGCATGATGCTTATGTTTTGATGAATTTGCTTCGTTAGTGTGAGAAGCGCTACCTTTTTTCGTATCTGATTAAGCGATTTTGTGCTTTAGTTGATACAAGATGTTCAATCAGACCTGTGTGAGAATGATTTCACTGGAACCCCACATGTTCTTGTGTACATTAAGCTTTTAGTTTTTAATCAATTTTATTACATGTTTTACTTATCTATTGATTGCGTATATTGTTTTTTTTATCAGATTGCTCCGTGGTCTATATGTGGCTTTAATTCTAACTGATTGTTTGATGAAATGCCCATGTGCATTGATAAGGTTGTCCCTAACCTTTCAAAAACAACCTAACTGAATCTCGTAGTAATGTAATAGGGTAAGTTAGGGTACAACCAACAAGAAATAATGAATCACACTAGTCCATTTGTAGTATAACAAAATATAATTAAGTAACAAAAATAGTGGTAATTTTTTATGAGCCAAACCTTTGCACTTGTTTGAACTCATATTGCTTTAGATATCTAGCATGATATCATCATCTAGAGAAAGCCATGCTCAGTTTCCCTTACCGTCATCACAGCTTACAAGGACAAATAAAGACCACAGCACCGTTTGTTGTTACTTATTAGTTGTCTAGTATTAAAAAATGATTAGGAAAAATATATAAAATATTTGGGCAGTGTTTCTGTCAATTTCATATTAGATTCAGAGACAACATGACTGATCTGTAGGAACATATAAATGCATATAGCGGAATTTCAGGAAACAAATTTCCTAACATCTATCATAAGATCGCATGCATAACATAAATATGAATCATATTATAAGGAAAAGAATGTACAACCTTTGTAGCATGTTTTCCACCGGATTACAAGTGCTAGAGATCAAAGAACAACAATTGATGTCCTTCTATTTAGTCCACGAGCACCAATTGAATTCCCACATTTGCTAGAATGGAAGAGGATGAACAGATTTCACTCTCTTGCTTTTTAGGGAGGGTGGCCGGATTTTCCAAAGGGAAATAATAGGGTTTTTCTCTCTCTTTTTAGTTTGAAAGTTACTGTCAAATTCAACGTTCTATTCCTCTCTCCTATTATAACCTTTTATAATAGTAGGAGAATAAAATAAGAGAGAGACCTAACCTAACCCTAATTTCTCCTATTGGCTGGTTTCCTTACTTCAATTAGTTACTACAATGTGTGACCTCGTAGGATTAGGTTAACTTATTTGTAGGTACAATCAATATTGTGCTACTAACCAACATTTATTCTCTAGCAAGTAAATGTGATTACTAAATAAACGTAATTAATTATCTCTACAATAATTCCCTTTATATTTAGTAGTTGCCGGGATGTCTAAGGACATATTCCTTCAATCTCCCAGTTGTCCGAAGACAAGAGCGCAATGCTAAATTCCTTAAGTCACTTAATGCCAAATTTGATAACACCATGTTATTCTCAAATTTATGTTCCTTGATCGCTGAGTTCGAACTGCTCAAATAAGGATTAACTCTTTAATCCTATTCCGCATGGCCATGCAAATTTCCAGTTCTCGCTAATCATGAGGCCCAAACACCATTCCTATTTGATAGGAGGACTTATCCACTCTTGTATGACCATAACTCCCACTCAATTCTTAGCCCACCTGATCACTGCCTTTCTAACCTCCTTTTACGGCGCGGCGTTTAACAGTGTCAAAGTTAAACTAATTATGTTGTGGTTATAAAGACATACTCATGTCTAAGGAATCCACTAAATACAGTACTTCGATTCTACTTTTAGAATCTAATTAGGTCATAGTGGGAGAAAACGGAAGGGTTGCAGCGCAAGGGTTGCGTTTTTAGAAAAACGCAGCCCTTAATAGTGAAGGGTTGCGGTAAGCCTAAAAACCGCAACCCTTTTAGTGAAGGGCTGCGGTTAGCCCAAAAACCGCAGCCCTTTTGGGCCTTAAGTTATCAATTAGTCTATTTGCCCTAGCCCAAACTCCGTCCAATTCCCCTTTCATTCCCTCGCCGCAGAACCCCCCTTCTCTCTCTCTCCTCCCATCGACGCATCTCCTCTCTTCCGTCTCTCAGCGCTCACCGCAGCAGCAACCTCGCCGCCACTTTCGCTCGGCGTCCTTCTCGTCTCCTTAATCATCGCGACACGAGCATCTCCTGTTCTTCTGTAATTTTTCTCTCCTCTTATTGTTTCGAACTGCAAATGGAATTTTGCTTCTTTTTTTAAAGGATTTTATGTGATTTCGTTTGATTGTTTGTATGTTTAAGAAAATGATGCTTCGGTTAGAGTTTCCATCTCTTCTGTTCCGCTTAGGGCATTTATTCATCTTTGGATAGATTGTTGTTGTTTTTTTTTATGTTCTTGTGATTTTTAGGCCTTTTTTTAAGTATGATATTTGGATGTCGAAAGATTCGGAACTCTTCTACTGTTGTAGCAATGCCAGCAGCAGCATATTCCTCAGGTTATATATTGTTTTGAGTTGGGTGTTTTTCTTTCACTCTTTCACCTGAAGTTTGCCTCTTGAGATACTACTGTGGATGAGTTTGCTTCATCTTGTTGGTTTTGGGTTTAAGGTGGGCCATGTTCTTCTAATGATATGTTATTGGTTTATCTCTGTGATCCCCCTGATTTGGCTTATTAATGGTGGGTTAATGGATGCTAAGCCTAGTTTGGTTGGTGATGATGGGAAAGTTTTGAGTGATTGGTGGGAGAAAATTATTGGGAGCAGATGCAAGATCCATCATCACTATTACCATTATATTGGGTCAAAAAAGTTGAGAAAAACATGGTGGAAAAAATTATTAGTTACTTGGGTTGTTTTGTGGATCATAGTTTGTTTATCAATCTTCTGGTATATGAGTTCACAAGCTTTTGAAAAGAGAAAAGAAGCTCTTGCAAGTATGTGTGATGAGAGAGCTAGGATGTTGCACGATTAGTTTAATGTCAGTATGAATCATATTCAAGCTATGTCCATCTTAAATTCTACTTTTCACCATGGCAAATTTCCATCTGCTACTGATCAGGTAAAAATTTCAACCTTGCTTGTTGTTTTACCATGAAGTATGTTGCTCATTGTTCATTCTTTCTGATGAAATTTCACCTTGCTGCTTTGGTAGCTTCATGTATGTATCAGATTTACATTTATCTTTAAATGGCTTTTATGAAAAAAATAATTAGGGATAATGGGTATAATTATTATGTTAGTGGGCTAAGTATCCAAACTTTTGCAGTATGTGATACCATCAAACTGAGTTTTATTTGGGTCTCTTACAGTGATTTACTTGAAAAGTTTCTACTTCTGCTATTAGAATCACTAGTGGAATTAAGCTTTCTGAAAGACTAGTAGGCTTTTGAATTAAGCTTACTATTTGAATTGTGATTTTTGATTGATGTGATTCTTAACGAACCATTTTCATTTATGTAAAGATCAAATCCACTTCTCATGTGATTTTTATGCTAGGTACCAAATGCATAAGTCTTATACAATTTGAATGCAATGATTGTTGGCTTGGCTATTAGGTTACTGCGATATACGTGACAAGAAGACCCTGAAGGCAACATCTTTAGTTTCTCCTTCGAAAATGTCAGTTTACTTTTTCGATCTCTTTCTGTTATAGTATATTGGTTTCTAATGTAGCCTCTTTCTATGTGCCTGGTGGTCGTTTTCTCTCAGATTTCGCTTTGATTGATCCTACTGGTCTTGTGAATAGTTTGTTGGTTGAGTTTGTTGTTGAACTTATTACAGGTTTGGTTGTCCCTGATGCTGCCTTGTTGTGCAACTTTATAGGTCTCCAACTGTTTTGTAAATTGGGTTGCCTAAGGTTGATCCCAAGTTGCTTTTTTTACCTTGCATGCTAATTTCAATATACTATCTCATTTTCTATTATGAATTCTTGTTGGATTAATTTATTGGATGAAGTGTCTTGCATTCTATATGTTTCTTGAGCTTGCATACTCTTGGGGAAGGTTTAACTCCATGCTACAGAGTGTTCTTTCATCTTTAAATTTGACGGCACTTGTTATCCTATTAAAAGTATAATATTATGATCATCTGCATCTCAAAGATTTTTTTTTATCATCAACCATAAGCAGGATGAATGTTTTAATCTTAAAATAAGCAAATTCGATCAGGTATCCTAAAAGAACAAGGAAATGCAGGAGCCAGGAGGCATGAAGCTAGTTTCTATATGATGCTTAACTTAATAACATCTGCGAACTCTTTAAATGTCAAGTTTAGATTCTTCCTTTTGTTATAAATCAGCAGGTTTTCCATATAGATCATTTAAGATACTTGGATGTGAAATGATGGTTATTGTGGTGCTGTTCTTGTAAAGTTTGCTAATTAATTATTAGTGGAATTTGATGTGTCATCTAGTTTGTTATCAAGTCTGCTAGAATATGACTATAATTCTTAATCCTTTTGCAGTGTTATTGAGAAACAGAATAAAATGACTGAAGAGTGAAGACCATAAGATAACTAGCTATTTTGAGAGGCAGCTTATCTATGAAACAGGAGACTCAGAGAGCGCCAAATAAGACAGTCAAATGAGTTGATGTCCCTTAATAGTGCTCTTCTAGAAGGTTTACTCGATGACTGGGTTGTAGATCAGGCTGGCACACAAGCCATGCAAGATGATGAGGTATATTTGATGTTTGTGTTATGACTTTATGAGCATACTTAAGTCAGGTAGTAAGTGCAACATTCAGGGCCTAAAATTTTGCAACAATGGAAAAGTTATCGCTGTGCATCAAAACATGAACTCAACATGAATTAACTGCTTTGTGTATGACCCGGGGAAGAAGAAATTGTTAACAGGAGTCTTGTGATCGGGCCTGAAAGGATCTTTTCCAGGACCCTCACGGTACAAAATGTTTTGTTCTCTTGTCTATTCTCTGGGTTCAAGGGGGTTTAGAAGCAGCAGAAGAAGAGGTATTTGGTTTAGAAGCAGCAGAAGAAGAGGTATTCTCTTTAGTACCTATGTCCAAAATATTTTGTTCTCTTGTCTATTCTTTGAAGGAAGGGAATTTAATGGTGAATGGTGTGTGATAACTTTCCACTGATCATGCATAACTCTAAGTTCATATGTTCTATGCAGGTAAAAAATGCATCCGTAGATTTGAGATCACTTGAACGTGTTGTCATGCCTAGTAGACTTTGAAGAGTTCAGCAGATAGTTGATTTTGTGAAGCAAACCCATCATAAGTCTACCTATCATAGATTAGTTTAGCATATATTTTTGTAACTTTCTCTATATTTGTATAAAAAATCGTAATTTGCAATGAAAAATGATACTTTTATATAAATATAATTGTTTGGGATCATTTTAGACCAAAAAATGCAAAAAAAAAAAAAAAAATATTACTTTTTTTTTTTGGGGTCACAAGGGCTTCGGTCAGGGGCAAAAACCGCAGCCCTTAACTCACCAAGGGCTGCGGTTTTGGCCCTTAACCGCAGCTCTTTACTCACCAAGGGCTGTGGTTTTTGCCCTGACCGCGATCTGGGTTCCTTTGACTGAGCAATGGCACCATTGTTGTCACAATACAACTTAATGCCATTCTCAATGCTAGGAACTACACCAAGCTCACCAATGAACTTATTGATCCAAACAGCTTCCTTTCTGCATCAGCTGCTGTAATACACTCAGCCTCTGTTGTAGAATTCGCGATGGTACTCTACTTAAAGCTCTTCCAGCTCACATCTCCTCCATTGAGACAAAATATGAAACCAGATTGAGATCGGAAATCATCTTTGTCACTCTGGAAGCTTGCATCGGTGTATCCAGTAACAACCAACTCACTATCTCCACCATAAACCAAAAAATTATCATTAGTCCTTCGCAAGTACTTAAGGATATTTTCGCTGCAATCCAATGCGCATCTCCTGGATTTGACTGGTATCTGCTGCATATACTCAAAGCATATGCAACATCCGGTCGAGTGCATCTCATGGCATACATAATGGATCCCACAGAAGAAGCATAGGGAACATTACTCATACGCTTGACCTCATCAGAACTCGAAGGACACTGAGTCTTGCCAAGTGCAATGCCATGTTGCATGGGAATGAAACCTCTTTTGGAGTTTTCCAGCTTGAACCTTGCAAGAACCTTATCAATATAAGTTTCCTGACTGAGCCCAATTAGCCTTTTCGATCTATCTCTATAGATCTTTATTCCCAATATGTACTCTGCCTCTCCTAGGTCTTTCATAGAGAAACAATTTTTAAGCCATTCTTTGACTGACTCAAGCATGGTCTTATCATTTCCTATGAGAAGTATGTCATCCACATACAAGACCAGAAAAGTAATACTACTCCCACTTAACTTCTTGTATACACAAGATTCCTCTTCATTTCTGAGACAGCCAAATTTCTTGACTGCCTCATCAAATCTGAGGTTCCGACTCCTTGATGCTTGCTTTAGTCCATAAATGGACTTATTAAGCTTGCATACCCTCCTTGGATTTTCAAGATCTTTAAAACCTTGAGGTTGTGTCATGTACACATCCTCTTTCAAGAACCCATTCAAGAAAGCGGTTTTGACATCAATCTGCCATATTTCATAGTCATGAAAGGCGGCAATAGCAAGGATTATCCTAATGGACTTCAGAATGGCTACTGGTGAGAAGGTTTCATCATAGTCAATACCATGAATTTGTTTGAAACCTTTCGCCACCAACCTTGCTTTGAAAACACTAATGTTTCCATCCTTGTCTGTTTTCAACTTGAAAATCCATTTGCATCCAATGGGGTTTACCCCATCAGGCAAATCAACCAAGTCCCTTACTTGATTTTCAGACATGGAATCCATTTCATATTTCATGGCCTCAAGCCATCTTTCGGAGTCTTGGCTCTCCAAAGCATCTTTGCAGCTAGTAGGTTCTTCTGATTCTAAATCGTTATTTCAGAACTTTCAGTCAAAAGGAAATCAATATATCTCTTTGACAGAATGATGGTCCTACTAGACCTACGTTGGGGAACAACAGAAGAAGTTTCTACCTCATTAGGTTGAGTGACTTCGCACGGAGTATCTCCAAGTGGGACGGTAGGAGGTACGTGAATTGAATGCACCGACTACTGAGCATTTTCATGCCGGGCCGCCTCTGATGAGGTGTTAACCTCATCCATTTGTTGCTCATCTCGAATTTCTTCGAGATATACATTTCTCCCAGTTGTTTTTCTGAAAATAAACTTCTTTTCCAGAAAGACACCATTACGAGCAACAAACACTTTGTTTTTGCTTTGGTTGTAGAAGTAGTATCCCTTAGTTTCTTTTGGGTAACCCACAAAGAGACATTTATCGGATTTGGGTGAAAGCTTATCAGAAAGTAAACGTTTTACATAGGCTTCACAACCCCATATCCTTAGAAAAGACAATTTTGGAACGTTTCCAGTCCACATTTCATATGGTGTCTCTTCCACTGCTTTGGATGGTGCTCTATTAAGTGTGAATGCCGCTGTTTCAAGCGCAAATCCCCAGAATGAAATAGGAAGATTAGCAAGACTCATCATGGATCAAACCATATCAAGTAGAGTTCGATTCCTTCTTTCAGAAACGCCATTTAACTGTGGTGTTCCTGGTGGAGTCCATTGTGAAAGTATTCCACAATCCTTCAAATGATCACCAAATTCTTGAGATAAATATTAACCACCACGATCGGATCGTAATGTCTTAATTTTCTTCCCAAGTTGGTTTTGTACTTCATTCTGGAATTCCCTAACTTTTTAAAAGGATTCCGACTTATGCCGGATGAGGTAAACAAATCCAAATCTGCTCACATCATCGGTAAAAGTAATGAAGTAAATGTACCCCCCCTAGCCAACGTACTCATGGGTCCGCACACATCTGTATGTATGAGGGCTAAAAGGTCATTGGCCCTTTCACATGAACCTGTGAAAGGTGACTTTGTCATTTGCCCCATTAAGCAAAACTCACAAGTATCAAATGATTCGAAATCAAATGATTTGAGAATTCCATCTTTATGAAGCTTCTCAATACGCTTTGAACTTATGTTGCCTAATCGACAATGCCATAGGTATGTCGAGTTCGAATCATTTGTTTTAGCTTTCTTGCTGTCTATGTTATAGATGTGGGTTTCTAAGTCTAGCACATATAAACCATTTGATAACTTAGCTGAGACATAGAATAAATCATTCAAATAAGCAATCAACAATTATTCTTAACTTGAAATGAAAAACCTTCCGAATCCAAAACTGGAATCGAAACAATATTCTTGGTAGTAGTTGGAACATAATAACAATTATGAAGTTCTAATACTAAACCAGAAGGTAAAAGTAGACTACAATCTCCCACAGCCAAAGCAGCAACTCGTGCTCCATTGCCCATGCGGAGGTCCACTTCTCATTTGCTCAACGATCTATTTCTTTTTAGTGCCTGCACATTACAAATAATGTGAGATCCACACGCAGTATCAAATACCCATGAAGTAGAAGTAGATAAGTTAATCTCTATAACATAAATACATGAAGTTGAAGCACCACTCTTCTTATCCTCTAGATACTTGGGGCAGTTCCTCTTCCAGTGGCCAACCTTATGGCAGTGGAAGCACTCATGTAGTGCTGCTACTTTTGCCTTAGGAGTGGCCTTTGGCTTAGAAGTATCATCAGTGGCAACAACCTTGCCCTTGTTCTTCTTCAGAGGTGCCCCCTTTTTCTTGAATTGCTTGCCTTTCCTAACCATTAGAACATCCCTATGTTCGGTTCAAATGGCAAGCTCCTTTCAACTTGAGTAAGCATACCATGCAAACATTGCAAGGTAGCCTCCCCTCCTTGCATGTAAAATTCAACCGAAAGTTTTGAAAATTTTCGGGCAAGGATTTGATCACAATATCGTTGCTAGTTCTAGGGGATAAGGGAAGCCCAATTTTTCCATGATCTGAAAATGTCCAATCATATTGAACACATGCGGACCAACGGGTTTTCCTTTTCCCAACTTGCACTCCAGCAACTTACAATGAGCTTCAAAACTTTGTCTTTTGATGATTTTGTTGAGTTAAACCAAACATTAACATGTAAGTTACAAAAACTTACTCTACTATCCCCGGATAAAATGAGCAACACCCTGCTTTGGCAGAACCTATTACTCACTATCTAAGGCGTTATAGGTGTTGTTTGGAAAAGCAATTAAACTCAATATTACATGTTGGGGACTTAAGTTTACTATGTTGGTTAATTAAAAGTGAACACATAACATAAATAACCACACATATAAACTTAAACAAGCATTTAAACATGTTAAACACATAAATAAATATAAGCATAATAAAAAGTGATCCTACCCTAAACCTAGGAAAACTAATCTTCATGAATTCCTCCTTGAATCTTTATGGATCTCCATCCTTGATTCTCCATGGAACTTCATTCTTGATTACATATCATTTATAATTTAAATAACTGAAATTTAAATTACATTAATACAAACGATACGCATATCGTATTTGATGTACATAAAATTTAACGATGCGCATATCGTATTTTCTATCCTAGTTTTGGGCCATACTAGTCACAACATGCAAAATATAATATCATACATATTACATTAAACATCCCCGCATTTATAATATCAAATAAAATAAACACAATCTATTTACTTATTAACAATTAATAAGCAAATCCAACTTTCCATAATAATTATAAAACTTAACAAATTTAAGCTAGAAATTATTTAGGAAACTTTATTATTTTAATTCAATTACTCATTTAAACATGGCAATAATCATTATTATTCACAAATTTGCAAAATAGGAAACTTTTAGATTTATGCTCAACTTTACAAAATCAGATTTTCCTAAAAACAAATTTTTTTTAAGGGTTGACTTTTGACCGTTGACCAGCAGCATAAGGCTGCCAGTCAACAGCCAAACTTCAACACCCATAAAACTTCACGAGGCTAGCAGCACAATGGCTGCCAACCCCCTTCCGCGCCAGCAAAACGCTAGCACTGCACACCCATCTCACAGCACCGGCCAGCAGTCATCACCGCCGGCCAGACCACACCGCGTCGCGGACCTCAGCCCTCCGTTCATCGCAGACGACAGCAAAGCTGACCAACAACCGCGAGCAAGCTCGACTGGTCACGCCGACTAACCCAGCCAACAAGGCCGCCACCTCGCGTGCAGCCTCCACCGTGGCTCCACCGGTGCAGGTGGTGCCACCCAGCCATGGTGGGCAAATTCTTTGAATTTTGTAACAATTTACAAAATTTCCATTTAATCTTTAACAAACAATTTATTTAAAGATTTAGGATTTAATTAGGTTTTAATAACCGAAAATTATGGCAAAAATTCTTAATCACTTAACAAACTCAAACAAAATTTTAAATTTGTTAAGATTAGGTTTTCAATGCTCAATCTATATTAAACATTAAATCTGACAAGAAACGCAAAATTAGGGCAAAAAATAAATTATATCCGAAAAATTCAGAAAATTAACATTTAAATTCCAAAAAAATTCGAAAATCACTGTCAAATTGAACGTTCTATTCCTCTCTCCAATTATAACCTTTTATAATAGTAGGAGAATAAAATGAGAGAGATGCCTAATCTAACCCTAATTTCTCCTATTGGCCGGTTTCCTTACTTCAATTAGTTACTACAATGTGTGACCTCATAGGATTAGGTTAACTTAGTTGTACGTATAATCAATATTGTGCTACTAACCAACATTTATTCTCTAGCAAGTAAATGTGATTACTAAATTAACGTAATTAATTATCTCTATAATAATTCCTTTTATATTTAGTAATTGCCGGGATGTCTAAGGACATATTCCTTCAATCTACCACTTGTCCGAAGACAAGAGCGCAATGCTAAATTCCTTAAGTCACTTAATGCCAAATTTGATAACACCATGTTATTCTCAAATTTATGTTCCTTGATCGCTGAGTTCGAACTGATCAAATAAGGAGTAACTCTTTAATCCTATTCCGCATGGCCATGCAATTTTCCAGTTCTCGCTCATCAAGAAGCCCAGGCACCATTCCTATTTAATAGGAGGACTTATCCACTCTTGTATGACCATAACTGCCACTCAATTCTTAACCCACCTGATCACTGCCTTTATAACCTCCTTTTACGGCGCGGCGTTTAACAGTGTCAAAGTTAAACTAATTATGTTGTGGTTATTAAGACATACTCATGTCTAAGGAATCCACTAAATATAGTAGTTCGATTCTACTTTTAGAATCTAATTAGGTCAAGTCTCAATGTATCAACCATACATCCATATAATCAATTAGACATCTCTATGTCTCCATAGCCCATGGAACTGCGCTATCAATTAATTATATACTAGTCTTTTAAATAAATCACTTATGTCCAATTTAGTGATTTAGACTAGGGACTTTAAATAAATTGTGATTTTCAGTTCACTTTATAGGGTTCCAATATCAAAACGTTTTCGATAATCCTATTTGAAAACACAAATTATTTGGACATTTTATTTAATACTAAACCAAACAATTAAATAAGAAAAGAATTTTTATTGATAAACATTCAAAGCATAATAAATGTCTTTACAATTGTAAACATGAAGTAAACAACCTAAAGTCATTCTCCCATATGCTTAAGCCCCATAGACCTAGTATGACACTCATGCTTAGGTTGAGCAAGCGGTTTAGTCAGAGGATCTGCAATGTTATCCTCAGTATGAACCTTGCTTACTTTCACATTCTCTCTTCCAACTATCTCTCGAATGAGATGGAATTTCCTGAGCACATGTTTAGACCTTTGATGTGATCTGGGTTCCTTAGACTGAGCAATGGCACCATTGTTGTCACAATACAACTCAATGCCATTCTCAATGCTAGGAACTACACCAAGCTCACTAATGAACTTATTGATCCAAACAGCTTCCTTTGCTGCATCAGCTGCTGCAATATACTCAGCCTCTGTTGTAGAATCCGCGATTGTACTCTGCTTAGAGGTCTTCCAACTCACATCTCCTCCATTGAGACAAAATATGAAACCAGATTGAGATCGGAAATCATTTGTGTCAATCTGGAAGCTTGCATCGGTGTATCCAGTAACAACCAACTCACTATCTCCACCATAAACCAAAAAATTATCCTTAGTCCTTCGCAAGTACTTAAGGATGTTTTTCGCCGCAATCCAAAGCGCATCTCCTCGGATTTGACCGGTATCTCGCTGCATATACTCAAAGAATATGCAACATCCTGGCCGAGTGCATATCATGACATACATAATGGATCCCACAAACAGGCATAGGGAACATTACTCATACGCTTGACCTCATCAGGACTCGAAGGACACTTAGCCTTGCCAAGTGCAATGCCATGTTGCATGAGAATGAAACCTCTTTTGGAGTTTTCCAGCTTGAACCTTACAAGAACCTTATCAATATAAGTTTCCTGACTGAGCCCAATTAGCCTTTTCGATCTATCTCTATATATCTTTATTCCCAATATGTACTCTGCCTCTCCTAGGTCTTTCATAGAGAAATAATTTTTAAGCCATTCCTCGACTAACTCAAGCATGGTCTTATCATTTCCTATCGAAGTATGTCATCCACATACAAGACCGTAAAAGTAATACTACTTTCACTTAACTTCATGTATACACAAGATTCCTCTTCATTTCCGAGAAAGCCAAATTTCTTGACCGCCTCATCAAATCCGAGGTTCCAACTCCTTGATGCTTGGTTTAGTCCATAAATTGACTTCTTAAGCTTCGCATACCCTCCCCGGATTTTCTAGATCTTCAAAACCTTAAGGTTGTGTCATGTACACATCCTCTTTCAAGAACCCATTCAAGAAAGCGGTTTTGACATCCATCTCGCCATATTTCATAATCTTGAAAGGCAAAGAATCGCAAGGATTATCCTAATGGCCTTCAAAGATGGCTACAGTGAGAAGGTTTCATCATAGTCAATACCATGAATTTGTTTGAAACCTTTCGCCACCAACCTTGCTTTGAAAACACTAATGTTTCCATCCTTGTCTGTTTTCAACTTGAAAATCCATTTGCATCCAATGGGTTTTACCCCATCGTGCAAATCAACCAAGTCCCATACTTGATTTTCGACATGGAATCCATTTCGGATTTCGGGGCCTCAAGCCATCTTTCGAGTCTTGGCTCTCCAAAGCATCTTTGTAGCTAGTAGGTTCTTCCGATTCTAAAATTGTTATTTCGTAACTTTCTACCAAAAGGAAATCAATACATCTCTTTGACGGCATGATGTTCCTACTAGACCTACGTTGGGGAACAACAGAAGAAGTTTCTACCTCATTAGGTTGAGTGACTTCGCACGGAATATCTCCTAGTGGGACGGTAGGAGGTACGTGAATTGAATGCACCGCCTACGGAGCATTTTCATGCCGAGTCGCCTCTGATGAGGTGTTAACCTCATCCATTTGTTGCTCATCTCGAATTTCTACGAGATATACATTTCTCCCACTTGTTTTTCTAGAAATAAACTCCTTTTCCGTAAAAGACACCATTACGAGCAACAAAACACTTTGTTTTTGCTTTGGTTGTAGAGGTAGTATCCCTTAGTCTCTTTTGGGTAACCCACAAAGAGACATTTATCGGATTTGGGGTGAAAGCTTATCAAAAAGTAAACGTTTTACATAGGCTTCACAACCCCATATCCTTAGAAAAGACAATTTTGGAACGTTTCCAAGACACATTTCATATGGTGTCTTTTCCACCGCTTTGGATGGTGCTCGTTAAGTGTGAATGCCACTATTTCAAGCGCAAATCCCGTAATGAAATAGGAAGATCAAGAAGACTCATCATGGATCGAGCCATATCAAGCGTAGTTCGATTCCTTCTTTCGTAAATGCAATTTAACCGTGGGTGTTCCTAGTGGAGTCTATTTTGAAAGTATTCCACAATCCTTCAAATGATCACCAAATTCTCGAGATAAATATTCACCATCACGATCGGATCGTAATACCTTAATTTTCTTCCCAAGTTGGTTTTGTACTTCATTCTGGAATTCCTTAACTTTTTCAAAGGATTCCGACTTATGCCGCATGAGGTAAACAAATCCAAATCTTGCTCACATCATCGGTAAAAAGTAATGAAGTGAATGTACCCTCCCCTAGCCAACGTACTCATGGGTCCGCACACATCCGTATGTATGAGGGCTAAAAGGACATTGGTCCTTTCACTTGAACCCGTGAAAGGTGACTTTGTCATTTTCCCCATTAAGAAAAAACTCACAAGTATCAAATGATTCGAAATCAAATGATTTGAGAATTCCATCTTTATGAAGCTTCTCAATACGCTTTGAACATATGTGGCCTAATCGACAATGCCATAGGTATGTCGGGTTCGAATCATTTGTTTTAGGTTTCTTCGTTGTCTATGTTATAGATGTGGGTTTCTAAGTCTAGCACATATAAACCATTTGATAACTTAGCCGAGACATAGAATAAATCATTCAAATAAGCGAACAACAATTATTCTTAATTTGAAATGAAAAACCTTCCGAATCCAAAACCGGAATCGAAACAATATTCTTGGTAATAGTTGGAACATAACAACAATTATGAAGTTCTAATACTAAACCAGAAGATAAAAAGTAGACTACAATCTCCCACAGCCCAAAGCAAAGAACTCGTGCTCCATTGCCCATGCGGAGGTCCACTTCTCCTTTACTCAACGATCTATTTTTTTTAGTGCCTCGCACATTACAAATAATGTGAGATCCACACGCAGTATCAAATACTTATGAAGTAGAAGTAGATAAGTTAATCTCTATAACATAAATACATGAAGTTGAAGCACCACTCTTCTTATCCTCCGCATACGTGGGGCGGTTCCTCTTCCAAAGGGCAACCTTATGGCGGAGGAAGCACTCATGTAGTGTCGCTACTTTTGCCTTAGGAGTGGCCTTTGGCTTAGAAGTATCATCGAGTGGCAACAACCTTGCCCCTGTTCTTCTTCATAGGTGCCCCCTTTTTCTTGAATTGCTTGCCTTTCCCTAACCATTAGAACATCCCTATGTTCGGTTCAAATTCAAGAAGCTCCTTTCAAATTCGAGTAAGCATACCATGCAATTGTTGCAAGGTAGCCTCCCCTCTTTGCATGTAATAATTCAACCGAAAGTTTTGAAAATTTTCGGCAAGGATTTGATCACAATATCGCTGCTAGTTCTGGGGGGATAAGGGAAGCCCAATCTTTCCATGATCCGAAAATGTCCAATCATATTGAACACATGCGACCAACGGGTTTTCCTTTTCCCAACTTGCACTCCAAAGAACTTACAATGAGCTTCAAACCTCTCCGCCTCGCGTTCTTCCAAACATAGTTTTCACTGTTGGAGGATGCAATAGGCGCCCGTACCATCAAAACGTTTTTGAAATTCCGGTTCCATGCAAGCAAGCATTAAACATGTTACTTGCACTGTAATTTGCCTCAATGGTTTGTCTTGCTCTCCTTTCACTGAGAGTAGCAAGGTGTCTAGCGAGGGTTCAGGGAGAAGATTATCAAGAACACTTTCCCTTCCTTCGTCTCTGAGAACCATTCTCACAGCCATTTCCCATTCTAGGAAGTTATGTGCCATTTCCCGGGACGGTTGTTGTTGTTTGAACCAGACATGATAACTACAACAAAAGAATAATAAAGCAAGACTCAATCAATGTTTATCAAGAAAGCATCAATTAAACAAATTTTAATTAACTACTACCCTTTATTCAAAATAAGAGTCCCCTATTGAATAAAGAAAAACCAAGATCCCCTCCCACTACAATCAAACGGACTTTGGCCCTGCCTTCAATTTATAGTAGTTGAGGTAAGTAAACACTTTACTAATTATAACTAATTATAATTCTTCGTAGACAGGTTAACAACTCCTTGTTTACTCCTATCTCTTAGCTTCAAAACCCAAAACTTTGTTTTTTGATGATTTTGTTGAGTTAAACCTAACATTAACATGTAAGTTTCAATAACCTACTCTACTATCCTCGGATAAAATGAGCAACACCCTGCTTTGGCAGAACCTATTACTCACTATCTAAGGCGTTATAGGTGTTGTTTGGAAAAGTAATTAAACTCAATATTACATGTTGGGGACTTAAGTTTACTATGTTGGTTAATTAAAAGTGAACACATAACATAAATAACCACACATATAAACTTAAACAAGCATTTAAACATGTTAAACGCATAAATAAATATAAGCATAATTAAAAGTGATCCTAGTATGGCCCCTAAACCTAGGAAAACTAATCTTCATGAATTCCTCCTTGAATCTTTATTGATCTCCATCCTTGATTCTCCATGGAACTTCATTCTTGATTACATATCATTTATAATTTAAATAACTGAAATTTAAATTACAAAAATACAAATGATACGTAGATCGTATTTGATTTACATAAAACTTAACGATGCGCAAATCGTATTTTCTATCCTAGTTTTGGGCCATACTAGTCACAACATGCAAAATATAATATCATACATATTACATTAAACATCCACGCATTTATAATATCAAATAAAATAAACACAATCTATTTACTTATTAACAATTAATAAGCAAATCCAACTTTCCATCATAATTATAAAACTTTACAAATTTAAGCTAGAAATTATTTAGGAAACTTTATTATTTTAATTCAATTACTCATTTAAACATGACAATAATCATTATTATTCACAAATTTGCAAAATAGAAAACTTTTAGATTTATGCTCAACTTTAGAAAATCAGATTTTCCTAAAAACAAATTTTTTTTTTTAAAGGGATGACTTTTGACCGTTGACCAAAGAAAGACAAGGCCGCCAAATAACAACCAAACTTCAACACCCATAAAACTTCACGAGGCTAGCAAAGACAATGGCCGCCAACCCACTCCCCGCCAAAGAAACGCCAAAGATCGCACACCCATCTCACGCCACCGGCCAGTAGTCATCACCGCCGGCCAGACCACACCGCGTCGCGGACCTCAGCCCTCCGTTCATCGCAACCGACCAACAACCGCGAGCAAGCTCGACTGGTCGCACCGACTAACCCAGCCAGCAAGGCCGCCACCTCGCGCGCCGCCCCTGCCCCTAAACCCGCCGACCCAACTCTGCCCTCCACCATGGCTCCACCGGTGCAGGTGGTGCCACCCAGCCATGGTGGGTAAATTCTTTGAATTTTGTAACAATTTACAAAATTTCCATTTAATCTTTAACAAATAATTTATTTAAAGATTTAGGATTTAATTAGGTTTTAATAACCGAAAATTATGGCAAAAATTCTGAATCACTTAACAAACTCCAACAAAATTTTAAATTTGTTAAGATTAGATTTTCAATGCTCAATCTATATTAAACATTAACTCTAACAAGAAATTCAAAATTAGGGCAAAAAACAAATTATATCCGAAAAATTCAGAAAATTAACATTTAAATTCCGAAAAAATTTAAAAATAATTTTTAGGATGTTCTATTGAATTATCATAACAAAAAGAAACAAATATTTTAATTGTTATCCTTAAATCTTATGAATAATCAAATTAAACATAAAATTTAACCAAAATTCATAAATAAGATGATAAAATTCGAAAATTAGTGGGAAAAATAATCAAATTATTTTCAGCCATCATATTATTCTAGATCTATGTGGATGATGAACATTAGATTTATTTAACAAATTTAAAATCAAATCTTTAATTGTTAACAAATTATTTCAATGATTAATCGAATTAAACATAAATAATTTTAAATCTAACAAAAATATTTATAAAAATCTGAAAATTTTAGATGAATTAAACAATTTATTTCGTCCCTCATATTAAAAATTCGGACCTTAATAAAAATATTTGAGCATAAATCACAATTAAATCAATTATTTACAATTTCCAATCAGTTAATATCAAATATCAATTATGCAAATTCATGCCATAAATAAATCCTCCCTTAATTGAATAAAAATAATAATTTACATACAATTATATGATCATATGAATATTATGAATTAGGCAAAACTGATACCACTGTAGGAACATATAGATGCAAATAGCGGAATTTTAGGAAACAAATTTCCTAAAATCTATCACGAGATCGCATGCATAACATAAATATGAATCATATTATAAGGAAAAGAATGTACAACCTTTGTAGCGTGTTTTCCACCGGATTGCAAGTGTCAGAGATCAAAGAACAGCAATTAATGTCCCTCTACTTAGTCCACGAGCACCAATTGAATTCCCACGTTTGCTAGAACGGAAGAGGATGAACAGATTTCACTCTCTTGCTTTTTAGGGAGGGTGGTCGGATTTTCCAAAGGGAAATAATAGGGTTTTTCTCTCTCTTTTCAGTTTGAAAGTTACTGTCAAATTGAACGTTCTATTTCTCGCTCCTATTATAACCTTTTATAATAGTAGGAGAATAAAATAAGAGAGAGACCTAACCTAATGCTAATTTCTCCTATTGGCCGGTTTCATTACTTCAATTAGTTACTACAATGTGTAACCTCATAGGATTAGGTTAACTTAGTTGTAGGTACAATCAATATTGTGCTACTAACCAACATTTATTCTCTAGCAAGTAAATGTGATTACTAAATTAACGTAATTAATTATCGATCTCTATAATAATTCCTTTTATACTTAGTAATTGTCGGGATGTCTAAGGACATATTCCTTCATGATCTGATTCTATTAATTCAAATCTTGCACCTGGATGCTGTTTTCTGGGTGGACAGAATTAATTTGTGCCTTGTGGTATTCTTGTGTTCTCTATCCTTGAAGTTTAGAGTTACCAGAACATTTTTTTGCGTTGATATAGATCTATCTTTAATAGGGTAGAGTATCAGGATTTAAATTATCTCTATTATATATGGGAACTCCTCACCTTTTGGTGTCCACCCTTTTTACCCAAAATACCCCTAATAACTAAATAAAACTACTAATTGCTTTCTCTCATTTCTTTTTTTTTTTTAAAAAAAAATCCCTACAATTGCAAAACAGTTACATCTTACATCTGCATAAGTAAAAACAAAAAAATAGAACAATATTACTTGAATGACGATTAAATTAAAATTTCCACAAAATCACTTACACACGATGTCACGCACGCATCGCGTGCAACAGATACTAGTATGTTTTAAATGAAAGACCTCTACCACAGATCTCCTATTCTCATTTTTTCGCTCGAGTACCTTAATCTTGCCATATCTATCTGGGAATGAAGAGTATACTATTTCAAAAGACTGTATAATATGTTAGTATAATGTTCAACGCTAGAAAGACTTTGTTATGAATTAAATTCATATCTTCGTTATGCAAGGGATTGCTAGCTAGTCAAATGCACAAGACTGCAACAGCAATCGTAACTAACCTCATATATCTTGTTGAGAAGTATGGATATGTGCTTAATGGTGCCAGAGCATATTACACCAATCGCAGGTGACTGAGACTTTTTCATGTCTAGTATATACTTTTTTGAATTATAAATAATCGGACATTAGATTGAGCATGATTGTGAGGCAGCTTTACTAAGCTATGAGTTATCAGAATTTAAGCTACTATGGTACCATTTCTATCTTATGAGAAGTAGACCTTAGCTTCTAAGGTAGTTGTACTTCTAAATTAGCAGTGATCATTGGGAGCCAGCTTACAAAGAAGACTTCGTAAGTTTGAGATAATAAATTGGATGGAATTTGAACGAGTCCTGACACTGGTCCTGAAATTTAAAATTCCCCTAAAGACCCATAGCTTCATGTGGGATATGGCTGGGATTCTAATTGGCGTCTTTCTTTGCCCAATCGAAAAGCTCCACGTGATGCATCTTATATGTAGTAATGAGGATGACATGGTATTTCTCAGTATGTTCAACTCTATCTACCTTCAAGAATGAACTTGTTCTTGCATAGATACTTGACTTGCCCGAACTTTGCTTTGTCCTATTTTTTTAGCGTCATGCTCATTAAGCTTATGCTCTTAAAATAGTGGTAATGTGTTGATTCACTTTACATGTTTGGGATGGCTAATGTGTCCATTTTTCCAAATCCGATCTTTTTTTTATGCCCAGGAGGTGCTGCCGCCCACAGGCCACAACGAGGTGATGCTGGTGCTGCCCACAATGAGATGTTGCTGTCCGTGATGAGCTGTTGCTCGTGCTCTTCCTCAGCAAGAAAATTTAAGGACTAAATGATACATAATCTATAACATTCTCTATATTTATATAAAAAAACATAATTTGCAATGAAATATTATATATATATATATATATATATATATATATAGGGGCAAGATCACATGAGAATGCTCCTTACATGAGAAATGAGAATGAATCTCAACCACACGATTGGATTAGAGTTACAACACTTGTTCATTAGAGTTATACCTCCGAAAATATTTTGAGCCCAAAAAAAAAAATTTTTTTGAATTTTTTTTCTAATATTCTTTTTTTTTTAGTTACATCACTTTTTCATTAGAGTTACAGCACTTGTTCATTAGAGTTATAGCGTGTAAAATCTATTCTCATTTCTCATGTAAGTATGCATTCTCACATGAACTCACTTATATATATATATATATATATATATATATATATATATATATATATATATATATATATATATATATATATATATATATATATATATATATATATATATATATATATATAACTGTTCCGGAATCATTTAGAACTAAAAAATGCAAAAAAATAAAAAAATTTGGGGTCACGAGGGCTGCAGTTTTGGAAAACTGCAGCCCTTTATGCGCATTAAGGGTTGAGGTTTTGATCCAAACCGTAGCCCTTTATGAGCATTAAGGGCCGCGGTTTCGGGAGTGAAGGGATGCGGTCAAAAACTGCAACCCTTCCTTTGTGCCCAAGGGCTGCTATGCCAAGGGTTGCGGGACAAAAACGTAGCCCTTAGGGCTACCTTGACGTTTTTTCCACTAGTGACATATACATATATATATATATACATATACATATATATACATATATACATATATATTCCACCATAAAAAAACCTAACATATATATACTACAAGGTGAACTTGTAAATTCATTTATTAAAGTTTGCATGTCATCCAACAAATAAACATGAGTTCCCCTAGCTTGATATAATAAGCAAAACAACATATAATCTATTTGTTATATATTCACAACATAACATCAACCAAACTTACTAAAAATAAACACGCTGAAAAAACTATGATGATGTAATCCATTATAAGACAGCACTTTGATAAACTTCATTGGTCCTAATACAAGCCCATACCAAAGGAGAGTTTGACCACATACAAGGTCGGTAGGGTTTCATTCTAAAACCAATTGGTGATAGGTGGAGTAACCCACCAATCTATATATTAGTCATTCTCTTTTTAATTCTTTAATGTGGGACAACTATTTCCTAACTCAAATGTGGGTTATACTCTTAACACCATGTGAGCCAGGTTTAATCTTGCAATCTGGATAGGTCACAACATCCTCGTTGAGCCCTATCTGGACTTCCAACATGAGGTCAGTTGGGACCCTTCTTGGGGCCTTCACAATTTTGTTGGGCTTACTTGCCCCAAACAGATCTTTAACACCTTCCATTTTACATTCCATAATTGGCCAAGATCGTCCGCTCTAATGCGATGATAAACTTCATTGGTCCTAATACAAGCCCACGCCAAAGGAAAGTTTGACCACATACAAGGACGATAAGGTTCCATCCTAAAACCAATTGGTGATTCTCTCTCTAATTCCATAATTCAAACTCGATAATTCGACGACAGTCACCGCTTGCACCGTAGGAAGGCTGCAAAATTAAAAGAGTCCATCACGATGTTCCCGGCTCCAATCAGGTTCCCCGAACATTGTTCCTTTATAGCACATAAGGAATTAGTGAATTTAACCGTACAAGAATAGTCATCGATTAACTGCGACACCCAAATTAAATTACAAGTAAGCTGTGGGACAAATAAAACATCATGTAGATAGATGAAGTCCCCTAGGAAGATATACACTCCCTGCCAATATAGCCATGGCGTGAAGCCCATTAGGCAACCCCATCGGATAGTCATTAATTGCATGAGAGTGAGAAAAACACGATACATCAATGGACTCATGATGTGAAGCCCCAGTATCCAAAATCCAAGAAGTGGAAAGATGCTTACCTGTCATACGATCACTCGTTGACTTCTAATTATTTACAGGGGCGGTTCTTGGCCCATGCAGTATAGGCGACGGAATAGGGCCCCCAAAATAGAGGGGCCCTGAAATATATTATATGTGTTATATGTTTGATAGAAAAACAAAAACAAAGCATTTGGATCAGTGGTAAAGTGGTGAGGGATAGGAAAAAGGGACGCGGGTTCAATTCCGGTTCGAAGCAAAATTTATTTACTTTTTGCTGTTTCAACATTGGGAACGTCCCCATATGAGTTATGACTCATCACATTAATAACATCATTCCATCATGCGTGGGTTTCTTTTTGCTGCTTCAAATTCCCAATTTCCCCATTAATGGCTACTCTCTCTCCTCCCAACTCTCTCTCATTAATTTCTACTCATCTTCCCCTATTTTCTTTTTTTTTGCAATTTTCCAATAAAATTTACTCTTAAACTTCAATTCAACAAATTTCTACTCTCTTTCGCTTCTGCAGTTTTCTCCTTCCTCCATTTTCTCTCTCCTCGAGTTTCTCTCTCCTCAATCTCTACCATGGCGGCGGCGGACGTAGCTCCAGTTCCATTGCCAGTTGAATCTTCTGATTCGTTGCAGAATGAAGTCAAGCTTTTCGGCCGATGGAGCTTTGACGATGTCACTGTTCGTAAAATCTTCTTCTCTCTAGTTTTTTTATATTGATTTTATCTTCGTTTATCTTTTAAATTAGATCTTAGTTTCCTGAGTTTTGATTTTTTTTTTTCAGTGTTTTATCTTCGTATATTCCTATGATTTTCTACATGTTCGTCGATAAATGTGACTTGTGTTCTGTTAATATTAAGAAAAAAGGGAGATATCTGAGTTTTAGTAGTTTTTTTGTTTTATTTTGCTAATTAATTTAAATATGATAAATTAATAATGAATTTTAACATTGAAAATTATTGAATCTGTCGTTTTGATTTTATGCCTGTAGTAAGAGTTGCGAATCTTAATTTATAAGATTTCAGTGAACTTTGAGAATCTAATATCTTTTATGAACTACATATGAAGGGCCCAATTTGAAGAGAGTGTATAGGGCCCCCGTTTTGTTTGCCCCGCCCCTGATTATTTATAAAATTCAAGAGCACTTGAACCTAATATGGTGTATTGGAGTAAGAGCAGCAAGAGGAGTGTCGCCTGCTGTAGTGGCTGCCCCAACGCTATTAGTGACAGCGTGACTACCGCGTGAACACACGCGCCAGCAAGGGAAGGTGGTGTAGGAGAGGAAGCCGAGGCTGTAGTAGGGGTCGAAATGGTGGTATTTTTGCCGGCACCGTATTTTTCAATCCACCATGCAGGGGGGATCAATTGAAAATAATGGTCCTGATCATGACCCTTGCATTGGTAGTGAGTATAATGGAGTTTATTCTTGTCTAGTTTGGCGAACCGCCTAGGGACAGTTTGTGTTGGAGTTTTTAATATAAACTTTAAGTTTGCTTCAAAAGAATATGAAGAGTCATCTTTTCCTATTGTCCCACATTGAAAGAATATGAGGGAAGAGTAAGGTTTATAAACTATTACTCTTCCTCTACCCTTTGAGTTGAGTAGCAATGAGGCTTTTAGTGGGTATGTGGTGAGGTGTGGATACCACACGCGCGCCGCCGCCGCCCGCCCGGACCGGGCCATGGGCCATGGGCCTTGGGCCTTGGGCCTTGGGGAATAAAATTAACTTAACTATAGTTTTGGGTCAGAATTATGTTGGCATTTTTTTACCGTTTTTTAATCAGTCTTAAGTTACCGTTTTTCCCTTTAATCTCTCTTTTAATGCCGTTTTCTCCCTTAATCACTCTCCTGTTTTTCGGCCATGACTCTTCCCATGATGTGACCGTTTTTCCCACGATTTCAGCCACGTTCTGATTTCGTCTGGGTTTCTTGGCTCTATAAATACCAGTGTTCTGGTATTCTCAAAACACACAGAAACACATTCACTTATCTTCTCTTCCTTCCTCTAATATTCCGGGCGTATTCAAGAACGTTCTTAATCCTGTTTTTCCGTCAACACCGGAAAGGCGTAAAACCGTGTATCCCTGGAGGTTGATTGCTGTGAGTCCGTGTGTTGTTGCGGGGCAAATTCAACTTTAGGGCAGTGATCTTCTCACGCCACGGTGGTCAGTTAAGTCTGTCAATTTTGTTACCAGTTTTTGTTCCTACATTCTAAAGTTGAAAGTCTATTGTTTTATCTATTTTACGGAACAATGTCTGGTGAAAAAACTGATGAACCTGTGCGTGTTACTGCTGTGCCTATTACCAATTCGTTTATTCCTGACATGTCTAAGTTAGATCCGTTTGATGGTAAAAATTATAAAATGTGGTCTGATAAAATGGAATTCTTTTTGGGTCAAATTGGAGTAGATTATTGTTTGTCTGCTGTTACTGCTCCTGATAATTCCAATAGGGATTTTGTTAAAGATAATAAAACTTGTCGTGGGATGTTACTACATTATATGACTGCTGCCCTGTACATGATTTATAGTAAGTCCAAAAATGCTAAGGATATTTGGGATGCCTTGAATGTTAAGTATGGTACTGATGATTTTGGGACTAAGAAATATGCTTGTAGCCGTTGGTTAAAGTTCTCTATGTCCGATGATAAACTCAGATAGATCAAGTTCATGAGTATGAACATTTGTGTGCCGATATTGTGGCCGAGGGTATGGCTATTCCCGATATGTTCCAAGCCAATTGTTTACTTGAAAAATTACCTCCGTCTTGGGAAAATTTTGTTCATTCCTTAAAACATAGGCGAAAGACTTTACCCTTCAGAATTAGTTTCCCACATTAAGATTGAGGAGCAGAACCATATCCAAATTAAAGGGAAATCCGTTGATCATTCTTCCTCCTCTCGCTAATCTTGTGGAAAATAAGGTCACTGCAGTAAAGGACCAAAAGGTAAGGGTCCTAATCAGTTTCATGGTACAAGGCAGAATTATAACAACTTCAAGGGAAAAGGTCAGTTTAAGGGAAACTGCTTCGTTTGTGGTAAGTATGGGCATGCTGCCAAGGATTGCCGTCTAAGAAAGGAAGCTCCGAACAAAGCAAAAGACAACAAAGCTCAAGCCAACCTTGCTGAAGACGACATTATTGCTGCTGTGGTGTCTGAGGTCAATCTGGTAAGCAATGTTGCTGAATGGATCGTTGATACTGGTGCAACCCGTCACATTTGCGCCAACAAGGAGATGTTCCAGGACTACAGCAATGTTTCAGAAGGAGAATGTGTCTTCATGGGCAACTCAAGCACTGTGAGTGTTCTAGGCAAAGGAAAGGTTTTCCTGAAATTAACTTCCAGGAAAACCATTGCTTTGCAGAATGTTTTGCATGTTCCCGACATCCGCAGAAACCTCATTTCTGGTTCTCTTTTAAACAAAGCTGGAATTAAGTTAGCTTTTGAATCTGATAAACTTGTATTAACCAGAAATGGTGTTTTTGTGGGTAAAGGCTTTTGTAATGCTTGGACTTTTTGTTTTGGATGTTGTAATTGATAATAAGAACTCTCATGCTTCCGTTTATATTGTTGAGTCCTGTTTCTTTATGGCATTCTAGACTAGGTCATGTGAATGTTGCATCTATTAAAAGACTTAACAACTTAGTCTTATTCCTGACTTTAGCAATACATCTTTTGAGAAATGTGAAGTATGTGTAGAAGCTAAGCACCCTAAGAAAGCATTTAATAAAAATGTATCCCGTTCCTCTACTTTATTAGAGTTAGTCCATAGTGACTTAGGTGACTTTAAGAGTTCCATGAGTAGGGGAGGAAAGAAGTATTATATTACATTTGTTGATGACTTTTCACGTTATACTAAGGTTTATTTATTGAGTTCTAAGGATGAGGTCAAGAGAAATTCCTAATTTATAAAGCCGAAGTTGAGAACCAATTGGACCTTAAGATTAAGAGGGTGAGATCAGATAGGGGTGGGGAGTATGATGGAGTTTCCCTTAAGAAATTTTGTGAGTCTAATGGGATTATTCATGAGGTTACAGCTCCCTATACACCTGAGCAAAATGGAATAGCTGAGCGGAAAAATAGGACTCTTAAGGATATGATGAATGCAATGCTTATTAGTTCAGGTATGCCTAATAACATGTGGGGTGAGGCTATTTTATCCCGCTTGCTATGTTCTTAATCGAGTTCCCCATAAGAAGTTAGATAAGACTCCCTATGAATTGTGGAAAGGCTTCAAGCCTAATTTGGGTTACCTCAAAGTGTGGGGGTGTTTGGGTAAGATTGGTCTTCCTGACTTTCAAAGGAGTAAGATTGGACCTAAGACTGTAGATGGTATCTTTATTGGTTATGCTTCTAACGAGGCTGCATATAGACTCATTCTTAAGGATGCTTCCGGTTTTGGTCCTATTAGAGAGTCAAGGGATGTTGAATTCTTTGAGCATGTTTTTCCTATGAAAGTTAGTATATCATCATACTTGCCTGCTGCATCTTCTTCTACTTTGCATCATGACATTGCATCATCTAGTGAGACTTTAGAACCTAGAAGGAGTAAGAGAGCTAGAATTGAGTCTAGTTTCGGACCTGATTTTATTACTACCTTTCTAGCTGAAAAAGAGTGTTTAGATGAGCAAGATGTCAATGTACTTGTATTGGAAGAGAACCCAAGAACCTATGCTGAGGCCATGAAATCTGTAGATTCAAGTTTTTGGTTAGAGGCTATTAACAAGTGAAATTGAGTCTATTATGAGTAATAATACTTGGATTTTGTCGACCTTCCTAGAGGTTGTAAGGCCCTAAGTAGTAGATGGATTTTTACAAAGAAATGTAAGCCTCGATGGGTCTTTAGACAAATATAAGGCTCGACTTGTAGTTGGAGGGCATCGCCAAAAACACGGTTTAGACTTTTTTGATACTTATTCTCCCGTGACTAAGGTAGCCACCATTAGAGCGTTAATTGCACTTGCATCTATTCATGATTTGATTGTGCATCAAATGGATGTGAAAACCGCATTTTTGAATGGTGAGTTAAATGAGGAGATCTATATGAAGCAACCTGAAGGATGTGAGGTTCCCGGTCAAGAGGACAAGGTATGCAAGCTTATTAGATCTTTGTATGGATTAAAACAAGCACCAAAACAATGGTATGATAAATTTCATCAAACTATTACTTCAAATGATTTTTTGGTAAATGATTCTGATGCTTGTGTTTATTCCAAAGTTGATGAGCTTGGTTGTGTTTTCATATGTCTATATGTGGATGATATGTTAATCTTTGGGACCAATATAGATGTAGTAAATGCAACTAAGAGTTTCCTAAATTCTTGTTTTGAGATGAAGGATTTAGGAGAGGCTGATGTTATTCTTGGAATAAAGATTACTAGAACGTCATATGGGATATCTTTAAATCAATCTCATTATGTTGAGAAAATATTAAAGAAGTTTGATCAATTTGATTGCATTCCCGTGAAAACCCCATATGATTCTAGTATTCATTTGAAAAAGAATAAGGGTGATAGTATATCCCAAGAACAATATGCAAAAATAATTGGTAGTGTAATGTTCTTGATGAATTATACTAGACCTCGATATAGCTTATGCTTGTTAGTAGATTGAGCGGTATACTCACAGTCCTAATCGAGAGCATTGGGTTGCCTTGATTAGATTGTTGAAGTATCTAAAAGGCACTATCAATTGGGGTCTACATTATCAAAGGACACCTTGTGTCCTTGAAGGGTTTTGTGATGCCAATTGGGTGTCAGATAATGATGAAATTCAATCTACTAGCGGTTATGTTTTTACTCTTCTTTGGTGGAGCTATATCATGGAAATCATCAAAGCAAACATGTATTGCCAAATCTACCATGGAATCTGAATTTATTGCTTTAGAATTGGCGGGTCAAGAAGCCGAATGGATAAGGAGTTTGCTTGCGATATTTCATTGTGGGGGAAGCCACTCCATCGGTTTCTATGCGGTGTGACTCGCAAGCAGCAATTGGAGTAGCGAATAATCAAGCCTATAACGGCAAGAGAAGGCATATTCGCTTAAGGCATGCTATAGTTAGAAATTTAGTTAAAAATAATGTGTTATCACTCGAGTATGTAAAGTCAGAGAGGAATATTGCTGATCCTCTTACCAAAGGCCTTTGTAGAAAAATGGTGCTGGAGTCAGCACAAGGAATGGGTTTAAAGCCTATTGTGGAGTAAATTGTGGTGGACACCCTTCTTAGGAATTCCTAAGTTCAAAGAGTCAAACGAAATCACAAAAGAACTCAAGTTGTTGATACTACTACCATTCCTAGTAATAAATGTGATGTAGTATTTTGTTTGATACTGTTATATGTGTAAGGTTGAGCTTATAGCTCTTAATAAGTTCATAGCCTTACTTAAGGTGGTTTGTGACAGTACAAACTTGATGAACTTACCTATGTGAATGTGGGGGTTACGCCCAATCCCCTATGAGAGTCAAAAGGCTTAGACTCTCTAGAGCATTCATGAGAATCCAGGTTAATTGTGGGGCACTAATATTACAATTACGAGAACGTTTCTTGATTTGAAAAAGGTTGAGTGCGCATCTATGGTTTGCTAACCTCATGAAAGGTTCAAAGAGAAATCTACCTTTTATGACAGTAAGACATACTTGTATGCACTAAGTGTCAATTCAAGTCCATAAGACATTGATACTTCAAAACCTAGAATCTATTGCCCAGATCATCTTTTTCAGCCCCGTTTCTTTCTGTTTTGTTCTTTTGAATCATGTGGGGGATTGTTGGAGTTTTTAATATAAACTTTAAGTTTGCTTCAAAAGAATATGAAGAGTCATCTTTTCCTATTGTCCCACATTGAAAGAATATGAGGGAAGAGTAAGGTTTATAAACTATTACTCTTCCTCTACCCTTTGAGTTGAGTAGCAATGAGGCTTTTAGTGGGTATGTGGTGAGGTGTGGATACCACACGCGCGCCGCCGCCGCCCGCCCGGACCGGGCCAGGGCCATGGGCCATGGGCCTTGGGCCTTGGGCCTTGGGCCTTGGGCCTTGGGCCTTGGGCCTTGGGCTTTGGGGAATAAAATTAACTTAACTATAGTTTTGGGTCAGAATTATGTTGGCATTTTTTTTACCGTTTTTTAATCAGTCTTAAGTTACCGTTTTTCCCTTTAATCTCTCTTTTAATGCCGTTTTCTCCCTTAATCACTCTCCTGTTTTTCGGCCATGACTCTTCCCATGATGTGACCGTTTTTCCCACGATTTCAGCCACGTTCTGATTTCGTCTGGGTTTCTTGGCTCTATAAATACCAGTGTTCTAGTATTCTCAAAACACACAGAAACACATTCACTTATCTTCTCTTCCTTCCTCTAATATTCTGGGCAGTATTCAAGAACGTTCTTAATCTGTTTTTCTGTCAACACCGGAAAGGCAGAAACCGTGTATCCCTGGAGGTTGATTGCTGTGAGTCCGTGTGTTGTTGCGGGGCAAATTCAACTTTAGGGCAGTGATCTTCTCACGCCACGGTGGTCAGTTAAGTCTGTCAATTTTGTTACCAGTTTTTGTTCCTACAGTTTGGACGGTAAGCATGGATTTCTTCTTTCACAGCTTTCCCACGAGCTATATCACGCGATTTTTCTTCTTGAACAAGAGCTTGGTATGCCCTATCTAAATTTGCAGGAGGAGTTTGAGAGAGAAGGTTCATGCGAATAGTAGAATACAGGTCATTATCCACCCCAACGAAGAAAGTGACAAACCATCCTGCAACATTACGGGTACAATGTCCACATGTAGAGGCATGAAGAGGTTTGAGTCTATTGAGTTCATCATACAAACCCATTAATTTAGTAAAGTAATCTTCAGTAGTCATATTCTTCAATTGCTTGCAATCAACAATGGTGGCACGCAATTGTTGGAGGCGTGGCCCATTGGCAACGCAAAAACATTTTTCAAGATAATCACATAAAGGTTTTTCTTCATCATGAAATAAGATAGAGGAGACGAGTTTCGGATCCATACTATGCAAGATCCATGAAACAAGCATAGAATTAGCGATCTCCTACTCAAGGAGTTTCTTCGTGGTAGTCGGTTTGTTAATAGTACCGTCAAGAAAGTTGATCTTCTGGCGAGCCTTCAAAGACAAGGTTACGACCCTTGCCCAAACCACATAATTATCACAAGTGAGAACAAGCATGGGTGATAATATTGCCCGGTTGATCACCGTAACCAAGATAAAATGGTGAGGCAACATCAATCTTCTCGGCATCGGTCATTATTCAGGCAACACTTGAACACGCTATTGATGCTACAACGCGGTGTCAGAGAAGAAAAAAAAAGTGGTGTTTGGCTTTGATACCATGTCAAATTAGGGTTCATGATTTTCCTTAATGAGATGCTGGACAAATACCGCTTACATACATTCCTATGCAAAGATAAAGGAGGCCTAAGGCCATGCTATACAAATGGAAATACAAGCCCAAATATATGCACACAATATAATCCCAATACACTTCAATTCAAGGAGCACTCTAGAGGATATCCATGGGGGAATCTCTTGGAATCAGAGCAATAATTGTAAATCATATAGTTCTTTTGTACCCATTCAATCCTTTGTTGCTCAGTTGTATCAAGAGCTTGATTTAACCAAGAACTGGAGGAACAAGAAGAAGAACTTGATGAAGGTGACCAAGTGCAGGCTTGGGCATTGTAGTTTCGATAGGAGGCAGTACATGGGGCTTGTGTCCAGTCTGTTTTGACAAGCCCACCTCTTGTGGCCCAATCTTCTGCGTCCCAAAGGCTTGAGTAAACCCACATCGGCTGGCTTTTTGGGTAAGAGATCCCTTTGGATTCCAAGTTCTTGAATTCCCTAATTGGAGTTCCATCCACGTAAAAGTTGAGACAAAGTGACACCAGAAGCATGCTTCAAAAGTTCATCGTCCTATGGTAATTCAATTATATCCTTAATACTTATTTTCTCCTAATTTTTTAGTTTATGAAACATTAGACTACTTACGACGTCTAACAGATGGGTTTAAACCACTAATATACATTTATTGTGTAATAATAAAAATTATAAAGTTGATAATATTAAAAAATAAATTGAAATGAATCTAACAAGATTCTATATGTAATATTAATTTATAATATTATATACATTAGTAAACCATGAGTTCAATATTAAACTATATATATAAAGTGGAACAAACAACTAATGAAGAATCAAATGAACGAATGAACTTTTGAGGCAATGTTTATAATTCTGGGCTTGTTTGGTTGACATTCTTTAGCATAGAAAGTTAAAATTCCTAGGAATTGAAATTTTCTGATGTTGTTTGGTTGACAAATTCATGGGAAGTAGAAATTCCTAGGAAGTTCCACTTCCTCCAAAATGGAGGAAATTACTTACGTAGGGGGGGCCTATGTAAGTGGAAATTCCCATGAGAATTTTCATTTTTCATGAATAACCAAACAACATTTAGCACTTCCTGGAAAATACAATTACATGGGAAAATAAAGTTCCAAGGAATTTGCACTCCATACATTCAACCAAACAAGCACCAACGCATTCCGGTTAACAAAGTTGAATGACTAGAATCTTTAGGTATATTTTTGTATTTGATAAAATTTTATCTTTCCTTTTACTTGCAAAGACAAAATTAACAAAGAGACGATCATATGTATATTTTGCATATAGAGGGAGTACATACATGATGTTTAGTGGATTCCAAAGAATGGAGTATGTGTGATAGTCTTTGGTGGGATCAAACCAAAGATAAAATTGCTGCTCTCGGTTTCCTTTTCCTTGTGCGAATACATTCGTGTGAAGGATATATGGATCACCACTTAGGTTACCCAAAAATTTAAAGTCAATCTCGTCATGATTTGCTCCTAATGAAGATAGCGGAAAAACAAATAATTTTTTTTGTGAGCTACAATAAACGGACAGTTAACATCTAAGCATATGAAGAGGAAAACTACAATTGTCATAGAAAAGTATACCATGTCATAATAATGCCATATTTACGAATCATTGATCAAAATAGCTAGTTTTGCATGCATATAGAAGTATATAACGTCTCTAGCTAGGAATGTTTATTAGTCTAACGGGGCACTAATTAGTTAAGGAAAATTTCCAATGTTAGGCTCCTATTGTTGATTTCCAAATAGTAGATTCAACTTCTTCTTTGTACCCAAAAGTAGCATTAACGAGGCTTAAACGTTAACTTCATGCTTAGTTTTGATACGTTTGTTAAGTTTTGCCTAACCGCTACTATACATGGTTTATTTAGGTCCAAACTCCTAAATGACTAACAAAAAATTTCATAAATCTATATGGATGGTAGTTAAAAGTCATGGAAGTATATATTACTACTATATTAGTGGTGTAAATTGAACAATGATAGATAGCCATAAATCTATACGGATGGTAGTTGACAAAGAAAGAAGGTCCATTTACAGATTCATCTACTAAGTGAGTGAGTAGCTCAAGAATAAATATAGTCACAAGCATGACAGTTTATGTATTTTGATAGTACGAATGATTAGATATAGTTTAAGTGTTGATCCTTAAATATGATTTAAGGGCTTCACAATAATCACATCCTTATTGATCGAGAGACTCTAGAGTCCTTATTTGTGATAAGAAACAGCCTCGCATCATCACGGGCTTGTAGAAAGTGCAAAACTGTGGAGGTCATTGGAAAAATTTGAGATCCAAATTTGCCGGTTGTTAGGAGTCTAGACTAAATACACCATGGTTAGTAGGGGTTAGTCAAAACTTAATATAAGCATTAAAACTAAACATGAAATTAACGTTTAAGCCTCATTAATGCTATTTTTGGGTAAATTAGGAATACTGAGGCCTGGCCATGGAAAAAAAAGAAGTTGAATCTACCATTAGGAATTCTCAAGAATAGGAGCCTACCATTGGGAATTTTCCGTTAGTTGATTAAATAGTTTTTAGGCCCAAACTATGCTCCGAGTAACACTTTCATTTATTAATATTTAACTTAAAAATTATCACATCAAGTATCACATCGTTTAGTGGTTAAGACTTTAGTATACATGCTTGTGATCACTGGATCAAATCTTATACAATGTATTTTTTTTTTTTTTTTTAGTGTATGTATGTGGATTACACGGAGTAAAACATTATAAGGAATTAAGGTAAAGCGCCACGTAGCATCGTTCCTTGTTCCTTTTAATATATTAGGATAGATTGACACATATAGGCAGGGCCGTCTTGGATATTTAGGGGGCCCTGTTCTAAAATGGAAATTGGGCCCTTTCTTTCCCCTTAGTGAGAGAAAAGGACCACAATTTCTCATGTCGAGTAGAAAGAATCAATACTAATTGATGGATTGATTTTATTTTTGATAATTATGAAAAAGTATTGATGACAATATTAAAGAGTAAAGTTAAAGATATGAAAGGTTGAATTTTTGGTGGTAGAGATTGAGGAAGATGATAGGGAATAGCGGGAATTATGGACTCTGGAGATGAAGATGTGGAGCGTTTGTTGTTTACTATTTACACAGCATCATATTTGTCAAATAAAACCAAAAAAATTTGGACTGGGGGACCTGTGCGGAGGGGCTCTTTACACACCCGCAGATATGGCCCTGCATATAAGGTTAAACTTTCAACCTACACATATAGAAATATTAAACTAGGATACAAATAAACTACAAATAATTTTGAATTATATATTAATTAAAATGAATATTTAATGTAGGTATTTGTTTCTATAAAAGGGGAGGATCTAATTATATTTGGACCCTACAACTTACATAGTATGTAGTAACAGTGCCAGCAGAATTGCCAGGAACAAATTTGATCTGCATGTCGATTTTTCCATACATGTATTGATTTTGAGACCTAAATCCCGAACCTGAAGCCTTATCTAGAGAAAGGGTTAATAAGTGACCATTGTTAAGTATCTTAGCACGACCATCTCCCCAAGTAATATCAAAATCCTTGTTAAAATTCGCATCTGAAACCTCCAAACCAAAACCAAGCATCAATAAAGCAACTACAAAAACCATTCTACTAACAACTAAACCCTCATATGCCATAATTTATAACAATTAAAAAGTTGATCATAAGGGAAAAACAAATTAAAGATTGAAATTTAAGGGATGGTTCAAAGTGGAAATGTGTAAGGAGTTATATAGTGGAAAGAAGCTATCAATTCAATGCAAGCAAGTTGTTAGGAATTTATATCATTGTATCTTTTTTTTGGGTTATTCGTCATGCATGCGTGTAAATTTGAGATACTATGAAAGGGAGTTGACTTGTCCTCCTCAAGGCTCTTTGGGGGGACGAACCATGCACAGCACATTATTTAGTAGGTGTTTGATTGTAGTGATATAGTACAATGTTTTACTCCCTCCGTCCCATAATATAGTACCCATTTTCATTTTGGGAGTCAAACTTTAAAATTTTTGACCAAATATTCTCATTAATGTATACAAAAAAACATACTCATGTGGGGTCTTGTTAGATTCGTCTCAATATCTACATTTATATTATCAACTTTTTATATTTTTTACTAATACAAAATAGAAGATATTGTAGGTCAAAGGTACGTCTTGGAGACTGTGTAAAAAGAAATGTGAATTATATTATGGGACGGAGGGAGTATTAAGTAAATAACTATGAGATAGCAACTCAAAGCTAAGTGACGTGATTATTGTTGCATTCAATCCACTTATTTGGTTTAGAAAATGAGAGGAAGGAGAATACGTAGGCGGGACTTTTATAGCACAACTCACAGCTGGATAATTGTAACTCTGCACCATTGATTAGTGGTTTTCTCAAAGCAATGTTTAGGGCATAGTTATCTTTGATCAGATTCTATTTATCTTCCTTTATACGAAAAAAGGTAAATACTATTTTCTCCATTTTTTATTAGTTGTAACATTTTTAACTTTTTTTATTATTTACGCACAAATTTTAGGATGTAAGATGTTGGATTTATCTCAATATATATATTAACAAGATTTCATCTTTTTACAATTTTCACAAACATATAGTTAAAGATATTAATTGTGAAATTTGTGTATCGACAAGGGTAGAAGTCAAAAGGTTGCAACTATAAAAAAAAATAAAGGAAGTATTATGAATACTATGGACAGGAACTTGACCAAACCCAGTTACTTATTTGACACTCCTCGAAATAACCTTGACGTCTAAACTCGAAAATCAGCATTATATTGATTAGTTTGTTATATGCAAATGAAAATATGAAATTGAAAGATAAGGGTAATTTTAGAGGATATTAAATCAGTTCGGGTTATTGGTCTGTTAACCAAGCTGATATGGCCACCCTAAATTACCCAACGTAGATACAAAGTGTACCCAAAATACCATGAAACCATTTTTATCCATATTGAACTTGACCTAACTCTTTTTCAAATTTATAGTATAACTTCAATTCGTCCAGTAATCATAACAAACCATTTTACAGCTAGTGCAAACTCAAACATGACACTATAAGATTTTGAATCATCTCGAATTCTAATCAAATTATAATGTGCATGTAAATTTGAGATACTATGAAACAGATTCACAATAGAAATAATACTAACCTCCGTTTCTAAACAAGTGCAACATTTTGACTTGCACGCTTTGCCAACGTACAACTTTAATTTGACCATTAATATCTCTAATTATGTATTTGTAAAAGTTATAAAAAGTTAATATTATGAAAATATTCATTGAAACAAATCCAACAACATTTATATGATCATTTTTATTTTTATATATTAGTAAAATAGTACGATCAAAGTGATGTATATGCATAGTGTATAAGTCAAAGTGTTGCACTTAAAGAGAAACAAAGGAAGTATTGCTTAAATCCAGCTTCCTTTTGTATTGGGGCTCCAAGATAATGCTAAATTTTGGAAGACAAGATAATGCTGACTTATATCTTGACTAATGACGAGTTCACTGCTAGTACAATTATAATGACATAATCAAGATTGTCACCAAGTGGGTAGTAGGTAATTGATATGCATGAATATGATAGGAAAAATTAACCATAGGGGTATGAACTTTGGACGATAATTTTTAAAAGGTTTGAACTATTGATTAACCTGTGTAGGTCCCTACTTTAGGGGGTCTTAACTTTTAGCGGGCCTCGGTGACTTAAAATTGACGATTTTTTTTTTGAAAATCTCCCCTAGTTCCTACTTCCCTCCCTCAATTAACCCTTCTGTTGTGACCCAAGTTTTACAAGTTCTGACCTATTAAGCCAGTTTCAAGTCACTAAGGCTCACTAAAAGTTAAGACCCTCTAAAGTTAGGACCTACACAGGTTAATTAATAGTTTAGACCTTTTAAAAATTATCATCCAAAGTTGAAACCCCTATTGTCAATTTTTCTATTATGATATAATAGAATAAGTATATGTTTACACTTATCTTCATGCCTCCCAACCCAACTAGAGGTGTCAGAAACAGATCTGACCGCTGGGTCAACCTGATTCTGACCTGACTTGAACCTGGTTCGACCTGTGAGGTCAGTCCCCAAACCTGACCGAAACCTGACCTGGGATTACCCAGACCTGTCCGACACCTGACAAGATTATATCCTGACCTGACCAAACAAACCTGCATTTAAACCCGAACCCGACCGTATTCAACCAGATATTACTAAAATTCAATTTTTTTATATCTAGAAAATCATATAAATATGTTAATTTATAAAATTGCTTACTTTTAATAATTAATTAAATAAAAAATTAAATTACATTTAATTTAAGGGTTAAACTTTGAATATCATGTACTTGTTTATATTTTACTAACATGGTCATTCCTTTTATTCGAGTTTCGTCTATAAAGTCCTCGACTATCTATACCCAAGAAAAGACAACACTTTAAAATTACCATAATTTGTAACATGCATAGTTTGCTTTATGAATATAAGGGAATCATGGGAAAAGAAAAATGGCACCTATAAAGGATAGCCATTAAAAGAAGGGGTCATTCATCCGTCATTACATCTCTCTATGCCCTTTGTATTTATTATTAGTGTGATGGTATACCAATTGTCCCAACTTAACTACTTCCTCCGTTTCAAATTACTCGCTACACTTTCCATATAGAGAAGTTTCATATTACTTGTTACACTTTCTTTTTGGGCAATAAACTCTCTCTATCTCTCTCCTCTCACATGGGTCTCTTTTCTTTTTACTCTCTACCTTTCTCTTCTCCAAAAATTGCCTAGGAGTCCGTGAATTGAGAAGTGTAGCAAGTAAAATGAAACGGAGGAAGTAGATCAAATCTGAATTAGTTGAAATTTAACATAGCAGGTGGGTTTTTTCAAAAAATAAAGTAAAACCACACAAATCTTCCTCACAAATATATGGACATAACATATTCCCAAAACAATTCATCAATATCTTCACCAATAATCCAGCAAATATTGCGGCTCAATGAACTGAGCTTTCCTACATTTATAACAGGCAACAGCAATATCCAAGTCTATCATCCAAATTCAGAAGTCAAGGCAGCTAATTTGATGGATAAGGCAAAGCTATAGACTGACTCCTCTACTTACCAGAACAAATAACCAGAGAATACAAACTTGTAAATTCAATCTTAAATGGCAGTCTAAAAGAAGCAAAGTGAAACAAAATAGAATCTCATATCATCTTTTCTTGAAACCATATTTCTTCCGTTCATAGAAGATATCTGTTTTCGCACTTCCTATTGACAATTTTAACCCTGAGGTGACCAACACCAGTAGCATAATAGCAAGAAGAGATGCACAACCAAACATTTGGCAAATGGTTAACAATAACCAAGAGATTGCACTTTGGTGGAAGCTAAACTACATGAGTTCCTCAAATCAGGACCTCTTGACCATAAAATATGTCTCTTCTTTTTTAGAGATAAATTATCAATTAAAAATCCATAAGCTAAGATCATTTCTAAGAGAAAAAGTTGTATTTGAAAGACTTTCTGAGGAACTAATTAAAAGAGCAAGAACTACTCTGAACAACGCTGATGAGAGAGAGTGAAGTAATGTGTGAAGAGAGTGAAGAACTGAAGACTGGGAGTCTGGGAGTCTGAGAGGCGCCGATGGCGCTGAGAGTATGAGAGAGATGAGATGAGAGTACGAGAGAGTTAGGTTAATTTTAGGATTTCATTCTAGGGGTTAGTTTTTATAGGGGGTTGTTTCAACCGTTGGATTAGATCTAACAGTTAGGATAGAAAGAGAGGAGAGGTGAGGGTTTCTGAAAAAGAAGGGGAGATTGAATTATTTTGGGCCGTTGGATTAACAAGGTTTTGCTCTTTTACAAATCAAAGGCTAAAATTTAAGATCCGTGTGTTTGTTTTTTGGCCAATGAGATTTGAGAAATAATAAAGCTTATGGATTATGGCAAAAAATTATTGAATAACCAATTAACTATATATTGTTATTATTATTATTATTATTATTATTATTATTATTATTATTATTATTATTATTATCATTATTATTATTATTGTTGTTGTTATTGTTATTGTTATCATGTTATTTTATTATTATTATTTCGAATCATAATGCTTACCATAATCGAGTCATTTAAATTTTATATAAATCCAGTAATTGATCGTATACTCGTAGTTAATATATAATACTCATTATTATTACCGTTAGTTATACTATTAGAGCATATTAAGAGTCGATACTCATTAATAATCGTTCACGTATTAGCTAGAACGGTTCCAATATTATTATATCGTACTAACATATATAAGCCTACTGATAAGATAGTTTCTTTATAGTCACATATATATACAAAGTTAAGAGAAGACCATAAATACTATACTAGTATTAAACTATAGTATAACATAAAAACAATTAACTTAAATAATCTTATAACTTATAAAGATAAGGGAGTGTTATGGTTGTTAATCTTATACTAGTATTAAACTATATGGTTGTTAACAAGTTATTATTTAGTAACTAGTAAGTACTTGTTAACTATTTTACTTATGGTTGTTACTTGTTAACAGTTAACTTATTTTAATAAGTTATGGTTAGCTTTTATAGGGGATAATGATTTGGGGGTATAATTTATTATTATTATTATTGTGCAACATATGAACCCTCGTTATAATCACTTAGGCCTCATATGAACCGTCATTGTAAACATATGAATGTATGATTGTCATTTGTTATAGTATTATAACATATTAAGAGTCGTTATACTAATTTATAATCAATAGAGTATTAGATTGGTTTTACAATTATTTTGATATCAATCTTATATTAAAATGATTCAACATATTAGTATATATATTGTTATTGTTATTGTTAGTATTCCTTGTTCTTATTTGTATTATTATTGCTATTATTAGCCTTGTTACTATTACTATTATTATTTGTATTTTTACCTATTACCATTGTCGCTTTATGTTTATTAGTGTTATTATTCTCATTACCATCATAGCTATCTACAAACTTATATATCAATCATAATGCTTATAATAATTAAACAATTATATAAAGTTTGAAATTGATCGTCTACTCGTTATTATTGTCGTTGGTTATAATATATAATATTAAAACATATGAAGAGTCGTTCTACTCCTTTACTCATTAGAGTGGTTTTACGCAGCTTGATTATTCGATATAAGAGTTGACTAAGAGAATACACTAAACATCACGGTAATCAATATAGTATTTTTATTGGTTTTTCGTTGTCATCTATATATTTATTGCACACACACATATGTATATATATGTCGATCTTAATACTTTTATTAATATGATTAGTTTACAAAATCCATAACAAAATCAAGATGGCCCGATCGGGAGTTACCCGAAGTTGAGTTGACGTTCAATAGCGAATGGACCCGATGTTTCACAATGATCGAACTAAGGTCATTACTAATTCAACCCGAGTACATTTGACTTAACTCAACCGTACATGAAACCTAAATACGACCTGCGCAAACCCGGCAAAAAAAAAAATGTCAACGGGCGATCATACTCGGAATGTATCGACTTATAAATGGAACGCTCAGACACTGTCCGAGCACCCGGGAATCCCATGATTCAAATGTGTTCGACTCGGTTGAACAAAACCTGACCAATCATGACCTGGGGCATTGATAATCGAATCCCGACTCGTCCGGGTCGGCACCGTTCGCCGTGGGTATACCCAACCTGTTTGAGAACCTGTTTTGACACCACTAAACCCAAAAAATATGCTTTGCTGGTTAGTTCGCTTACTTGGATTTAACATCCAACCATCCAACTTATTTTCTTGGTACATGATGTAAGTTGCAAACATTTGTCCTACTTTAGCCGTGAAAATGATTGTCATTTGTTATAGTATTATAACATATTAAGAGTCGTTATACTAATTTATAATCAATAGAGTATTAGATTGGTTTTACAATTATTTTGATATCAATCTTATATTAAAATGATTCAACATATTAGTATATATATTGTTATTGTTATTGTTAGTATTCCTGTTCTTATTTGTATTATTATTGCTATTATTAGCCTTGTTACTATTACTGTTATTATTTGTATTTTTACCTATTACCATTGTCGCTTTATGTTTATTAGTGTTATTATTCTCATTACCATCATAGCTATCTACAAACTTATATATCAATCATAATGCTTATAATAATTAAACAATTATATAAAGTTTGAAATTGATCGTCTACTCGTTATTATTGTCGTTGGTTATAATATATAATATTAAAACATATGAAGAGTCGTTCTACTCCTTTACTCATTAGAGTGGTTTTACGCAGTTGATTATTCGATATAAGAGTTGACTAAGAGAATACACTAAACATCACGGTAATCAATATAGTATTTTTATTGGTTTTTCGTTGTCATCTATATATTTATTGCACACACACATATGTATATATATGTCGATCTTAATACTTTTATTAATATGATTAGTTTACAAAATCCATAACAAAATCAAGATGGCCCGATCGGGAGTTACCCGAAGTTGAGTTGACGTTCAATAGCGAATGGACCCGATGTTTCACAATGATCGAACTAAGGTCATTACTAATTCAACCCGAGTACATTTGACTTAACTCAACCGTACATGAAACCTAAATACGACCTGCGCAAACCCGGCAAAAAAAAAATGTCAACGGGCGATCATACTCGGAATGTATCGACTTGTAAATGGAACGCTCGACACTGTCCGGCACCCGGAATCCCATGATTCAAATGTGTTCGACTCAGTTGAACAAAACCTGACCAATCATGACCTGGGGCATTGATAATCAGAATCCTGACCTGTCCGGGTCGACTCGGTTCGCCGTGGGTATACCCGAACCTTGTTTGAGAACCTGTTTGACACCACTAAACCCAAAAAATATGCTTTGCTTGGTTAGTTCGCTTACTTGGATTTAACATCCAACCATCCAACTTATTTTCTTGGTACATGATGTAAGTTGCAAACATTTGTCCTACTTTAGCCGTGAAAATGATTGTCATTTGTTATAGTATTATAACATATTAAGAGTCGTTATACTAATTTATAATCAATAGAGTATTAGATTGGTTTTACAATTATTTTGATATCAATCTTATATTAAAATGATTCAACATATTAGTATATATATTGTTATTGTTATTGTTAGTATTCCCTGTTCTTATTTGTATTATTATTGCTATTATTAGCCTTGTTACTATTACTGTTATTATTTGTATTTTTACCTATTACCATTGTCGCTTTATGTTTATTAGTGTTATTATTCTCATTACCATCATAGCTATCTACAAACTTATATATCAATCATAATGCTTATAATAATTAAACAATTATATAAAGTTTGAAATTGATCGTCTACTCGTTATTATTGTCGTTGGTTATAATATATAATATTAAAACATATGAAGAGTCGTTCTACTCCTTTACTCATTAGAGTGGTTTTACGCAGTTGATTATTCGATATAAGAGTTGACTAAGAGAATACACTAAACATCACGGTAATCAATATAGTATTTTTATTGGTTTTTCGTTGTCATCTATATATTTATTGCACACACACATATGTATATATATGTCGATCTTAATACTTTTATTAATATGATTAGTTTACAAAATCCATAACAAAATCAAGATGGCCCGATCGGGAGTTACCCGAAGTTGAGTTGACGTTCAATAGCGAATGGACCCGATGTTTCACAATGATCGAACTAAGGTCATTACTAATTCAACCCGAGTACATTTGACTTAACTCAACCGTACATGAAACCTAAATACGACCTGCGCAAACCCGGCAAAAAAAAAAATGTCAACGGGCGATCATACTCGGAATGTATCGACTTGTAAATGGAACGCTCGGACACTGTCCTAGACCCGGAATCCCATGATTCAAATGTGTTCGACTCGGTTGAACAAAACCTGACCAATCATGACCTGGGGCATTGATAATCGAATCCCGACTGTCCGGGTCCGACTCGGTTCGCCGTGGGTATACCCGAACCTGTTTGAGAACCTTCGTTTGACACCACTAAACCCAAAAAATATGCTTTGCTTGGTTAGTTCGCTTACTTGGATTTAACATCCAACCATCCAACTTATTTTCTTGGTACATGATGTAAGTTGCAAACATTTGTCCTACTTTAGCCGTGAAAATGATTGTCATTTGTTATAGTATTATAACATATTAAGAGTCGTTATACTAATTTATAATCAATAGAGTATTAGATTGGTTTTACAATTATTTTGATATCAATCTTATATTAAAATGATTCAACATATTAGTATATATATTGTTATTGTTATTGTTAGTATTCCTGTTCTTATTTGTATTATTATTGCTATTATTAGCCTTGTTACTATTACTGTTATTATTTGTATTTTTACCTATTACCATTGTCGCTTTATGTTTATTAGTGTTATTATTCTCATTACCATCATAGCTATCTACAAACTTATATATCAATCATAATGCTTATAATAATTAAACAATTATATAAAGTTTGAAATTGATCGTCTACTCGTTATTATTGTCGTTGGTTATAATATATAATATTAAAACATATGAAGAGTCGTTCTACTCCTTTACTCATTAGAGTGGTTTTACGCAGTTGATTATTCGATATAAGAGTTGACTAAGAGAATACACTAAACATCACGGTAATCAATATAGTATTTTTATTGGTTTTTCGTTGTCATCTATATATTTATTGCACACACACATATGTATATATATGTCGATCTTAATACTTTTATTAATATGATTAGTTTACAAAATCCATAACAAAATCAAGATGGCCCGATCAGGAGTTACCCGAAGTTGAGTTGACGTTCAATAGCGAATGGACCCGATGTTTCACAATGATCGAACTAAGGTCATTACTAATTCAACCCGAGTACATTTGACTTAACTCAACCGTACATGAAACCTAAATACGACCTGCGCAAACCCGGCAAAAAAAAAATGTCAACGGGCGATCATACTCGGAATGTATCGACTTGTAAATGGAACGCTCAGACCTGTCCGGCACCCGGGAATCCCATGATTCAAATGTGTTCGACTCAGTTGAACAAAACCTGACCAATCATGACCTGGGGCATTGATAATCAGAATCCTGACCTGTCCGGGTCTGACCTGGTTCGCCGTGGGTATACCCAGAACCTGTTTGAGAACCTGTTTTGACACCACTAAACCCAAAAAATATGCTTTGCTGGTTAGTTCGCTTACTTGGATTTAACATCCAACCATCCAACTTATTTTCTTGGTACATGATGTAAGTTGCAAACATTTGTCCTACTTTAGCCGTGAAAATGATTGTCATTTGTTATAGTATTATAACATATTAAGAGTCGTTATACTAATTTATAATCAATAGAGTATTAGATTGGTTTTACAATTATTTTGATATCAATCTTATATTAAAATGATTCAACATATTAGTATATATATTGTTATTGTTATTGTTAGTATTCCTGTTCTTATTTGTATTATTATTGCTATTATTAGCCTTGTTACTATTACTGTTATTATTTGTATTTTTACCTATTACCATTGTCGCTTTATGTTTATTAGTGTTATTATTCTCATTACCATCATAGCTATCTACAAACTTATATATCAATCATAATGCTTATAATAATTAAACAATTATATAAAGTTTGAAATTGATCGTCTACTCGTTATTATTGTCGTTGGTTATAATATATAATATTAAAACATATGAAGAGTCGTTCTACTCCTTTACTCATTAGAGTGGTTTTACGCAGTTGATTATTCGATATAAGAGTTGACTAAGAGAATACACTAAACATCACGGTAATCAATATAGTATTTTTATTGGTTTTTCGTTGTCATCTATATATTTATTGCACACACACATATGTATATATATGTCGATCTTAATACTTTTATTAATATGATTAGTTTACAAAATCCATAACAAAATCAAGATGGCCCGATCAGGAGTTACCCGAAGTTGAGTTGACGTTCAATAGCGAATGGACCCGATGTTTCACAATGATCGAACTAAGGTCATTACTAATTCAACCCGAGTACATTTGACTTAACTCAACCGTACATGAAACCTAAATACGACCTGCGCAAACCCGGCAAAAAAAAAATGTCAACGGGCGATCATACTCGGAATGTATCGACTTGTAAATGGAACGCTCAGACCTGTCCGGCACCCGGGAATCCCATGATTCAAATGTGTTCGACTCAGTTGAACAAAACCTGACCAATCATGACCTGGGGCATTGATAATCGAATCCTGACCTGTCCGGGTCCGACCTGGTTCGCCGTGGGTATACCCGAACTCCGTTTGAGAACCTGTTTTGACACCACTAAACCCAAAAAAATATGCTTTGCTTGGTTAGTTCGCTTACTTGGATTTAACATCCAACCATCCAACTTATTTTCTTGGTACATGATGTAAGTTGCAAACATTTGTCCTACTTTAGCCGTGAAAATGATTGTCATTTGTTATAGTATTATAACATATTAAGAGTCGTTATACTAATTTATAATCAATAGAGTATTAGATTGGTTTTACAATTATTTTGATATCAATCTTATATTAAAATGATTCAACATATTAGTATATATATTGTTATTGTTATTGTTAGTATTCCTGTTCTTATTTGTATTATTATTGCTATTATTAGCCTTGTTACTATTACTGTTATTATTTGTATTTTTACCTATTACCATTGTCGCTTTATGTTTATTAGTGTTATTATTCTCATTACCATCATAGCTATCTACAAACTTATATATCAATCATAATGCTTATAATAATTAAACAATTATATAAAGTTTGAAATTGATCGTCTACTCGTTATTATTGTCGTTGGTTATAATATATAATATTAAAACATATGAAGAGTCGTTCTACTCCTTTACTCATTAGAGTGGTTTTACGCAGTTGATTATTCGATATAAGAGTTGACTAAGAGAATACACTAAACATCACGGTAATCAATATAGTATTTTTATTGGTTTTTCGTTGTCATCTATATATTTATTGCACACACACATATGTATATATATGTCGATCTTAATACTTTTATTAATATGATTAGTTTACAAAATCCATAACAAAATCAAGATGGCCCGATCAGGAGTTACCCGAAGTTGAGTTGACGTTCAATAGCGAATGGACCCGATGTTTCACAATGATCGAACTAAGGTCATTACTAATTCAACCCGAGTACATTTGACTTAACTCAACCGTACATGAAACCTAAATACGACCTGCGCAAACCCGGCAAAAAAAAAATGTCAACGGGCGATCATACTCGGAATGTATCGACTTGTAAATGGAACGCTCAGACCTGTCCGGCACCCGGGAATCCCATGATTCAAATGTGTTCGACTCAGTTGAACAAAACCTGACCAATCATGACCTGGGGCATTGATAATCAGAATCCTGACCTGTCCGGGTCTGACCTGGTTCGCCGTGGGTATACCCAGAACCTGTTTGAGAACCTGTTTTGACACCACTAAACCCAAAAAATATGCTTTGCTGGTTAGTTCGCTTACTTGGATTTAACATCCAACCATCCAACTTATTTTCTTGGTACATGATGTAAGTTGCAAACATTTGTCCTACTTTAGCCGTGAAAGTCCTTACACGTCACAGGCTCACAGCTGTCTTGAAATTGACTGAGACTAGAATCTAATTAATTTAGTAAGGTTCCTTTAAACTTGCTTTTTTCTGTTGCTTTCCTTTTTCCTTTCTGGTCTGGAGGTTGAGAATTTGCACAAAAGGTTATTCTTGTACAGTTGTGTTACTTGTGTATGTTCTGGAATCATATTTGTTAGCTGCTAATTGACTAGAAGTGATAAGTTTTAGTGCTGATTTCAACATGCAAAGATAGCCAATTGCATGATAGGGAAGTTTTTAGATTTACTTCAGGTCCATAGGGCATCCGATCTTAGGAAGAATAACCAGAGGTATTTGGAGCCCACTACTAGAATCCGGTCTTTTACCGACCGCAATTACCGACCGCTTAGTTTTCGGTTGCTATTAATCAAAACACCGACCGTTTATAAAACGAGACGCTATTTACCGTCTTTTTCTTATTTTTACCGACCGCCTATAAAGCCGTAGGTAATTACCTACCGCTGTTTAAATTTACCGACCGTCTAGCGGTCGGTAAATTGCTACTAGGTAATTTCAGATTTTTAAACTCCCACGTTCCCCTTTTCATTCCAGCAGTAATTAAAAAATACCCTAACATTTGCTTTGGAGAGAGAAACCGGCGGCTCCCACTCCTCTGTCATCATCATCTTCACGCTGCCGTCGGTCGTCGCCGGTTTCTTCTCCTCTATCATCATCATCGGGTAAGTTCTTAATTTCGCGACATTCTAATTTGTTTATCGAATTACTTTATGGTTTTCTGTTCTTCGTTCGTAATTTAGATTGCACGATTTTTTTTTTTTGATTTATTTGGTTGAAGAATTTGTTTTGGCTTTCACTATCTTTCGTTATGAATTCAAGCGAAGATAGTTTTTTTGGTGTAAAAAAAATTCAATTAAGCGAAACCTTACGTGAATTTCTCTGTTTTGTGTAAGTGCATTTCTCAATTGATGGCTTCGTAATAATCGAACAAGTATTGTATAGTAATATATGTTGTGTTGATGACTTGGTCATGGTTTGAAACTTTATATGATTGTGAAAAACAATCTGGATGAAGTTAATGGAAGGCGTTGGGATAAAATGAAAAGTTCAAGATTTCAAAGCTGATGAAGAATGTCTTAGCAACCTCCTGGCTTTTTTTTTTTTTTTGATAAAACATAGATAATAGACATATAGCAACCTCCTGGCTTTGATATAGACAATTAGACATATAGAATATTACTAAGTACTCCTAACTCCTAAGTACTCCTTCCATATCTTCCAAATCTTCAGGTTGCACTATAGTTGTTGGCAAGTTGCGCACCAACTGACTATTAAATCCTTCACTTTCTTTCTTTTACATTCTCATTCCACATGCTACACAAATTAATTGATCAATGTCGTGTAATGCTACAAATGTGGCGGTCCATTATCCTTACTAAACAGAACTAGTCAAAATCAGACTTATATTTTAGTTGTGCTGATACAAAATATATCCTCATTCTTTCATTCTCCTTCAATCTTCTCACTGATTATCAGAATGTCGCTCTCTTTGTTCTTAAGCTCAATGTATGATCAATTAGCAACTCGCATTCGATTTTTCTACCGTGCTGGAATGTGGACGGTATTGTTGGTCCTGGTAGCAGCTATAGGTGCACTGTCCCCAGAAGTAGACTTCTTATGGGCGTCGCATAGTTGCGGGGTTAAAGATTACGTGAGAATTCCATTGGATTTGCCTGGAAAGAGTTTGTGCTTGCCGTCTAATGTGGTTAAGGGGTCATACTTTGATACTCTTATCGCATTCATATTTGCTCCAATTCTCGTCGCTTGCTCTGGTTTAGTGGTCTCATCCCTTAGCTTGTCCTACGGCTAGTAATAATTGGCTTTGTGTGGATTTGTCATGTAATGTGAGTTGGAAGGAAAACTATAACTATTTGACATTGTCCTTTGTTTGATTAGTTATGAACCAGTTATGACCTTTGTTCTTAGAGTTGCGACAACTTTCTCTTAGCTAATTCATGACATGCAACTATGGAAGGTTGTTTTTTTAAATGATCAATTGAATGATCAAGCTCTTTTTTTTTAATTTTAATTTTTAGGGGTAAGGCTTGTTCAGATATAATATAACATAGTGAGCACGTTTTGGTTCAAGTGTAGAGGATGAAGTTCTTTTGAATTAACATCAATTAAAAAAGCCAAAGCATTATTCCGTCAGTTTTTTTTTTTTAATTTTGAATTTCAATTGTAAATCTACAGTTCTCTTATTCACCGTCTTCTCGCTGCACGCGCTTTTACTGCCATCGCAGCGCCGAATATCACTAGCACCTCACACCACCTACACAGCCACCGTACGTGGATTTTGTTGCGCCCACCACATCAGGTTTTTATTCTCTTCTTTCCTCTTTCTGGGTCTTCTTGGATGAATGTACTGTGGCTATGATAGAAGTATGTTGAGACTTTGAGTACTTGTTCCACATCTATGTTGCTTTTTAAATGTGCAAAAACATCTACTGTACTACACATCCATATTAGTGAATAAGAGTGAACTATGAGTATAGAAATATATTAAAACATTACATAAAAGAAAAAAAAGCATGAACTTCAGTGAAAGTGAGCAATATATATAATCTTGTTTGCTGTCCACTATTTGAATGCATGTAATATATATAAAGTTTAATGTAGTAAATGATGTTGATTTTAGAATTTGTTAGTAATATTATTTTAATTGAGATGTGTAGAATTGAGTATCACGAAACGAAGAGAGCGTAGTTGGATGTATCATAGGCTTGAGGGACGTTTTCTCAAGACTGAGTTTGTGAATGGAGTTTGAGATTTTATTGAATTCGCACAACAAAATCATAAATTCAAAGACGCTGAGAAAATTAAATGTCCATGCTTTCGGTGTAACAACAAACGATTCTTTGATGTTGACATAGTTAGAGAACATCTTTATAAAAAAGGATTTTGTCATGACTATTTTGATTGGATATGTCACGGGGAAACTGTTGACTAACCCCCATCGGAGCCATCAAATCCTTATCGAGACATGATTGTTGATGCTCTTGGACATAATGAAGAAAATCCAAACAATGAGCAAACATATAATGTCGAAGAGGAGCGAAATGACGAAGCTAAGAAATTTTTTGAGCTCCTTAAAACTGTCGATAGCCCGTTGTACGAAGGGAGCAAAGTATCTGTCTTGGAGATGGCATCAAGAATAATATCTTTGAAGTGTGAGTACAATCTACCACACAGTGTGTTGATGGATTTGCATCTTTATTGAATGAAGCGATTCCAAATAACAACCAAATGAGTAGAACTTTCTATGATACTAAGAAAGTTCTTAAAGGCTTACAACTCCCACATGAGAAGATACATGCATGTCGTAACGGTTGTATGCTATTTTGGAAAGGCGACGCACATTTACTCAAGTGTAGTATATGTGAGTGTGATCGCTACAAGAAGACTCCTAGAGGCAAGCTTATTCCAGAAAAAGTCCTAACATATTTTCCTATCAAACCCCGATTGCAAAGGCTTTATGCGACGAAGAATATTTCAGAGGAAATGACATGGCATGCCAAAAATCGTCAGATTCCGGGTACTATGGAACATCTTAGTAATAGTGAGGCGTGGAAGCATTTTGATACCACTTTCCGTGATTTTGCCTCTGAGACACGTAATGTTCGATTAGGTTTGTGCACTGATGGCTTTTCACCCTTTGGTAAGTTTGGAGGATAATATTCTTGTTGGCCTGTAATTCTTACTCCATATAATTTGCCTCCATCAATGTGTATGAAAAAGCCTTTCATGTTCCTCTCTTTACTAGTTCCCGGTCCTAAGAATCCAACGGGTACTTTAGATGTCTACATGCAACCATTAATTGAAGAGCTCAAACAATTGTGGGAGATTGGTCCTATGACTTATGATATTTTACAGAAGCAAAATTTCATGCTCCGTGCAGCGCTTTTGTGGACCGTAAGTGATTTTCCTGCATATGGTATGTTGTCTGGATGGGCTACTGCTGGGAAAAAGGCTTGTCCATATTGTATGGAAGAAACTAAGGCATATTGGCTTGATAATGGCAATAAAGTCTCATGGTTTGATTGCCACCGGAAGTTTCTTCCACATGATCACCCTTTTCGTAAAAATAAAACAGTTTTTTCTAGAAATGCAAGTATTTTAAGCATTAGAGGTTCATTATTTTTTTTCATGTCATTCGACGTTCGTTGTTTAAATTGTTTACAATTTACTTGTTTCATTATGTAAGAAACATGACAAACTATGGGATGGAATATAAGAAAAAATGTAAGAAACATGAACATTTTGTTTTTTAGTTTTGAGTTATAATGTTGTCGAAGTTATATAGTTTGTGAAAAATTATGGGATTAATGTTGATTAGTTAAAAGTCTAAATTGTTAGATGGAATATAGGATTCCGTTGCACTTTGCATGTTTGCAGGTACATACATATTCATTTTTTTGTAGTATAAATTTAAACAAAACTCTGTCTATTTTTTCCTGGAAATATTATGTATGTATATTAAACTTGTCTATTTGATGTAGGATGATTGTGATAAGAAAATGGATGAATATAGAGAGAAGGGAGTCAACAAAGATCCAAATGAGGTGTACTTTGAGACAGTGGGTGGGAGGAAAAAAGGATTAATTCCTGGCTTAGGTACAAGTGGTGATCTACTTTACAAAAAATCTCCAACCCGCACTAGCAGCTTTTCTAGTGTCTACACGCCTTCTTTGCTTTCTCAGCTTTCAACTACCGTGGAGCAATATCAACAACAACTAGCTGATCAACAAACTGAATTTCAGAGGCAAAGAAATGAGTGGGAGACACAGCGTCTCCAAGCAGAAAAGGAAAGGGAAGAGGCAAAGAAATACACGGAGGAGATGAAGACGACAATGGAAGAGTATTCTCAAATGATGACTCAATGTGGAGGTACTTTCCCTTTCACCCAACCACGTGACCCGCGTGATCCTTCTGCTGGTGGATCGGGATTTCCTTGTAGTACTTAGACTTATAGCCTTTTGGACAACTTTCATGCGACTAATTTATTAGTATATTATATATTTTTAGAAAACAGATGTTTAATTTAGGTTGTTGGAATTACTATTAGATCTATATCGTGGATAATATGATGTTTAACACAGGTTGTAACAAACCTATTATTTTGTTATGGAATGAAAAATTAGTTTATATTGTGGTAAACATAATTTTTTTAAAAAAAAAAAAAACAACAGCAAATTACCGACCGCATAACGGTAGGCTTACACATTTAAATACGCTGCCCAACTTAACAAAAGTAGTTGGTAAAACTGATCAAACAGTTGGTAATTACCTACCGCTATCTTCATATCACCGACGGCCAAATAGGTAAATACCAACAATAAAGTTGTAGGTGATTACCTACCGCTTTTACCTACCGTACAGCAGTAGGTGATTACCTACGTCAAACCATCGGTTGGTAAATTCAAGAAATCTGTAGGTAATAATTTACCGACCGTTAAACAGTCGGTATTTGGATATTACCGACGAGCCGTTTAACGACAGACATTGAGCGACTGTTTAGCGGTCGGTAATAACATTACCGACCGTTTTGCTTGCTTTACCGACCGATTTAGGCGGTCGGTAAAATTACGGATTCTTGTAGTGGCCGGACATTCTACATTGAGGTCAATATTCAACCACATATAAATAACTTTAATACTTCATAAGTTTTTTCAGTTAGTGGTTGATTATTTTTACGTGACTATGTTAGAGATATTCTCATATGTTGGGTTCATATCTATACTAATATATTAAAAAGCGTTCCTAAGAACGTATATGCGCCACGTGTCACCATCCCTTATTCAGTGACATTTTATCCACGTCTTTCTCATATATATAGTAAAAAAAAGAAGCATTGTTAACGTGAAGATTTGAACCCATAACCTCAAGTATGAAAGAAATAGATCCAACCATCACTCCACCATATTATTATTTGCTTATTTAACCAAAATTAATGATGTTATATGAATGGAAAACTTTTGAAATCCATATAATGAATGAGATGACTTTTTCAAATGAGTATGAGATGACTTATTTAATTTACTACTAAATTGTAGCACAGAAAAAACCCGGGGGATCTCCCGGGCCTAAACACTAGTTCAACTATTCAATGGGACCAAAATGGTGATATGTTATCAAATCCTGGTAAGAAGTATTAGTTTTATCAATAATCGGCCTATTGATGTATTAAAGGTAATCTCGCATAGTGCTATTTACTTGTATATGAGACTCTATGTATAATTTATAATCCTATGCATCAATTAGTCAATAACTGATGTCACACCATCAATTAGTATGGCACGTTCAATAAATAGAATTGAACTTCTATCATGCTTTGAAACGACTCTTTCAAAAAAGAGTTATTAATTAATAGCACTATAAGCAATGACTTTTGACCCCCAAAAAATGTATATTAAACATATAAGTGTGTTCGGGTTCGCGATAATAGTTAAATATTGTGGATATAGTCTGGATTTCTCAACAAAACAAATATACAGATATGCTAAGCTCAATAATAGAGTAGTATTTTGGTATGGAAAAGTCATGTTAAAAGATCCCTAATCTTTGTTTTTTAATTCACATATTAAGCCTTGAGGTAAGAATATGTAAATATTTCATACAAATATACACCATTTTTCTTAACTTAACGAGCTAATGAACTTATGAGCCAAACAAGATAGAATTCGAGTTTGGCTCGTTTATTATTCGAACTATAATTTGGAACATGAGCTTGCTCATGAACAAACGACCCGAACTCAAACCAAACTCATTGTAAAATGTTATGTATGCATCGACCCTTACTTGTAGCAGTTGATAACATGAACACGATAGTACAACTAAATTGCAAACAATTTAGGAATAATTGATTATAATAATACAACCTTTTACCGATTTATTTTTAATAAGTCGACCTTTCAATTATTCTTGAATAATACAACCTTTTAGATTTTTTTTTTTTTTTTTTTTTTTTTTAAATTTTTTTTTTTTTTTTTCAAATTTTCCCAAACTCTTCCTTTTTCCCTGCCATGCTCCTCCACGTAAAAGTTAATGTTGTAGACGATTTTAAGTCATTTTGACTCACTAGAAATAAATAGGATATAAAGGTTGCATTATTCATAAATAATTAAAAGGTTGGTTTATTAAAAAATAATCGGTGAAATGTTGTATTATTAGAATCAATTATTCCAACAATTTATCATGAAAATATACATCCTTTCTCAGGTTTGGTAATTAAAGAACATCTTAGCATGTGTCTTTTTGTTAATAAAAGAAAAAGCTTTTCATTTTAAGTTAACATTATACAACCATTATTATAGTAGTCATTTGGTTGAACGTGTGAAGTATAATTTCCTTTAAATTTTCATTGTTTCAATGTCATGGACATTCAATGTCATGGAAAGTGCAAAACTTGTTTGCTTGGATGTGGGACGTAGAAATTCCATATGAAGTTCCACTTACATAAGGGGGAACTAATTAAGTTAATTTCTCCATTTTGTTTGAAGTATAACTTCATAGAAAATGGAATATCCTATGTTTACGTCAAGCAAACTTCACTATCTTTCACTTCCTATGTATTTTCATGTCAACCAAACATGCACGATATGTTAAATACCTTTTTAAAGAATTCCCAAAGAAGTGCAATCATAATTATATCTAAAGCTATATCCACTTGAACTTAAAATAATATACAGTTGAAAAATGTTTTAATCAATATAAACAATATACATTTTTTATTAGTAAAATTTAGTATTAATCGGTGAAAAATAGTCTTTGGTAGTAAAAATAAATTTTCTTGTGTAAAATTAATTCACTGAAAATTTGTTGAGTCAAATTAGGTTTGGATTTTTTTCCTCTCTAGATAAAAGCATCTATCTCTATTTATCCTAAGAGGATTCCCAACAGTTTCTCTCTTGAAGGTTAATGAGGAGAGAGGACTAAAAAGTAGTAATATTTGATTAAGAGAAATGAAATTTTGGAAAAAAGTTGGTTTGCCCAACTCTTCCCAACGGACCAAGAGAAAAGAGAATCAAAGGGTAGGTAAATAACGCACATAACACAAAGGTTGACGGCTGATATTGCGTCAGTCCTTTTGTAGCAATCCAACAAACTTCTTTAATTCATTGCTAAGTTCATCTAATGGTTGATGTTGCTCTTGAATTTTTGTTTGTAATGTTGCCTACCTTGCAATGAATTAATGCAGAAACTAGAATCAGCTCAAGAACACAGAGGTTTTCATCCTTGACTCCTTTCAATTCTAAGGTCGGGATCTGAAACTAATTCCTCATTAAAGAGTTTCTCTTAGAGAGAATTTTACAGCCTAGAATCTATATTTCTGAATGAATACTAACATGAGAGTTTATATACAGTAGAAGAAAAAAGGAAGAGAGAAGAGAGAAATGAAACTAACTAATAACAAACTGTAAACTAATCCTAACTAAGTATTGTTGAGCTGGCTGCTGAGCTGGCTTTTGTTGTTGCTGCTTCTGTTATCTTATATTTAACACCCCTCTCAAACTTGGCAGGGTGTCAACCATGACTAGCTTGGAAAGCAAATAGGAAAATTGATAAGAGGGTAAAATCTTTGTAAACACATCTGCAATTTGAGAAGGTGTAGGCAAGTAGGTGATTTGAAGCAACCCTTCCAATACCTTGTCTCTTGTAAAATGAACATCTATCTCTATATGCTTTGTTCATTCATAGTGCACTGGATTCTTTGCTATATGTATAAAACTTTGATTATCACAATGTAGTGTCAATGGCTTGAGCTTTGTTACCCCAAGTTCTTCAAGAAGCCTTACCAACCATGTGACCTCACTAGCTGCAGCAGACATTGCCCTATACTCTGCCTCTGATGAGCTTTTAGACACAATGCCTTGTTTCTTTGATTTCCAGCTGAATGGAGAATTCCCTAGTAATAACACATAGCCTGATATAGACCTTCTTGAATCAACACAAGCTCCCCAGTCTGAATCTGAGTATGCTTGAAGAGTTAACTAATCTGTTGCCTTAAGCAAAATCCCTTGTCCCATAGTAGATGCCACATACTTCAGAGCATGAGTTAATACTTCAGAGCATGAGTTAATACTTCATAATGTGGAACTCTAGGAGCCTGAAGAAATTAACTTAGATGTTGTACTGTATAGGCCAAGTCAGGTCTGGTATGTGTGAGGAAATTCAATTTCCCCACTAGACATCTGTACTTGCTAGGATCTTCATAAAGAGCCACTTCCTCAGCTGATAACTTGAGATTTATAGGCATAGGAGTAGCTACTGCCTTTGTTGCAGTTATTCTAGCAGTAGCTAATAATTCCTTGGTAAATTTCGTGAGGCATATTCCAAAGGTTAAGTACCCAATTTCAATGCCCAAGAAGAAACTTAATCTCCCTAGATCTTTTATGCTGAAAACATGATCTAAATGAGCTTTGATGTCTTGTATAACATCCAAATCATCACCTGTGATGATTATATCATCTACATAGACAGCCAAAATAGTGATGCGTCCATGTGTATGTTTAATGAATAAAGAATAATCATTCTTAGATTGAATGAATCCTTAATGTAACAACTCCCCCCACAAGCTTGGCAAACCATTGCCTACTAGCTTGCTTTAGCCCATAGAGTGATTTGACAAGCTTGCAAACTTTATGAGATGGATTAGGCATACCTTCAGGAATTGGCATGTATACTTCATCTTGCAAATCACTATGCAAGAAGGCATTATTGACATCAAGCTGAAATAAATCCCAACCTTTGCTTGCTGCTAAGGCTATTAAACATCTGACAGTGGTGAGTTTAATCACAGGAGAAAAATGTTTCATCAAAGTCAATTCCCCATTTCTCATTATACCCTTTTGCAACTAATCTGGCTTTAAATCTTTCAATGCTGCCATCTGTTTTGTGTTTGATATTATAAACCCATTTACTTCCTATAGGGTTCTTGGAAGGTGGGAGATCAACAAGAATCCAAGAATAATTTTTTGTAAAGCATCTATTTCTTTGTTCATGGCTGCTACCCATCTATCATCAGTCTTAGCTTCATGATAGGTGCTAGGTTCAGTCAGATTTTCAGTAGAAGAAATATTAGCTATGTGAGATGAAGATAAGTATCATAGGTACAAGAGCACACCAGGAAGTTGAAGTATTGCAAACATAATCAGAAAGATGAGAAGGAGAAGTTGCAGTTCTAGTACTCCTTCTAAGAGGAACTGAACTTATATCAACAACATCATTTTGATGAAAAGATGATTCAACTACATCATTTTGATGAAAACATGAATCAGTATTAGGAAAAGAATTGTGAGAGGGAGAATTACCTGAAATAGGTGAGGTAACAGAAGGTGAAAAATATGTATTTGTAGGTGAATGTGATTGTGAAGGAGAGGAAGGAATATCATGAAAAATGTATGGAATGTATTCAAATGGAAGGATAGTAGTGTTAGTGACAGTAGGAAGAAAGAATTGAAATGGAGAGGAAGAATTTTGTGTAGAATGTTGATAATGAAAAGGGAAGTGTTGTTCATGAAACACAACATCCCTAAAAACTGAAATTTGCAGGGTATCTAGATTAAGAACTTTGTAACCCTTTTGACTTGTAGGATAGCCTATAAAAACATGAGGTGTAGCTTTAGGATGAAATTTAGATCTGTGTTGCCTCGGTGTAGAGACAAAGCATAGGCTGCCAAAGATCCTTAAGTAATCAAGATCAGGAGCTTTCCCAAACAGCTTTTCATAAGGACTCATGTTGTGTAGAGCTTGCAAAGGCATTCTATTGATAAGATGGACTGCACATAGAACACTTTATCCCCAATATTGGACAGGAAGTCTAGCTTGGAAAAATAAGGCTCCAGAAACTTCTAAGATATGCCTGTGTTTCCTTTCCACAACCCCATTTTGTTGGGGGTATCTACACAACTTTTATGATTAATGATACCTTTAGTCAAATAGAACTTCTTGAGAGATCCCTCATTCAATTCTGGTGCATTATTTGTTCTTATGAAATGCACTACCCCAATAAAATGTGTTTCTATGTACTGCACAAATTGAGGAATAATATCAATCACATCTGATTTATTATGCAAGAGAAAAATCCAAGTCATTCTAGAATAGTCATCCACAACTGTGAGGAAAAATTTGCACCCATTATGAATAGCAACTCTATAAGCACCCCACACATCTACATGTAACATTTGAAAAAATATTATTAGTCTTGATACTGCTAGTAGGAAAAGACACTCTTGTCTGTCTAGCAGCTGGACAGATTTGACATACACATTCTAAGGTAGTCTTGCTATCAATCATAGGAACAACATGATGCAACTGAAAGACTGATAGGTGACCCAATCTAAGATGCCACAGTTTGGCTTATTCTCACTATTTACAACATTAAGCAAAGTAGTAGATGAACCTGTACTTGAACTAGTAGGAACCAGAGAAGCCTCCAAGTAGTATAAACCATGCTTCAAGTTAGCAAGAAGTTGTGGCCTCATTGAAGGGCCTTGTAGATAACAGCCATTGTCATCAAATATGATAGTGTAGTTTAAATCTTTGCACAATCTAGGAATAGAAACTAGATTAAACTTGAATTCTGGCACATATAAAACATGTTGTAACTCAAGACCATTTTTCAAATGTATGCTTCCTATATGTGAGACCTTAACCTATTTTCCATTTGAAATAGTTATTTTTTGTTCAGTAGATGCTACCTTGTAAGAAGCAAATAAAGATAGATCATAACACATACGATCACTTGCACCACTATCTACTATCCATGCTGAACTAGAGAAGGAACTAAAGCAGAAAGTACCTGCCACATGTGCTGAAGATATTGACATTGTAACCTTAATAATGTTGCTTTAAAATATTTTAAAAAAAAAGTCTCAAACGGCAGCTATTTTCTTTTTTCTATAAATGGACATCAATATTGGTATACTTTCATACTCTTTTTCTTCTTTGAGACTAATTATCAATTATACCATTATTTGTCTCAAATACCATTCTTTGCTTTACAAGCATTTATCCATCCTCCAAATATGATATTATCCCAATATCTAATCTCCCAATTACATCCAAGTAGTGGAAGGGAAACCCTCAAAATCCAAAAAGGTCACACAATCTCACACTAATCCAAGTAATTCCCACATAGAACTGAATTTTCAAATGCAACCTAACTCCCAGAATATCAGAATTATGGCATGCATAATATAAGTTTCTTGAATCAAATCGACCAACAATATCTCCAACATATTATAAATTTCTCAAATTCAAGTTCTCCCTCCTTATTCAAGTGAGAATTTCCGATATTCTCAAAGTGATATTGTATTTCCTATGTCCCAACATTTTGAGTCGTCAAAAGGTGGAGAATCGCTTCCAAACTACGTTACTTCATTGCAATCTCGTGCTACATCTGTAGAAGGTGATGATGATGATGATAAAGAAGAAAATAAAATTGAGAAAAATGGTGACGAAGATGGAGACCGACAAGCTAAAAAGCGTCGAGGCTATTTTAGTCGCACGCTGAAGAATAAGTCCTTGTAAAATCATGGTTGTAAGTAAGTCAAGACAAATATGTTGGTAGGAACCAAAAGGGAAACACGTTTTGGAGTAGAGTTACTGATACATTTGACCAAGTTAGACTCTATAAAGATATATTATGGAGTCTGATGCATTAAAGGAGATAGAAATGGATCCCCTTAGAAGTCGTTGGAAAAAGAGTAATACAAGTCTTTCAAAGTTTGTTGGAGTATATGCTCATGATGAGGACAAGTGGTCATTGTAATTATCATGTCATGAAGACCACATACATTTGCTATATGCAAGAGCGACTGATATAACCATAGAGGATTTCAAGACCAGTATTGTTGGAAATTATAAGGAGGGCTAACCAATGGAAACCCATTAGGAGTACTGTCAACAAAATGCTAGAAGAAGAAGATGATCGACAATCAAAGAAAGTGGCTCTAAGAGGTTTTGGTTTAATATGGTGGCAATTTCTCTACTTCAACTAACCCTAATACACCAACCAGTGGCGATATAGGTTAACCTCCTAGCGATGGATCTATAGAAAATAAACGTAAGGGAAAAGTTATGAACATGCCTTCAGAGGCAGTTCCACAATGGTTGGATTGAATATCTGAAATGAGTTTGTGGAGAAAAAGTGAAAATGAAGTGGAGCTTGTTATGCTAAAGTAAGATAGAGATGTCAAAAGCAAAAAGGTGTACTTAGAGAGAGAAAGAGAAGGTATAGGTGAAACGAAGAAAGATTAATCTGAATTTATTCAAAGGTCTTTCATAAAAGACGTACATAACAGAAGAAGACGAATAGAAGAAGAAGAATTGAAAAATAATCTAGTTAAGGTTTTAATTTTTTCTAGGAAAATAAAGTACATTGCTTAATTATTTCATTTTAATTTGAGTTGTTTTAACTAGACGTTATCTAATTCTGTAAACTCTTGAATGTATGAACGCATTATTATACACACATAATCGTGTCTCCCTATTTTAGTACCCAATCATAAAACATGTCGTCGTCCTAATTGGTGCGGTCCAAAGGAAGATCAATCCAAGGAGCTAAGCTCCAAATCTTCTTAAGAACATACAAAACTATCATTTATTCCAAGCCTATTTTAAAATACCTAATTAATTATTCATGATAATTAATTGCACTTTTAAAGCCCATTTTCGAAAAGCCCTATTAATTATTCCTGAAAATTAATTGTATTTTTAATGAATACTAGTTATTCCTAATACTTAATTGCATTTTTAATAAATATTAACTATTCCTGATAATTGATTATACTTTAATGAAAATTTTAAAAAATATTATGAAAAATCAAATTTTATCTTTTATATTATTGATTTATGAATGCATCTAGCGCGCCAATAACGTTGCGCACTGGTAACATCGAGACAGTCAGCAAAATTTAGAAGCGTAACAACAACAATGATGCGTGCCACACAATAGACTACGTGTCGTGCATCCTCAAATCTTATCCGATTTCTTTCGTTTTCCCAATAAATATACCCCGTTTTCAATCAATCTTTGCCACTTTCCTACGAATTTTTCCCACGCTTCCAACTACGAAAACCACTCCAAATACTTAAAACACATTCCTAAATACTTCAAATACATATAATTAAAAACCTCCAATTTTCTATCAAATCTCCATTCAAGCTTCAAGATTATTGCTCATCCTGCGGATCGTTATACAAGAATCTGGCGACAAAGGTATAATTGTTGAGAATTCATAATCTTTCAATTCCTATTTGAATTGTTGAAGTTACTAACAAGCTTTTTATGATGTAGATCCTCAAAAAATTTGTGCTTATTTGTATATACTAACCTTTAATCTTCCTTTTTTTATTTCTATATTTTATATTATTCATATGCATGCCTATATGTTTATGGCTTTCATCACCACACATGCTTATTTTTCCTAATCAAGACCTAAATAAAATGTTCTCGTGCCTAATAAGATATTTAGACAATTGATTTAGGATCCATGTAATTTGATTGCACAAATAACATACCACCAAAAGCATGTCTTTTGTGTTTAACGAACCAACGCAAAATAATTTTTAGGTTGCATGAATATCTTGCGTGATTAATTATTTGCATAACACTAGACATGAATCTTATTAAGTAGAGGCAAACAATGGCCAATTTGATTCTTGATTATATTCGTATCCTCAACCCCAAAAACTCAATCTTAAGTTTATTGACCAATTGTGAAGCTATGACGGGGAAATCAAAATTGGATAAATCCCTAAGATTAGGTTTCCTAAAAATTATCCAATTAGGTTTATGAGTCTTTCTTTAAAGACTTGTTGGTGACTTTAAAAGGTTTTTCAATAAAACCCTTTACAATGAGGTACTCAAATACACGCTCATCCCGCGTAGGCAATAAAAATACGCATACGATTATGTTGTCAATTTTTTTTGTTGAAAAGAACAGATTATTCATTGTTGTTTTATTTTTTAATTTCATTTATGACTTTAAGGTTTACATGAAGTGATTATTTATTGTTGGTTTTTTAATTTCATGAATGAGTTTAAGGTTCACATGAGGTGCCTAACACTTATATGTAGTCAAATTTATTTCTCTTTAAAGCCACGTGAAGTGACTACTCAATGTTGTTGCTCAGATGCAATAATGTTCATAAATTGTAAAGAAACAAACAAGTTAAGGAATGACTACTCAATGTAATTTTCAGATGCATTATTATGTGATATTAGTGACAAAATCAGAGCATTATTGCTTTGGTGGATTTAAAAATAAAGTACTTGTATTTGATAGAAATAATGATGGACATAGTGTCTATATAAACACTTTGATGATAAACTTTATTACACTCATTCTTTCACACAAAAACATTAATAGATAAACCAAAAACTTATTTGAATCAAGTTATAATAGCCATATTATTTCAACTTACGGCTCCTCCAATTATGATAATATTGCCAATTCTAATCACGCAAATTATAGATGACGTTATGAAAGGCGTAGACAAGTAAACCGTCTAATGGATCAGATGATGGATGGCTTATAACAATCCAACAAAATACGCTACAATTAATCAAGTTCATAGGGCACCAAGAAATCTAGTGCCAAGAGATTGTGAAAGTGGACGCAATCGCTTATGGATGGACTACTTTTCTGATAATTTATTGTTCCCCCCACAATTTTACTAAAGATATCGCATGCGAAAACTTGTCTTCCTCCTTATATTGCAAGTCTTAACTACTCGAAATGAATTCATAAAACAAAGAGATTCATTGCAACATTTTGTTGAATGGATTGTCTCCCACTTTAATGATGAATATTTGAGGATGCATATAGAAACAAATTTAACTAGATAATCATATGCAGCTGAACAATAGGGATTCCCACGCATGATGACTTATGTTAATTGCATGCATTGGCGGTGGAAAAATTGCCCAATTCAATTACTCCCTCTGTGCCAGAATACTCTTTACATTTTCCTTTTTCATCTGTCCCAGAATACTCTTTACACTTCTATTTTTGGATATGACCCACTATTATTTTAATCCTTCTACCTTTTAACTATTGGCCCACATTCTCTCTCCTCCAAATAAAATAATACCACTCCTACTACCAACCAACTCTTACCATGGCCCACATTCTCTCTCCTTAAAATAAAATAATACTACTTTTATTAGCTACTAACTCCTATCACATCTACTTTTCAATAAAATAACAATTGATAACCAAACAACAACTTATCATCTAAAACTACGTGCCTTGATAAGTGTCAAGAGTATTCTGGGACGGAGGGAGTAAAAGGAATGTATTATGGAAGTCTTGGTATGTCGATATTGATTCTAAAAGGTATTGTCTCATATGATATGTGGGTCTGGCATGCTTTTTCGGAACACCAGGTAGGTGTAATGATATTAATGTTCTTGATAAATCTCCATTATATTGTTTAACGATATTTTTGAAGGTCGTGCACCTCTAATTAATTATGTTGTAAACGACCACCAATACGATATGGGATACTACCATACTGACGATATATATCCTTATTGGGCTGCTTTTATACCCACAATAAACCTTCCTCGGAATGAGAAGAAAAGTCTTTTTACCCAAATTTATGGTGTACAAAAAGATGTGTAGAACGTGCCGAATTTGGAGTACTATAAGCTTAATTTGCTATAGTTCGTCAACATGTTTTAGTGCGTGATGCAAAGATGTTGGTTTAAATAATAATCGCTTGCATTATTATTCATAGCATGATAGTTGAAGTTGAAAAAGATTCATATTCCCTTCATTTTGATCGGAAAAAGATTATGAGGAAGCTCAATGTAATAGTGTAAGTCGATAAAATGCAGAAAATGTCAATGAACCATTTGTATGTGAAGCTAGTGAAAATCGCATTGCAAACTTCCAAACATACATGACTAATGGAGTTCGGGTTCGTGACAAGCTCATGCATGACTGCCTCACGTCAGACCTAGTGGAATGTATTTGGATGAAATTGGGATAGCACATGCTTCAATTAAGGGGTAGTGTTGCTTTTATTACTAGCTTTGCTGTTTACTTATTTTATGATGCGTCGACTTTTGTGGCTCTTGTTTAATGCATTTATTAATAAAGCGCCCATTTTCAGCAATGCAGTACAGTTCAAGTGTTAATCAATCGAATTAATCAATTAAACCAAATATAATTTTTGTCCAATAATAATTAGTAATAAAATATTATTTAATTAGCATCAAAATTCAATAATCTAAAATTAAATAATCCATAATAATACTGCCTATGATTTTTATTTGTTTACTCACTTCTTTGGGCATAAAGTTTTAGGAGATATAAATTTGTGAGTCATAGAAGGGAAGAGAAATTACAATTTTATTGCATATTGTATTAAAGGTTGTGGTCAAGAGAATTAGAGTGAGTAATGACTTTATTGTAAAGATAATAATATTAAATTGGTAGGATGATTCCAAATGTAGAAAAAAAAAGTAGGTAAACTAATAAATGACAACCCACAAAGGAAAGTGGGTAAACTAATAAAAATCGGAGGGAGTAATATAGTAGAGTTATGATAGAATTGGAAGAGATAGAAAATATGGTGAGGTAGGTTAAAAGGTAGGAGAAAGAAATATGTTTATCACAAATTGGAAGGCATTTTTAACTCTAGCGTCAACATAATCGTGTCCTTTTCTTCTTCCTATTTCCTCCTCTTCCTCTTCCTTTTCCTTCAGTTTCTTAATCCTTTTATTTATTCTCTTTTCTCAATTGTAGCAAAAATCAAGCGATAAAAACATAAAAGGAAAGGGGGAATAAGCATCCATAATCATGGGGCTCTCCATAATTTCTCTCTCCTCACCTCATTCGTCCACATCACTTTCCACTAACTTTTCCATCTACCCTTCCCATTTCACAATTCCATACCTACATTCATGAGTTCTATTTTACCTTTTCTCTCCTACTTTCCCATACCCCACCACATACTCTCTCCTACTTTTCCATACCCCACCAATAATAATTAAATAAGTAAATTTTTCACATTAATTTTAGATAATGTTAATTAAATTAAAATATGGTAGTTATGTTAATTAATTTTCCCTTGTAAATAATCGAACTAATTTGCTAATTGTAATAACATTCACTAAATTGTTACTTTTAATGATGCTAATTTATCTATAATTGTTAATTATGCCAATTTAATTAAGAATTTTTAAATACGTTAATTTAATCGATATATTCTAATTATACTAATTTAATTGATATTTTCTAATCATGCTAATCAATTAATCGATAAAACACAATTACATTAATAACTAAAACACGCTAATTGTTGGGAATTTGAATTTTGTTGATAAATAATAGATTTTTAAATGGAAAATTAGGATATTTTTAAAGTGTGGGAAATAGGCCAAGATTAATCTCTATTTATAGACCATAAAAAAAATATGGTTGTTTGTATAATTTTTTTTATTAAGTCAATTATAAAAGTTATATAATTTTTTGTAAATTATAATTTTACAATTGATAGCATTAAATAAGCTGTAAAATCTAGCAGCAAGTGGACAAATTGTGAGTTATCAGTGGCCCGTGTCAAATTTTAAAGAAAAAAAGGTTAAAACTTGTTGCAGCTATTCCACGTGGCAGAAAATGAGGAGAAGACACATGACTGACTTCCATTGGCTTCCGAATTCAAAACCCTCCTTTTGCTAAGGGGTTCGACACTTTAAGGGACACATCACACATGCAACAATCATGGGGAACCCTTTTCCCCCTTTTTTTCTGAAACAGGGAGGGTGATTTCCCATGATTGTTGATGCTCTAAGGGAAGTGGGTAAGTGGACTCCTCCAGTCCTCCTAACGTTAGGATGTACATAATCTGTCAAGTAGTGTGGAGAGTAATTTTTTTAGACATTAAAGATAGTGATTTGAAACTTTTTTTGTAAGGTAGATATCTGAAAATTTTGGCATATTAAATGTAGTTAAAGTCAATTTTTCTTATTATTTTTATATTATCACAAAACACTTAAAGTTGCCTAAAAGTGATCCTACTTGGGAAGTTTAGTTTCAATCAATAGATGACTTGGATATAGGATTTTACAATGATTTCAAAAAACAAGCTACGGTTTGTGAAATATATATAGCACTTAAGAAGATGAAATTGGATGCAGAAGCTCTATGAACGACAACAAGAAATGAAATCATATTTTATACAGCCGATGTTGTAATTGTTTGAAGTATGAATGAAGGAGGACAAATGAAAATGGAGATGGTTTAACTTAGTTACTTCAAAAAATAAAATGTCCTTTGCAAGAGTTTAACTCCCAAGAAATACATGATCCTCTTTTTACTTTGTGTTGCTTCCATGAGAGGCTCAGAGGCCATTGTCTACTATGAGAGTATGATTACAAGTAAAAAAAAAATTCGTTAGAATATAATCCTTCCTATTTAGAGCCTAAAATTCCATCACAATTAACAAAAATGGGTAATTCAGGAAGCATCATTCATTCATTCTCCTGGATGCGGTTCCATTTTCTGGACAGTTGGTGCTGTAATTACAGGTAGTCTATGATCAGCATAGTTTAGATCACCAGATCTATCACATATTTCCCTGTATTCTTGGCACACCGCACACTGATGACAGAAGAAATGAGTCACAAAATCTCCACACGGTGCCTCCTGAACATACATTTCGACACAAAAAGAGAGCAACGAGCTTAGTGAAATATGTATACATAATTACATACTAGGAAGGCGGGGAAAGTGCGACATGAAAACAAATATTGCTGAAGAGTACAGTAAATAAATTCTCATTGTCAAGGGAAGATACAGCATCCAGAAAAGTATTTGGAGTTTAACAATACCCTGGAAGAATATATTTGATGGAACTCCATCAAAAGTCTCGGATGCATTAAATAAAGCAGAGATCAACAGCTAAAAGCAAACAAACAGCAAATTGCTATTCAGATAAACATAAATTATTGTATGAGATGGGTGTACAAGGAAGGTAACTTTTAGCCCTAATTGAGTCACATATATAATAAAAGTGATCCTTTTACGGTAAAAAGTTACTTGTCATAAGCGAGTAACAATTTTTCCTAAATGGATCACTTTTACTAATATAGAAGTGACCCATTTAAGGTTACAAGTTACCCTTTGTTTTAAAGTAACCCCTCTTGACTTCAAAGTGACTAATCTTAACTTAAAAGTGACGCGTTTTAGCTCTTAAAGTGAACTCCACAACAACAAAGCCTTAGTCTCAAAATGATTTGGGGAGCTTAAGTCAACTCGTTAGACAATAAATTTATTGTACACCCTATGCACGCAATATTACTAGCAGAGAAAAATAGGAGCAGCAAGTGAAAAATTGCCACTGAAGGGAAACATCTGAATAGGTGAACGAACCCCTAACTGCTCCCATGATTTCAAATATAACCTTATGAGAGCATAAAGAACAATCCAAAGAATGGGGAATGCCGGCTGTATCATGCCAATATGCTAAGATTTCTCCTACCAATAAAAGCATCGATACTTCCAAGAAATAATACTGCAAAAATGTTTAAGTCGTTGAGAATTGATCACGGGTAAAAGACTAAGTTCTCATTCTGTTGGGATCTTGGAGCAGGAACTCTCAGAATATGACAATAACGAATATAATGGTGATACAAAAATAAAAATCACATATACACCCATCCTGTTTCTGTTTTGTTACACAAAGCTCAACTAACAGATTAGTTGTACTGTTGGCAGCACATTTGATCTGCTGAAACAATCTTTCCTTAAAATATACTTTTCATCCAGCCACAAAAGCCTGAAAGGTAAATCTAATGGCTGAGGGGTTGACTGCAGCTACTTGCAAGCAATGTTTTACATTATTTGGCCATATTTGGAAAGAACTATATATTTTTCTTACGATGAGCAAAGAAAATAAGGTCCTCAGAATATATATATGATGGTAGTAACTTGGTAGCATAAAGGGTCATTTGAAGAATGTTTTCAAAGTTGTGGTAACTAACTTGTAAAGCTAGTTCCAAAGACAGCACAACATAATGGTGTGGTAGAAAGTGAACACAACAATTAAGGAAAGAGTACAATTGAAGCTACCTGATGTAAAATTTGTCAAAATCATATTGGAAAGAGGCAGGCAAAATTGTGATGAATCCCTTGGCAACAAAATAGACATTTACTCCCCCTCCCTATCCTTTCACCAATCCAGTTTTTCCCAAAAGCTTAACCCAAAACATTTTTTTGGCCTTCTCTTTGCTCTAGTTGGTTGTAACAAAGGGCAAATAATTTCAGAACATTTTATTACATGGAGAAAGCTGGTTCTAACTTCTAATCCTGATTGTGTAGGAAAAAATCATGTTTGTTAAAAAAATACTAAAAAGATTCATAAAATACAATTCATGATGCAGACAAAAAGGAGTTGCATTGCCCAATGCCCAACTAGCGACCACAATGAATGAGTACAAAGTTAGAAGTAATTTTGAATTTCACTATTTACTTTTAATCATCAGTATGAAGCACATTGTCTATTGAATAGATATATCAGCCCAAAAAGCACACAAAACATAAAGGACATACTGGCAGATTGTACTTAGTTCGAAGCATCTTTCGATAATGACAAGCGTAACACGAAATGAAGCAGCTAGGCAACCCCAAAAGTGGACAATCTGCTAGAAAGCAACAAACACCATTGACAAGGCCCCACAGCAAAAGATGAGTCATACAAGGTCCTATAAGGGTTACAGAACCCAGAAACTCGGCATTCTTAGCAAAGAGGTAGCAGGGGCAAAAGAGACCTATACAACCTGCATAAAACAATGAATTCGGTAGAATCAGGTATCAAGATACTATGCATGGAAAGCACTAGACTGATTATACTATGGATAACTTCTTTGACAAAATTTCCCATTCTGAATCGAGATATAGTAAAATCCAATTCAGATACCTTTTTTTGCAACATTCTCATTTCTCAATTTGATGACTTAACCTGCAGAACATGTTTTTATTTTGGTCCAATCCTTAATTCTCAATAGAAAGCTTGATGTGTTTTAAGAGTAACTAAAAGCTTAATTCTAAAGATGGGATAATAAAAGCAAAGTTAGCAAATAATGATTTAACCATACCTTAGGCATCAAATATAGAAATTTCCTTCTATTCTTAGATATATTCTCACCAAAGAAGACAAATGCAAGTCAACACAGACTCGATCACACAACTAGTCTGGACTGTTTATTTGTAGAGCTACATGATGATCTCAACTTCATACCTTTAAGCACTCCAAAAAACATCAGAAAATATCCCCTACTGTCTTCATCCATTGTGATTCCTATGTGGTATAAGTAAACCCTTTTCAAGCAATCCTTACTTATTAAAGTAATTATCTTCAATGCCACGTGAATCTTTTAAAAAAAAAAGCCCTTGGATTCATCAAGATGCCCCATAATGATGTCCTTATAGACCGACGTGTACACAAAATTACCGAAGAAGAAGTAACCTATTCCTACAAACCCATATATGTGTAAACCATCTTTACAACTTAAATTCACTTCAAATGCACGAAACAGGACAATCTAGGTTCACAAATCATCCTTCAATGCAACAAAAACAAGATAAATGCAACATAAAAGTTCATTTTTATTAGTATCAAGTTAATATGCTCAAATTGCACCTTTTGACAAAATTCATCCTTCTGATAAAATCAAAGGGTCAGTCACAAGTAGTCAGATATATATAGTAGCATACAGCTCGGCGAATCGTCGCAACAAGCACAAATTCCAGAGGACCATTGCACGACACCAGCACCAGCACCGCCACCGCTCGAAGAAGCCGGAGCTTGTACATCATTGTTCTCTGTAATTGCACCTTCAAATTCTTGATCAGACTGCCCTAAGGCTATATAAGGATAGCTTCCCTGCCCTTTCATCTTCACTCTTTAGAATCACAAGAAAAACCAATATTACGGCTAAATTTCTTCAATCAGCTCCAAATTTTTCTGATGAAGATTTCAAAAATCAGAATTACAACAACAAAAAATATAACTTTGAAATTTTTTTTTTGGCTTACCAGAGAATTAAATGGATAAATAAATAAACAATATAATTCTAAATTCTTACTCAGATATGTGTATGCTACAAAGTTTAAATCTTGAAAATTACTGTAAGGTAATTCAAAACATACCTTCAAAATTTGGGAAGATCCAAATTTCTAGTGTTGTCGAGAAAGGATAGATTAGCGCGCGATTCTATATTTCTTTTGTAATCTGCTCCTACAATTTGGAAAAGGTAATGTGGTTTTGGAAATTCGAAGTTGGGTGTGATAATTTGTCAATTTCTTTTTCTTTTTAATAGAAAAATGGAAGGGATGAATGTAGAGAGGTGTAAATTGTAATCGAGATTCGAGGGTTAAGGTTAAGAACACCTTTTTAGTTTTTTTACTAGTTTTTGGACCCGTGCAAAAAATGCACGGGAACTTTTTTATTTAATAAGAATGTTTATATACCAACTATAGTAAAAGCATATAAAATATTCTCTACGTCTACTCGATCAAATATTGGCTCATGTACTACTCGAAGCTCAAATGAGTTTAACCTCTATACCATAATAAACTTTGAACGATGTATTGAAATACATAATAATCCTATACATATTTAATTAACCAAACACAAAACATCAATGCTGCACTTTACATGGAATTCTTTTTGTTTTATATTTAAGATTTTAGGATGTTTGTCTTAAATCATGGTGTGAATATTAGCTCGTCATTTAAAGTTTTAATAATCGCATCGTGTGTTAAGAATATTTAAAACTGGCTTATGAACCGTGCATTCAGTGATTGATACATTTAATATTATGGTAGAACACGTGACCAATCATTTTTCTGAAAAACTTGACTAAAAAAGTGTTTGATCTGCCCATTGCTTCACTTAGAGAATTAGATAAAAAAAAAATAACAATTCACACCACTGTTGGCACTTAATTATGCAACCACTTTCATTCCCACTTTTCATAGTCTTGCTCACCCCTCTCAAGTTGTAAATTGCACGCAAAACTTGAAAAGTTGATTAAAAGCTTTACGGGAAATATTTTGTTTAAAAAATGTTAGATTTTTCAGATGTTTCTCTTAAAATCATGGTATGAATGTTAGCTTGTCATTTAGAGTTTTATGACCGTGTATTGAGACTATTTTAAAACTGACTCATGATGTTCCACGTAACCCACCTTAGTTTAAAAATAATAGTTGATAAAAAGAGTAAGTTAAAATTACAATATCCACCACCGCTGACACTTAGCCATGCAACTGCTTTTATTCCCATTTCTCGCATTCCTGCTTATCCCCCTCTCTTGTTGTTTTACAACACCAATGCATTCGAGCAGGCCACCCGCTGGTCACCGCCCACCAGGCTACCACTGCTTATTTGCTTTCTCGCGATTAACAATCTATAGGTACCTCTTTTTTATTTCACTTTGGATATTTTTTCTATTGATTTTGTAATTTATTGATGGGTTTTGGTTAATTTGCAAGGAAGTAAGTTACACTACTGAATTTCTATCAACCTAATTAGAAAATTCTAGATGAGTATGGTTATTAAACTTACAAGTGTGGTACTAATACATAGTATATTTTTTAATTGGAATAATAATAATAATAATAATAATAATAATAATAATGCAATATTTTAAAAATTCAAAAAGAATCCCTAGTTTTATGAAGGTAATAAGTAAAGAATCATTTATTAGTGTGAAGTTGAAGACTTTTCTTCCCTTTTAGAACATTTATTTGGTTAGTAACCTTTCTCCCTGTTAAATACTCCATGTTATTTCTTCTATAATCAGTTACTACTTCATTTTTTTACATATATAACAAAAATCATTGAGATTTTACAACAAACAACCAAAGCTTCGTCTTCTTCTTTATTGTTCTATGTACAAATGATACCATTAAAATTAATTTCTTAAATGCACTTTGATTTATTTGTCAAATAATAATCCGAATAACTGGTATTCATTGATAACTGTTGCCCAGATGAACCCCCCCCCTCCCCAAAATCTTTATTGAATGGTCCAAATGAGAACCAAGCGTAAAATGAGAACATAGAATCAATTTATGCCCCTAGATCATCACAATTGAATGGTATAGATGCTTCCCACATCATTAATGGCTTTTTTTTGGTAATTTAGCAACTTTACAAAATGGTTCCCAATTTCTTTACTTTTCAGTGATTTCATTTACTTCTCGATTGATTTCATCTATTAATAACCTATTCCATGGAAGTGACGATGATTATCATATTATTGGTGAAACAACAATAGCAAATTACGCTGAGTTAAGTATTTTTGAAGAACCAACCTCTTCATCCATTATAAATAGCTATGTGCTATAGCCTTCCAAATCTCTTACAAATTCAAGTTTAAACCACACACATATAATTATGACAAAGTGATAACTTTCACTTTAAGATTACAAAAACATATTAACTTAAACAAAATAATTAATGGATTTCAATTTTTTTTTTTCAATAGATATTGTTTTTGTACTTTGGCACAGCTAAGGACACTGTTGTCCTTCCTACATCTTATAACTTCACCATATCTTTTTACCCCACTAAGGCATTACTTATACATGCTTCGTTATACCAGTTGTACTCAACATCTAGATCTTTTATAGTTGCAAGACTGACCTGATTTAAAACATCTACTTCCTCCGTCAGTATTACAATTACCACTTTACGCCATTTGAAAATAAGTCTTCGTTATATTACTTTTATTTGGCATTGAATTCCCTCTATCTCTCTCTTTATCATGAGCCCCTCTCTTTTCTTTATATGTATCTCTCTCCTTTATGTTGTTAAAAACTTATGTAAAACATATAGTTTAGAATATTTTTAAAAATAATCAATTGTATGATAAGACATGTAATGATTTCAATGACAATAATTGTATAGCCTACAAAATCCATAAGTGGGCGATCGTGGCTAGATATAAATTTGATTTTGCAATATAGGTAAATGTACAATACCACTTTAAGGTTATCATCAACCTCTATTAGCAAAGAGTAAAATCCAAGTATTAAAGTTTTATGATATGAATTGATAAATTCTAAATTTATCTCTATACTATAATGGAAGAGGGGAGCAATGGTGTCTCCATTTGAGATTACATTTTTACCCCTATTAAATAAATTATATTTTAAGAAAAAACTTCAAACAACACTCCTAAACAACTCAAAGTCAACACAATCAATGCAAATCAACAAAAAATTGACAAAATTACTTTAAAAAAGGAAATTCCCAAACAATTTAAAGTCATCACAATCAACATAAAATTGACAAAATAATATCAAATAAGGAAATTTACCATAAATTTAAATTGACACATTGAAAAACATACATATGATTATTGATTAAAAAAGTCCATAAAACAAAATTAGAAGTGTAATATTGAAATACATTATCGATAATAATGTAGTATGTAAAAACATGATGATGATTTATGATGTATTTAGAAACTTATACATTTTTTATCAATAAGATAAGACTCTTTATCTAAATGAACATTGTGAACCATCACATAGTTTTAACTCCAACTATATGTTAAAAATAACAAAAGGTTAGTGATATTTAATTTCTAATTGCTTTATGCATTATATGTACTTCATTGATTTCAAATTATCTGCTCATAAAATAGCACAATCAAGAAGATCTAAAGTTATTGAAATGCTATAGACAATTACTTTTTTTTTGTGAGGTAAGATGAAGGGGGCTTACTCACGGAGGGATAAGGCCATAAGGGAAATCCCCAAATGAGTCCCATGAGGTTTGATCCCTAGGCGCCGGGGATATGAGGTGGGAAGCGATGTCACTACTCCACCACCTCAACCTCTATAGACAATTACTTGGGAAAAGAAAAAATTTAAAGGGTTTACTGCGAAAGAATAACCAACAAAGAAAATAATTAAAGCACGCATCGCGTGCATAGATTGCTAGTCTTATAGAATTGAAAGCGTCATTCGTCATATGCTTTGGATTGATACTCCACACTAATCATTAAAAGTATGTAAATAATCAATTGCAATAACCATTAATTTTTGTATGTGTAAAATTCTCATATTTAAACCTAATCAGTGTTTACATAATAGTTATTCTCAACAACAATGATTGCAGTTGTCGGCAAGTTCTCCCATTGACTTATATATTTGTTTCAATTCAAATCACCTATACCGTATATTCTAGAAAAGAGGCGATTCTCAATATGTTTTTACCTAAATTTTGAAATTTATTGTTTCTATTTTTTATTTTGACATAGATGATGAAAAAATCTAAGGATCGATGGTAATTATAAGATATTTATTATTGGGCTAATGGATTTTGTAGTCAAATAAACTCAAATAGATCTTAAAATTTAAATAATTAATTGCATTAATAATTAAGATACTCGTACGGAAAATGCACATCTTCAAACATAATCAATCCTCCCTTCAATTCATGATTATTCTTGGCAAAGATTAAAAGTACAATTTTTGAAAATGTTAGGTCATTGATACTTTTAGTTCGAATAATATTTTTCTTCAAGGTCTTTATTCTCAATATACTTACTACCAAAATATCAATATTGATCCTTTTCTGATAGTTAGAAGGGTAAAATTTACGGCAAAATCAAGGCTTCAATGTTTGCAAATATCAAAGATTGAGCAAGTTTTTGTTCTTAATAATCTAGTGAGTATAGAGATATATCTCTATTATATAAGCCAAGAGGGGAGCTATGGTGTCCCCTTATGAAAAGTCTTTTTTATCCTTAGCTAAATATATAATTGCATGTTCAGATTTTGTACAATTTTATACTTTCCTATTTAAAGATGGTGTGTATTGGTGTCTCCTTAAAATTCCAATAATAAACTAAATAAGCATTAACAAAATAACTTGACATAATGAGAAGAATGGTTAGTCAATTAAAAAAAATTACAAATTTAATTTGACTATTTTATATCTAAATGTTCATCATAATTTCTAAACACTTTATAGATTACATTAGTTTGTTCAACAATAATTATAAATTACACTTTTAAAATTATATTTAAATGAAATTTAAGAACAAAACCAAGCAATCGACGCACGCATAGCGTGTATAGAAGGCTAGTAAATATGAATTGCATTTGTCCCTTGATTTTTTGCCAATTCTTGCCAAGTCTAATGCAAATCATTGATTGGATTGTAGTCTAATAAATAAATATTTAATATTTTTCTTAATGGTAAGTTTACATAAATATCATAAATATAGCAAATTTTAATTGATTTTCTATTTGCACTTTATGAGAAGGCATTTATTCCATGATTTTCCTTATTGGCAAGAAGAATACAAAAAAAAATATTATATTCTATACAAATATAGAGTAGGCTAAGAAAATGTTCAATGGCGCAATTTTGAAATTATTATTGTTGTATAAAATGAATGTGTTTATATTATGCATAAAATTATAATCGATATTTTTTTCGAAATTGTATTCATAATGCAAAAATCTAGTTTAAAATGTAAGAATATTATGTAAATTTTAGACTTTGTAGTAAAAAAAAAATTTTTTATTGACACTAATACAAACTAAATGAGATTAAAAATAAAGATTTTAAATAGTATTAAAATACGAATTATAATAATTTTAAAATAATACAATATTGTATTTTTTGGAATTCGAATTGATTAATGCTGTCAATTACTGATTAGGTTATTCCATTACAAAATATATATCAAGTACACCAATTACAAAGAGTTAAAATTTTCACCAGTAGATAAGGCTTGAAAGCATAGTTTTCCTCTTGGTGGTCTCGATCAATACTTTAGCATTTGGTTCATATGATTCTACTATGAGGTATGGGTATATAATGAGCAAAAAACCCATACCTAGTGTTTGTTTAATAAATTGAAAGATTTAAAACCCATACCTCAAACCCATTAGGTATGGGGTTTTAGAAACCCAATGGGAGAGGTAGGTGTGACTCATACCAATACCTTCAGGTATCAAATAAAAGAAAAAATTTCATTCCCAAATAAAACCAAACACGTGGTATTAGGTATCAAGTTCCAAACCTATACCACCTTGGTTTCATTCCTAATTCCATACCTATACCACTATATGAACCAAACGCTAGAAGAGTAAAATTCATTAGTAGTTCTATTCATTTTTTTGTTAGATCATAAAAGAAGGTGTATGTGAGTCCAATCTTACAAAATTTTGGAATTTTGAAGCATTTCGAGTTTCAAATTCAAGCATGCAGACACGAAAATCCCACCTCTCATTTGGAGAGAAAGAGTGCCTTTTTTGTCATAGTATATGATAGACTCATCTGATAGGAACAATATAATAAAAGTGTATTAACCTGTACAAACAAACAATAAACAAAAGAAAAATTATGTAAAGATGAACAATAAAAAAAATTATAAACTTTTTGTTAATTCCGTCATAAACTCATAATCTATCATTTGCCGTATGACTACTTGATTACTTAGGCTCTTAAGGTCTTTAAACATTGCCACTCCACATTTCTACTCTTTATGCAAAAATGATTTTATCTCTTAATTTCTATCTCCCTCTCTGTTTCTCCTTTAGACCTTTACATCTCCTACATGCATATATGCAAACTGCAAAGTTTCAAGGATTCCGACATTATATAGTGTTGATTTGCTATCTCCTTTGTTTGTGTTGATGTCGTGCTGCCGTCACGACGCGTCGTCACTGTTGTAGCATCTTTTCCTGGTGCTGTCACCGACGCTAGAAGCCGACCCTCCGGGTATTTTTTCAGCCTCTTCAACTGTTGTTGGTGTTTCTTGTTAGTTATGCTCTTCTTCCTCTCTCTCTCCTTTGTTTGGATGTAGTTGCTGTTAGGAAACTAAATAAACTGCTTGATCAAATGTTTTGTTTTTGTTTATTTGAGAAGACAGGTCTTCAATTTATATTCATCGCTTACCTTAATTAAATTTTGTATATTTTTTCTGACTTCCTCCCAATTACAAAGTGATCATAGGCGTGTTTATCTAACCACAACGTGATTTTAGGCGTTAATTTAGGATTTTGCTTTTTAGTTGAATTTGCTGGAAAAATGATGGATTTTGTAGCATTTACATTTCATGTCAATATAGACTATAATATATTGATTGCAAAACCTTCCTAACACAAGAGGCAATCATAGCGTAATTGCGTTTGATCTTCCTAGTATAAGAGGAAATCATAGCGTGATTGCATTTGATTTATTAGCAGCATTTGTGTGGTTGCTTTGATGAGCTTAAATTAGGGATTCACTTATGGACGTAATTGATTTACTTCCCTAAACTAACCGTTTTTTTTTTCAATATGTATAGGCTTGATTAATGTATGAGTTTAATGGAATTCAATCACAAGATTCGTATTGGATCTCCAAAATCAGTCCGTTTTTATTGCCTAAAATCACCGGATCTCAATCAATGGACTTTCTTAGCATTGACACGTGGCATGCTAATAAAATGCTTTGTAAACCTTGGTGCAATGAGAGGGCATAATGCATAATGGCTCGCCACATAGGACTATTTTTTCTTCTTTTATTAATATATATATGATATATGATATGATGTTCCTTTCTTGTCTTTTCTTTTTTTTCTTGACGGATTATTTATTACTTTGCTTCTTTATCCTTCTTCATACTTTTTCTATGTGATTGCCTTAAAAGAAAGAGGAGGAGATAATATATTATCGAAAATATCAACTTTACCAGTAATAGAGAACTTCCTAAATTGAAAAACATTGTAGGTGTTTGGAAATGGAAGTAGTAGGTGTGAAGAGGAGTTATGTACAAAAGAAGGAACATTCAAATGTTTAGATATAGATATACACTACTTCTCAAAAAAAAAAAAAAAATATATATATATATATATATATATATATATATATATATATATATATATATATATATATATATATATATATATATATATATATATATATATATATATATATATAGATATACACTAGTTTGGACCCATGCAAAATCATGGGAAGAAGCTTGCTTAATTAGATAATGGCTAAAAAAATAACAAAAATGAATTAACTAAATTATCCTTTTATGTTTACATGTTCTGAAAAGAAAAAAAAGCACTTAACACTCTCAAACACATAATGTTTCCAAAATTATATGTTTTGAAAAACTTCCTTATAAACTATATTTGTCGTCGTAGTTTTGCATAGCTTGTTCTCCTTATGATCACATGTAAGGCTTTTTAGTCCTTTTTTTGCCCATGACTCTGGAAATTGCGACATAAAGCTGACCATGGCTAAAAACATATCTAGGGAGACACAATCCTACATGTGACAACGATTGACCCTGACTTTTATTTATAGTCATAGCAAAACAAATAGCTATATGAAATTGCGTCTTTGAAATTTGATAGGTAATTTCGTAGAGTCAGACGGTGTTAGTGTCATTCGTGGGATGAATACTTTATTGCCTACATTGCTCCCTGAAATGACTATAGCTTCAAGGACACGATTACCTACATGCTTGATAACCAGTCTTGTATCATTACACAATCCATATGTCTGATCAATATTTCGATGAAGCAATACTGTTGCACCAACTTTTAGCCTTATGTTGTGATTTAGCAGGTCTGAACATTTGATTGTGTTTAGGAATTCAGTAGAACATATATTTTATGAGCCCCTAAATTGCCATCATCTTTTCTAATTGCATTAGTATTCAGGTATATTCTCTTATCTCCTGGAATTATTGACAATACATGATCATTGACCTTCTCTACTAGTTCATTATTTGGAGCTAGAATAGCCCTTTCCTAAAAGTATTTAGCTCTCCAAAGGTGATCCTCTAGTGAAGGATATGTGCTCTCCACAATGGCTGAAATGGGGCCAGCTCCTCCAACTATAAGAATATCTTCAGTGACTTCAATATCAACTTCTCTTTGGAGATCTACAATTAGACTGTAATTGACCTTTTGAATCGTAGCTCTGTTTCCCCTTGGACTTTTGGTTGATCCTGAGGTATGTGCTGTTGCGTGCTTGATAACTTTTAGATATGTTAATTGCATTTATATAAATCAACAGCGTTTTCGTTGTAGAAAGGAACTGGTAGGAAACGGGTGTTGTAATGTTTGATTAATGCGGAACAAGTCAATGAAATAATAAGGATGAGAATAACAACAAAGAAAATAAACAGAAAGAACACAAGGATTTACGTAGTTCGGTCAAAATAGACCTACGTCCACAGGTGAGGGATTCGAGCTTTTTCACTATAATGGAGAAAAATAGAGAGAATAATACAAGGAGGCCCGTACAAAAAAAACCCTAGAATATACTCTGCGTAAAAGAACCCTAGCATAAAATCGATTCCGAATCGCATCGCGCTGACCGCTAGGCGCGGTGGCTGCCGCGCGTCGCGGTATGCTCTCGGCAGTTCTTCGTAAAACCGACATAACTTTCTCGTTTCTCATTGGAATTAGGCATATGACCTGTCGTTGGAAAGCTCTTGGAGCAAGCTATCACCTACAATTTGAATCACAACATAAACATTTATAGATTGAGATATATGTGCATTCAAAGTCAGCCTTATGCCATTTTCACAAGATTTCAAGTCACAAATAACAAATCTCCACCTTGACTTGAAACCAATCAATCAAGGTAACTCCACATTGAACCAAGAAGTGATGGTCACTCAAAAACCATAGAACCTCCACCTTAAACAAAATTCCATAATCTTACTCACTTTAGGCAATCAAGAAACGGACATCTTCTATAAACTGTGTACCGATGCGTCTTCGAACACAAAACTCCATATACGAAACCATTGCATGGCCTAGATTGAGAGTATAAAGTCACCAACACCAAGCTTGCTCATTTAAATTGACCAAACTCTCTTCAAACACTTCTTCATCTCAACAACAAACTCAAACAATTCTAGAAAACCAAATGACATCAATAATTTCTAAATTGCAATTGTACTTAACAAAACACAAAAGTACCAAATTTTAGATAAGAAATAGCATAACTAGAACAAAATCTAATGCATAACCAAGATTGCTACTTTATTACAAACTCAAAAAAACAATCTATCATAGACTCCATAGCAAAAAAAATCTAAACAGTTTCTCGTTTCACCAAGAGATCTCAAAGGGCACCAATCATGAAGAGATCGTAGAAACCGCGGCCCCAAAACTTGTAACCCTAAAGTGCAACACCATCATCAAAGACATCGTTGACAATATTTACGGATTCGTCCTCATTGGACTCTTCCCCATTCTTCTTCTGTAATTTCCAACACTCAGCTTTGACATGACCCTTCACGTGACAATAGTTACAGATTTTATTTTTGCCAAAATTCTTTCCACCATGAGCAACCAAAGCATTAGTTTGAGAAGGATTATTAGATTTATTAACTAACTTATTGTCAGTTAAATCTCTTTGAGTTAAGGCATCCTTAACATCTTGCAGACTCAAATCATCTCTACCATACAATAAAGTATCTCGAAAATGCTTATACGAAGGCGGTCAAGAACACAACAACCTAATATCCATATCCTCATCATCGATTTCAACATCGATGTTTTGCAAATCCATAATAATAGAGAATAATTTATCTAAATGAGACTCAAGCGGTTTACCTTCTTCTAGACTGAGATCATGAAGTCTAGATTTGAGTAGTAGACGGTTGGTCACGCTCTTTGTCATATAAAGTGACTCCAACTACAACCACAAACCGGCAACAGTCGTCTCATTGGCAACCTCTCTCAAAACTTCATTAGATAGACATAAATGAATTGCCGAGAGAGCCTTCAAATTGATCTCCTCCCACTTGTCATCCGTCATACCCGAAGGCTTTTTGGATGCACCTTCAAGAGCCTTATGACAGCCACTTTGAACCAAGATGGCTTTCATCTTCAATTGCTATAGGCCAAAATTTACTTGCCTATTGAATTTCTAAATGTCGAATTTCATTGACATAATTTAATCAAACTCGTTCTATAAACACCTAAGACCTTAAAACTGTGCTCTTGATACCAGTTTGTTAGGAAACAGGTGTTGTAATGTTTGATTAATGCGAATTAAGTCAATGAACTAATAAGGATGAGAAAAGCAATAAAGAAAATAAACAGAAAGAACACAAGGATTTACGTGGTTCGGTCAAAATAGACCTACGTCCACAGGTGGGGATTCGAGCTTCTTCACTATAATGGAGAAATACAGAGAGAATAACACAATAAGTCCTAAAATACTATAGGCTAAAAGTGTGTTTCATAAGTTGTGTCAAATAATGAACACCAAGGGGGCCTTTTATAATATAAGGAACCCCGCACAAAAAAACCCCAGAATATGCGTAAAAGAACCCTAGCATAAAACCGATTCGAAATCGCATCGCGCTGACCGCAAGGTGCGGTGATGGCCGCGAGGCGCGGTGGTTGCCGTGAGTCGCTGTATGCTCTCTATAGTTCTTTGTAAAACAGCCATAACTTTCTCGTTTTTCAGTGGAACTGGGCATATGACATGTCGTTGGAAAGCTCTTGGAACAAGCTATCACCTCCAATTTGAGTCATATCAAAATTATTGATATATTGAGAGATATGTGCATTCAAAGTCAGTCTTATGCCATTTTCACAAGATTTCAAGTCACAAATAACAGGAACCATTGTCGAAAAGCTAGTCAAACAAGCTAAGTTGTAAAACTTGTTAGAGTTTAACTATTGTAGCATGTATTTGTTGTAACTTTGCAGCTAGTGGCGGTCCAACATGGGTTCAACTGAACCCACGCGGATCCGGGTAAAAAACTGGAAGAAATCAAAAATAAAGGAAAATAAATAAAGCCTATATGTAAACAACACACGTGATATCTCATAATATGCCAATGTAGCTCAGCAGTAAACTTTGGTTTTTTGAGTACTTGTGTTGGCGGGGGTCGGATGTTCAATTCGTTAAAGGAAGTTTTATTTCATTGTCTTCTTTTTTTTTTGCCCTTCCTTTATCTTATGTTTTGTTTCTATATCTTCTTTTTCTTTCCTTCTTTATCTTATGTTTTGTTTCTCTATCTTCTTTTTCTTTTTTCTTTGTCCTCCCTTTATTTTTTAGCTCTCCTTTATATCTATAAATCTCTTTCTCCCATCAAGTACTAAAATAGTACAAGGTAGAGGTGATCATGGGTCGGGCCGGGCCGAGCCAAAAAAAAATTGCCCATTGACCGGGGCGGGCCCAGATCCTGGCCAAAAAATTGTGCCCAAAGCCCGTTATTTCGGGCCGGGCCGAGCGGGCTTTTTCGGGCCAAAAGTTTAGACTAAAATGTCTTTTTTGGCTTGTCCAAAGCCCGCCCAAAAAAAAAAACCGGGCCGAGCCCGCGGGCCAAAAAAAACTACCCAAGCCTGCCCAAAACCGGGTCGGGCCGGGCTAAAGTTGATCAGCTCTAGTACAAGGTAATGAATCTAGTTACAGAATTATCCATCTTGTCCGGCGAGCGGGCCTTTGAAACAAAAAGTGTTGGTCCAAGATGGAAAGAAGGAAGTCATATCAATCGTAGCTTCACTAGAGGAAAAAAAGCCATTTGCTGTTGTAAAAGGGTTGCGGTTGTGTGGAAAACCGCAGCCCTTTGTTTTATTTTTTCCGCCCAATTTCGCGCTCTCATTAAAATTCCCTCGCTCCACCCAATTTTTCACTCGCGAAAAATTATCTCACCACGCAGCAGCGAACCACCCCTGAGCCCAACCCTTGCGAATTGAACCACCCCTGAGCCCTAGCTTTCGAATTCAACCACCCCCTGAGCTCCGGTCCACCGTCCTGTGCGCGCCACCACGCAGCCTTCTACACGCCATCCCCAGCGCACCACGCAGACCCACGCCACCGGATTGCGCACCCTGCCACCTGAGCGCCTGCCACCGGTGCGCGCCACCCACCGTACCTGTGCGCCACCCACCTGCGCGCCACCCACCTGCGCGCCGCCCACCCTCTCTCACGCATTTGTTCAAGAAATTCAAGGTTGCCTTTTTAATTATTTTGATTTTTATTTTCTAATATGTTTATATATTCGTTTGGGAGAGAAATTAAAGGTTGCATTTGAGTGGGACTGAAATTGCAGAAAAGTTATACAAAAGGGTCGTGCTTCGGAACCCGAAAATATGTTAATTGAATTATTTGATTAGCTACATTAGCTATTAACTTAGTTTAATGCAAATAAATTTCATTTTTAATTTGTTAATAGTTTAAATGAGAAAAGTTAGTTGTAATGTGTTTCAATGTGGGTAAGATATGATAATTTTATATATATGAATGTATTTCTTATAATTTTTGCATTTACTATATGCTAACAATTTTTTCGGTTTTATGTGTCCTAGATATTAGCATATTGGAAGCGGCAAATCAACTAGGAGATAGTGCAGAGTATATATAGAGATCGATCTCCATATTAGTTGTTATTGGTATGTATTTATGATAAAGACAATTCATTATATATCTTCATTTATTGTGTATATGTAGATTCAATCTATATATGTGTATGTATATTTCTTGATATGAGATTGGATGAAAACAATTTAATTAAGCTATGAAATGTATAAGTTATATGAATCATCATATCATCAATCATATGCCTAGATACCCGTTCAAGACTTACTCACTAGGAGTAAGTCTTGAATAGTCCCCTGTTTGGGACTGTCCTTGGACGTTTGATCTCACTTAGGTGGTGAATGTATGTCTTCTTTTCAATTCTAAGGAAAGTCTTGGCTTGTCGTTTCTCTACATTGTTCTCTGTGTACATATGTAGATAATCAATTATCTACATTGTGTACTTGGAGAACTGTAGGGAAATGCCGCCGATTTTCCTTAGAATTGAAGAGTTGGCATATATTCACTAGTGAGATTAAACGTCCAAGGATGGGTTAGGTTGGAGTCATAAGGACCTTCGGATGCATGCATACATTTGCACATGTGACTCTCTTAGCCTCCATTTGTATGTGCGTGTTTTCAATATGAGATTGTCTTGCATGTGAATGTGCTTAAATGATTGATACTTATAATTGGTTGTGTTTAATTAGAGGTTTTCATGAATGAGATGGATCGTACTTGGATGTATGGTAGCCATGAATCGATTGAGTTTGTGAATGGGGTCTCGAATTTTGTAAATCCGCATTAGAATACCAAGCATCTTCTGGAGCGATCGACTTTTATTGTCCTTGTTTAGATTGTGGAAATGTGAGCAAGGTTAGTAGTATTCATTTGCTTAGGGAGCATGTCTTTCGTCGTGGGTTTAGGTCTCAATACCACGTATGGGTTTGGCATGGTGAGGAGGGGAGATATGCAAGAAGTTGTAGGATAATGAACGATGTATGTGAAGAGGAGAAGGATAAATTAGGTGATGATTTCGAGGATGGTGAGTATGGTGATGATGAATATGGGGATGATGATAGAGATCGGGTAGACGAGATGATACAAGAGGTTGAAGATCAGTCTTGCAAACGACCTCGTATGTTTGAGTCTATGTCTGAGGCTGCTGAAAGGCCATTGTATCCAGGTTGTACGAAGTACACCAAACTTTCCGTTGTGATAACGCTCTTCAATATTAAGTCGAAAACAGGTTGGACGGATTGCAGTTTCACGTCGTTGTTGGAAGTTTTAGCTGATATGCTCCCTGATGGAAATGATCTGCCAAAGTCGAACTATTATGCTAAGAAACTCATGTGTCCTTTCGGTTTAGAGTACCAGAGGATACATGCTTGTCCAAACGATTGTGTGCTTTATCGTAATGAGTATGAGCATTTAGATGAGTGTCCACGTTGTGGATTATCAAGGTACAAGCGTGAAGGGGCTGGGGGTAGTGAAGGACCACCAGCTAAGGTGTTGTGGTATCTTCCCATAATACCTAGATTTAAGCGCATGTTCTCAATAAAAAAAAGATGCGAAGAATATGCGGTGGCATGCAGATCGTAGGAAGAAAGACGGTTTGCTGAAGCATCCGGCTGATTCCCCTGAGTGGAAAAGTATCAATAGGGTGCATAAGCCGTTTGGTAACGAGGATAGGAATTTGAGGCTTGGATTATGTACGGATGGCATGAATCCCTTTGGCAATCTTAGTTCTCAGCATAGTACATGGCCAGTAGTTTTAGTGATTTATAACTTGCCTCCTTGGTTGTGCATGAAACGCAAGTACATCATGTTGTCGCTTCTCATATCGGGGCCGAAACAACCTGGAAATGACATAGATGTATACCTTCAACCACTTATTGAAGATTTACGTAAGATGTGGAACGAAGGAGTGTCGGTATTTGATGCTTATGCTAATGAGATGTTCACTCTGCCTGCCATGCTTTTCTGTACAATGAACGACTTTCCAGCTTATGGGAACTTATCTGGGTATAAGACGAAAGGAAAAAAACCGTGCCCGATTTGTATAGATGACATGAAGTCTACACACATTAAGGGCTGCAAACATGTCTATATGCGCACACGAAGGCTCCTTAGACGCGACCATCCCTATCGATTTAAGAAAAAGGCCTTCGATGGGACGGTTGAAGAGGAAGTTGCTCGTAGACCATTAACTGGTACTGAAGTTTATAATCAGGTTAAGGGCATTGAAACGATCTATGGTAAACCTGCGAATGACGTTGATGGAACTACAGGATTATGGAAAAAGGAGTCTATTTTTTGGAAACTCCCATATTGGGAAGATTTAAAAGTCAGACATTGTTTGGATGTCATGCACATTGAGAAGAATGTTTGTGATGCAATTCTTGCGACACTTATGAATATTCCGGGTAAGACAAAGGATGTTAAAGCGTCACGTCTTCACTTGGAAAAAAATAAGCTTCGACCGGAGTTGTGGGCTCAAAAAAGGGCGGGAAGGAAAAAGAAAGTAGTGGAGGAAGGGGTTGATGAGGAAATTGGGAAAAGAAAAAAGGTGGATGATTCGGAGAAGAATTATTTGCCACCAGCTTGCTACACGCTGTCGAAAGCTGAGAAACGGATTTTTTGTGAGTCATTGTATGGTATTAAGGTTCCAACTGGGTACTCATCGAATATGAAGCGATTTGTTACCTTAAATGGTGAGTTGAAGTTATCGAGTATGAAATCTCACGATTGTCATGTCATGATGCAAGTATTCTTACCGATTGCAATTCGTGGGATACTTCCAAAGCATGTGAGGCACACCATTACCGAACTTTGTTCATTTTTCCATACAATATGCAGCAAAGTCCTAGAACCGTCGACCCTCGATTCTTTGCAGGCCAGAGTAGTTGAAGCTCTATGCAAATTTGAGATGTTTTTTCCCCCCGCATTCTTTGACATTATGGTCCATCTCATTGTCCATCTAGTTCGAGAAATTAAGCTGTGTGGTCCAGTGTTTTTGAGGTGGTGCTATCCTTTTGAGAGATATATGGGTACTTTGAAGGATAAAGTTCGAAATCTTGCACAACCAGAAGGTAGCATTATTCAAGGGATTGTGGCTGAAGAGGTCAGTAATTTTGTGGCAGAGTATGTTGCTGGTGTTGATCCTATTGGCGTTCCGATATCTCGACACGAGGGCAGACTCGAGGGCAAGGGTACGATTGGCTCAAAATTGATCTCACCTTCTGTCGACAAGCGTACACAAGCTCACTTATTTGTGTTGCATCACGTGGCAGCTGTCCATCCTTATTTAAATGAGCATATGGAGGAATTACGTGTTAGCAACCCTGGAAAAGGAATAAGGGCATTGACGCAAATGCATAATAAGACGTTCATTGATTGGTTTCATCATCGAGTAGTGGATGATTTAAATGAAAATGTTTCTGAAACAGTCAAGTGGTTAGCATTTGGTCCTCGTGAATCTGTACACTCTTATGAGGGTTATGATATTAACGGGTATACGTTTTGGACTGAACGTCAAGATCTTAAGTCGACATCGCGACAGAATAGTGGTGTTTCACTTGTGGCGTCATCTACACAATACGCAAGCTCGAAAGATAAGTCTCCCGTTCTTGCTGCCACCAACTATTATGGGCGAATTCAAGAAATATGGGAGCTTGACTACTCAGCTTTTCATATTTGTCTCTTTTGTTGCAATTGGGTTGATGATAATCGACGTTGCGTAAAAAAAGATGATCCTTGCGGATTCACTCTTGTGGACATGGGTCGTCTACGTGAAACTGAAGAGCCATTTGTACTTGCATCACAAGCTAAACAAGTATTCTATGTAACTGATCCTGCTGATAATAAGTGGTCAATTGTTGTACCTGGCAAAAGGAGTATTCTGGGCATTGGTGATGTTGAGGATGAGGAAGAGTATGATGCATTTGAGGACATCCCAACTTTTACCTATCCTGAAAATAGCGTGGAAGATGATGTAAATATGTCTGAGAACTATATGCGTGTTGATCACACTGAAGGGATACATGTTGAAACTCCTAAGAAACGGCGGAAGGTCAACAAATCATGAGACATATACTCAGGTTTATCTCTATTTCGTCCATTTCATGTCATTTTCATATATTTCGAGTCATGTGACTCAATTTTCTTGTTGAATATAATAATATAGCCAAAAATACGACTATTACGTAGATTTATAGGTGCTACTTTGTTGTTGGTTGGATTTCGGGAAAGTAAGGGTCATTTTAGGCCTATTTCGTCCGTTTCATGTCATTTTCGTTTATTTCGAGTCATGGTAATCCAATTTCTTGTTGAATGTAATAATATTGCATAAAATACGACTACAAAGTAGGTTTATAGGTGCTAATATGTTCATGGTTGGATTTCGGGAAAGTAAACGTCATTTTAAGCCTATTTCGGCCGTTTCATGTCATTTTCGTGTATTTCGAGTCATGGTAATCCAATTTCTTGTTGAATGTGATAATATTGCATAAAATACGACTACTAAGTAGGTTTATAGGTGCTTCTTTGTTGTTGGTTGGATTTTGGGAAAGTAAGGGTCATTTTAGGCCTATTTCGTTCGTTTCATGTCATTTCGTGTATTTCGAGTCATGTGACTCCAATTTCTTGTTGAATGTAATAATATTGCATAAAATACGACTACGAAATAGGTTTATAGGTGCTACTTTGTTCATGGTTGGATTTTGGGAAAGTAAACGTCATTTTAAGCCTTTTTCGGCCGTTTCATGTCATTTTCGTGTATTTCGAGTTATGGTAATCCAATTTGTTGTGAAATATGATCTTATAACCTAAAATGTTGCTATTAAGTAGATTTATACGAGCTACTTTGTTGATGGTTGGATTTCGGGAAAATAAATATCATTTTAGGCCCCCCTTGCACAGCCCCCGGTCCCCCCTGCACGCCCCGCTCCCCCCAGTCCGGCCCCTAGCTACTTCCCCCCCTTGCACAGGCCCCCGGTCCCCCCCTTGCACAGCCCCCCCCACCCCCCCGTCCAACCCCTAGCTACTTCCCCCCCCCTGCACGCCCCCGCTCCCCCCGTCCAACCCCTAGCTACTTCCCCCCGCACATCCCCCCGCGGCAGAAGCTGCCATAATAGTTGGTGACAGCCCCCGCTCCCCCCCGTCCAACCCCTAGCTACTTCCCCCCGTCCAACCCCTAGCTACTTCCCCCTTGCACATTCCCATTCCCCGCGGCAAGCAAGCAAGCCGCCGCGGGGATGTGCAAGGGGGAGTAGCTAGTGGCCCACGATTTCCGATGTTCCATTATTGTTGGTCCTTAATCAATTTTTTATTTTTTTTTAACTTGTACATATATATTAATTTCTATGTGTTTATAATTGCAGGGATAATTACTACATATGGATGAGATGACGACTAGTGAACACACAACCGAGGATGAATCTTATGATGTGAGGAAGGACCCAGATAAAGGTGATCTCGAAGATCGAGATCTTCAAGAACTTCATCCAAAAAGTGGTACAATTGTGAAAGCACAACAAGTTTGTAGGAAAGAAGGTCAACAACGGGAGTTACAAACAAATCAACAACAAAGAAAATCGAAAGTGATGAAAAAGAGAAAGGGAAGAGGACCTACAAAGTCAATAAGTGCTACTCACTTGCATATGACTTTAGAGTACGATAACTTGGGTCAACCTTGTGGTGTGTGGCGTTCTAAGTATGCCAAACATATTGGCCTTTGTGTTCGGAGGCTCTCCATTTTGCATTCATGGCAAGAGGTGCCCGAGGGGATGAAGAAATTACTATGGAATGACACTATGGTAAGTTTCATACTACCATTTAGTTTCTTATTTTAATAAATGTATGTGTATGTAGTACTAATGATAGAATTTAATCTATTACAACAAATGTGGAAACTAATATTTTTGTTCGTTTTTTTTGTAGAATCTCTTCAATATCGAAGATGATGAAGCCAAGAAGAATCTATTTTTATCCGCGCTTGCTCAGAGATTTCGAGATTTCAAGGCTAAGTTAGTGTCCGGTTGGATTACTAAGCGGAGGAAAAGAACGGGTACAAAGAAGAAGAAAATTTATGGGGGAGAAAAGCAAATCGAAGCTGAGGCTGCATTGGAAAATTCAGAGGAACCCACCACATTACCATATCAAATATGGATAAATATCAAGCCTGAAGAGTGGGAAGCATTTGTTGCCAAAAATACTACCCCGGAAGCTGTTGTAAGCAAAGGATTTTAATTATATTTACCACACTTAGCTCGAGTATGATTGTATATAACACCTAATCTTTTGTTTGTAATTATGTGTTTTTTCAGGCAAGACGTGAGAAAAAAAGCGCGAGTGCAAAAGCAAGGAAATATTATCATCATTTGGGTGCCCATTCCTACGATCAGGCGAGAAAAAAGTGGATGTTTGCCCATTACCCCACACAGGATTCGACAACGACACCTACCTCTACAACCACATCAGCTACACCGGCTCGTCAACCAGACAGGGTCCTTGATTGGTGGTGTTCGATGCATGGGGTTGATGCAAAGGGAAACAGAGTCTGATCCCGTTACAGAAAAGATAGCCAATGCTATTGTAAGTACATATCATTTTAGGCCTATTTCGGCCATTTCATGTCATTTTCGAATAGTTTGAGTCACTGGCTCCAATTTCTTGTGAAACATGATAATATAACCTAAAATATTGCTATTAAGTAGATTTATAGGTTCTACTTTGTTATTGGTCCGGTTTCGGGAACGTAAATATCATTTTAGGCCTATTTCGGCCATTTCATGTCATTTTCGAATAGTTTGAGTCACTGGGTTCCAATTTCTTGTGAAACATGATAATATAAACTAAAATATTGCTATTAAGTAGATTTATAGGTGCTACTTTGTTGTTGGTCGGATTTCGGGAAAATAAAGATCATTTTAGGCCTATTTCGGCCATTTCATGTCATTTTCGAATAGTTTGAGTCACTGGGCTCCAATTTCTTTTGAAACATGATAATATAACCTAAAATATTGCTATTAAGTAGATTTATAGGTTCTACTTTATTATTGGTCGGATTTCGGGAACGTAAATATCATTTTAGGCCTATTTCGGCCATTTCATGTCATTTTCGAATAGTTTGAGTCACTGGGCTCCAATTTCTTGTGAAACATGATAATATAACCTAAAATATTGCTATTAAGTAGATTTATAGGTTCTACTTTATTATTGGTCGGATTTCGGGAACGTAAATATCATTTTAGGCCTATTTCGGCCACTTCATGTCATTTTCGAATAGTTTGAGTCACTGGGCTCCAATTTCTTGTGAAACATGATAATATAACCTAAAATATTGCTATTAAGTAGATTTATAGGTTCTACTTTATTATTGGTCGGATTTCGGGAACGTAAATATCATTTTAGGCCTATTTCGGCCATTTCATGTCATTTTCGAATAGTTTGAGTCACTTGGGCTCCAATTTCTTGTGAAACATGATAATATAACCTAAAATATTGCTATTAAGTAGATTTATAGGTTCTACTTTGTTATTGGTCCGGTTTCGGGAACGTAAATATCATTTTAGGCCTATTTCGGCCATTTCATGTCATTTTCGAATAGTTTGAGTCATTGGGTTCCAATTTCTTGTGAAACATGATAATATAAACTAAAATATTGCTACTAAGTAGATTTATAGGTGCTACTTTGTTGTTGGTCGGATTTCGGGAAAATAAAGATCATTTTAGGCTTATTTTGCTAATTTGATATGTTTTTCGTTTATATCCATTATTCAAGTAACCCCACCCCCCACACCCCACACCCGCACCCCCCCCTACACGTCCCCCACACCCCCCGCTTGCACGGCCCCGCCCGGCCATGCCAAAAGGCGGATGGCTGCCGGCCAATTTCGCTGCTTTTTGTTTTGTTTTTGAAAAATTTGAACGTCCAATTTATGTTGTTTTATTTGTAGATCGGATTAAAGGAAAAGGAGGCAACAGGTGATTTCACTCCTACCGCACACATGGATGCTTTGCACGAAACTCTAGGAAAGGACCATAGTGGTCGTGTGAGGGCGTGGGAGGTGTCCGCCTCGGCGTGCGAAAGGTATATGGTGAACAATACACTACAACGTCAAAATCAAGTGCAAGTAGTGTGAATTCGGCGTCGGTAGATGTGGAGGCTATCAAATCTGCAATTCGGGAGGAGCTTAGAGAGGAGATGACACATAACTTCAATGCTATGATGGAGCAAATGGGTTTACCGACCTTCCCATTGAAGAAAGGTAGTGATGTTCCATCTAGCCAGCCCGATCGGTGTTCCACAAACATCGATAATCAAACGATACCTGCACCCGATCCACCAATACCCGAGTTGAAGGTAATCACCGTATTTGGTTTAATTTATCACGCTTAATCACTGTGCTTTATTAATTAACTATGTATTGTCCCTAAGTGCATGCAATTCTAAATATGTTGTTTCATCGCAATTAACTATTAATGACTTGTTTTGATTCAAAGGAGGAGACCCCATGCCGACTATTAGTTCAAGAAAAAGATTCTGATAGTCTGATTGTGGTAGCTAGTGGCCATGCACAACCTCCTCGGTGATCGAGTACGAGTGCATCACCGGATAGTGAACAATGATCACTATGTGGTGAGCATCGACTACATTGAGCCCGGTTTTGAAGACTTAGGTCTTCCGATGCCAAAACCGGAGGTTAGTCTACATACACCGAGTGACGCCCATGGTAGTTATGTTACGTGGCCGCGTGCATGGGTGCGATTTTCAGATGAGGTACACCGATAAACATACATATATATATGCGTTAGTTTATGTAATAATCAACTCTGATTATATTACTTTTCTATGTCATATAAATAATAAGTGAACAATATTCTTATTATTACTTTTTAATAGGTTTCAAGGAAGGCTGGTTCACATGACCAGAAGGCTAAAAAGGTCGGTTCACAAAACAAGATGGCTAAGGAGGCAATTGGACGTGCTGAAATTGAACCAATTGTGTTCGATGACCAAGTTAGTATGTCAAACAATCCACTTCTCGAGCCGTTGGTGGTGCAAGGCCTCACTAAGGCATGTTATTGGTTGCATGAGTGTGTTAGCGATTTGCCTGAGAATGCTCCAATACATGTTCCTTTGGGGAAGGAACAATTCAACTACGCTGATGAGTCATCTACATGGATTTCCAAAGACGATGTTAAAGAATTCTTACGTGGAGAAATGTTGAGTGGAACAATGATACAAGCTTTCATGAGGTGATACATATACATATCTTACTTTACAAGTTTATAATAGTTTTCAACTTCCATACATGTATGTTTACTTTTTATTATATGCTTTAATTTCTCAGGTTATTGTGTACTGAATTGAATGAAAAAATGAGTGAGACAAAGATTGGTTGGTTATGTCCAAGTATGATGCGAGATGACAATTGTTTAAAAAACAAAACCGATGTGAAAGAATATCTCGATACTAGTTTAAAACAATCACATCGGTTAGAAGAGAAGTTCATCCTTGTTCCTATATTGAAGCGTAAGCTTGTTACACCAAACTTGATGCTTTACTTTATTTTCTATAACTTTATTACCTTGTTTAGATAACTTGCCTTCTTGTTCCATATATATCGATAACAAAATTCACCGAATTGTTGAATAAGTAACTTTATATTATTTCCTTATATAGTCTCCATTGGACGCTCATTGTGATATGTTTGTCAAATAATCACGTTTACCACTTTGATTCTCTTCGTCGACAACCACCACGGAGCTTACTAGTCAAGTCACTATTGAATAGGTAACTTAACTAGAACAATATGTGTACCTAATATTACACATTTATATATATATATATATATATATATATATATATATATATATATATATATATATATATATATATATATATAATATATATAATAAACATCTTATAATGTATTGATGTAGTGTGATGAAGCACCATTATGGACATGGACTTCGATTAGGAAAAGCTCCTATTTGGATATCAGTTGAGGTAACTACTTTGGTGAATCTTATGTCTAACCATTTATTTTCATATACTTTAAATTTAACATGAATGTTTTTGGATGTTTAAATTTGGTGAATTTCAGTGTCCGCAACAAAAGAATGGTCTTGATTGTGGCTATTACGTACTGCGGTACATGTTTGATATAGTCAACCGTTGTACTGACATCGATTATCTTCAAAAGGTATGTAACTAATTAGTTTATTTAATTTAGATTAAATTGATAGGTAAGAATTAGTTTATTTTGGAAATTGTAGCATGTAACATGTAGCTAGTTTTGGGAGGTGAAATAGCTCAAATTCACAAAAAACGACCCCGAAACGAACCTAAAAATTGAACTTCTAATCTTTTGCTCCTAAATTTCACATTAACACTTCAAGTATGCATAAAGTAAGTGGTGTGTGTTAGTTTTGCTCCTATGTGTAACATGTAGGTAGTTTTGGGAAGTAAAATAGCTCAAATTCACAAAAAACGACCCCGAAACGAACCTAAAAATTGAACTTCTAATCTTTTGCACCAAAATATGACATTAACACTTCAACTACGCATAAAGTAAGTGGTGTGTGTTAGTTTTGCTCCTATGTGTAACATGTAGGTAGTTTTGGGAAGTAAAATAGCTCAAATTCACAAAAAACGACCCCGAAACGAACCTAAAATTTAAACTTCTAATCTTTTGTACCTAAGTGTGACTTATATACTTCAACTATGCATAAAGTAAGTGGTGTGTGTTAGTTTTGCTCCTATGTGTAACATGTAGGTAGTTTTGGGAAGTAAAATAGCTCAAATTCACAAAAAACGACCCCGAAACGAACCTAAAAATTGAACTTCTAATCTTTTGCACCAAAATATGACATTAACACTTCAACTATGCATAAAGTAAGTGGTGTGTGTTAGTTTTGCTCCTATGTGTAACATGTAGGTAGTTTTGGGAAGTAAAATAACTCAAATTCACAAAAAACGACCCCGAAACGAACCTAAAAATTAAACTTCTAATCTTTTGTACCTAAGTGTGACTTATATACTTCAACTATGCATAAAGTAAGTGGTGTGTGTTAGTTTTGCTCCTATGTGTAACATGTAGGTAGTTTTGGGAAGTAAAATAGCTCAAATTCACAAAAAACGACCCCGAAACGAACCTAAAAATTGAACTTCTAATCTTTTGCACCAAAATATGACATTAACACTTCAACTATGCATAAAGTAAGTGGTATGTGTTAGTTTTGCTCCTATGTGTAACATGTAGGTAGTTTTGGGAAGTAAAATAGCTCAAATTCACAAAAAACGACCCCGAAACGAACCTAAAAATTGAACTTCTAATCTTTTGCACCAAAATATGACATTAACACTTCAACTATGCATAAAGTAAGTGGTGTGTGTTAGTTTTGCTCCTATGTGTAACATGTAGGTAGTTTTGGGAAGTGAAATAGATCAAATTCACAAAAAACGACCCCGAAACGAACCTAAAAATTGAACTTCTAATCTTTTGTACCTAAGTGTGACTTATATACTTCAACTATGCATAAAGTAAGTGGCGTGTGTTAGTTTTGCTCCTATATGTAACATGTAGGTAGTTTTGGGAAGTGAAATAGCTCAAATTCACATAAAAACGACCCCGAAACGAACCTAAAAATTGAACTTCTAATCTTTTGCTCCTAAATTTCACATTAACACTTCAAGTATGTATAAAGTAAGTGGTGTGTGTTAGTTTTGCTCCTATGTGTAACTTGTAGGTAGTTTTGGGAAGTAAAATAGCTCAAATTCACAAAAAACGACCCCGAAACGAACCTACAAATTGAACTTCTAATCTTTTGCACCAAAATATGACATTAACACTTCAACTATGCATAAAGTAAGTGGTGTGTGTTAGTTTTGCTCCTATGTGTAACATGTAGGTAGTTTTGGGAAGTGAAATAGATCAAATTCACAAAAAACGACCCCGAAACGAACCTAAAAATTGAACTTCTAATCTTTTGTACCTAAGTGTGACTTATATACTTCAACTATGCATAAAGTAAGTGGCGTGTGTTAGTTTTGCTCCTATATGTAACATGTAGGTAGTTTTGGGAAGTGAAATAGCTCAAATTCACATAAAAACGACCCCGAAACGAACCTAAAAATTGAACTTCTAATCTTTTGCTCCTAAATTTCACATTAACACTTCAAGTATGTATAAAGTAAGTGGTGTGTGTTAGTTTTGCTCCTATATGTAACTTGTAGGTAGTTTTGGGAAGTAAAATAGCTCAAATTCACAAAAACGACCCCGAAACGAACCTACAAATTGAACTTCTAATCTTTTGCACCAAAATATGACATTAACACTTCAACTATGCATAAAGTAAGTGGTGTGTGTTAGTTTTGCTCCTATGTGTAACATGTAGGTAGTTTTGGGAAGTAAAATAGCTCAAATTCACAAAAAACGACCCCGAAACGAACCTAAAAATTAAACTTCTAATCTTTTGTACCTAAGTGTGACTTATATACTTCAACTATGCATAAAGTAAGTGGTGTGTGTTAGTTTTGCTCCTATGTGTAACATGTAGGTAGTTTTGGGAAGTAAAATAGCTGAAATCACAAAAAACGACCCCGAAACGAACCTACAAATTGAACTTCTAATCTTTTGCACCAAAATATGACATTAACACTTCAACTATGCATAAAGTAAGTGGTGTGTGTTAGTTTTGCTCCTATGTGTAACATGTAGGTAGTTTTGGGAAGTGAAATAGATCAAATTCACAAAAAACGACCCCGAAACGAACCTAAAAATTGAACTTCTAATCTTTTGTACCTAAGTGTGACTTATATACTTCAACTATGCATAAAGTAAGTGGCGTGTGTTAGTTTTGCTCCTATATGTAACATGTAGGTAGTTTTGGGAAGTGAAATAGCTCAAATTCACATAAAATGACCCCAAAACGAACCTAAAAATTGAACTTCTAATCTTTTGCTCCTAAATTTCACATTAACACTTCAAGTATGTATAAAGTAAGTGGTGTGTGTTAGTTTTGCTCCTATGTGTAACTTGTAGGTAGTTTTGGGAAGTAAAATAGCTCAAATTCACAAAAAACGACCCCGAAACGAACCTACAAATTGAACTTCTAATCTTTTGCACCAAAATATGACATTAACACTTCAACTATGCATAAAGTAAGTGGTGTGTGTTAGTTTTGCTCCTATGTGTAACATGTAGGTAGTTTTGGGAAGTGAAATAGATCAAATTCACAAAAAACGACCCCGAAACGAACCTAAAAATTGAACTTCTAATCTTTTGTACCTAAGTGTGACTTATATACTTCAACTATGCATAAATTAAGTGGCGTGTGTTAGTTTTGTTCCTATATGTAACATGTAGGTAGTTTTGGGAAGTGAAATAGCTCAAATTCACATAAAACGACCCCGAAACGAACCTAAAAATTGAACTTCTAATCTTTTGCTCCTAAATTTCACATTAACACTTCAAGTATGTATAAAGTAAGTGGTGTGTGTTAGTTTTGCTCCTATATGTAACTTGTAGGTAGTTTTGGGAAGTAAAATAGCTCAAATTCACAAAAACGACCCCGAAACGAACCTACAAATTGAACTTCTAATCTTTTGCACCAAAATATGACATTAACACTTCAACTATGCATAAAGTAAGTGGTGTGTGTTAGTTTTGCTCCTATGTGTAACATGTAGGTAGTTTTGGGAAGTAAAATAGCTCAAATTCACAAAAAACGACCCCGAAACGAACCTAAAAATTAAACTTCTAATCTTTTGTACCTAAGTGTGACTTATATACTTCAACTATGCATAAAGTAAGTGGTGTGTGTTAGTTTTGCTCCTATGTGTAACATGTAGGTAGTTTTGGGAAGTAAAATAGCTCAAATTCACAAAAAACGACCCCGAAACGAACCTAAAAATTGAACTTCTAATCTTTTGCACCAAAATATGACATTAACACTTCAACTATGCATAAAGTAAGTGGTGTGTGTTAGTTTTGCTCCTATGTGTAACATGTAGGTAGTTTTGGGAAGTGAAATAGATCAAATTCACAAAAAACGACCCCGAAACGAACCTAAAAATTGAACTTCTAATCTTTTGTACCTAAGTGTGACTTATATACTTCAACTATGCATAAAGTAAGTGGCGTGTGTTAGTTTTGCTCCTATATGTAACATGTAGGTAGTTTTGGGAAGTGAAATAGCTCAAATTCACATAAAACGACCCCGAAACGAACCTAAAAATTGAACTTCTAATCTTTTGCTCCTAAATTTCACATTAACACTTCAAGTATGTATAAAGTAAGTGGTGTGTGTTAGTTTTGCTCCTATGTGTAACTTGTAGGTAGTTTTGGGAAGTAAAATAGCTCAAATTCACAAAAAACGACCCCGAAACGAACCTACAAATTGAACTTCTAATCTTTTGCACCAAAATATGACATTAACACTTCAACTATGCATAAAGTAAGTGGTGTGTGTTAGTTTTGCTCCTATGTGTAACATGTAGGTAGTTTTGGGAAGTGAAATAGATCAAATTCACAAAAAACGACCCGAAACGAACCTAAAAATTGAACTTCTAATCTTTTGTACCTAAGTGTGACTTATATACTTCAACTATGCATAAAGTAAGTGGCGTGTGTTAGTTTTGCTCCTATATGTAACATGTAGGTAGTTTTGGGAAGTGAAATAGCTCAAATTCACATAAAACGACCCCGAAACGAACCTAAAAATTGAACTTCTAATCTTTTGCTCCTAAATTTCACATTAACACTTCAAGTATGTATAAAGTAAGTGGTGTGTGTTAGTTTTGCTCCTATGTGTAACTTGTAGGTAGTTTTGGGAAGTAAAATAGCTCAAATTCACAAAAAACGACCCCGAAACGAACCTACAAATTGAACTTCTAATCTTTTGCACCAAAATATGACATTAACACTTCAACTATGCATAAAGTAAGTGGTGTGTGTTAGTTTTTCTCCTATGTGTAACATGTAGGTAGTTTTGGGAAGTAAAATAGCTCAAATTCACAAAAAACGACCCCGAAACGAACCTAAAAATTAAACTTCTAATCTTTTGTACCTAAGTGTGACTTATATACTTCAATTATGCATAAAGTAAGTGGTGTGTGTTAGTTTTGCTCCTATGTGTAACATGTAGGTAGTTTTGGGAAGTAAAATAGCTCAAATTCACAAAAAACGACCCCGAAACGAACCTAAAAATTGAACTTCTAATCTTTTGCACCTAAATGTGACTTATATACTTCAACTATGCATAAAATAAGTGGTGTGTGTTAGTTTTGCTTCTATATGTAACATGTAGGTAGTTTTGGGAAGTGAAATAGCTCAAATTCACAAAAATCGTCCCCCAAATGAACCTAAAAATTGAACTTCTAATCTTGTGCACCTAAATTTGACATTAACATTTCAAGTATGCATAAAGTATGCATATATAACATGCATGTAGTTAGTTTTGGGATGTAAAATAGCTCAAATTCACAAAAATCGACAAAATCAACTCAAAACTTGGCTGTTTAATTAGCTAATTAATTGCAAGAGTTAGTTGTTATTATATATTGTAAATGTTTGACTTCATCTTATTAATTTATTATATTCATATTATTGCAAGGTTTACATGGATAACGACGCACCAAGGTTGGATGAATTCACAATTGAAGAGTTGGATGAAGTTCGAAACAAGTTGGCTACCTACATTTGTGAAGATTGTCTATGACATTGGTTAGGATTTTGCAAGAACTAGCTAGAAGTTCGAAACAAGTTGGCAAGCTATTCGGTTGTTGCGTTAATGTAGCTTTTTGTATTAGAATTAATATTTGCCTTAATATGTACTCTTTAACATTATTATTATTATATATATAGAATTATTACATATATAATTGGGAACTCTATATATATATGCATTATGAGGTTTGTAATATGGTACAAAGCAAAGCAGCAAGGAACCAGCGACACAGGGAACGAGCGCATATGAACGAGCGCATATATAATATTATAGAGCTGAATTTTATAAAAAAAAATTATTACCAAAAGGGCTGCGGTTAATAGAGAAAACCGCAGCCCTTAATACTGCAAGGGCTGCGGTTCGTAACCGCAGCCCTTCCTATATATTAAGGGCTGCTACTCTAATTGTTGCGGTCAAAAAACGCAGCACTTAGGCCACTTTTGACCGCAGCCCTTAGGCTTTTTTCCACTAGTGCTTGTTGACACAATGACACTCACACTATTAGAAAATTGAGTTAGTATTTGTAATGGCTGGAGACTGTTGGGTGAAAATATATTTATGACTGAACTTGTGATCACCCTACCTAGAGGTGTCAAAAACTAGGCCGACCCATGGGTGAACCCGCATGCGACCCAGACCCAACATGTTCTGAGCCGAGAGTGGTCGGTTGGAAAGCCGACCCATTCCGACCCAGCGTCCACCTGTGCCCAGTTGAACTCGTGGAATTGGTTACCCAACCTGAACTGGGCCGACCCAGGTGGACCCGTGACCAGTTGCACCCGTGAACAACGACCCAGACCCAACTTGTTTCCGACCCAAAACTAACCCGCACCCAACTTCACCCGTCAATGACCCAGTTAAACCCACCCAGTTATGACCCAACCCAGTTAGCAGCCGACCCAGTTGTGACCCAACCTACTTATCACCGACCCAGTTATCACCCAACCCAGTTACCACCAGACCCAGTTACCACCCGACCCAACTAAACCCGACCTAAAACCATTTCGACCCAATACAACCCGACCCAAAACCATTCCTACCCAACTTCACCATGTTATAAAGATATAGGTGGCTATGTGTAGAGCTGTCAGTTTGGTTAATGAACTGCTAGTTGAACTGAACAAACTGAAAATTGAATTGAAGTAAACTGAAGTGGGAGTAATCGTAACTGAAATCAACTGAAAAATGATGAACTGAAACTGAAATAAACTGTAAATGAAAAACCAAAATTGAACTGCAACTGAACTGAAACAAACTGTAACTGAAAATAACTGTGAAAAAACTGAAAAGTTGATCGATCAACTGAACTGAACTAAACTGAATATTTAACTGAATTAACTGAACTGATTTAAACATAAACTGAACTGAAACCGATTTAAATGGGAACTATTTTAAACCGTTTTCTAACTGTAACCGAACCGAATTCACATATTACCCAAATTCATGATAGTACTCCAATTCACATACAAATTTTATCATGATAATTTTTAATTAGTACTTGAATTTATGACGTAGTATAACTTAATTTCTTGATAATTTTCAACTATGTCAAATCCACTTATTTTACACTCCAAATCGAATTTACATTTTACCCAACTTTATGATATACTCTCACTATCATTATAATGTTATTATTAATATATGAATTTATGACATTATAGCTTTATTTCATTTTAAATTGATAATTTCAATTACAACAAACTTGTACAAAAGTATGAGATATAACTTTATTTCAGTTATAAGTTTATTTCTTTCGTAACTATTAACACCATATTACTTACTATAAATCAATTCAATCTCCCCTCTAAGATGATTTTCTCTATTACTTACTAATACTATAAGTGATTGAATATACATATTAAGATTATCACAAAATTACTGTATTGAAAATCGTATCAATAAATAGACAAAATTGACATTTTATTTATCATTCTCCAATATTCAAATTTTACAAAACTATTTTAATCATACAAACAACAAAAATTTGATAAATTACAAAGTAGTAATAAGCATGAATTTAAACAACCGCCATAGCAATCAAGGGTTTTGCCCATTTCAACTCTTCCAATTTAGAGGCTACAAAAACCAACAAAAATAAGAACATCATAAATTATCAATTTGATTAATTAAAATAAGAAACAATTTCAAATGAAATACAAATTACCTTTAAACTTACCATTACCATTGGGAAAATATAAATTGAATACAGACTACAATATTGATTTGCCTTTATACACAAACTAGAAACACAAAATATAAAAATGGAACAACATTTCCAAGTCCTTGAGCAAGATCACCACTGATTAGTTTTTTACTTCATCACAAACAAAACGCAAAGACAACCAAAGTAAAGCAACCAATTGAAATCAACAAAATAAACTCATATGATTTAGATATGGCCTAAAATTATATATATAATAGTAGATTATCAATTTAGAAAGCTATTGGTAGTAGCTTACCATAATGTTGACATCTAGCTCCAAGCAAAGAAAAGCAAAGAACAGATATAAGAACACATGTATGATGCATAAACTACCAGCCAGAAGATTGACTAGTTTGTTTTAAGGTAAAAAGTGAGATGTAAGTTTCCCTCACCTTTTCAAAGCTTCCTTTAACCAAGCTAGCCTACTACATTTCTTCCTGTATAGAGTTCAAACTAATCATGATTAATTAAGAAAGCTATTGATTTTGATAGAACGAAAGATATAACACCCTTTTAAATGGTAAAAATACAAAAGTACATTTGACATAAGAGTAAAGTTGGGAACCCAAAAGTTTAGAAGCACAGCTTCACAAAATCTAAACTTCACAACAACAACAACAACAAAAAAAAAACAAAGGTTTAGACTTTAGAGAAGAAATTGATACCCAGTTACTAGAATTTGCGGTAATTACATCCACATGAAAACCGACGACTTTACGGGTTCAACTCTCGGCTTCGACACCTCTGCTACAAAGAAAAACACTATCAAACCAACGAAATCAGTCATCAACTTCAAAAACAAATACAAACAATCAAGTAATTCGAGCAAAAAATAGGCAAAATCGAAAAGCCCTAATTCGATTTATAAGGTTCGAGTTTTTGAACAAAATTTATCAGAAATGGAACAAATTCACGCCACTTACTTGTTTTAGTGAAAATAATCCATCTAATGAAAAGTAATTTTGTTTTTTGTTTTGGGCTTTTTTCGCGTTGAGATTTTTGAAGATTTGAAATGAGATGGAGAAGTTGGTGTAATTGGAGGAGTTTTTATGGAGAGGATTGGAAATGGAAGAAAGTGGGCAGGAACTCTGAAATGTGTTTGAGATGGAGGGTTAGGATCGTTTGATGGAAGATGTTATCTACGGTTCACGGTTGCTTTATGATGAGTACACAGATTTCAATCCGTGTATTTACATATTGACTAATAGGAAATGAGCTTTGTTTTTTTATTTGAAAACATAAGAGAAAACAAATGAGCCCATTGGAGATTATTTTTAACAGTAATAATTCGATATGTAAGACATCATTATTCTAAAATATATTATTATTATTATTATTATTATTATTATTATTATTATTATTATTATTATTATTATTATTATTATTATTATTATTATTTATTATTATTATTATTATTATTATTATTATTATTATTATTATTATGCAATAAGAATTTGTTAGTTCAATCCATGTGGTCATAGATTATTATTATTATTATTATTATTATTATTATTATTATTATTATTATTATTATTATTATTATTATTATTATTATTATTATTATTATTATTATTATTATCTATTTAGTGACAAGTTCAATCCATTTGGTTCTCACATTGTTTAATCCATTTAGTGACAAGTTTAATTCATTCAGTAAGACTGTAGAGCTAGTTTATACAACGAATTAAGCTCGTGTAGTTCACGGAAATTTTTAAAATATCTTTAAGCATTAATTATATAATTTCTTACATTATACCAAGCAGAGAGTCGATAAAAATACTTTTCATGCAGTTTACATATTCGTTGAAATTTTATAACACATGCTATAATACATTAATCTAATACATTGATCTCATGCTATGATTTGCTTATCGAGTTATAACAGCAACAACAAAAACGTAATTGTGCGTTTGTTGATGTAAAGAAACCATAGTTAATAGAAAATAGCTATGATATATTGAATTTCAAAGTGAATATAACTTAATGAAGATTAACTTAAATGCAGTATTGTTACTTTCAATTAGCTTATCCTAAGTCACTAATACATTCATTAATCTCATACCGTAATACCTTGTTTCAACTGAATTATATGTTTTAGTTCTGAAATGAATTTAACTCAAAACACTAATAGCCTAAATAGAGTATTGTTATCTTAAATTAGCTTATTGACTTACATAGATACATTATCAATCACATCCAATAACAACTTTTTTTAATTCAATTAGATGTTTTTACTCTCAAAGATTAACTTAAACAAAGTATAGTTATCTTGAACTAGCTTATCGACTTACATTAATACATCCATCTAGTCCAACAACAACATGCATGTTTCAGTTCAATTAGATGTTTTTAGTTTCAAAATGCATTTCACATAAAGATGATTAATAACAACATGCATATGTCTCCATCTTCGTACGATCATACTTTAGTCTTCAACTCTACATATTATTAACTTATTATATCTAATATTCTAATCTCATATTTTCATTTCTTAATTTCTAATTCTTTAATTCTAACTCTATTTGTTGCTATATAGTGACTCAGTGAGAGTGACTAAGTCGCTAACTAACTAAATGTTTAAGTTTAAAAGTTTATTGACTCTAATCAATAATAATAGGTATGGACTTATGCCTTAGCCCTTATGGTTGTTACTTGAATACTTGTTAGACATGTTAGTTGTCACAAATGACTAATCCAAACTAGTAGTACCAACTCCAAGTATTAATCATGTGATCATTCATTCATTTGATGATTGATATTTGAATATTTGATATTTTGATCATTATTTTTTAATGATTAAATTCATTAATTTTAAATCTATAATGTGTATATAATAATGCAAATATACAAATATGCAATCATGAATAAGAATAACCCGATGGGCAATAGCCAATAATATAACTATATAAATTATAAGTCTCGGTTTAGTAACTTTTTAAATTAGTAATATAAGTATCAATGTATTATCACAAAATTCACAATGACTCAACCACAATTCACGATATCAGTATATCATTATATCACATGTTAATTGTTATAACTTTCGATTTCGTAACTTAATATATATATATATATATATATATATATATATATATAATATAATATAATATATGAAAACGCCAAAACGGCAATTGTAAACATTAGGCTCTTCAAGAGTCCAAGCGTGCTCGAAAGACGGCTACATCCAAACAAACTCCACCTAAATTATTCTGAAAGCCAGCTTAAGGCCTTAAGCCGACCCAATCGCACCCGATGTCGCCTTGTTCCGAGAGACGATTCATTTCGACCCAAGTCATTCCGATAGCCGATTTGTTCCGACCCAAGTCAATACGCCGCCGTTTTGACGCTTTAGCCGACCAAATCCTATCGAGAGCCGATTTATTCCGACCCAAATCATTCCGAAAGCCGATTTCTTCCGACCCAAGTCATTCCGAGAGCCGATTTATTCCGACCCAAGTCATTCCGATACCGATTTCTTCCGACCAAAGTCATTCCGAAAAGCCGATTTATTCCGACCGAAGTCATTCCGATACCGATTTCTTTCGACCCAAGTCATTCCGAAAGCCGATTTGTTCCGACCCAAGTCATTCCGAAAGACGATTTCTTCCGACCCAAGTCATTCCGAAAGCCGATTTCTTCCGACCCAAGTCATTCCGATAGCCGATTTCTCTGACCCAAGTTATTTCGAAAGCCGATTTATTCCGACCCAAGTTATTCCAAAAGCCGATTTGGGCCGACTTCACCTTGTTCCATTCCGACCCAGTCCCATCCGACCCAGTTCCGAGAGCCCCTCGCCTAGTTGAAACCGACCCAAGTCAACCCGACCCACCCAGTTCTGACCCATGGCACACTCTCACCCAGATTATTTCGACCCATATCATTCCGACCCAGGTTGGGTCAACCCAGACCCACTCAGTGACCCAGATTGACACCATTAACCCTACCATTCTGCCCTTGCATAAGGTTTTTCTCTCCAGGTCTTTAGATGTGACTTTCCTTACAAATTTTCTAGATATTCATTACTTTTAAAAAAGAGCCTCAAATATAATGTTGGCAATGTAGCTTAGCACATAGAACATACATCTATTTTAGAAATAATTGTAAACTAAATGATTGTAGTCTAATAACTTATTTTGCTCTCTTGCTTCCTTTTCAGTGGTGGGAAAGGAACTCATATACCAATCAAAACTTACACGAATATTGCAATCTTCGCTTGGAGGAAATCCAAGAATTGCAATAATATGTTCTTTGAGTCCAGCATTCAGTCATGTTGAACAACCACGTAATACACTGCTGTTTGCAACTGTACAAGTATTGAGAATAATTGTGTTAACCTAGATTGGTTAACCATGACATTATTGTATATATAGGAGAGTATATTACATACCTAATACTAATAGCATTCCTTTCTGTCTTGTGTACATAAAATATTACACTAATACACCCCCTCAATCTTTACGGGGTGAAACAACAGATAGATTGGAACGATGTTTAGTAAACAAATCAGTAGATAGGCCTTTAGTAAGAATGTCAGCAACCTGCAACTGGGTAGGAACATAACGAACCATAAGACGTAGCTCCTTTGGCAACCATCTCACGAACAAAATGGTAATCAACATCAATATGTTTACTTCGACCATGATGAACCGGATTAGCAGTGAGATAAGTAGCAGAAACATTATCACAATACAATATCACAGGTCGACGAAGGAAATAACCTAGGTCGGCAAGAAGTTGCCGGAGCCAAATAGTATTCGCAGAAGTGTATACAACTGCCCTATATTCAGCTTCAGTGGAGGATTTAGAAACAATAGGTTGCTTTTTCGAGCGCCAGGAAATCAAATTATTCCCAAGGAAGACAACATATCCAGTAGTAGAGTGGCAAGTATCAGGACAACCCGCCCAATCGGCATCAGAGTAGGCAATAGCAACAGTTACAGAACTGTTGCTATGTAGAAACAGACCAAAAGTCAAGGTGCCCTGTAGATATCTGAAAATTCTTTTCACAGCATGAAGGTGAGTAGTACGACGAGCATGCATAAACTAAGACACCATATTAACAACATAAGCAATATCTGGACGAGTCATAGTCAAGTATTGCAAAGCACCAACCATAATACGATAATCTCTGGGATCAGTAAGAAGTTCTCCGTCAAGAAGAGACAACATAACTCTAGAAACAACAGGTGTGCGAACTGGTATAACAGTATGAAGATGAAATTTGCGAAGTAAATCAGAAACATACTTATTTTGAGATAACAATAAACAAGATGGAGTACGCACAACCTGAACACCAAAGAAATAATGAAGATCCCCTAAATTCGTCATAGCAAACTGAAAAGAAAGAACAAAGATGATTTCTAAACAAGATTAGAGCTACTACCAGTGCGAACAATGTCATCAACATATAGCAGGAGGATAAGAAGATGACCACGAAGTTTGAGAGTGAACATGGAAGTGTCAGAACTGATGCACTTGAAACCAATAGATAATAAGAAATTGCTGAAATGAGAGAACCAAGCTCGAGGAGCTTGTTTCAAACCATAAATGGACTTACGAAGACGACAAATATGGGTTGGTTTAGATGGATGAACAATACCTGGAGGTTGACGCATATAAACTTCTTCATAAAGAAAGTCATGAAGAAAAGCATTTTTGACATCTAATTGACGAATAGTCCATTTGAAAGAAACAACAATAGTAAGAACTAAGCGAACAGTAGTAGGCTTAACAACAAGACTAAAGGTTTCAAAGTAATCAATACCTACCTGCTGGTGATTTCCAAAAACAACAAGTCTAGCTTTGAACCGCTCCACTGAACCATCAAAATTGTACTTAATCCGATAAACCCATTTACAACCAAGTAAATTCTTATCATAGTTGTGAGGTGCCAACTCCAATGTATTATTTTTTTAATCAAAGCCATGTATTCATCAAGCATAGCTTGACGCCAATGAGAATCTTTAGATGCTTGTTTAAAGTTAGTTGGTTCAGACTCAATAACATCAGTTTTTAAGTTCATTAATATGCGGGGCTTTGACACACCATCTTTTAACCGAGTGACCATAGGATGATGGTTTAAGACAACGGGAGAAGTGGAGGTGTAAGGGGATTAAAAAACACTAGAGCTCTTAGTTTGGGAGGAATCACAAGAGGACAAGGGGGGATTTGGGGCAGCATCACACCCCTTGGAGGTGTGCGGCCTAGCGACAAGAGGAAGCAGCCCAGCAGCAGGCGCTGGAGGCCCAGTGTGCTATGCAGCAGACTCAGGGGGGGTGAGGGGATCCAGGGGGCGAGGGAGGCCCAGCGTGTGGATCAGCCAACACGGAAGGGGTGTGAATGGACCCATGGGGCGCTGGAGGCCCAACGCTTGGATCAACAAGGGATGAAGGGGAGGGGGTGTGCCATTGGGCGCTGGAGGCCCAGCGGGGGAATCAACAAGGACCGAAGGGGAGGGGGATCCATAGGGAGCTTGGGAGCCATTGGGCCCAACAGAAGACACGGAAGGGTGGGGGGAGGTAGCTGGGCATGCGGACGGGTGTCCCGTGGCATGGGGTGCAAGGCCTCGAGTGCTCTCAGGCGAAGAAGGCCACGAGGAAGTCGTGGCATTAGCCTTGGCACACACACATCAACATATTTGGGGGGGATGGGAGACACACAAGCAACATTGGTGGGACTCCAATCAACATGCAAGACCGAGGGAGACGTATAAGGGATGGAAGACTTGGAGCCAACTAGAGTGCGATAGGGAAATTTATGCTTATGAAAAAGAACATGACGACTGATATATACCTTGTTGATGACAGGATCAAGACAACGATAACCTTTATAATCAACAGCATATCCAATAAAAACACATTGTTTTGATTTAGGTTGTCGTTTGTTGATTATTGAATCCATGAGCAATAGAAAACACGCACAACCAAATGTTTTCAAAAAATGGTAAGAAGGTGGATGATGAAATAGTTTTTCAAAAGGAGAAACACCCCCTATAGGCAACCTATTGATAGTGTAGGTGGCGGTGTACGAAGCATCAATCCAAAATTCAGTAGGGAAATCAAAATGAATAGGCATAGTACGAGTCATTTCAACAATATGATGATGTTTGCGTTCCGCAACACTGTTTTGAGCTTGAGTATGGGCACATGATTTTGAAAAACAATACCATTGTCATGAAAATGTTGAAGAAGGGGGCAATTATCGAATTCCTTACCTCCATCACTTTGGAATAATTTTAATCTTGCAATTAAATATATTTTCCACCATCTTTTGAAAAACAAGAAATTGAAGCATCTGTAAAGGATAAATCCATGAATATCGTGAGAAATCATCAACAAAAATAACATAATATTTATAAAATTGATTGGACAGAACAGGAGATTGCCAAAGATCACTATGAATTTTATATAATGGATATGGAGAAAAATGTTCAACTGGTTCAAAAGGTAATCGATGTATTTTTCCGAACTTACAACCAACGCAATCATCATGAAATTTATAAGTACATGAGATAGACTTATTTGAACATAAAGATCCTAAAACTCTAGATGAAGTATGACCAAGACGAGCATGCCAAACATCTCCATACTCCTTAGTGGCTAGCAATGCAGGAACAGAAGACGCAGTGGTGACAAGTTTGGGTTGAATGGGATAGACACCTTGCTTACTAGATCCCCGAAGCAGAACCTCCCCCGTTGTCTTATCCTTAACATAAACAGAGTTTTTATCAAAACATACAACATAATCATTATCTTGACACAACTTGTTTATCGATAATAAATTATGTTTCAGTTGAGGCACATGACAAACAGAATACAAAGTAAGAGGACGACTTGAAGTTTTTAATGTCAAATTGCCGACACCTTTAATGGGGAGATAGGTACCATTTCCAACTACAATAGAACTTGACCCAGTGTAAGGAAGAATAGCATAATGAGTCAAGTGGGATGTAGCTCCCGAATCCGGGTACCAAACTGAGTCATTTACTTCACCACCAACAGATAGTGCAGCTAAGGCTCGAATGACACTATCCGGGGAAGAAGGAACACAACTAGAATTGAAACGTTGTGGGCAATGAGCAGCTTGATGATCTAGAAACCAACAAAGACCACAAGTATCGAAAGTAGGGGTAGAGCTTAAATTGCCACTTGGCGGGTTATTTCCTGCTGATGACAGATCATTAGTAATAGAATCAATGCAAGGCAGACTAGAAAATGACAAGTTAGAATATGTACTCATACCATTTTGACGTCCCCGATTAGCATTGTTATTTGTGTTATCAGATCCGCGAGCATTGGATTGACCACCACTGTTGCGATTGTTATTATTGCGACCATTATTATCACCTTTATTCTTATTATTCTTGCCTTTATTTCGGCCACCAGAATTATTCTTATTGGAAGAAGAACTAGAACCAAAGGACTGAACAACAACCAAGGCATGATGAGAGGATGAATTAGACCCATCCTTGGAGCTTTTAACACGTTGTTCATGAAGCAGTAGCTTAGGATATAAATCATCAAAGTTAAGCGGAAATGGATAATGAAGCAATGTGGTAACAATATGATCATACTCAGAATCACGATCCAAACCAAACAGAGTGAACTGAACTAAATCTTGATTAGACACAGGACACTGAATTGCAGCAAATGAGTCAGCAATGACTTTTATCTCACGTAAATAACCATCCATAGACTGAGATTCTGTCTTTTTAATATGAGAAAATCAACCCTTCAATTCCATAGAACGTGCCATACTCGCATGCATAAAACGGGATTGTAAATGATTCCAAATATCCACAAAGGTGTGCAAATCATGAACATCAACAAAAACATCACAAAATGAAGTTACAAAAATCCAGGTTTTAACTTGTTGATCAATACGAAGATATTCATAGAAATGCAAATTAGGAATCGAATAACCATGTCCATCAAGGACAGTTGAGATAGGAATAGAAGCCGTAACATCGACTATACTAAGCAATCAAGCAAGTAAATTGTGTTTTCCATAAAAGATAATCCTTAAGCGTAGGGATGTCAATGGTTATGGACCCTACCCGGATCCGTAGATCCAGAACTGTTTTTAGCAAATTTGGATCCTCAAATTTTGGACCCTACGGATCCGGGTCAGATATGGATCCTAGTTTTTAAAAATGGATATGGACCGGGTCCTAAATTATTACCCCGGATTCGGATCCGAATCCGTTTACCCGTTTTTTTGATGTTATTTTAGAATATATAATTAAAAGGGTAAAACTTAATGTTATTTATGCTTGGATTTGTTATATTAAGGTTGAATGCTTGTTTACTTCAACATCGACAAATGAAGATGCTAAATAGCATTGTTTTGCTCTTCAAAATCATTAATTATTGTGAAAATTAGGGTTGTTTGAAGAAAAAAGGTTAGGATCCGTTTTGGATCTGGATCCGGATCCGGATCCTCAATTTATTACCCAGCAGATCCGGGTTGGATCTGGATCCATGCATGAAAAACGGATATGGATCCATGCCTGAAAAACGGATCTGGATCTAGATCTTAGAGCATCGAATCCAGATCCTACCCATTGACATCCCTACTCAGGAGAAGAAAAAGTGATGGTTATCAAATTAGTGAGATTCGGGGCAGACAGCTGTGGGAGACTGCAGACCAGCGGCGAAACACTAGTAGACTCTGAGATAGCAGTGCCCATGGGAGATGACTGCAAAGAGGGGTGATGAAACCCTGGCGAAAACTGCGGGGTAGCACGCAAAGGAGAGCATCGTGGGCTACACACTTGCCGAGGCAAGAGAACCACGCGAGGAGGGCTGCGTCGGGGTAGCACGCAAAGGAGAGCATCGTGGGCTACACACTTGCCGAGGCAAGAGAACCACGCGAGGAGGGCTGCGTCGAGGACGAGGCAACAGCAGCGGAAGAAGGTGTGGATGAGGCGGCATCCATGGAGGATGACAGGCCAAAGGAAGAAAACATAGAGAGGAAAAGTATATATTTTAACCTAGGGTTGTGATACCACGTACAAGTATTGAGAATAATTGTGTTAACCTAGATTGGTTAACCCTGACATTATATATATAGGAGAGTATATTACGAACCTAATACTAATAAAATTCCTTTCTATCTTGTGTACATACAATATTACACTAATAGCAACAAGTGCAAAGGAGATTACAAACACTACTAGGGTGAATGCAGTAAGATAATCTTTACAAAAACTCTAGATCTTTAGACTAAAACTCATGTTAACACTAGTACACTAACACGTAATTATGCAATGCAGTTCAAATTATGCATGAGTTTACTTTCCAGAGCCTCTTTGCTCTGCCTTTTGGTTTTTTATCGCAAAATCTTCGTCTATTTAGCAACTAATTTTCTCTGGTCAGGTTGTTTCATAACAACAGATGGTTAAGCATCTACAACATGAAGTTGCTAGAGTGGAAGCTGAGTTGAGTAAGTCCATAATGATAACCTGCATGTTCATCAGCTTTAAAGGCTCTGCTGATTGAGAAAAATGCAAAAATTCAAAAGGGATGCTTCATAACTAGTGATTCATGTGAAAACCATTTGATTTCATACTGGTATATTGTTTAGGGCAAACAGAAGACCATTGCAGCTTTTTGCTGTGTTAGAATTACCAAATTCTCAAACTATATACTTCCTCCATTCCAAATAAAATGCAACAAATGCACTTTTTCACTATTCTCACTTTTCACTTTTGACTTAGATCTGTGATTTATACATAAGGAAAAACATAGTCAAATGGGATCTTGTTAGATTTGTCTCGAGATATACTTTCATAAAATGTAATTTTTATAAATTTTTTACTTATATGTAATTATATATATTTGTGGTCAAAATAATGCATCGTGATGCGTAAAATTGCATTTGTTGCATATAATTCGAAACGGAGGAAGTATATATTTATCCACCAACCCTGATAAACCTAAAATTATTGCAGGAGTCCGTACCTAGTAGAAAATAATATTTCTCCTGTTCTCCATGTTAACTATTACCTTATCCCCTACTCTCTCTAGTCTCTACACCGAACCGAAGTACCGCTTTGTTATCGACTTATCACACAACATAATTTCAACTTGTTAGGAGACATTATATTCATCTACAAAAATATGTTTCAAAGCTTATTAGGTCTAATAATCAAGGTTGGTTAGATCTAATAAAGTATAAATATAATATAAAATTAGAAATGAACCACAAATCAATAATTAGATCAGTTTAATTCACTTAAGATAAGTTTAGGCCGAGAAAACGCATCCTAGATAAGGCTTATTTGCAATCCCATTCCACAAGCTTTACAAAGGTTAATTATCAGGTTGTAAAACTTTGTTTTCTTTCAAACTTTCAACTATCACTGTGAGTATTGCAAACCCCTTGCTAAGTATAAAAGTGGGCCCTAAAAAAATATTATGCATATATGCAATATATAAATATATATTCTACCAAATTTTTTATTTTAACAAAAAAAGGAGAATTCTATCAAGTTATCATACTAAGAATAACTTTTTACAATATAGAGCACCTAAAGTATGGGGGTAGGCCAATGTGACTAACACAGACAATGAATGTTAGATTTTTCGGTCGGACTCTGTAGATTACCTTACACACCCTCTTTTCTTTTTTTTTTTTTTTTGACGAGCCTTGCACACCCTCTTACACGCCCTGAGTTGGAAATGCATAATGAATACATGTACGAGTATTACATTGATATCTTATCCCACTCGAAAATGAATTAGATTGGAAAGATTGCTGAGCCTGTTATACTTGGCTGATTGCAGTTTGTTGGTAAACTAAAGTTGCATAAATTAATTCGTTCCAAGCATCAGGAACACCAGGAAGACACCAGTGGCTGCAATCTTGCTTTCTAGTAGAAACTTTCATCCCCTTTGGCCTCATCTTACCATAGACTGATGGGTGGCCATCTTTGCGGAAATTCGTCAACCTTGTAACATTAAGTAATATCACAGGAACCTTCATTTGTTGGATAACATCTTCAACAATTTTCATTTTTATCGGGTAGCTATCCAAGAAAGTCCCGCTTAATATGGGCTCTGTTTCACCATTGCATGTACCTCCAGAGTCCCAATCTCCACCCCTGTTCTGAAAGAATAACAATTACAACCTTACAAAATTACGGTCGAAAGAAATGGGGAGAACTATTCTGATGGATAAGATACCTGAAATGTGCAGAAGAGTATGCACGATAAAAAACCAATTGCCTTGCAGGGTTCAAATTTTTATCTACCCATTCTCCCCACGTTTTCAAGGCCTTCCTATAAGCCTCTTCAGCATCAAATTTGGGATAGACATAGTCACCTTCTTTGAAGTAATTTTTCCTGCATCAAGAGAACTTCACATTACTAATGAAGGAAAGGGAACAACTAAAAATCTCGGATTAGGTAAATCCAACTGAATCCACTAACAAGTAGTATTTTACTGGAGATCATGAGTCACAAAGTGCCACGACAGCAGTAGCACATCAATAAGGGACAAATCAGTAAATGCTCAAAGACAATCTACAAGGGCATAAATTTCATAGAGTTGCTTCCCACTCCTAGAATTATCATATGAAGAAAACTCAGTGTTCTGCACTCCCTCTTGACAAGTTTTCAACTATACAATTCAAGGAAGGATGATTGCATACCTACCCTCTCGAAGTTTTCCCGTGAGTCCACCAGTGGCCAGTATTGAAGACAAGAATGTCAGCCTGCTTCCACTTTCTAGCTGTCTTATCAATTGTATCCATTGCTAAAGTTGGGTTCGAGTTTCCTTGTCCATTAATGCGGGTTCCTTCTCTAACAAGAAAATGGGACCTCACATATTCTATTGTACAATTAAAGTCCTGTAAACAAGTTTACATCACAAAGCATTAGGAAGTACTCATATTTTTAAGATATGCATAAACATCGCAGTCAGCAGATTTTAAGATGATTATGGTGCAGATGAGTTGAAGACAATATGTAGATTCACTGCTCCCTACAGACAGCAATGTGCATTAAACCACAAATGTAATCAAAGTCAATTCCAACGGCGAATCTGAGGGAAGAAGAGCATTACAGGCAGCAACAGACCTCGATGACTAATAGTGGCTCCTGCCTTAGTGACATACAAACAGTGGGGAGAGGGGGTGGGGGCGCGAGGGTGTCGAATGTACCCAACCTTAACCCTGTCATAACATAGAAGCTATTGCCAATTGACCCTTGATCTTATAAGCAAGGATAAGAAGGATTATCTGTTATAATAAAGAATAAGAGAAATGAGCCAATTTGATTTGGTCAATTAAAATCCAAAAAGCCAAAGAATACTAAATCTTTGAGTCTGTAAAGTTGGACAGGAAATGCATCAGAAGCTTAACAGTCAAAATGGATAAGCATGCAAATTCGCATTCTAAATAACGGTAAAGAAAGGCATATGAAAATTGCAATTACCACAAACTTGAAGATGTAGAAACCTCTTCCTTTAGTTATTTTATATCCATGTACTTCATACATTTTACTCTTGTCCGGAAGCCCCTCATGAAGAAGGCACAACATTGACTCGAACTGATTCCGGTTCATAGAATCTCCAACAAGCATTAATCTTTTACCCCTAATTCTGACCAAAAAGTCAGTCGCGTTGAACCTGCAACTCAACATAGGGACCCAAATGGTTAGTTCTGGGCCTTCTGGCATCCACAAGAACATCAATATAAAGCTTACAAGCAGCAATAACCCATCAAGAAGTCAAATACCCTTTTCATATAAAAAAATCAACAGATCTAAACCATTAACTTCTTACAAAATGCTGGGAGTCCAGGAAAAACAGAAGCAAAACAGAATAAAAGCAGAAAATACCAGAATAATTAGACAAGGAACTGTACACAAGCATGCAACAGATAATCATCAAGGTGAACATGACTTTGTTTTCTCATGGTTGTTAACTATTCCTAGGAAACAATCTGATAATCCCTAAAAAAGAGCTCTCATGAACCAACTTTGGCTGTTTCATTAAATTGTGTGAGAATAAAAATGACTATGAGCAGAAAGATCTAATCATATAAATCAGCAATCCAAAGTAAATTCAGGTTCAATCATATCATAATACAAGAAGCCTAAAAAAATACACACTAACATATTTCCTTATTGATTCATCCCAATCCTATGTATAGAATCCTCTAAGTAATTTGCTACAACCCATAGCAGTGCAAGACAAACAGATTTGCCATTAAAAGTCTGCTAGGTAGTAGCTGATCAATTAGCTTTTGCCACTGAAAACATAAAAAGACAAATACTTACCTCTTTCAATAATTGATAACTATTGAAAAAGTCTACAAGTGACTGCCATCACGAGAACTTTTATCAGAAGTTCGAGCTTATGCAATTTCAAAATGAAGCAACTTCTTCATCAATACTCAGCAACTAAAAAAAAATTTGCAGCAAGTGAAAGAAGCACCTATTGTGTAATTAGTAGTTTCCACAACATTATCTGAAATAGCTCGAAAACCAAAAGACTCACTCGTTTCGGTCAACCTCTACATATATCGGGCTATAAGTGACTACATGAGTAGCAATCTGATTTCAACAAAATGAAGTCTCATAGCTAACTCACAGTCACTTATTCTCACCATAATGATTTAAAAGCCCTTGAATTCTTTACAATGCTTCATCTTATGTCATAAACAAAGCTCGTTTGCATTGACCGTAACTTTGTTTAGGAAATAGTTAACCTGGTTTCTCCACTCTCATTCTTCAATCTGCTGATAAATTTGCATAACACATTGCCAACAGAATAATTCCAGTCCCTAGCTAGCATAAACTACAACCATTCAAGCAAGAAAAAAACAGACTAGAATTTAATTCCATGGAAAGCATCATATCGGAAATACAAATCTCATATGCAATACGTTACGTGTCACACCATACGCCATCTGGTCACTAATTACGCATAATTGGGGTTACTGATAATCACCAGTGGAGTGGACTATAACTGTATGAGACATAAGTTACTGAAAGTTTTGCATTATCATTTGAGCATGCAAGAGACATTATAAACATTAGTACAGTATGACTTACTGATAAATATTAGCTCTATTTTACATTTGAACTACTCATCAAACACCACATAGTCTAAGTTTAAGCTAAGTTATGAATCATATCCAAAAACTAAAAAAAAAAAAAAAAAAAAAAAAAAAAAAAAAACCACCCAATAAAGAGCTATAGCATATTCCTAACTGTTATAATGTGAGTATTTGCATGTTATAAATTATACGCCTCATCAACAAAGCAAGGAAAAACCAGTGAAATTAAAAAAGCATAAATCATCACCTTGGAAGATGACATTCATCAGGCTTCCATCTCCACTTCATAAACTCAAAATCAGGCCTCCCATTACTCTGACAATCATAAGCTTCATCAACAAAAGGACAAGAACCCGGTTGATAAACCGGGTACCCATCATCTTTAACCCATTTACCCATATCAAAGTTACAACTTTTACTCCATTTCTTCACCTCTTTTCCTCCTTTAACCGACCCATTTTCAACAGTAGATCCATTAACAAAACCCACGTTTTCATTTTCCTCAACAAGGGTTTCATTTGACAAAATTTGATTTGATTCGAACGATGTAGACTCTGGTTCGAGAATGGGCGGAGTTGCGGCGGTTGTAGTGTTGGTTTGGGCGAAGATATCTGGGTTGATGGAAGGAGAGATGAAGAGATTGAGAGTTTTTTCACTGCTCAGAAAAACGAGGAGAATGAGGAAGAAGGAGATGAGGAAAAGAATGGAGGTGATGGTGAAAATATTGTGGTGTTTTTTTTGAGGGGGTGATGAATCTGCCATTTTTAGGAGTTTGGGGATGGTTAGTGACTAGTGTGTGTGTTTGAGTGGGTTTTTGACTTTTTGTTCTATTTTTGGGAATTCTAAGTTAAGCTTGAAGTTTAGCAAAATATTTTAGGATGAGTGAGACATTGGAGGGATTACTATATTTGTATAAAAAATTAGGGGGCTTTATCGAATTGTAATGTATGAGAAGTCTAACCACATCTATGTAGTTCCCTTAACAAAATAGTGTATACTTCTATATGATCTTTGTATATTAGCTGTTGGATCATACATTTTTTTTTTTTTTTTTGACAGGGGATCATACATTGATTATGCGTAGTGTTCCACAAAGAACATGTGAGGTTATAGCGAATAGATTAAGCGAGTCTAATTAATGGCGTTAGTTATTTTGGCTGAAGTTCAATTTAATCTAGAGAATATATTAGACCTAGAACAAAAATTAGACTCAGGCAAGTTTAAATAAATATAGACTGAATTTTAATAAGTTGACTGAAGTTTAGATATTTGAGCAAACAAAGTTTTAATAAATCCAAATTAGATCACTTTATTTCAAGTGAAGACACCATAACCTAAACATTTAAATATTAGGAGTTAATCATGACAGTTCACACTTTTTGTGTTCTACTTTTGTTAAGTGAGTCAAAGACTCAAAGTTATGTATATACCTTTTATCAAAGATGAAAAGAGAAAAAATTATAATCACATTTGTGCAATAACATGCAAATTTAGTGGTGTCAATCTGGGTCACTGGGTGGGTTTGGGTTGACCCAACCTGGGTCGGAATGATTTGGGTTGGAATAATCTGGGTGAGAGTGTGCCATGGGTTGGAACTGGATGGGTCGGGTGGACTTGGGTCAGGTTCAACTGGGTGAAAGGGCTCTCGAAACTGGGTCGGCTGGGACTGGGTTGGCCGGTAACTGGGTTAGGTGAATTTGGGTCGGAATAGAATAAGGTGAAGTCAACCCAAATCGGCTTTCGGAATAACTTGGGTCGGAATAAATCGGCTTTCAAAATAACTTGGGTCGGAAGAAATCGGCTTTCAGAATGACTTAGGTCGGAAGAAATCGGCTTTTGGAATTGCTTGGGTCGGAAGAAATCGATATCGGAATGACTTGGGTTGGAATAAATCAGCTTTCGGAATGACTTGGGTCGGAAGAAATCGGTATCGGAATGATTTGGGTTGGAATAAATCGGCTTTCGGAATGACTTGGGTCGGAAGAAATCAGCTTTCATAATGACTTGGGTCGGAATAAATCGGCTCTCGATAGGACTTGGGTCGGCTTAAGCCTCAAACTGGCGGCGTATTAAGTCAAATCGGTTTATAAAAAAAAAAAATTCCTAATTAAGTCAAAGAAAATTCATCAAAAGGTTGTAATGAATGTGTTGTTTGTGAGACATTAATGAGTTGAACACAAAGGTGTTTGAGTTTAGCTCATATACTAAACAAGTGTAAATATTTTCTTTTAGCTTGTACAATTACTTAACGACGTGGTTTAGCCTAAACTGGTTTGAGAACATATCAGATCATTTACATCCTTATAGTTTTCCATCCATCCCCAATTCCCCATATATGAGCTATATTACTTTTGACAAAGTCTAAGGAAAGTAAAAAGTGGCAGTAAAATAGCCACCTACATCTTTATAACTAGTGGCGTCAAAAAAGGTTCTCAAACAAGTTATGGGTATACCTACGGCGAACCAGGTCAGATCCGGACAGGTTAGGATTCTGACAGTCAACTGGGTCGATCACAAGTAACAACCATAAGTAAATAAGTTAACAAGTACTTACTAGTTACTAGATAGTAACTTGTTAACAACTATATGGTAGCTTAACACTTAGTCAGTTACTCTTATCTTTATAAGTTATAAGATTATTTAAGTTAATTGTCTTTATGTTATACTATGGTTTAATACTAGTATAGTGTTTAGAGTAAGCTCATTGGATGATCTACAAGCTAGATCATGAGGAGAGAGGGAGAAAAATATAATAAAGAATTAGGAGAGAGAAAAAAAGGGGAGAGAGGGAAGGATGATCAGATCATCCTAATGATTTGATCATAGCTTGATCATAGCCAAATGTCGTGAAAGAGAATAAATGGCAGGCCCCATGTATGGTGAGTTGGCAACCATATAATGGCCTCAAGAAGAGCAATCCAACGGCTGAAAACCTCAAAATTGTAGATCATCCATTGGGGGTAAAAAAACCATAAAAACTAATAGGAGATCATAAGTGAGGTGGAAGAGGGAGGAATTATTAAAATAATTGATGAATCCATATTTTTGGATCAACCATTGTGTATGCTCTTATGATCTTCTCTTAACTTTGTATACATGTAACTATAAACAAACTATTTTATCAGTAGGCTTAAATATTTTAGTACGATAGAATAATATTGCAACCATTCTACTAATATGCTTATGCGATTGATTATTAATGAGTATCGACTCTTAATATGCTCTAATAGTATAACTAACGATAAAAATAATGAGTATTATATTTTAACTACGAATATACGATCAATTACTGGATTTATATAAATGAGTAGAACAACTCTTCATACTATTTTAATATTATAACCAACGACAATAATAACGATTAGACGATCAATTCCAAGGTTTATATAAATGACTTTATTATTATAAGCATTATGATTGATATATAAGTTTGTAAATAACTATGATGATAATGAGAACAGTAATAGGAAAGCATGAAAAATATGAAGTATATAATTTATTTGAACTTAATCAACTTATGATTAGTGAATATTGATTAATGATTGATACATTAACGATCAAAGCACAGATAGGCGTGAAATGACTCAGAGTCTCAGATCAACTTATTCGGTTTTGATTCTTGTTATAATCCTATTTTTTAAAAGTTAACTAATTAAACCAATAACACTATAATGATTATCTAGTAATTGGTGTTTGGACTAGTCAACTGTATAACTTAGTATAACGACTTTTGATATGTTCTAATATTATAACAAACGATTATAATAATGAGTATATGATCAATTCCCAGGTTTATATAGATAACTCTATTATTATAAGCATTACGATTGATATATAAGTTTGTTAACTACTCAATTTAAGTTAATCGTTTTTAAGTACATTTATTTCGAAACAGAAAATAAGCTAATAATAATAATAGTAGTAGTAGTAATAATAATAATAATAATAATAATAATAATAATAATAATAATAATAATAATAATAATGATAAAAATAAAATAAAAAAATAATAATAACAAATACATGGCACTCAAACTCGAAAATATAAAGGAAAGCATATAGCCATCCAAAATTTCGGAAAATTCAAACTCTAGTAAGCAAGGCAGGAAAGTATCACCATGTCATCAATCCAAAACACCACAATCCATGTAAAGATGCTCTACGGAAATCTCCACCTTAGATTAACTCCATCATCAATGGCTCCCACTCCTTCTTCAAACCCTCTGTTTCAACTACTCTTCCCTCTTCAGTCTTCATCCACTATATAAACCCCAATCTCCACAACATATCATGATCCCGCCTCATTTCCACTCAGATATTCTATCTCCCAAATCTCAATCTTCAGCTATCTTCTTTTTCCCACACTCTCTCCTAAATAAAGGGTCTTACGAAGCAAACTGTGAGAAAAACTCACCGGAGGAAAGGCCCCAATGAAGCAGTTGGCCTCTAAAGTTGAGAGCAAATCAGCCCCCGCAACTGGTGGAGTGAAGAAGCGCCACCGTACCGACTCAGACCGGATCTCTTGTGCTTCGTGAGATAAGCAAGTACCAGAAGAGCCTAATTTTAGGGTTGGAATTTTGGAGAATCAATGGTTAGTTTGATGATAATCAAAGATTTTCAAAATTAAAATAGCTGCTGAAGTATTTTGTAGTTATCAGTGTATGGTGATGCTTAGTATATGAAAGTAATGAAAACTTAGTTTAACTAATGACTATCTCTCTCTGTTTTATTTATTTGTTCTCTGATCTCTTTTTTTTTTTTCAAGATTTATGTTCTTATTAGCTCTTATTATTAGATAAAGTTTGAATTTGAATTGAAATCTGGTATTTTGTAGTTGGGATTGGTTTGAATTTGTTCTTTCTGTTTGCGTATTGATACCAATTTTGAAAGGACCGAGGTTGTTGTGCTTGATCCATAATTTCATAAGCTTATACAGCTTCTTTACAGTAGAGATAAGTCAATGTCCTTGCTCAAATCCTTCATTAAATTGGCTTATTCACCTTGGCTAACTGAATTAAACACTCTGTCTCCCTATTTCTATGCCATATTATGTGGAGTAATGTATAAGTTCATCAAAGTAGAGGTGTCAAAAACTTAGAAAATATAATCAGCAAATTTTCAACTATTTTTACTCCACATCTTCCATGAGAACTTTTGTGGATTCTTCGATGTGGCAAATTACAAGTTATCACTTAGTTGTAATTTCATTATTGGGTATAACTGTATAAGAATTTACCGAACTTTGTCTATGGCTATGGTTGAGGCTAAGTATTGTTGGGCTTTGGAACTCTGCAAAAATTTGTTAAACTTGTCAAGTTTGTCTCATAAGCTACACTTTTTAGTTGTGCTCAATGTTTTCGATGATATCTCTAGTATATTTAAAGTATGCCAAATTCTTTATTTGAAGCTGTAAAGAAGCAAACATTTAGTAAAATCAACCTTATGGCCATCATTTAACTTTAACTTAGATATATTTTATAATATTCTAATATACTATATGTTTGGGACATATCGGTGACAAAAATATACTAACTAAAATGTTATACATGATATATATCAAAAGAAAAATTAACATATTTAAATGATTTTATTTGGTTCAACTGAATCATAGTTGAATTCGGGTGGATCATAAACAAATCAGATTGGACCGGGTATTTACTGGGTCAAGTCGGGTTCTAAGTCAATATCTGGTTGGGTTACGGCCAAGTTCGGGTTTGAATGCAGGACTGTGTGGTCAGGTCAGAATATGATCTTGCCGAGTGCCGATCAGGTCTGAGTAATACCAGGTCAGGTTTCGGTCAGTCTGGGGACTGACCCTCATAGGTTGAACCAGGTTCACGTCAGGTCAGTATCAGGTTGACCAATCGGTCAGCTATGTTTCTGACACCACTATTTATAACATGGTGAAGTTGGGTCAGGTGGTCACTGGGTCTGGTGGTAACTGGGTCGGTGATAACTTGGTTGGGTCACAACTGGATCGGGTGCTAACTTGGTTGGGTCACAACTGGGTTGTGTGATAACTGCGTGGGTTTAACTGGGTCATTGGCGGGTGAAGTTGGGTGCTGGTTAGTTTTGGGTCGGAAACAGGTTGGGTCTGGGTCGTTGTTCACGGGTGCAACTGGCCACAGGTTCACCTGGGTTGGCCCAGTTCAGGTTGGGTTATCAATTCCACGGGTTCAACTGGGCACGGGTCGACACTGGGTCGGAATGGGTCGACTTTTCAACCAACCACTCTCGGCTCGGAATAGGTTGGGTCTAGGTCGCATGCGGGTTCACCCGTGGGTCGACCCAGTTTTTGACACCTCTAATTGGGAGGTCCAATGTTCTTGGACTTAACTTTATTAATTTTAGCTCAATGTATTACTTTTACTTCTAATGGTTCCAGTTCAGTTTACTCCACCTCTATTAAGTTCACTTCAGTTTAATTTAGTTCAGCTTGATTTAGTTCAGTTTAATTTATTCCAAAAAAATAGGGCCTAAGGTGCTAAGGGGGCATTTGGTTGGTGGATTACAAGAAAGGAAAAAGGAATCAACTAAGCTGGTTCTCTTACTTAGTGTTTGTTTAGTCCATTCCATCATTCTCTTTATCCCTTTCTAACCCCCAAACTCCTTTTCTCTAACTCCATGGTCACCATGACCACTACCACTTTGCCACTAGAACCACCACCCCACAACTCCTCCACCCAAAACCACCAACCCACAACTCCTCCACCCAAAACCACCACTCCACCACCTAAAACCACCACCATCAACTTAAAACCACCATCCTCCTGTAGGAATTTAGATGCTTAATGCGGAAAGGAGTATCACATACTCAAACATCTAACACCAAGATCTTTGCATAAATTAATATGAATCTACAAAGAGTATAGAATATACCTTTTGATGCGTGAATTCCACTTCCACCACAAGCCTTCTAGTGGAGATCCTTTAGAACGTCAACCGCCGTTCCTCTAGTGTTGGTCCACGAACAACCCTTAGATCACCACGTATGCTAGTACGGAAGAGAGAAGAATCCTCTTGCTTTTGAGGTGTATGATGGCCGAATGAATGGGAGAGATGAGAGCAAAAGAAATCAGATTTTCTTTTACTAAAATGATGTACAACCTTCACCTTTGTAACCCCCATATGATTATATAAGGTGGTTACAAAAAGATGATTCATGAGGCTTTATTTTGCCTCATAATGTCATACATTATGAGCCTAATAAACTCATGAGTTACAACTCTTCCATCCATCTTAAAAACCGCCCAACCCATTTCACAAATGGATTTAGGTAATATCCAAGGGTTGTCACATTGTGTGACCTCATAGGACCCAATACATATTAGTAGTTGGCCTAAATATACTAGCCCAACAAACCGCAATTAGCTTCTAGCAAAACGTTGCGGTCACCTAATATTATTGAATATATTATCTTTATAATTTGTCCATATATATTTAGTTTGTTACACTTGATCGAGGACAAAATCCTTCAATCTCTCACTTGTCTAAGAACAAGTGTGTGACCTTCAAACTCCTTAAGTCGCTTAATGTCTAACTTGATGACATTGTAACATCGTATGTAAACCATACCAATATTCAAGTTGTTTCTTGAAATCCGAGTTCGAATTGTTGAAACAAATGATTAACTCCTTAATCCATTTGAGCACGGCTATGCATTTTCAGTTCTCGCTCTTCAAGAGGCCAAGACACCAATCCTAACTCTTAGGAGGACTTTATCCAGTCTTGTATAACCAAAACTCCTACTCAATTCGTAGCAGTTCCGACCACTGCTTTTATAGCCTCCTTTTACGGTACGACGTTTTGTAGTGTAAAAAACATACTAATCCTTAAGTAAGAATAGTGTCATACTCATGTCTAAGGAATCCACTAAATATATTAATGAGATTCTCATAAACCTTTTAGAGAACTCCCACTAGGTCTGCCCAACGTGTATCAACTATACACGCCTATGCAAATGACTAGACATCTCTATGTCCCCATAGCCCATGAAACTGCGCTATCAATCAACTTGCAATCTAGTCCATGAAACAGAATCATTTACGTTCAACTTTAATGATTCGAACTAGGGACAAAGATAAATTATAACTCCTGTTCACTGGATAGGGTTTCATTCGTCAAATAACATATTTGACAATCCTATCAAACGTTATAAAATACTTTGAACGTTTTATTTAATACTAAACCAAGATTAAATAAGAATATAACCTTTTATTTGATAAACATAACCAAACATATCACAAGAGTAACTATAACTGTGAACTAATTAAAGTAAATAGTACACAATCAAAACCACTCTCCTACATGCTTAGGTCTTATAGCCCTAGAATGACTCTCATGCTTAGGCTGAGGCAATGGTTTAGTCAAAGGATCAGCGACATTGCTATCCGTATGAACTTTGCTAACTATTACATCTTTTCTCTCAACAATTTCTCGAATGAGATGAAATTTCCTAAGTACATGTTTACACCTTTGATGTGATCTTGGTTCCTTAGACTGAGCTATGGCACCATTGTTATCACAATGTAAAACAATACCATCTCCAACACTAGGCACTACTCCTAGCTCCAGAATGAACTTCTTCATCCAAACGGCTTCCTTTCTTTGCATCTCGCCGCAACAATGTACTCGGCTTCGTTGTAGAATCAGCGACAATACTTTGCTTTGAACTTTTCCAGCTCACTGCCCCTCCATTTAGACAAAAGATGAAACCAGATTGGGATCGGAAATCATCTTTGTCAGTTTGGAAGCTCGCATTTGTGTAACCCTCAACAATTAACTCACTTTCACCTCCATACACTAAAAAATTATCATTGGTCCTTCGTAAGTACTTTAGGATATTCTTAGCTGCACTCCAGTGTGCGTCACCTGGATTTGATTGGCATATGCTACACACGCTCAAGGCATATGAAACATATGGGCGAGTACAAATCATGGAGTACATAATGGACCCTATAGCTGACGCATAAGGAACATTACTCATTCGCTTAATCTCATCAGGTCCAGAAGGACACTGAGTCTTGCTAAGCGAAACACCATGTTGCATGGGTAGAAAACCTCTTTTAGAGTTTTCCATATAGAACTTAGTAACGATCTTATCTATATAAGTTTGTTGGCTAAGTCCAATCATCCTCTTAGACCTATCCCTATAGATCTTGATCCCCAAAATGTACTCAGCGTTTCCAAAGTCTTTCATAGAAAAACAACTCTTCAACCATTCTTTGACTGACTCAAGCATGGGAATGTCGTTCCTATGAGAAGTATGTCATCTACATATAAGACCAAGAAAACTATGTTACTCCCACTTTCCTTCTTGTAAACACAAGACTCTTCTCCGTTTTTGAGAAAACCAAACAGTTTGATTGCCTCATCAAAACGAAGATTCCAACTCCGGGATGCTTGCTTCAATCCATAAATGGATTTTTGAAGCTTACATACCCTCCTAGGATATTCTGGATCCACAAAACCTTCCGGTTGTGTCATATACACATCCTCTTTCAAGAACCCATTCAAGAAAACGGTTTTGACATCCATCTGCCAAATCTCATAATCATAAAAGGCAGCAATCGCTAGGAGTATCCGAATGGATTTAAGCATTGCTACTGGTAAAAGGTTTCGTCATAGTCTATACCATGAACTTGCTTGAACCCTTTTGCAACCAATCTTGCTTTGTAAACCTGAAAGTTACCATCCTTGTCTGTTTTCACTTTGAAAACCCATTTGCAACCAATAGGTGTAACCCCATCGGGCAAATCCAAGTCCCATACTTGATTTTCAGACATAGATGCCATTTCGGACCTCATGGCTTCAAGCCATTTTTCGGAGTCTTCACTCATCAAAGCTTGCTTGTAGGTAGTAGGTTCTTCAAATTCTAAGATCATTATCTTAGAACTTTCAGTTAACAAGAAATCAACAAACCTTTTGTTTGGTATTCTTGATAAACTAGTCCTACGAGGGGCTGCAACAGGAGAAATTTTCTTCTCAACAATTTGAGAATTTTCGCACGAATTAGATTAGAGTGGGACAGTAGGAGGTTCGTGTACAGGATGCACGTCCTCCAACACTTGGTCAGTTATGGGAGAAGATTCCTCTAAAGGAGGAATTACTTCAAGCTCCACAGCTGGCACTTGTGCTTCTGACTCTAACATAGGTTGAACTATGTCCATTTGTTGCTTTTCTCGAACCTCTTCGAGAAATATATTACTCCCACTTGCCTTTTTGGAAATAAAATCTTTTTCCAAAAAGACACCACGACGAGCAACAAACACTTTGCCCTCAGTCCGATGGTAGAAGTAATAGCCCTTGGTCTCTTTAGGATAACCCACAAAGAAACACTTATCTGATATAGGGGCGAGTTTATCTGAAAGTAATCGTTTTACATAAACCTCACAACCCCAAATCCGTATAAAAGACAAACTTGGAGTTTTTCCACTCCACATCTCATATGGTGTTTTTTCTACTGCCTTTGATGGAGTTCTATTAAGTGTGAAAGTAGCAGTTTCGAGAGCATATCCCCAGAAGGAGATGGGAAGATCAGCAAAACTCATCATAGACCGAACAATATCAAGTAGAGTTCGGTTCCTCCTTTCGGATACACCATTCAACTGAGGTGTTCCAGGTGGAGTGAGTTGTGAAAGAATTCCACTACTCTTCAAGTGATCAGTAAACTCTTGGCTCAAATATTCACCACCACGATCGGATCGTAGTGCTTTAATTGTTTTGCCAAGCTGGTTTTGGACTTCATTCTGGAATTCTTTGAATTTCTCAAACGATTCCGACTTATGTTTCATCAAATAGACATATCCATATCTACTTAAATCATCAGTAAAAATAATGAAGTACCCAAACCCTCCCCTAGCTTTTGTGCTCATTGGTCCATACACATCAGTATGTATTAGACCCAATAGATCATGGCCCTCTCACCCTTTCCAGTAAAAGGTGACTTTGTCATTTTACCCATTAAACATGATTCACATACATCATATGGCTCAAAGTCAAAAGATGTTAGAAGTCCATCTTTATGTAACTTCTGAATGCGTTTCGCGTTTATATGTCCTAAACGACAATGCCATAAGTAAGTAGGACTAGTATCGCTTGACCGATGTTTTTTGCTGTCTATGTTAAGGACATCTTTGTCTAACTCTAGGAAATATAGACCATTAGACCTTTTAGCAATGGCATAAAACATTGAATTCAAATAAACAGAGAAACAACCTTTCTCAATTGTAAATGAAAACCCTTCATTATCCAAAACAGGAATAGAAATAATGTTTTTGGTAATAGTAGGAACATAATAACAATTATTAAGCTCTAATATTAAACCAGAAGGCAAAGGTAGACTATAAGTCCCAACTGCAGGGTGGACACCAAAAGGTGAGGAGTTCCCATATATAATAGAGATGTGTTTTTCAAACATGTCTCATCATATAATTAATGGCGGTTGTGTGCAGGCGCAAGGTGGGTAACCGCCTAAATAAAAGGCCCCCAAAATTAGTGTGGAATAAGTTTCAGTGTTTCGTTTAAGTCCAGGTGGAGATATGGTTAAAGCATAGAGCTTCGTTTTAGGCTCGGGTTATGCCCCTGGGTAATTATAATTTTTATTTAGTAATATCTTACATTGAAATTATAACACTAAACATTACTTGGTTTAGTGGTTAAAACATTAATATAGTAACTTAAAGTCATGGGATCAAATCTTATACACCATGAAGTAAGCACTCTAAGGATAGCGCCATGTGGCACAGTTCCTTGATTAGGAACGCCTTTTAATATATTAACTAGTGTATGGCTCGGGCATTTCCTCGGGTGGTACTGTTTTTACTTTTTTGTATGGTTTAATTATTATTTGTATCGTTTATGGAAATCGTGTTATTTGCTTTATGTCGTTTGTAATACCATGTAGTTCGTAAGTTATTGTGTTATGCAATGGATAATGTTGACTAAATTTTAGCGTCATTCTTACTTTTCGACATTATCAATATGTCAAGTGCGTGTCAAAACAATAAGGAAAATATCGTAAGGTGCATAAATAAATTGTTTTGCAGACAATGCTCTTATTTTAGTTGCTTAGGATCATAATTTTGGGGTTGCTGCTTCGATTGGATCTTTGATATGTATTTGTGAATTGTTTGATTGAATTAAAAAAAAATGTCCCATTCTTGACTTGAATTAACTACCTTGATTCCTAACAAAATTTGATAAATAAAACCTCTAATTTCACTATCCATCTTTTAAGAAAATGACTAATCACATTGCCTATCCAAATAACTACCTAAAATTAACAATAATTTATCCATTTATTAGAATCAGACCTTCAATTTTAGAGAATTTCCCTAAATTTACACAACCATTAGGCAATGGCTACTCTAAATATTTAAATCAAAAAAAACAAGAAAGCAAAGAGTTACATATACTTCTCAGGACAGTATGTGGATTGAAATAGCATGGTCCAGCTGCATTAGTGAAGGTGAAGAAGGACAAGAAAGCAAATATGGTTAATTTGTTTTTTTGGGCTTTGTGATTTGCATAAAATAATTTGCATCTAAGATGGTGAAAATATTTATACAAAAGAAACAAAGAAAAAGATGAAAATATTACCTTGCTAAGTTGATTGATTAGAGAAATTCTCTGACAAAAAAAGGAAGAGAAAACCAATCAGTTAAATAAACAAAAGAGAATTGAAAAATAAAGTTTCATCCATCACAAAAACCCAAAAAAATTATGCCAGATTCGATAATACCTTCTTGAAGAGGAACAACAAAAGTTTGAGGAATATATATATATATATATATATATATATATATATATATATATATATATATATATATATATATATATATATATAGGGGTTATTATTTCAGTTACAAAATTATGCAATTACTGAATTGATAATTGAGCTTCAATGTGCAAGGAGAATATTAACATGATTTAGGAGTGATTAGTGAATCAAATTATATCTGCAATCAAGGGATTTGTACTAAGATTAACAATTTCACTGACCTTCTTTATGGGGGTTGCCCTCTAACCTTTGAACTCCATCTCTTGATTCGTATTCTCGAACAACAACAATAAGATTCAATTAGCAGCAAGAATAATTTGTACCGCTAGCCCATTAATTACGAAGTAGAGGAGTCTAACGTTTATGGTGAATTTCGAAATGGGAGATGGAGCAAGGGGATGACAGCAAAAAATAAAAAAAACTTTATGGCTGGAAGTAGGCATTGACTGCGACATTACTAATTACAACACATATTTATAATTCAGTGGAAACATGAATCACTTAAAGATGTTAGATCAGATGGTGAGTCTTTAGAAATCCTTACCTAAGGTCAGAGGTTTGAGGCCAGTCTTCAGCATGTATATTTTTTAAATGATGATCACCCGACTTATTGTTGGTTAATAGACACGTGGCAAAATTCTAATTGCAAAAGGAGGGTGCCACGTGGCGCATAGACGTTGTCAAGCACACCTTTTAATATATTTGTATAAATTAATATAGATATAGATATTTCATGCATAATAAAGTGATCGATTATAATTATTTAACTTAAATTAAGGCCCTGTTCTTTTTAACTTATTTTGGCTGAACTGAACTGAACTTATTTAATTTTGGCTGGACTGAACTTATTTTTGCTGAACTGAACTTATTTTTACTTATTTTTGCTGAACTGAACTTATTTTGGCTGAACTGAACTTATTTTTGCTGAACTGAACTTATTTTGGCTGAACTGAACTTATTTTTGCTGAACTGAACTTATTTTTGCTGAACTAAACTGTATTAACATAATATTATCAATACTTATTATTATTTTATAATAATAAATAATAAATAATAAATAATAATAAAAATAATAAATAATAATAATAATAAATAACAAATAATAAATAATAATAAATAAAAAATAATAATAAATAATATTAATAATAATAAATAATAAATAATAAATAATAATAAATAATAATAATAATAATAATAATAATAAAAATAATAATAAATAATAGTAATAAATAATAAATAATAATAATAAATAATAATAAATAAATAATAATAATAATAATAAATAATAAATAATAAAATATAATATTAATAATAATAAATAATAAATAATAAATCATAAAAAATAATATTAATAATAAATAATAATAATAATAATAATAATAAATAATAAAAAATAAAAAATAAAAAAAATTATAATAAATAATAAATAATAAATAATAAATAATAATAAATATAAATAATAAATAATAAATAATAAATAATAATAATAATAAATAATAATAAATAATAAATAATAAATAATAAATAATAAATAATAAATAATAAATAATAAATAATAAATAATAATTAATAAATAAATAGATAAAAAATAAAAATAATAATAATAATAAATAATAAATAATTATAATATTAATAAATAAATAAATAATAGATAATAAATAATAAATAATAATAATAAATAATAACAATAATAATAATAATAATAATAATAATAATAATAATAGTAATAATAATAATAAATAATAATAATAATAAATGATAAATAATAAATAATAAAATAATAAAATAATAAAAATAATAATAAATAATAACAATAAATAATTACAATAATAATAATAATAATAAATAATAATAAATAATAAATAAATAATAATAATAATAATAAATAATTAGAATAATAATAATAATAATAATAATAATATATCATAATAAATAATAAATAATAAATAATAAATAATAAATAATAAATAATAATAATAATAAATAATAATAAATAATAATTAATAAATAATAAATACTAAATAAATAAATAAAAAATAAAAAAAATAAAAAATACAAATTCATTGTTATTTTAATTATAATATTAATAATCATAATAACAAGAGTAATAGTAATATTGATAACAAAAATAATAATTACAACATTAGACAAGACTGAACTTATTTTTGCTGAACTGAACTTATTTTGGCTGAACTGAACTTATTTTTGCTGAACTGAACTTATTTTTACTTATTTTTGCTGAACTGAACTTATTTTTACTTATTTTTGCTGAAAATAAGTCCAAAAGAACAGGGCCTAAGTGGATCAGTTATAATTATTTGACTTAAATTAAGTGATAGAAAGAAAATATGAAGAATAAAATTATTACAAAAAGCTAAAAGGTATTAAAGTTAGGATTATTTAACTATAATAATACAAAGTTTCGATTATTATTTAATATATCTATTTTTTTAAAAAAAATTCCCCCAATGGGTCGTCACCAGTTGTTAACTTGTGTGTCGGAGGTGAACTAACTCACATGGCACTGACCAAGACACGTGTTGTTATCTCATTGGTTGGTTTTTTAATTTTATATAAATTTTAAAAAACAAATAAAAACTCTTTTCCTTTTTCTTTTTTCCTCCTGCTTCCCCTCCACTCTCTTTCTCCCTCCCCAACCCCTAGCCCCTGCACGTGAAGTTGAGGTGTTGGGATCCAGGTGATGAGATGAGAGAGTTGGTTGGACTTGAGGTGGATTTGAAGGAGAGTAAGGGTTCGTCGAGGTTGTGGTCGAGGTGAGAGAGAGGAGGAAGAGGAGGATGGGTTTCGGTGGTGGCCGCGGGGTTACGGGTAGTTTCTGGGTGGGGGAGGGTTGGGGTTGGGGTTGGGGTTGGGGCTGGGGTGGTTGAGATGGGTGATGGAGATTTGGGGCTGGGATGGTTCAAGTGGGTGGGGGTGGGGGGTGGGGGAGGAGGGAAAAAGAATATAGTTGATTTTGTAATTTTAGTCTAAAAAAACTATTACAGCTTTTAGAGATTGCAAGTCAAATTGACAAACATATTGACAAACATTAGGTATTTTGGTATAAATATTTGAAATATTAAACAATAATCAAAAGTTTGTATTATTGCAGACGAAAAGGACAAAATTTGTATTATTGTAGTTAAATAATCCTTAGAGTTATAAACAGTGTGGACAATGTGTCAAACTTTTGAGACTCCAACCCATGGCTCAAACTTCAGGAATAGTGCATCTATACATCTCTATTTACATTCGTGAATCTGAAGATATTAATTTGTGCATCAGTAAATTATCATATTAGAAGCTCTTTGCTGTGAAACTATGACTAATTACCTACCACTAATAAACGTTGATCTCTGTTGGAAATAGAAATGTCCAATGTGGCTAACCCATGATGGTCTAGTCCTTAACTAGTAGCCTGAACCACGGGAGAGAATGAGTGCACAAGAGCTCCTTGAATACTAGCTCAGCCCAGTGAATAATTCATGCACTGGACGGATCAACCTTACTTCAGTGGGGTTGAGCCAATTAAGAGCCCAGCATGACCAGAACGTCTGGCGTTCCAGCATAGTCTACTGACTGAACCAGCTCAGCTTCTGGGACCCAGCTCAAACTTGTGTCATACAGAGCTCGAGTTGCAGTTTGACCGAGTCGAGTCGAAGAGCTCATATCTAGTCATCAAACACCCTCTCGGGTCTATCACAGGCTTACAGCAGTTGGGTGAGCATTAAATCCATGATGTAATGACTCAGATTCACAGTTAACAACAAATTTCTGGTCTGAGGACTCAGGAGAGACAGCTAGTCTCCCACCATGTGAGACTTAATGTATTCAAAGATATTTTGCAGTATTTGATCAAATTGTTCACCATACACGTCACTAACTCCAACAGTAGCTCAATTACATACTATAAGGTCCCACGCTCTGTGTATCTCCAACTCTTCAATCATATCACCTAATCACCCACTATATACCCATCAAAGATTTGAAAAGGATCCTCCTTCGGACAGTCTTCAAATGGCCCATCCTTGTTCTTCTCTCCTTCACCCCACCAACGCTAAAAACAAACCAAATAATTAAGGAAAATTAGAAGACGAAGGAAGCATCCAACATGGGTTTAAGCCAGAACAATTTACCTCAATCTTCCAAGTTCGGCGATCCAATCCCTACGGTTCTTACATGGAGACCGTTTCGAGAAGGATGACCTGGAAAACTAGGAGGGTTTGGGTTTATAATTTAATATAAAATCTTCAGTCCTATAATTTTTTTGCTTGCTTATGTGTTACAAATTTAGGAATGGAACTGGAAAAGAACTTGATAGAATCCTTGTACTAATCTTTCTCCCCATCCCCTTCCCCGCAATCACTATTCACTAGAGGATTAATAATAATTACATGTCACTTCATTTGATCTCCATTCAAGCAATCTTTTAATCTCCAATAGACAATGAAAATTACTGCATGTCAATCTATATGTAGTTGAAATCATAATAAATATAGTGGTCCTCAACTATCTAATAACTTTTTTCAACTCGAATAAAAAAAAAGAAACAAGAGGATAGAGAAACGGAGACACACACAGACAAAATTGAATAGTGGCCATCTCTTTATAAGGTATTTTATGAATTTCTTTCAACTTGAAACTCAAAACACCCACCTATCAATAATGAAGCATTCTAGCATAATTCTATACTTCATTATTATTACTACTCTGTGTTTGTTCATCAAATACACAGGCCTATGCTCGTCCCCTCTTTCTTGTGCATCTTTTACTCCAAGAAACAATTTCAACAGAATAGCACTGAGAAGAGCTTTGAGCACACATGTCACTGAACATGACAAAGAACAAGTTAAGGTGAGCTTATGGATATATAATTATTTTCATCTTCTATGCCATCTTATACTGAATATAATCAAACCATGTTTCATCATCATTGACATGACAGTTTAAGCAACGGCTTTATACTAAAAATGCAGGTTTTTCATGGAATGAAGCGCTCACCTAAAGAAAATGCATACAGAAGGGAAGAGCCGGTCAAGAGTGGCATCAATGGTGATGATGCTGAAGATGAATTAATCTACCACATAGATTATCATGGTGTGATGACCCACCCTAGCCCAACTCCTAAACATGGAAAACCATAAAACATATTATTTGGCTTTCTTTGATTATAATGCATACATGTAACATGATATAGAAAATAATTAAGATTCCGCCATTCAATTTTCATTTCCACTAAAAACCATATTCTACCCTGTTATTGGAGTAAATCCAGAAATCATTGCAAACTTTCCTGGCGTTAATCAAGTCTTCTATGCTGTATCTTGAGTTCTCGATCACATTATACCGAAATGAAAGCTTCGCTGCATAGAAATCAAAAAAACAAAACAAACAGAAGTATTAGAAGATAGCATCCTTGTGTAGAATATGTGGACTCAAGGTGAATACAAAATTTGGTTTGTTCTTACATGTATGAGGCAACACAACTCTGAATAAACCAAGTTGTTCCATAGCAATTGTCGCAGCTTCTGGATAAAGATTAAAGAGTCAAGATAAAGTTCTGTAAATCAGGTAAAGGTGAAACCAATATCCTGGAAAAGAATGATTTATTATGCATATAAGTGATCATTGATGTAAGGAAAGCATTCCATTCATATATCGCAGTCTAGCCTCTTTGTACATGGCATGCAAACTTCTAAAGCTGTCTTTTGCATCATCGAAGAGCGCTTCATTACAAAATTTTGACTTTATATGTGCAAATGCACCTTCAGCATCATCCTTATGTTGATAAATAAACGGTAAGATTTTGCAAATTTCATCTGAAGTAAAACCCAAGTTATCCATAGTAGATACTTCTCTCCCATTGGCATGCTCGAGCCATCTGAGCCAATTAAGAGGATCCTCATCTCTCTGAACAGGCATTTGCAAAAATTTGAGAGAATCTGTGAAGCTTGATAGCTTATTGATTTTATCAATAACTAGCTCAAAAGTGGTTCTCTGGTTCTTGTCAAGCCAGTCTTCAGTCTCTGTAGGCAAAGAACTAGCGGCGACCAAGCAAGCTTTCCGAAACACGGGTTCAGTATGACTAATAAGCCTGATTGCAACATGCAAAAGATTTACCGAGACAGCTAGCAAACTTTGAGAAGTTCCCAGGGCCAAAATATCAAATCCTTTATTATGGCTCCATTGATGAAGTGCAACATGCGCAAATCCTTCCCACCTATTTCCACCAAAAGAAAATTTAGTTGATAAAAAGGCAATGAACATACCTGTTAATGTTAATTAACTTGAAACTTGAAGCCGTACTCTAGGAATTAAAGGATTTCATACTCAGTCTTACTAAATGGAGCAATCAGATGGCAAGTCAGTGAGGACAAGAATGCTAATGAGCTTAATGTTGAAATCAATACCATCCATGTAATATTGACTATTGAGAACCAAAGTGCTCTCAATCACTCAAGAAGCAGCAAATATAAAGCAACAATAATTTAGAAGAACGTAACACTAGTGACTTAAAATGCCAGGGCCACCTCAATTGAATGCAAACTATAAACATGTGTTGATTAGACCCAAATTGTTTTATGGTAAAGATACTGGCCAATAAATAACTGTGTATACTGTACTAGATTAGCGAGATCGTGGAATAGGCGTGTCACAATAATATGGATCACAGATACAAGTATATTACATAAGATATGTAGCTGTACAGAGAAAGTCTGAACTAAGAACGAAGAAACCTCCAGTGGAATCTGGAGGTAACATGGGATAGGAAAAACAAAGCTGGTCGGGGACGTTAAGAAAAGGAATCAAAGACACCTAATTGCATAGAAGGATCATAATAAGGGAAAAAGATGGTGAGTGAGAAAAAGAAAAAAAGAAAAAAAAAAACCAACAGGAATTGGGGAACTTATCATAGAATGAAACTCAGAAAAAAGAAGACCCTTAACGTGATTTATGACTATCTAGGATTCGTTTAGTAAACCCCAGATAAGAGATCCTTCCTTCCAAAATTTTTTTAGCATGTTGATCATTCAGAGGCTATTGCTGACGTAACTTGCTGTATCATTAGCCTTCTCTTGGTCAATATGTACAACTCCCCACACCCCCGGCAATGAAAGAATAATGTTTCAACTTTTCATGTGTCTTAGACTAAACTATAATTTATCACCGATTTCAACAGCTATAATAATATTCAACAACAATAAAGCCTATATCCCAAAAATGTTCGGGGTCGATTTCAACAGCTATAATAAATAATGTGAATATACTCTACTGGAGTATGCCTCTGGACAAATCCAACAATGATATGTTCTACAGCATTTTGCCCTAAATAGGCTTGTTCTATATATGCCCATTGCAAAGAGCATTTGTACTTGTAAACCCTGCCATATATTAGAATTTGTAAACCCTGCCAGTATGGGGGTAGGATCCATGCTAGGTAGTACGGATGCTGTTTGTAAACCTGTACTAAGCCACTAACTACTACAGTACTAAGCAATGTAGTCTACTCAACCAATACTATGATGAAAATATCAAATCAGCACATGTATATAATTATTATATCTCTGAACATATATCAAACCGGAAAAATTAGAAGATCCTGGGAAAAAAAGAGAACATATATAGATTTTGTGTTCTGCAATGACATATCCAACATCCTTCAGTAAACAGCTAATTGACAAGCCCATCTCCCACAGCACAGGACATGTATAATCCAACTATAGCTATTGTTTGTGGACAGTAGACGTAGAAAATCATCGGATAAGTGAACGTCAAGCCTAAAGATCGTTACAATCCCATTGTACGATTCAGATCAGCAAATTGACACAAAGTTTAAGAGTAAATAACATAGTAAAACCACCATATAGGATAGATAGATGATTTAGCAACTTTTAAATTCTTGTGTCATGTGTGAGACGGGTGTCTAGTAATTTCTTGGACAACAAGGGGAACTTTTTGCCCTAAATGGGCCACTTATATAAAAGTGACTCCTTTTAGGACAAAAGTTACGGGCTACCTGTGAGATGGAGGTAACTATTTGTCCCAAACGGGTCACTTTGTTTTAAAGTGACCCCTCTTGACTTGAAAAATGACCCATTTTGACTTAAAAGTGACTCATTTTGGCTTAAAGTGAACTAGTTTGACAATAACTTTATTGTACACCCGACGCACAAAATACTACTTCCTCCGTTCTTTTTCTATTGCAACAATTGAGTATTCACGCTTGCCAATGCACAACTTAAACTATTAATATCTTTAATTACTTTTTTGTAAAAATTATAAAAATTTGATATTTTGAAAGTATATATCGAGACGAATCTAACAAGACCCCACATGACTATAATTGTCCTTACGTAAAAATCACAATAGATAGTGAAAGGATGGTGGGTGAATAGTGTAACAAGTCCATTGTTGCAATAGAAAAAGAACGGAGGAAGTAATTGTTAACAATTTTGGTTCCACTTTGGTAAGTTATCTTATCTTTGTCCTAATTTCGGTTATCAAGCTGGTGTGGAGGTTAGTGCTAGGTAGCAAAAAAATAGTGAAAAGTTACTCAAATTACCCTTGGCGTTGATTTTCCTTCTAGGATTAAATGGAGAGCATTTGGCTTGAATTCACTCTGGATTCTTTTAGGTTCTTGGCTTTTCCTCTAGCTGTTAAAGGAGTCCAAGGATAACAGCATACCTACATAGAAGAACTGCTGTTCGCTGACTTTCTAAGGCCTAACAAGTTGGAAGAAGAATTCCTAGTTCTTACATAAATGAGAGTGAGAAAACCTGATCAGTGAAAAGTCTGTTTGTACAAATGATCTAGGCACGTCTTTGGAGTTGCCCTGGGAACCAAACTGTCTCACGATTTTCTAAACCCAGCGCATTTTGAAGAGCTAATTTTTGCATAAAGAACAGCTTGCTAATTGACATGGTGATTCCAAGATATGGGACAAGGCTCAGTTCCTCTGAATTGGTAGTGTGATAATAAATTTGTATCTCTTCATTTTTCTCCAAACACAGATTTCGAACAAATAATGTTTCCGTATTCCATCCTCATCCGTGCCGCTTAAGGGCAATTTGCCTAAGACTTTTTCACTTTTGGACAATTCAGCGTTGGAATTCTGAACTTGGTAAAAGCTATTCTAGGTAAATTGATATTAGAACAATGTCTCTGGAGGATTCCCACATTGCTTCCATCACCATCGCCATGAATGAGTTGTCATCAACAAACAGTGACCCCAGATAGCACCAAAATTAATGAGCAAATCCCCACATAGAGCTCTAGCCTCCGGATTAGCCCCTTTGTCGCTCTAGACTCAGACTCTTAATACCAAAACCAACTCAAATTGAACAAAATTACTGTAACACATAGATTAAACTGCAAACTGATCACATATGACACAACAACTATCTTGTTTCAACTCCAATTTTTTTACAATTGACGTCGAATCAATTAACACATAACACTTCATTTTCAGAGAAATTCTTTTAGTAACTTTGTGCACTTTCACAAGATAAGACAATTTACTACAGTTACTAGAAAACTGAAATATATAAGCCACTATTATCAAGATTAACAATCTTTGAAGGAAGCTCAATTCAATTACTTACTCAAAAGGAGGCTCAACCTCGATTGCAAGAGTAAGATGTACAGAGGACTCACGAACCTCACTGCTTGCACCAAGATCTGCAATTGTGCAGGCCTGGTGAGCAAAACCTCTTGGAATATATAAGACATCACCTTCTCTAAGTAAAATTTGTCTGCTTTGCACCAGTAAATCTTGGGGAACCTCAAGACACTCATAGAGACGAGGTAACTTGACAGCTGGTTGTGGAAAGACTGTCCATTGTTTAGCCCCATAAAGTTGACAGACAAAGACACAATGATCATCATAGTGGCAGGATAAACCTTGAGCATCAGGTGGTGTAACATACAGGTTAGCACCTACTGACGGTTGACCAAAGAAAGAAGCAATTTCTCGGGTAACTGCAGCAATACTATTAAAGCGGAACCCCATACCACGTAGAGCTACAGTATAACCCTCTCCATATGCTGCCTCACACTTTAGGATATCATCAGCAGAGAAAGATTTTGGAGCCTCACTGCTGCCTATTGATCTTTCCTTAAAGTAATGCTCCTCAGATTTAGAATGCAAGTTTGTCTTTACAACACGTATGTCCTGCTGATATATCATCGGGAAACCAAGTGTATCCCTTACATCATTCAGAAAATTTAGGCTGTCTATTTCATTTAAAGCTACAGGAGGGCATGAAACCATTCCTCGCAGGATAGAAGAAAGAAATCTAGGCAGTGCTTCTTCAAATGGTAGTGAATGCATAAATGAGTTGAAAAGGACATGTGGTGCTTCCGGATCTTTTGGCTGATTCCTAATCACAAAAGGTGATGATTCCCAGTTCTCCAAAATGAAGTTCTTAAAGCTTGATGACCAAGGCCCAAATATGTGTCCGCTGACAACCTCTGAGGGTATGGAGTTTATAAGAGCAGGGGCATCCATTGACAGCCGGAATATTGTTTCTGCTAAGTTCTGAACCGTAAGGTTGCTCATGAAACAGAATTTTACTTCGGATAAGTTAAGAAATTTGGAAGCCAACAACTGCTCATGTACTTGAGACCATATCTCTCCCAAATGAGGAAAAATTACTTCTTTTAGCCTGCTCGGAATCCTTTTAAGCTGTTCTGAGTTGCAAAAGTTTGTAAGAGCAGCTACAGCATTGAGATACAGCAATAATATTGGATCTTGATCATGTTGAACTCCAAGGAAAACATCACCCTCATTTTTCACTGTATTAATATACATTGAAGTAGATGTGGACTTTTGAACCTGAAGGAACCCAAGCCTAATAGATATTACACCATATTGAAAGTTGTTATATATGCAATCAAAGAATGGGGAAATGTGACTCACAACTCACAAATGAAAAAGAGTGGCAGATAAGTTAAGAACAATTAATGTATTTATTAACACAGAAACCAAGAAACAAGTTGTAAGAAGATTATTAAAGATCAACAACAAAATGTTAGGACCTCAAAGTTTAGCATATTCTTGTCAATTGAAAGTTGAAATGATGTTCTTTCATCGACAAAATTGTACCTTGAATTTGATCTAACATGTCCCCCCCTCCCCCTTGTGTAATTCTATTGATTACCATGAAATGTTTTTAAGTAAAAACAAGGCAGCTATATCAACCAAAACCTGCTAACTTGGCGTAAAGGGATTTTTGTAAGATAGAATCAGCAGTGAGATAATGTGTCTCTTCTGTGAAGGATCAACCAAGTAAGACTTCGCCACATGTTGAGCAGCACTACCACAGCAAACAGCAGCAACTAAGAGAAGCAAAACTAAGGCCACTACGGGAGCCTACATAGCACGTGCTAGTATTTTGGACATTTTCAAACTCTACAGCAAATCACACAACTGTATGAAAAATTATGCCCAGCTTGCGTCTAATTTTAAATGTACATTACAGAGTAGCATTTACAAAGTCAGTTATCACTCTTATTCTGACCATACAGCCTTCCAGATTCAAATGATGAAAAAACCGACTTAAGTTGTTATCTCCATTGCAGATCATCTCAGAGAGTGCATGGTGACAAGCAGGACAAACTACAAGCAGCCAGTGCAGAACCATGACACTCCCATTACGATCAACCAGGAAACTAACATTCCGAGCAGTGTAGTACACTAGTACTGTAGTATATAAAGCCATTTAGCTAGGCAAAGCCAATTTAAAAAGATCAAAAACCCAAACCCCTAATCTATCAAATAACTAGTGCAAAAATATTCTAGTCAAATACAATGGATTAGATGAAATGTCACATTAGTCACACTCCACCTCCCTGTTTCTATGAATCAATGATAATGTGTTTGCGTAACCAAGGATCTATCTGCAGCCTCTCTGTCACTGCAATCATAGAAGTTCCATCAATATATCTTATCCTACACAAACCCTTTTCTCTAATGAGTAATGAGACCCTCCTGAACCAGGTTGCCTATGTAGTATGAATTGCAATCAAGTGATGTTCATGCTAGAAGAGCGATACATGCACCCAAGAGATTCTTTGGAACGATCTCGACTCGAACGGCAGCACTTTCATCACCCCTTTGTACTCATCCTTTCCAACATAAAAACTTCATTGAAGTTTGTCTAAAAAATAGTTCATAGATAAATGACACGGAGGAAGACCCACTTTTACAGCCATGTCATAGGATCAATGTCACAAAGTTATCTTGGGTTCTTCAAACAACTCAACAATCACAAGTCACAACTAAGCTTTTAGTATCCAAAATCACAACCACCCAATACAAAAGAATTTTCATTTACTACACTATCTCAAACCCTACTCTTCAAATTCATGTTTTAACAGCACAATGTAACATGTAATGCAACACACAAAGAAACCAATTTACAACAACAACAATAAAAGATGGTGAAAAGGTGGAGAAACTCACATTAGATAATTCAAAGCAGAAACTTCCAACAACCTTTGACACCCAAATGAAGTAATAGAAAGATCCAAAACAGCATTACAAAGAGCTTTCTTAGCTGCCATCTTCTGAACCCTCAATATACTCACAACCAAAACCTTCACAATCCCAATATCACAAGCAATCCTCTCATTCACCTCAATAGAAACAAGGGATGCCGCACCAACGATCTTCGCCGCGGCGCAAACGATGTCGTCGCAGCTCGAATGAAGCAGAGAAGGAAGCAGTGCCACAATGTGATTGAGAAAGGATTCTGCAAGTGAAGATGATGGTAATGGTGATTTGGGGTGGAGTTGATGGAGGAATTGATTTGAGCATTTGATAATCAAGGTTTTGGATACAGGGTTTTGTGGGTTTTTCAGGGCAGCAAGTGTTAAGGAAAAGAGTGTGATTTTGTTGGGGTTTTTCTTCTTCCATTGCCGCATCTTTGGAGTTCAGTTCCTGTGTTTCCCTACGGCTGTTTTTATACCCCACGGCTCTCCTGCCTTTTGCAGCTGGTTTGGGTTCACCTCGCAAAATTGAACCAACTTACCGAAAATACTTCACGATGTATAGACTATAGAGGGCTAGAGGCGGATCCAGGATCTTAATCCGAGGCTGGAAACTACGAAATAATCGTTCGAATAATAAATAAAATTTAAGAAAAAATACATAAATACCTAAAATTACCCATAATTTTTTTATTTAAATCACAATCTGACCGTTCTAATTTTTAAATAAACTTTTACAATTCTCTTTGAGCTCTCATATTTTGAAATTAATCTACATGAACATCGATGCTTACTTTCAACAATAAAATTTTCTCTAAATAAGAAATGAAACAATCATTAAGTAATTGATCCCCATAGTAATATTGCCATTTTTATGTTATGTGGAGTAGAGGAATTTCAAATTCTTTGTTAATTCTTTTTGAAAAGAAACTGGTAATATCCCCTTGATTTGTTCTCTTCATTCTGAAATTTATTTTAGAAGTTTAATTCAACCATTGGTTTGTCAACCACTTCTTATCATCTAATAATAAGGTAATGATATAAAATTAAAGTCATGCAATTCATTTTTTCTTTTTTTTTGAATCTAAAAAATTCTATCATCAATCCACATAATTACATTATTTTATGAGTTTAACTTTGACATTAAAGATAACAATTCATAACTTCAAAAAATAAGAATAAAATAAAAGCGAAAATCACTTTCGGAGGAAAAAAAAAAAGAAAAATTGCTAATAATCAAATAAACTAACTTTAGCGTCGCACAACTTCATATTAGCTAACAGGCCCCAATTCGTCTGACACAATTGGCAGAAAATTAACAATTATCAGACAGCCAATAGCTTGTAATCCAGTAGCTTGGAGTTTGAACGCCTTGAAATGAAGTAGAAACACGGCAAAGAGAAGAGCACCGCCACTCAAGATCAATCTTTCTTCATTTTCAGTCTTGGTATTGTCACACACTTGAAATTTTTAACTTTTTGGTTTTGGGAATTCGTTTTAGACTTGTTGTTGGACATTAGTATATCTTACATCAGAAACCACTCTTTAATTAGTCTTCTGTGGCCTTTTACTTCTTTTTTTTCAAACTCAAATTTTTTTATAATGGTGGGGAACGTGCCACCCAAGACCCTACGTGGGTCCGTCCCTAGTTATGTAAGGGGTAATTCTAAGTTTCTCACTTTGCAAAATACATTGCGTTTGTTTCGAGGGATCAAGTATTTAGCACAATGCTCAAAATCTATACCCATAAAAAAGCCACAAGTTTGGCTATTGTTCCTTAAAAACAGTGCTTTGACGTTCCTGCCCTTCACTCGTTACATTCATACTTTCCTGCCCCGCTTTGCCACGTGGTCTTTTTGGCAGAAATAAATTTGCCTTTCTTAGGCGCGCGTGTCTCATGTTGGCGGCAATTCACGACTATTGTTCTCCTACCTCCAGCCTCCCCCATCTCACAAACAATTAATCTATAGTTGATCCTTCCTCTGGCAAAATTCCCTAACCCTAGCTTAATCGAATTCTTTTCTAAAAAAATTGGGTACTCATAAGTGCAATTAAGAGGACGAAATGGACGAGGAAGGAAGATGTTCAATAAGTTGCAGCGACAAGGGTCTGATTGGCGAAAGTGGAATTCAGCTTCTCGTGCCTTTTTCTGTTTCGCACTGTTTTTGCTCTCTCTTCTTTTTGGTAGTAGGCTTTGGTTCAAGAAGCAATTCAAGCTAATGTAAGTTAATCATCTCAAGAAAAAAAATGAAGTTGATATGAGAAAGAGCGAGGGAAAACAAAACTTGTAGATTATTAGATAATAGAAGCAGCAGAAACGACAAGACTTGAAGCGAAGACGAAGGGGAAATTCGTAGATCTTAATTGAAAGCGGGCAACTAGATTAGGGTTCAATTGAAGGGGAACAAAAGGGGATTAAAATAGATTAGGGTTGGATTCTTTGAGACTTAAGGTGCTTTTTTTTACAGTTTTTGCCTAAAATGAATGAATGATTCAGGATTGATTATTGTATTGTTACTACTAATTTGGAGTGAATTTATGTCTCTCTTAAGTCTTAGATTAGAGTTATTGATGATGGTACCTGCTATTTCTTAGCTACCTTTGGCAATTCCCAGCATCGAAGGTAAAGGTAAGTTGGTTGAGTGTTTGAATGAATAGAAATAGTTGTTTTACTTTACTGGCAGTGAAATTTGAATGTCTAGCAAAAGGGAAGCTTAAGCTTTCTTCTACAATTCCAAGCTGTCAAATCCATTCAGATAGCCAATAGCTTGTAATCTAGTAGGTTGGAGTTTGAACGCATTCAAATGAAGTAGAAACACGGCAAAGAGAAGAGCACTGCTACTCAGGATCAATCTTTCTCCGTCTTCAGTCTTGTCATTGTCACACACTTGAAATTTTGGCTTTTAAGTTTCTTGAATTCGTTTTAGACTTTTTGTTGGACATTAGTATATCTTATATCACAAATCACTCTTTAGTCTTCTGTGGCCTTTTAGTTTTTTTTTTTCAAACTCAATTTTTTTATAATGGTGGGGAATGTGCCACCCAAGACCCTACGTGGGTCCGTCCCTAGTTATATACGGGGTAACTCTAAGTTTCTCACTTTGCAAAATACATTGCGTTTGTTTGGAGAATTTAGCACAATGCTCAAAATGTAAATAAAGGGATGAAAAAATAAAATCAAAGTGAATTATAGCCATAAATGCTTTAAAAAATATATAAAAATATATTAAATATGTATTACAAACTCGTTTGGAATGTTATATATTGATGCAAAAATATGTATAAAAGGACTCAAAACTTCTCTCATCATACTTAACCTAAGTTTCTTTTGCCATTATTGTGTCCAAAACACTTAGTACCAAAAGTTTTGAGATATGAGATGTTGGGCTTCATTCATTTGAGTAGTTCAAAAGGAGTCTTGTTTAGGAAGATCCTAATCATGACTTTGTTGATTAATGTAGCATGTTGTGTTTGCTACTTCTACCCAAAAGTTCCCAGGTAAGCAATAACTCGCAATTAACATGGTTTTAGCCATGTCTTCTAAGATCCGGTTCTTCCTTTCTACAACACCATTTTGTTGAGGAGTCCTTAGTGCTGAGAAGTTGTGATCCATTCCTTATTCCTTGAAGTAATTATCAAACTTGGAATTTTCAAGTTCTTTTCCGCGATTTGACCTTATGTGAATCAGTTGACGACCTGGTGATTCTTGAATTTTCTTAGCAAGATTAACAAAGTCATCAAATGTTTCATTTTTACAAACAAAGAAGATAACTCAGTATATCTAGAAAAATCATAAATTATCACTATAGACACAAAATCGTGTCTCCCCATTTAGTACTCAATGAAACATAATGTCGTCCTAATTGGTCCGATCTAGAGGAAGAGAAATCAAACAAGTAAGCCCTAAAGCGTTTTAAGAAACTAAAGTCTATTTATTTGTTGAAAATAACTCTGAGCCCGCTTTTAAGAACCAATTTATTATTCATGATAATTAATTGAATTTTCAAGTCCATTTTCATAAATCCCAATTAATTATTCTTGATAATAATTTATATTTTCATTAAACATTAAATATTCTTGATAAATTAATCAATATTTTATAAATTCAAAGATATTTCGAAAATCAAATTTTTGTTCCTAGAGATAGTTGATTTCCGATTTCAAAAGATAAAATTTCATCAAAGATAAAAAAGAATCTTTAAACGAACGAAAACTGCTCAGATATGAGTTGCGATGCGTTGAAGCAACACAAAAACATTTTACAAAACGAAGTAGCGCAATATTAGCCTGCGTGGACGCAAGGATGTTGCGCTAAGCGCAAGCCTCATGTGCTAAGTGCATGGTGATGCGCCGAGGGCATGGGCTATCTGTGGAATGCACCATGCTTTCGCCTAGAGCAGGCTCTGTTTATTTGGCCTCATTTCTCCTATAAATAGCCTTGTTTTACGAACGTTATTCACGTGACTTTTCATACGACTTTGATATACACTTTCATACACTTAACCACATACTTTCACATACAACGAAATACATTCAAACGCACATTCGAATATACATTCAAATTCCATCGATTTACATTTAAAATCCATTAAAGCTTCAAGATTGCTCCTCCTATGGATCGTTTCATAAGACCCAGGAGACAAAGGTATACTCCCTCCGGTTTCTAAAGATCTTCCTTGTTACTGTTCCTACAGATACCAAGGAGGATTCATTGATGTGGGGTCTAGGGTGGATAAATTATAATAAAGTAAGACCATAGAGGAGAGAGAGGGTAATAAAGTATAATAAAGTAAGATCATAGAGGAGAGAGAGGGTAATAAAGTATAATAAAGTGCAATTGTGGACCCATATGATAGTGACATGAGAGGGTAAATAGGGAAATTTATCTTGCCAAATAAGGAATAAAGCAAAAGAGGGAAGATCTTTTGGAAACGCACTTAAACGGAAAGAGGGAAGATCTTTAGGAAACGGAGGGAGTAATTGCAGAGGGTCAATTCCAATTTAATTGTAGATCATTAAAGGAAATAACGCTTTTTTGTACATCCTTCTCTAAATCTCTCTTTTTAATATTTGTTTTTATATTTCTTTATATTATTCGTATGCATGCTAATAATATGCTTTAGGCCCTGTTCTTTTGAACTTATTTTGGTTGAACTGAATTGAACTTATTTTATTTTTGCTGAACTGAACTTATTTTTACTTATTTTTGCTGAACTGAACATATTTTGGCTGAACTGAACTTATTTTTGCTGAACGGAACTTATTTTTGCTGAACTAAACTGTATTAACATAATATTATCAATACTTATTATTATAATATTTAATAAATATTAACATAATATTATCAATACTTATTATTATTATTTTATTATTTTACAATAATAAATAATAAATAATAATAATAAATAATAATAATAAATAATAAATAATAAATAATAAATAATAATAATGATAAATAATAAATAATAAATAATAATGAATAATAATAATAGTAATAAATAATAAATAATAATTAATAAATAATAAACTAATAAATAATAAATAATAAACTAATAAACTAATAAATAATTAATAATAAATAATAATAATAATAAATAATAATTAATAAACTAATAAAATAATAAATAATAAATAATAAATAATAAATAATAAATAATAAATAATAAATAATAAATAATAAATAATAAATAATAAATAATAAATAATAAATAATAAATAATAAATAATAAATAATAAATAATAAATAATAAATAATAAATAATAAATAATAAATAGTAAATAATAAATAGTAAATAATAATAATAATAATAATAATTAATAATAAATAATAATAATAATAAATAACAAATATAATACTAAATAATAAATAAAAAATTAAAAAATTAAAAAATAAATAAATAAAAAATAAATAAAAATTAAAAAAATAAAAAAAGTGAAAAAATAAAAAAAGTTAAAAAAATAAAAAATTAAAAAATTAAAAAATTAAAAAGTAAAAAAATAAAAAAATTAATAACAAAATAAATTAAAAAAATAAATAAATAAAATTAAAAATAAAAATTCATTGTTATTATAATTATAATATTAATTATAATAACAATATTATAGTAATATTGAAAATAAAAATAATAATTACATTATTAGACAAGACTGAACTTTTTTTTTTTTTGACGAGTAGACAAGACTAAACTTATTTTTGCTGAACTGAACTTGTTTTTACTTATTTTTGCTGAACTAGACTTATTTTTACTTATTTTTGCTGAAAATAAGTCCAAAAGAACAGGGCCTTAATTTATTGTTTTCATCACCGCACATGTTAATTTATGTTAATTACAAGACCTAAATAAATGTTCTAACGTTAAATTCAGATAATTTGGACAATTGGATTAGGTTCCCAGTAATTTGATTGCATAATTACATGTCACAAAAAATTAGTCTTTTGCGTGTATAATGAACAGACGTAGACTAATTCTTATATTGCATAAACACATTGAGTGGTTATTTAATCGAATAACACTCGGACATGAATCGTATTAAGTAAAGGCCAACAATGGGTGAATTTGATTCCCAATCATATTTGTACCCTCACCCCGAACTCAATATTTGATTTAATGATCAATTATAGAGTCATAACGAGGAAATTTACATTGGATAAGTCCTTAAGTTGTCCCTATATTTTGCCCAATATCCAATTAGGTTTTATGAGTCTTGCTTAAAAGACTTGTTGGCGACTTCTTCCTTTCAAAACATATTTCAAAACAAAACCTTTACAATGAGGTAGTCAAATACACGTAGGCAATAAAAACACGCCTACAATCACCAATACATACCTTTTACTACTTCTGCTTCTTATTTTCATTGGACCACATAAATTCATATGGATGTATTCCAATGTTTTCGTGGTACTTACAAATTTCATTTGCTTAAAGGAGCTTCTGACATGCTTTCTTCTCACAATTGCTTTACAAAGATTATGACTTTGGAATTTAATAGAAGGAAGTCCTCTTACTATGTCCTTAGTTCGAAGTTTGTTGAGTAGTGAAAGGCTAGTATGTCCAAGTCTCTTGTGCCAGGGAAATGCATCATGTTCTATGACACTGACGTAATTTAGATTGTTCTTTGGAACTGAATTGAGATCCATAGTGTATGTGTTTATTTCCTTTTCTAGTTCCTTCAAATATAACTTCCCCATTGTTATTCTTGATAATTTTGCATTTATCTGTAGTAAAGTTTACATAATTAGCTTTATCTCTGAATTATGATATGCTTAAGAGATTATACTTCTAACCTTCTACTAGGAACACGTTGTCAATTGCATGAGAACTTGACCTTCCAACATTTCCTAAAGCAATAATATTTTCTTTCTTATTATCAACAAATGTCAAAGTTCCTCTAGTGAGAGAAACATTATTTTATCTCCTATCATGTGCTTGGAACAGTCAGTATTCAGATACCATGTGTTGGTCCCTTTCACTAGGACCTGCAAAAGCAATTACCACTTGGGATTGTTTCTATTAGTTTTTTTGTAATTTACTTGTGGATCTCTTTTTGAAAAGTTGAGAAAAGATTGTAACTGCTTGCAAATTGCAACACTTGTTTAATTGGAGACAAAGATATGGTGTGTTCAACCTTTATTATTTTCATTTTGTTCTACTTGAAGTATTGTTGTGGCCTTATGGAAGATATACACTTTTTCTTGTTGTTTGAAGTTTTACTTAAAGTTTATCTCTCTTCCAACTATCTTTCATTTTTTACATCTGTGCATTTTTTTTTTGAAAGAGAAAATTCATTAATTGAAGGCCAAACGACATCTACAATATGTATTAAAGAAAAACAAGATACAATTAAACAAGGCTAAATCAAATTCGTCTTCGGAGGAACTACAATGAACCAGATCGAGCAATACAGCGCAGCCCCCTTGTATTTGCTGAATTAAGCAGCTATTGATGAGGAAGTCTATCATTTTGATGTAGTTTGGGAAGAACATTCTTGACCGAGTCATGTTGACCGCATCCGAGATTCTAATACCTTCATGTTGAGTCTCGAACTTCAACCAACTAGAACAATTTCTCATACCTAAAAATAAAAAAACCATACTCACAATTCCCATAGGGGAGAAGGAGATTTCCAAAACAGAAACTAAAAACCCCATAACAGGGTTTGAAAAGATCTCATAAAGAGAGACTAATTTATTAAACAAAACAAGAAAATGAATTAAAAACTGAAAATAAAAGGGGAAAAGGGGCTTACCATGGATGAAATCATCCATGGCAGCCCCTAACTGATGAAGAAGGGGTAGGGGAGGCTAGGGTTTGAGAGAGAAAGAGAGGGGGGGAGCTAGGGTTTTATAAAGATGAGAAACTTTTTTACATCTGTGTATTTGTAGGCATACAAATTTATTATATGCCACGTCACACATTTAATTGACCCATTAAAGTCTGAAAGTCAAATGTTGACTTTTATTAATGGTGATCATCTAAATTAATTAATTTGGGCTTACTATTAAACTTGGCCTATTTTAATTAAATCATTTATTATTGGGTCATGGACTCATTAAATGAAAGTTGGACTCTTAATAGAGTTATGTCCATGAGGCCCAGGAGGCAGGACAAGTGGAAACCCTAGGGTTCTTCTAACTTTATAAATAGAGCTCTCCTCTTCACTTGCCAGTGGAGAAAAACTAGAATCCAGAGCCAGGAGGGAGAAATACAGAAGACTACAAAGAGAGAGAGAGAGAGAGAGAGAGAGAGAAAGCTGCTCCAGAGACTCTCTAAGTCTGCACATCAACCTAGAAGAAGAGCAACAAGCATCAAAGCTGTTCCATTCTAGACGAGCAAACTTGAAGGAGATCAAGCCCGAAGGCCTTTATTCAAGATTCATATTTGTTCGTGAGCAACAAATCAACATCAAATCTTTCCAGTAGAAGGAGAACAACAAGCATACCAAAATGAAGTGCCGTTCTATTCTACATCAACATTCTTGAACAAGATAAAGCCTGAAGGCCCTTATTCAAGAAAATCAAAGTTGTTCGTGAATTGCAAAGTTCAAGCACACTTGGAGATTGAATCAGAGGATTAAATCATTAGAGATTGTAACCCAAAAATACAAATTCAATAAAATATTATTTTGTTCACATCTTTTGACTCTGTTTTGCAGATCATTGTTAAAATTTGTGTTTACAGTATTATATTACTTTGTGTCGTTTTTTAGATCTATGTATTATTTTACTTTGCGTCAACTATCTTCCAACTAGATTGTTGTTTCCAAAGTTGTTTTTTCCTTGAAATTTCATTTTTTAGAAAGTGGCAAAAATAAAAGGACCCATTTTTACTCTCTCTTCTCCCTTGCCTTAGTATGATTCGAAAGAAACAAATTAAAGAGAGAATTTTATAAAACAAGCACATACAACCGATTTCTTTCACTTCATGAAAATATATGCACTTCATAATTCTACAGTTATTTAGATAAAATACTATAGATTTATTTTAGATATAGTATATAACTAACTTTTGAACCCGTGCAAATTGTACGGAAATTTTTTTGTTCAATAAATATTTATAACTTTGTACATTGAAAAAAATATCTATAATAATTGACCATACTTTAGATTACTATATTATAAGATGTAAAAATGTAATTCTCAACTATCTTCCCCAGAATTTCCCTTCATTTTTGTAAAAATTTAATTTATTTTGCATTTGGACAAAAACCCTAATGAGGTGCCACATATTTCATCTACAAACTAACACCCTCATCTCTCTCACCCCCTATATTAGGGGTAAAAGTTTGGTATACGGTTTGGAATTAGGCCTAATCCAAATCGATCTGGACAAAATTTGGATTTCAATTTTCCAATCCAAATCCAAACTAATTAGAGTTTGAGTCCAAACCAATCCAATCCGAATTTTCAGACACTAGATTGGATTCGATCCATATTATCTAATTTTTCAAAACTTTATATTTTCGATGGAATAAATTTGGCGCGAGTATTAAAATAAAGTGTTGGATAATAGAAGTAATTCATAAAGTCCCATACAAATTCATAAATAAACTAATAACAACTAATAACTCATTACAACATAAGTTTCAACAACAGCATAACAACATGTTCAGCTACACAGGGGGAACTTTACAGCAGCAAGTTAGGGTTTTAATGTTTAGGGGAATGAAAAGGTTGCCGGACCATTTGGGCTTTTTTGAAATAAAATCTAGTAAGTCCAATCATAAATATGAAATATAGGGTCTATATACTATTCGGTTATTTTGGAATTTTTTATCCAATCACCTTCAATGGCCAATCCAATCTGAAAATTCGATTCTTCAAAAAAAAAAAAAAAAAAAAACTCCATGTGAATCCAATCCGAACATAGTTCAAGTGCAATCTGAATTACTAATTCGGTTTGGATTGGATTGGGAATAGGTTTTTATCCGAATAACTTTCAATGTAACCTACCCTTCATATTCTTCTATCTCTTTCTAGTTTCTTACTTCTCTATCTCTCTCAAAAGAAATTGCCAAAATCAGATAATTAGGAATCAAAATTGCCAAAATTGCTACACAAAATTTAATCTTTCCCCTGAAAATAGACAAATCCAGATATTTTCAAAAAGTTACCAAAAAAATTCAACCAAAACCTCAGATTTATTAATCACAATTTCTACGCACCCAAAAAATAATTATTTTTCTTTTTATCTATGAGTGTTGGATATTTGAGATTCAGATGAAATCTGCATCAGTTACTTACATGAAGATGATGATTTTTGGGAGAAGTGTTTCTTGCTACCATAGTTACTTGTTTTCAATGTGATGGAGTTGTCGACTAAGGTTATGTTCTCCTCACCTTATTAAAATAAGTTTTAGTGAAAATAAATTCAGCCAAAATAAGTTAAATTTAGCAAAAATCAGTTCAGTTCAGGAAAAATAAGTTCAGCAAAAAAAAGTTAAGTTTAGCAAAATTAAGTTTGGTTCAACAAAAAATCTACTATAACTTTCCGTAAAAATAAGTTCAGTACAAATAAGTTCACCAAAAATAAGTTTAGCAAATATAAGTTCAGTAAAAATAAGTTAAATTCAGCAAAATTAAGTTAAGTTAAGTAAAAATAAGTTAAGTAAAAATAAGTTAAGTTAACAAAAATAAGTTAAGAATGCCACATAGAAAAGAAGATGAAGACATTTAGACATAGGGTAAAGTTCTACTTTCTCTCTCCTCAGTTGAGTATATATTTCATTTTTCTGGATAATCCTGTCTTTGCTTCGTAGTTCGTACTATGAAAACTGCAACCTTGCAATTAAAAAACTTAAAGTTTTAGCAGACTTGTACTTAAGTATATATCCGAACGCAAAATTACAACTGTAGAGTCGTGTGTTTTTTTGTTTTTATATGTATATTTTAGTTGCTAACTGTGGAAAAAAAATAAGCGTAAGCTATGGAGCTAAAGGGCGAAGGCCATGGTTTTTCGTACCTTTATTAGATTTTATTTTACAATGTTTTATTGTGGTAGAGTTTCATCCTTTTCAAGTTAAAGTTGTAATTCTGATTCGCAGATAATATTTTGAACAATAACTATGAGGCTAATAGCCTAATACAATCTTTCTTTTTACATACTTTAATATTGGCGGTAAATAATCTAAAAAAGTTGAAGAAGACTATGGTTATGTTTAGTTCACCTGAAATTTTCTGATGTGAACTTATCTGATCTGATCTGATCTGAACTTATTTTTTCTGATCTGATCTGAACTTATTTTTCCTGATCTAATCTGATCTGATCTGAACTGATCTGATCATATCAGATCTGATCTGATCTGAACTTATCTTTTAAAAAACATATTATTACTAATATTATTATTACCTTGTATTTCATTACTAGTATTACTATTACTATAATCTTATTAGTATGCACAACTTTCAATAATAATAATAATAATGATATAATAATAATAATAGTTTTATAATAATAATAATAATAATAATAATAATAATAATAATAATAATAATAATAATAATAATAATAATATTATTATTATTATTATTATTATTATTATTATTATAGCATAATTAGTTTTTTTTTTTTTGAAAAAGAGCACATTAGTATATGAACATACAATTACAAAATAAAAGACTAAGGACTCTTCGGTCCAATGGTATGGCTTCTTACCTCCCACATGGGAGACCAATGTTCAAATTTGGGTGGAAGCATATATTTCAATATTGTTGTGGGTGGGGGAGGGGGGTTGGGGCTTGTTGGGTCTTTAGGTGAGTGACCCTGTGCGAGGGCAGCTCAGAGAAAATTCATCTTACCACGGGATTCTCGAAAGGGGCCCAAAAAAATTAAAAATAAAAGAACACTCATGTTCAAGGTCCGTTAATAATAAGAATTTAGGTAGTAATGAAAAGAACATATAATGATATTAAAAAAAGAACATATACTGAAAGAGCATACAAGATCTATTTAAAGAACACATTTTAAAAATAAAAGATAGATGTTATTTTTATATTGATGACATGTTTGGATTTAACTAACAACATGTTATTTGTTATATCAATAAATTGTTCTTTTTTATTATAAATAAACCTATAAATAAATATAATCATATGTTCTTGAACAAAATGGTAAAATATTCTTCTTATATCGTTGTCTTGATATATAAACTTTGTTTTTAAAGATAAGTTGAAATCCTTAGTAGGAAAAATTTTGAACGTGATGACAACACCATTAGGTTATCCCATGCTACTCATATTTTATATAAACTAGTAATATATAATTTATATTATTCTACCAAAATTGTTTTAAAAAATAAACATCATATACTATTACATGTACAACATCAAAAAGAACATCACATATCAAAATTAATAATTAGAATAAATATAAAAAAGAACACTTACAAATGCCAAAAGAACATTCTTCTTCTTGAACACAAATAGCTTCAAATAGTGATATCAATGACATTTATAATAATAGCAACGACATTAATAATAATTACCAATATTAATAATTAATAAGTACAACAACGTCAATAATAATAATCTTTTTGAACAAATGTACTAGTAAATAGTAATAGTAATTGTATAAAGTAATATTTATAATAATAATAATAATAATAATAACAACAATAATAATAATAATTATTACAATAACAATAATAGCATTAGTAATACTAATAATCATAATAATCATGATGATAATAATAATAATAAGTTTTTAAATATAAGCATAATCTGAACTTATCTGATCTGATCTGATCTGAACTTATCTGATCTGATCTGATATGAACTTATCTGATCTGAACTTATTTTTTCTGATCTGATCTGATCTGATCCGGTCCGATCCGATCCGATCGATTCGATCCGATCGATCCGATCTGATTTGGTTCGATCCGATCGATCCGATCCGAAATAAGCAAAAATAAGGTGAATTGAACATAGCCTATATAGAACGACAAAAAAATTATAAGGGATATTGTGTAGGATTTTAAAAGTTTCAGGGGTACTCGATAGAAAACCCAAAAAAAAAAAACACTTATGACCCAAGATTATGGCCACTGCATTTGTCAATATCAATTTATCTGAACACTATATAATTATAATAACATGCAAGTATCTCGGATTTTAGGAAGGCAATATCACAATCCCCTTTTTTATATTCGACTATAGCTAAGATATTGGTTTATTTCAATCAAATTTAACATTTCATGCCACTGATCGTCTAATGAATATTATTATAATATGGCCATATTCATTTTTTTAGAGGATTTTAGAATATTTATCAGTAGGATTGTACTGTAGACAAAAAAATTATCTAGACAAATAAAAAGATACATCAATCAATTTAAAATATAAACCATTTCTATAGCGTTTAACATCTATATATATTTTATAGCAATTCAATTATATCTATATTTTACCATTTCTATAGCATTTACCATTTCTATAGCAATTCATATATTTATATTTTATGCAAAAAATCAAAGCTGAAGGATGTTCTTCATGCAATTATTCGACATACATGACATATATATGATATTTAAAATCAATTTTTAAAGCGTCATAACAAAATACAACCTTTTATTATTGTCATCTTTTGAATATACAATTACTAAAAAAATTATAGGTATCAACAAAATATTGAATGTACACTTACATCTAACGATCTGATCGTAGATTCAACAATTACATAATTATGGTTTGATCATAGCGAAAACACACAGACAATAATATAACAAAATTTATCGAAATGTAAAATTTGCATAATATCATAAGAAAATTCTATTTTTATTAATCAACTTCTAATTTAAAATGACAATATTGAAGTTTGAAGTTGCATCAATAACAATCATTAGATACACATAGGAATGTAATTTCATTGAACTTTTATTATATAGGTCATTAAATACATATCTGTTGTTTGAAAATTCAAAGTTATTATTGATAACCAAAAAAAGAGGTAGAACCACCAATACAACTAGCCAAGGGGTAATAGCATGAGTATCTCTCCTTCCCTACCTTCTAGGAAGGGTTGAAAGGAGAGACTTTTCATGTATAGCAACAAACTATACCTTATGCAACAAGCCTAGGCTTAGAAGCTAAAAAAGAGAACTAAGAGGGTGGAACAGGCACCATAAGCCAAAAAGAATTAGCAGGTTAAAAAAGACAAGCTTACAAAAACTCCTATATATACATATATTGCTTCATAGAATATGTGCTTCTACTAGCCACATTGAATAAGATAATATCCACCAACTGATCAAGATGGATATGAGTTTTCTCAAACATTTGGTGAATTCTTTGAAGTCATATGTTATAAACAGCTTCCACAAATATCATGCCATACACTTTACTTCTATTTTGTTTCCTCCTGCATTATTCAGCAGCATAACTTATTTCATCCAAGAAAGAGAGGGTAAGCCTGGTGATTCTTTGGATTTGTAAACATTTCTTCCAAACATCTGCAGAGTAAGCCCATCTGAAAAATAGATGAGCAGTGTCTTCTTCCTCAGTTTAGAACAGGGGACATTTAGTGTCTTCTATGAGATTCCATCTTGCTAGCCCGATCTTAGTTGCCAATCTATCCAGAACAGCTAGCCATGTAATGAATATGCTATTGGGATTGGCTTTGTTATCACAGATTAACCTTTTCTAACTAACACCAGGCACAAAACCTCTAAGGTCATTGTAGAATTTGTTGATTGAAAATTTATCACCTACTATATACTCCTGTAACTTGTTGCCCTAATAAAAACGATTTTTTCACCAAATACCCCTGACAATTTTTTTTTATTTACCAAATACCCTAATTTTTTTCAAAATTCACCATATACCCTCGAGTTTCTAAAAAATAACAAAAATTAACCTTTTGGCTAACTGACATTAGATATTCGTTAGTAGTTAACCTAATTAAACCCTCTAACCCTAATCAATTCATCTAAACCTAAACTTAACCCTAACCTAACCCTAACCTAACCCTAACCTCTACCCTAATACACTAAACTTAACCACCCAACCACCACCACACCCCCAGCCCCACCAGCCCCCTCCCCTCCCTTGCAGCCCCACCCCACCCCACTCCCCTCCCCCGCAGCCCCCAACCATCTCCCCCGTAGCTCACCCCCCCCCCCCCCTCGATCTCCCCCGCAGCCCCCCTCGATCTCCCCCGCAGCCCCCCCTCCCCTCCCCCGCAGCCAAAGTTATTAAAATCGCGATTCAAATCTTAAAATCTTACGATTTTACGATTCAAAATATAGTAGACGATTCGATTCACGATTCTAGACGATTCTATACAATTCTATTCACTAGCGAAAACCTCGCAAATTTAAATCATGTTAACAAAGCAAATAATAGATATATATTGTTAGTTCTTGCCAATATAGTGGGTAAATGGTAGGCGTTTGCCGTGTACTCCTAACCAAATATAATTAACCTACTCTCATGCACACTAAGCTAGTATAATGGAAGTAGGGATCGTATCCACAGGGAGCAAAGGAACTTGTTCGAAAATTAGTGAATTAAGGACCCTAGTATGTGTTAAGGCCAAAGTAACCGAATTGGGGGGTTTTGGAACAATGCAAGCAAGTTAAACTAAGCACAGTATTAAAATACGAAGAGATTACAATATAAAAAGGCCTTGGATTCGATTAGCATCCACCCTAACCTAGTTTGTGGTCATTAAATCTTAACCCCGGATACTTCCTATGGTTACCTATCGAGAAGTCTAGACCTCTATCCTCCTAGATCGTGGCTAAACACACGATCTGCGTGGTTTGAACCTCCCTTACTATGCCTTAACTCAAATGAATCGCACTTAAGTCCAAACCAAAGTAGCATTAAGGTCGAGGAACACGATAGGATTACTAATGTTATCAAAGCAATAACATTCAAATAATAAGCAATGCTTCTCTAAGTGCAAAAGATTAATGTTCAGCATTTAATCAAACACCTAGTATGCTACATAAATCTAGGAACACAACAATCCGATTATGCACCTAGAATTAGCATTAGATGAATCACACAACAATACTAGTAACGTTCCTAGCAAAGATTATGCAAACATCATGAAATTAAATACAAGAAGCATCACAATGACCATAAAGAAAGTAGAGGATAAGAACTTCTCACAAGTAGATTAGAGCTTCAACAACCAAACCCAAGAAAGATGTTTAAGCTAGCCAAGCCATAGGATTCATTACAAATCTCCAAAAGAAGAGAGAAAGAAACCCTAGAAAAGAAATCTTCTTTTTTTCTTCTCTCTAGTTCTCAACAAAAACTAAAACTAAAATTGAATAACATAACCCTCCAAGGGAGGAAAAGAAAATAAAAGAAGCAGCCGACACAGGGGTCGCCACTCGCGACATATCTCGCGACTCGCGACATATCTCGCGACTGACACAAGAGCGCCAAAAGAAAGCACAAAGCGGAAAGAAAAGGAGAACTTGGCTTTAGAGTAAGCCATGAAGCTGCAGAACCATAATGAAGACGATCCTCGGACGACGAGCGAACCAAGAAGCTTGAACCACGGACCTCGGAACTCGGACTCGGAACTCGAATAAAGCTCGGAAGCCTCGGAAGATGCGACATAAAGGAACCAAGGACAAAGACCCCGGGGCACAAAAAGTGATCGGAGGACCAAGATCGGCCCTCGACTACGCCACCATGCAAACCGCTCCCTAGACTCCTCAAAACACAACATCCTCCGACAACACCTCCTAACGTCAAAACTCTCCTAAATCCCGATACTAAGCTCGAACCGACACCAAAAACGACCCGAAATCCGCCTAAGATTGGCGGATAACTTAGACACATCAGTAAACAACTATTTTTTCTAATTTTTAGGTCTTATAACTTGTAATTTTAGCATATTCAAGGAATATTGAGTGCAATATCTTGATTATACGTGTTTGTAGAATCTTACGATTCTACGATTCGATTCTAAAGGTCGTTTCCGATTCAAACTAGAATCTCGATTTTAACAACTTTACCCGCAGCCCCCCTCGATCTCCCCCGCAGCCCCCCCAGATCTCCCCCGCAGCCGACAATGGCTTCGTAGCAGAAGGAGGCTACTCCAATTTCACCGATTCCAACTCAGTTTAGGAATCGCCGCTCGATGACGGTTTTGGATCCAAAGGTACTCCAGCGCGATTTTGCAGCCTCCTTCGGAAATGCAGGAGGAAGGATTGGAAGGGAATGGAGGGCGGGGGTCATGGATTGGAAAGGGTGGGGGAGGGGGCCGCAGGCGGGATCCGGGGGTGTTGGGGGGCCGCGGCCGGGGGTGGTGGGGCTGGGCGGGATGGGGGTGGTTGGGTCCAGTGGGGCAGCTGGCCGGGGGGGGGGAAGGATGGGGGAGCTGCTGGGGTGGGGAGATGGTGTTGGTTGACTGGTTGTTAGGGGGGTTAGAGTTAGGGTTAGGGGTTAGGGTTATGATTAGGAGTTAATTAGGGTCTAAAACAAAAAGTTAGGGTTGAGGACTAACAGAGTTAACCGTCGTTAGTCATTAAGGGCATTCTGATGTATTTTCTCGAAAGTCAGGGGTATATGGTGAATTTTGAAAAAAGTAGGGGTATCTGGTGAATAAAATAAAATTTCAGGGGTATTTGGCGAAAAAACCTTAATAAAAAAATCTCCCTGCTATTCATGATCTTCTTTAAAGCCCATGACATGCCAGTAGGTATGGGCATAGCCTACACATAAGCTTGTTTGATATAGTAAGAGTGAATCCATCTTACCCACAGCTTGTCTTGCTTGAGAGTTATAGCCAGCAAATGCTTAGCTACCAATGCTTTATTCCCGTGCTTCATATTGATAAAATTGAGACCTCCTCCAGCTTTTGGAAAGTAAATTTGCTCCCAAGAAACCAAACTTTCCTAGAAGGAAGATCCTTTCTAGTCCATTAGTAAGTTCTACGAAGCCTCTGAATCTCTTTCATGAGTTTTTTTGGAAGTATGAAGATTTGACACCGGAACACCTACATACCAAGAAGAATGATTTTGACTAATGGATCCATGCCTGAATGTGAGAGAGACTTAGCAGCTCGGGTTTTAGTCCTAGCCATGATCTTTTCAAGAAGAAGTTTACAAGTTAAGTAGGAGAGTTTTTTTTTTGGAAAGAGGAACTCCAAGATATCTGAAGGGAAACTCCCCCAAAGGAATCTGGATAGAGGTTTGAATATCATTAAAAATATCATGGTTAACTCCTCCCGGATGAATGTTGCTATTGTGAAGATTGGCTTCCAAGTCAGAAGCTTTGGGAAAAACAAGAAATGCTTTGAGCATCAATTGAATAGAAGAGAGAGATATGCTCTACAGAACATCAACAACTCATGAGCAAACATCATATGGGTAATGTATAATCTTTCACATCTAGGGTGATAGTTAAAATCAGGATTCAGCTGCAAAGTACCCAAACATCTTGAAAGGTATTCCATACCTATGGCAAAAAGAATTGGATATATAGGATCTCCTTGCCTTAATCCTTTTTTGGCAGGAATAGGCTCATAAGGCTTTCCATTAAGTAAAATAGAATTAGAAATGGTAGTAACAGATGCCATAATTCAAGAAACAAATAATTCAGGGAAACCAAGCTCATATAAAATATTTTTAAGGAAAGGCCATTCAATAGAGTCATAGGCTTTCTTGAGATTAATCTTAATAGTGCATCTAGGAGAAATTATCTTCCTAGTATAACCTTTAATCAGGTCAGTAGCAAGTAGAATGTTGTCAGTAATATTCCTCGTAGGAATGAAGCCTGCCTGAGCATGATCAACAATTTCACTTACTATATATATATTGCATTCTGTGGGTGATAATCTTGGTTTTAATTTTATACACCACAGTACAACAAGCTATGGGTCTAAAATCACTATCATATGTAGGATTTGTCACTTTAGGAATCAGAGTTAGAGAAGCGATGTTTATATGATGACAAAGATGCCAAGTGTGAAAGAAATCCATAACTACTGTATAGACATCAAGCATAATATTATCCCAGACACTTCTGAAGAAAGTAGCATTAAAGCCATCCACCCCTAGAGCCTTAGCTCCAACAATACTAAAACTAGCCTGATCAATTTCTTGTAAAGTAATGGAAGCTATAAGGAGACTTCTGGATTCAGGGCTCAGGGTAGGTCCTCTTCTCATAATTGTCAGGTCAATCCCATGCATAGAGGATGCACAACTTCCCATAAGATTGCTATAAAGCTGCATAAACTCACCCTTAATGTCAATAGGATTATCCAATTTTATACCATCTGCTGTGTAGATAACATCAATAGAGTTCTTGGCCTGCCTACCTTAGTAGTAGAATCACCTAGATTCAGCCACTAGATCCTAGATTTCTGGTTGATCACACTTTATTCAATTGCAAGCCATTTTCTAAGATTAGACATAGCTTGTTGTTCTTTATTGTGAAGATCCATATTAAAATGGTCATCTGGATTTGATTTTGAATATGATCCAGCTCAACTCTTGCCTGATCAATCCTGCAACTTATATTAGCAAATTGTCTGCTGTGCATACTTTTAAGAGTGGCTTTAACATCTTTCAACCTCTTCCATATGTCACTTAGCTTAGCTGAAACTCCTCCCATTCTCCAAGATTCAGTGACCTTATCATGAAATTGAAGGTGATCAATAAAAAATTATTGAAAAATCTAAAAAGCATGCCTCCACCATGACTATTCTGGGTAATACAGATCATCAGAGGATTCTGATCAGAAACATATTGTTTCTTGATCTCCACAAATGTGTTAGTATGCAATTCAAACCATTTTGTATTATAAGGGCATCAATCAATCCTACAAAATATTCTTTCATTACCTTGTCTCTTGTTAGACCAAGTGTAATAACTCCCTACAACCCTAACTTCAATCATATTAGTGGTGTTAAATAAATTCCTAAAATCCTGAGTTTCGACATTTGATACTAGAATTCCATTCAGCCTATCATCACTTTCAAGCACAGAGTTCAAGTCACCCATAATCAACCATTCATTGACAATAACATTTGCAATATTATGTAAGAAATTCCATAAAGATCTTCTTGTGTCTATACGATGCAAACCAAGCACTGAAGTGAAAGTGTACTGGTGTTGAGTGCTTTTTTAGTAATCAGGTTGTGAATAACTTGATCAGCAGTATGAATAATCTCAACATCCACCTCTGTACTCCTCCAAGAAAACCATATTCTTACTATAGGGTTGTGATTATAATTATCACTCCATGTCTAAGTTCTACCAAACTTTTTTTTGCACCTTGTCTTTATTAGCTAACCTTATTCTAGTTCCAGTTAAAGCAAAAATAGAAAAATGATAAGCATCAATGAAAGACTTCACCTCCTTTATTTCGAGAGGACCATTAAGACCCCTCACATTCCAAGTGCAAGCGTAAATCATGAAAGATAAGGATTTTCCACATCCGCTGCTCTGTGGACTATGTTGTTAATCCTTTTCCCTCTATTCTTCCTAGTAACCATCTTCTATTGGTCAACTTAAATTGGTTGCACAGGAGTATTCAGTACACTGGGAGGGTTTTATTTTACAATCTTATGAGGGACCTGCTTGGTACCTTCAACTGGTTGCTCAATCTCAGGAGGTGCTTTATTAGGAATATCTGTGTGAACATTGGGTGCAGGTTGAGTAACCTTGGGAACCCATTTCTGTGTCACCTTGGGCTTTTTATGCTGTTGTTGGTTTCTTTTATTACCACAGTCATGACAAGACTTACAACATGGTGGGAGCCAGTCATACTCAACCACTTGCTCAATAAGTATAACCACTTCTCAATAAGTTTGCCATTAGAGTCTTCAAACATAATATGATGCTGAAGTTCCTTAGTGGCATCAATTTCTATGAGAATCCTAGCAAAGGAAATTCTCATCTGTTTTGATGTACATTCATCCGCACAAAGAGGAACTCCCAACAAGCTACGTAGTCTACTTAATGAGTCAGGGCTCCAACAGTTAAGAGGCAGATTAGGAAACTTAACCCATATGTGAATGACTTTTAGCACTTCCTTATTGAACTTAAAGCTAGCAGTCCATGGTTTGACAATCAATGGATCTGCTATTACAGCTATGAGGACCAGCATATAGCACTTCATTTTGTATCATCAGACATCAATAGATGTAAAATTCACAACAAAAACCCATCATCATGTAAGTAAATTTGAGGTTTAGCCACAAAATTCCACTCCTTTTCAATGAATCTAGTCAAAGCACCAATTGTTGGGGGTATCACCCACTACATAAATAACCAGAGAGGTAGCCTAGACTTCAGATAATTTTCCAATTTCAGATTTTTCTAGACAAGCTACTGAAACACCATTCTTAATAACAGGGGCAACAAATTTAAAGAGGTACCTTTTGCTGTAAGCCTACTACCCTTGAATAGGTTATTCCATGGGTTCTCCTTATCTGAGACATCATTCTGCCCAAATTTAGCTACCTCCCTACAGGAGCTGTAACTGGTTCATCAAGATGAGGTGTTGTGATTGCTATATGCATCGCATTAATGGCAGCCTGAAGTTCAGGTGATACTGGTTCAACACTGGGGTGAAGAGAAATGTTTTTTGCAATCGAAGTTACAGGGATACTTTGTAATGAAGAAGGCATGTCTGATTGAGTACCATAGTGAGGAGTTTTCTTCTTTAATTTCTTGCCATAGACGCCAAGTATATGGTAGAAACTCTAACCAAAAACCAACATCTTTGTTCCATTAAATACATATTTCACTGATTTGGTTAATTATACGCAATATCGAATCAACATCAACATTGTTGCAACCAAAATATTTTGAAAATTATTGGAATTCTTCATGCAGTGACGTCGAAAAAATGCTCAATTTGCATAAAGGATATGAGACGTCTTCTTTGTCGGACAAAATACTGCCAAATCCATTGATTGATCGGAGATGAAATAAAAGGGGATATGAAAAAGCAAAATTTTTGTCGCCTACAATATTGGCAAGATGGCTGCGATATTGGCAAAGATGAAAGTCAATGATATCCGGTTGCATTTATACAAGCCTATAGGAAGATGGCTTGTCTAAGAATTTTTTCAAAAAGAAAAAGAAAAAGAAAAAGAAAAAGAAAAAGAATGATGTATATTAGAATATAAAATATTCTCGTAGATATATTTAGGCCCTGTTCTTTTGAACTTATTTTGGCTGAACTAAACTGAACTTATTTTATTTTTGCTGAACTGAACTTATTTTTACTTATTTTTGCTGAACTAAACTTATTTTTTACTTATATTTGCTGAACTGAACTTATTTTTACTTATTTTTGCTGAACTGAACTTATTTTTGCTGAAATAAACTTATTTTCGCTGAACTGAACTTATTTTTGCTGAAATAAACTTATTTTCGCTGAACTGAACTTATTTTTGCTAAATAATAATAAGAAATAATAAATAATAAATAATAAATAATAAATAATAAATAATAAATAATAAATAATAAATAATAAATAATAAATAATAAATAATAAATAATAACTAATAAATAATAGATAATAATATTAATAAATAATAAATAATAAATAATAATAATAATAATAAATAATAAAGAACAAATAATAATAATAAATAATATAAAAAATAATTAATAATAATAATTAATTATAAAAAATAATAAATAATAATAAATAATTATAATTTATAATAATAATAAATAATAATAAAAAATAACAAATAATAATTAATAAATAATAAAAATAAATAATAAATAATAATAAATAATAATAATAAATAATAATAATATAATAATAATTAAAAATAATAAATAATAAGTAATTAAATATAATAATAATAAATAATAACTAAGAACTAATAACAATAATAAATAATAATAAATAATAATAATAATAATAATAAAAATAATAAATAATAATAAAAATAATAAATAATAATAAATAATAATAAATAATAAATAATAATAATAAATAATAATAATAAATAATAAATAATAAATAATAAATAATAAATAATAATAATAAATAATAAATAATAAATAATAAATAATAAATAATAAATAATAAATAATAAATAATAAATTATAAATAATTAATAATAAATAATAAATAATAAATAATAAATAATAAATAATAAATAATAAATAATAAATAATAATTAATAAATAATAAATAATAAATAATAAATAATAAATAATAAATAATAAATAATAAATAATAAATAATAATAATATATAATAAATAATAATAAATAACAATAATAAATAATAAGAATAAATAATAAAGAATAAATAATAATAATAAATAATAAAGAATAAATAACAATAATAAATAATAATAATAAATAATAAAAAAAAAAATTATTGTTTTATCCGCTTGTCCAACAAGTATGCTGTAGGCCTAGCTTCCTTGTCGAGCAAGTAAATTTGCATCCCTTCGATGTTCTTCATTGGAGACTTGTGCAACAAATGTCTGAATTTCTTTAGTCCAAGCCTGAGCTTCGTTCCCAAACCTGCAAAAGGGACCCACCCTGGAGGTTTGGGTGGTGGTTCCCCCTCCGAAGCTTAAGTCAGATATCAGGAGTTGTAAGAGAAAGTAGAGATAGAGAGAGAAAGTGAGAGAGTATTTTTTCAGAGTAACTTTGCACTGTTTGCATTGAATGAATGTTTCTCCTGATTTCAGGGGTATTTATAGTGATAGCAAGTTGACAGCTATCCTTAAAATCGCCTTAGAATAGTGGCTTCGATTGGCGAGGAATCGATCATGACACGTGGCGAAACAGACCGGTGAAAGTTTATTAACCACTCTCCTTACCACCTGGTAGTTTGGATTATGAGTTGGGCCAGGAATTCAATCCTTTTATCCCAACTGAGTATAGCCCAGAGATTAAGCCTTATTTTCATTTTTAATAGGGTGACACGTGTATGGCTGTGATGAGCCCACGTGTCGTTAAGGGAGCCGTAGATGCTATACTACAACATTTGCCCCTAAAAGGGCTTTCACTGTTGGCCCACTTGACGGTTAAGGCCCTTTTACCCAAGGCAATCTTATTTGAAATAGAGTTACGCGCCTTTTCCTGGATTTTACCGGTCATAACCGACCGTTGCCTTCTCTTCTTCGGTTATTTCTGACCGGCTCCACAAGTTTTTTACCCCCCTATAAATATTCTTGATGCGAGAACATTTAATCATTTCACACCTTGAACGAATTTTTCTAGAGAAAGGAGCTTTGCAAACTTTTCTAGAGAGAGAGAGTGTTCGTCCAGCCTCATCATTCTTCACCGAATCGCCCAGACGTTCTTAGCAGGTATCGTTTCTTTGTCCTTTTCATTCTTCTTTATTCTTTATTTTTTCTTAGAAAATCAATAAAATGGAATCTTCTTCATCAAATAATCCTAGCCGACCAAGAGCTTGCCTTGACCCTAGAACCGATACTTCTTCTTCGGCACATTCTAGAGTTGGGCCTCTTCTGGCCGAGTATATATTTTTTCATGGTTTTGGCCGAGAAAGTCAGACGACCCAGTCTTTACCTGTGCAGGGTAATCTGGCGCGCGTCAAACAAACGGCCCGTCTAAGACGAAATGCAATAATCCCGTCAAGTAGCTCAGATATGGAGGAATCTACTGGACGGGTGCCCGAGGTGGCAAGAGAGGTCCAAAGTGCTCAGCCTTTGGGCGGGCCTCCTTCTGACTATAATGTAGAAGACTCCGAAATAAACCCTGAAGCCGCACTTTCCGGCGAGACATCGATATGGCGGAGACCGGCGAAGGTAATAACGTCAGTGAGTCTGATAATGCCGAAGAGTCAGACGAGGCTTCGACTACCTCGTCGGAAATTAGAAGGCGTCTAGGTCCCCTCTCTGACCCCGACTTCATTTTGGTCAACCGTAAATGGTTAGAGAAAATCGGCCCAGACCGTAGCTATTTATTGTCTTATATGCCCATGCCGGACTTCTCCTTTGTCATTCCAAATAAAGACGCGACGATCCTGAGCGCTCCATGAACCATTTCGCCGTCTATAAACTGGCCTTAGATGCGGGATTGAGGTTCCCCCTCCATGAATTCATAGAACAAGTGCTGCAGTACTACCACATCGGCCATAATCAGCTAGCTCCAAACGCTTGGCACAACGTCTTGACGTTCATTGCCGTCTGTGAGCTACGCGGCCTAGCTCTTTCCCTTCAAGCCTTTACCCATATCCATTATGCGGCCAAGGTACCTGAGGCCGTGGATGGGGCATGGCTCAGCATCTGCAACCGTCCTGGCTTCCTGACGGCATGGGGGAAACCTTCGAAGATGCATGACTGGAAAGCCGATTTCATATTTTTAAAGGCGGCCAATGATTCCGCCACTGAGGGCTATAGATTCTACAATCGGTCCGTCACGAATACGGGATGGAAGCAGTCCTGGCTGGACCTGGAGGATAATTTCGACGAAGAAGTGGTGGAGTACTTCAGAATAAAGGAGTACTCCAGGCCTGGCCAACGATCTTTTAAGGGGCCATCTAACTGGATACCCCTTAAAGAAATGTTTTACCAAGACGACTTCTTGGTCGCCGCTGGCTTGCGGTTGGTCGATGATAAAGGTATATATTTAAAATCCTCCAAGTGAAACTCTTCGTCCATAATTCATTTGACAAACCCATTTTTTGCTTTCTTGTTGCAGACTCGGCCAGACAACGTCTTAAGGCATCTTGGACGGGTGAAATCAGCATGTCCAAATTTACAGACAATCTGTGGAAGAAGTATGCAAAGAGCAGCGCCGAGAAAAGGGCTGAAACACTGGTAACACAACTTTTTAAGTGTTTGCATAACATTTGGACGAGAATCCCCCGATTAAGGAGAACGTCCAGGCACCAAATGCCCTTCACTTAGACGAGAATCACTTGGAGAAGGAAGGCGTCTAGACTTGGACGACCACCTCCTCTGGGTCATTGTCGTCTGAGATGCTGAATGGTTTCGGACGAGCGTCATCGGGGCTCGTCCAAGACTTTATTTCTTTTCTTGGACGAGGTTGGCATGAAGAAGGAAAGCGTCCATGCTTGGACGGCTACCTTCTTTGGGCCATCCTCGTCTGTGATTGTTAATACCCTCAGACAAGTACCTTTGGAACTCATCCAAGACCTTGTTATTTTTCTTGGACGAGGATCATTCTGGCTCGTCTAAAATTGGCATCCAATTTTTGGACGAGAATTACCCAAAGAAGGAGAACGTCCAAGCTTGGACGGCCACCTTCTTGGGGCCATACTCGTCTGAGAGTTTATAGTCTTTGGACGAGTGCCATTCAGAACTCTCTCTGGACGAGGGTAGCCCGAAGAAGGACAGCGTCCAAGCTTGGACGGCCACCTTCTTGGGGCCATACTCGTCTGAGAGTTTATAGTCTTTGGACGAGTGCCATTCAGAACTCTCTCTGGACGAGGGTAGCCCGAAGAAGGAAAGCGTCCAAGCTTGGACGGCCACCTTCTTGGGGCCATACTCGTCTGAGAGTTTATAGTCTTTTGACGAGCGTCCAGTACATATTCGGACGGCCACCTTTTTGGCGCCATTCTCGTCTGGGAGGCTTTAGGTTCTGAAGCCGGACGAAGAGTTGATTGCCTCTCCTTGGACGGGAGTCATTTTAGTCCGTCCAATTTTGGGACGACTTCCTTCTTTGCATTACCTTCGTCTGAAACTTTACACTTAATCATTTTAGACTTCTCTTTGGACGTTCAATGTCTTAACTTGACCACATTTTGCAGAAAAACGCTCCAACAAACAAACTCCCCCCAGGGAAGTCATCTTCGTCAATAAAGAGGCCTACGGCGGCCGCAGACCAGCCTCCGGCAAAAAAGCCTAAGGGCTTTACGAGAAAGAAGACGGAGAAGGCTGCTTCAAGTGGGGTTGGAGAAAAAACCATGCCCCCCCAAAAGATAAGGCTATTAAAGAGGAGCCTTCTGCTGCCGCTCCGGCCGAAGGAGGGAAGAGTTCTGACCCCGCTGGCCAGTTGGACGCTTTGCCTTCTGACTTGGCAGAAGTCAGGCCAGAGTCAGCATTGGCTTTGGTTGTTTCAGAACAGGGGACGGCGGCTGAGAACTACCCGGGCTTCAGCGGCTCGGTGGCCAAGCTGGTGCCTCAAATGCCGCTAGCTATTAAGACGGCATCACTCTCGTCTGGTGAGTCGTATTACCCGAATATAGTTAGGACGATGCGGGTTGGTGGACGGTCCATGAGTCCGTCCAATAGACAAGCCATCGTCTTTCCTAGCAAGATAACTGACTCTCCCCCTCTTTCAGATAAGGGCAAAGGCCCTGCTATACCCGCAGCTCCTCCTACCATAGACTCGGACGAGGAGTCTTCTCTTGCTTTCGCCAAAATGTCAAAGGCTGAAAAGGATCGGCTTAAGCAGGAGCTCTTCAAGTGTTTCCCTGAATCCTATACCAAAGGATTAAGGGGAGCATCGGCCGGGCATGTGGGCTACATGTCACAACTTGCTGCTGAGGTATAACTTACTACCGATTTGGTTTAATACTTGCGTATATTTATTTCCTTTTTGTAACTCGTCTAATGACTTGTTTGGCTTTCATTGCAACAGCTTTTTGCTCGCAGCATGCTTACTGAAGAATGGGCAAGGGACTTGAGAAAAGAGAATAAGAAACTCGTCCACCTTGCAACAACGGCAGGCGACAAGGCCATCCATGACATTGAGATGGCCAATACCCTTCATCGTCAGTCACTGGACGCTTTGGAGAAGAGATCAGCAGACATGGAATCCACGAACAAGAATTATCTTGTTACCATCAACGATTTGTACACGGAGCAAGACCGCCTGAAGATGATCATAGATACCGTCTCTACAGATCTAAAGGGTGAAAGAGATGCTGCTCTTCTTGCCGCTGTCCAACTGAGGAAGGAGAATATTCTTCTGAGGGCGAGAACTGCCCGTCTAGAGAGGCAGGCGGCCAAGGCCTTCGACGATGCCAAGGAAGGGTTGGAGCAAGTCGTCGAAACGTCTAAGGACTGTGCCGTCAAGGCTTTCGAGATGCTGGCTGAAGCTGATGAGGTCCCAAGCTTTGTACGTCGTCTGGAATACCAACAGAGTGTCCATCGGGCTATGGTATGCGCCGAGGAACCTCCGGAGTTTTCAGAGTCCGACGACGAGGCTGCAGCCGAGGATGAGAAGCCTGAGGACGAAGCCGAGGATGAGAAGCCTAAGGACGACCAAGAAACTCGCGCTGAAGATGAAGCCTAGTTTTAGGTTTATTTTTCTAAATTTCTTGGCTTGTCTGCCGTTGTAGTCTTAGCCCTTCAATAGTCTTAAATTGTAAATCTTTGCTATTGATATATATGAAGAACTTTTTGCCAATTGCTTGTCTCTTATTTTCGTAAATTCCAATTTGACCAAGTATAACATTAACTTCGTCATGATCATTGGGCGTCCAGCACATATGTTTAATGAAAGAGCAGCATGCTTGCCTTTAGACGATCGTAACTCTTTAAAAATTCTCAACCACAAGAATTGACTCGTCCTGAACTATTGGACGATCTGCCTTATCTAAATAACACAAACTTGTCCAACCTGTTCCTTGCCCTTGGACGATCGAGAATCTGTGCAAAATGCTACCAAGTACAGGAATAGGCTCGTCCTGATCTTTTTGGACGATTTACCTAATTCTTGTCCTTGGACGATCAAGAGCTTTTGCAAAATGTAGCAAGTACGAAAAGAGACTCGTCGGGGACGGTTTGCTTAATTAGACGAGTCTTGCCCAAAGAGGGAAAACGGCTAATACCTGTTTGTTTTTGTGGACGAGCCACGTTCTAGCCGTTTTACTCGAGCTACTAACATTCGTCCTGCAGTATCGAACCATCACAAGGGCATCTATTGCCTAGGTCCTCCTGGTTTTTGGACGACCTTTTCTCTTTAGCTCGTCGTATAGGCTTCTATCATCCCCCCTTTCTTGGGCTTAGCTCAACCGCATCTGATGGGCGAGCCAAAGTCCAAGAAGGAGAGCGGCCATCCTTGGCCGAACCTATTGAAATTGATGGACGAGCTTGAGATACATGTTCAAAGCATGTTTTAGCCGACTTCCTTGAGGGAGCAACACTCGTCATTAAGTAGTGATCCCTTACTAGGGTCTGGACTACTTAGCTGTCCGTGCTTTTGAAAGTAAGTATCCTTTACTAAGGTCTTATTTCAGGCCAGCTTTCTCTCAGAGACTTTGACGTTACTCTTACTAGAGGTTTTGTCAGTTTGACGGCCATGTATGTGTTATATTTTTGGCCGGTCTCTTCGAGGGAGTGATGGTCGGCATAGAAGTGAGTAATTTTGACGTTCTATTATTGTTTGTATTTTTGTCCAAGTTATTGTCACTTTTAGACGAGTAACTGATTTAATGCCCCAAAGTGAATTAACTTGGTGAAAATAAACAAAGAAATAATAAAGTAGGAATTGTATTATATGGATTTTGCTTGACTAAATGCCAAGATGCATGTATACAATTCTCCTTCCTAACATGTGCCATGGCACTTTGGAGTAACTACAAACTACCTTATAGGTATCTGACAGTGAACTGAGCTAGACGTGGTACTTCTTCAAATTATCTGAATTCCAAGTACGCTGTATAGGTCGTCCATCTAGATCTTGGAGACGAAAAGTCCCACTGCGTAGCTGTTGGATAATCAGATAAGGTCCTTCCCAATTAGGTGTTAGCTTCCCTAACTCTTTAGCTCGTCCAACCGCTTCCATCTTTCTTAGAACAAGATCCCCCACCTTGAGCGGTCGTCTAACAACTCTTTTGTTAAACTCCCGAGCCATTCGCAGTTTGTACAATTGCATTCTTAGCAAGGCATTGCCCCTGACTTCTGGCACTTGGTCCAAAGCCGTGCGTAATGCAGCCCAGTTGGCATCTTCTGTGTACAACATGACTCGCAGGGTGGGTTTTTCAATCTCAATGGGCAAGACGGCTTCAGTACCATATACTAACATGAAGGGCGTCTCCCCTGTAGAGTTTTTGGCGGTTGTCCTGATGGACCATAACACCAACTGCAGCTCTTCAACCCATTGCCCCTTGGCGTTCTCCAGCTTCCTTTTGATTCTATTTGATAAAATCTTGTTGAAGGACTCTACTTGCCCATTGGCTTGTGGGTGGGCGACTGCAACGAAGTGAGCTTTTATTTCTCTTTCCGCCAACCATTCCTTCAGTTTAGGCGTTTCAAACTGTGGCCCATTATCAAAGACGATGGACTGTGGCATGCCAAAACGAGTTATAATGTTTTTCCAAATGAAGCCCTTGACATCGTTTGTTGTTATTCCTCGCATGGCTTCTGCCTCTATTCATTTAGTGAAGTAGTCAACTGCCACTATCACAAACTTCTTTTGCCCAGCCGCCAAAAGGAAAGGTCCTAGGATATCCATGCCCCATTTGGCAAAAGGCAGAGGGAACAAGATGGGGGTTAAGTAGTTGGACGGCTTCTGATGCACATTTCCATGCTTCTGACAACTGTCACACTTCTTTGCATAGACTAAAGCATCCTCCTTTAAGGTAGGCCAGTAGTACCCCGTCCTTAAAGCCTTATCTCCTAAAGCTCTTCCCCCAATGTGAGAAGCACAAGCTCCCTCATGGAGTTCTTTCAGAACCTCTAGACCATCTTCTCTGGTGATGCACTTGAGGAGAGGGCGGTTGAATGACTTCTTGTAAAGTGTCTCGTCCCATAATTCAGACCACTTGTCTCTAGCCTTCACATACTTAGCCTCTACAGGGTCAGAAGGCAATCGTCCCGTCTTCTTGTATTCTATGATAGGCTCCATCCAGACTGCTCCTCGGTTAAGAAACATAATCTGCTCCTCGGCTAAGAAACATAATCTGCTCTTGGTCAATGCTTTTTTTGGGTTTGACTTCCCAAAACACTGTTCTTGGCACATCACCTTCAGCCGAGCTGGCCAATTTTGAGAGAGCATCTGCTTGATGATTTTCTGACCTTGGTACTTGGTCGAGAACAAATCGTTTTAATGGCTCTATCTCATCCTTGATCAGTCGCATGTATTTGCTCATTGATGCTTCTTTGCATTCAAAATCTCCATTGACCTGACTGACGACTAAGAGAGAGTCCGATTTGGCCTCAATCTCTACAGCTCCAGCTGCCTTGCACATTTTGATCCCAGCTAAGAGTGCTTCATATTCAGCTTCGTTATTGGACGCTTTGAATTGGAATCTTAATGCATATTCAAACTTGTCCCCTTCGGGAGATTGACAAATGATTCCTGCCCCACATCCATTGACTGTGGACGATCCATCAACCATGAGCGTCCAATGCTTCCTTCCTTTAGATGGATCAGATATTGGCTCTATGGTTGGCCGAGTAAGCTCAACTATAAAATCTGTCAAGGCTTGCCCCTTAATGGCTTTCCTTGGTTCAAATGATATATCAAACATGTTGAGCTCAACTACCCATTTTAGCGTTCGCCCAGCAGCTTCCATCTTCTGCAGAACTGGCTTCAAAGGTTGATCAGTGTAGACGATTATACTGTGCGCCAAGAAATAAGGCCTTAACTTTGTGCTGGCCATGACTAGGGCCAATCCAAACTTCTCAACTGGAGTATACCTATTTTCCGCATCCTTGAGCACATGATTCACAAAGTATATGGGAACTTGGACGGACTCTCTTTCAGCCAACAGGACGGCACTCACAGCTTGAGTGGACACAGCCAAGTATACAAACAGTTTTTCCCCCTCGGCTGGACTGACCAACCTAGGCATAAGCCGAAGGTGATCTTTGACGTGCTGAAGGGCTTGCTCTGCCTCTGCTGTCCATTCAAATTTGGCCTTGTTCTTGATCTTGGCAAAGAAGTGATGGCACTTGTCGTCTGACTTAGACAAGAAACGTCCAAGGGCAGCCAAGCAACCCGTCAGTCTCTGCACTTCCTTTATCTTTGAAGGAGACTTCATATCTAGAATAGCTTGAATCTTTTCGGGATTAGCTTATATTCCCATCTGGTCCACCAAGAAACCTAAGAACTTCCCTGACAAGACCCCAAAGACACATTTGCTGGGGTTCAGCTTTAACTTGTATTTCCTGAGAGTTTCAAAAGTTTCTCTCAAATCACCAACATGACTTTCTTCTTGACAGCTCTTGACTATCATATCGTCAATATATGCCTCCATGTTTCTTCCCAACTGTGGCTGAAAAACGGTATTGATCAATCTTTGAAAAGTGGCTGGGGCATTGCGTAGGTCGAATGGCATTCTCACCCAGCCATACAGTCCTTTTTCAGTAATGAAGGACGTTTTGTCCTGATCATCTGGCCACATCGGGATTTGATGAAAACCTGAATAGGCGTCCATGAAGCTCAGCAAAGCATGGCCGGCTGTGGAGTCTACCTGACGATCCAACTTAGGCAAAGGGAAACTGTCCTTAGGACAAGCCTTGTTGAGGTCAGTGTAGTCCACACACATCCTCCAGGTGCCATTGGGCTTTGGCACCATGACCACATTTGCTATCCAGTCTGGTTAATATGTTTCTTTGATGAATTTGGATTCCAACAACTTCTGAACTTCTTGGTCGACCGCCTGGTTTCTGGCCGGTCCTAAGTGCCTTTTCTTCTGACGAACAGGTTTCAAATTGGGATCAACATTCATCCGATGGACGGCTACCTCCGGATCAATTCCAGGCATCTCTTTAACGCAATAGGCAAACACATCTTGAAATTCTTTCAGCAAGTGGATTAGATGACCCTTCAAATCAGGACTGAGTGAAGATCCAATTTTGAGGGTCCTTTCTGGACGAGCTTCATCCAGACGTACCTCTTCAGGGGCTTCCATCGGCTCTGGACGTTCTACTGCCAGTCCCATGATGGCCATGACTTCTTCAGACGAGGAAGGTTCTTCCTTGATGATTTCATATTTTCTCTTCTTGCTGGGGAGATGCTCAGACGCCTTCCTTGAGGGAGCGAGAGGCGTCTGAGGGCTCTCAATGGTCATCTTTAACGAGGCGACTTGGTCCTTGACAATTCCAGACGTTTTCCTCTCGCTAGCCACCTTCGTCTGATCTTTCTCTTTTTCAAACGTTTTCCTTTCGCCAGCAACCTTCGTCTGACCTCCATTGCCTATCTTCCATGATGACGGCTTGAGGGTAGTCAAATAACACTCCCTAGCCACCTGCTGGTCTCCATATAATGAGCCAATCTGGCCATCATCACACTCATAATTCATTAACATCAGGTGAGTTACTATTACTACTTTGACATGATTCAGAGTTGGTCGTCCAAGAATGACATTGTAGGCTGTCAAATCTCGGACCACCAAGAACTTGATAAACAGAGTTCTAGCTGCATCCTTTTCTCCCACTCGAACGGGCAAAGTAACAGTTTCCATTGGATGGATGACCCCTCCCCCAAAGCCTATGATGGGATGGTGAACGGGAACTAAGTTCTTCTCATCAAACTTTAGTCTGGACAAGCAATCAGCACTAATGATATCCGTCGAGCTTCCGGTGTCGATCAGAATCCTTCTTACTCTCAAGTTTGCTATTTTCATTTCTACAACCAAAGGATCATCATAGGGAGTCCTCAACCTGCCCCTGTCTTGCTCACTAACTACCACCCTTGGAAAGGGCTCGGCCTTTTTCTGATCAGCTAACAGAACCTGGCCAAGCTCCCTAAGGTAGTTTTTGTGTCCTCTATTGGTTGGTCCTCCGACAGCAAACCCTCCTGAAATTACGAGGACAACATCTTCGTCTGTGCTTGCGCTCTCCTTCTTCTTAGCCTGCCAATCATCATTCCTCTAAAACTTCCTTCCCCCTTGAGGCATATAGGAGTTCATTTTTCCCTTTCGAGCTAGTTCCTCCAAAGCCTTCTTAAGGTGCTTACATTCATTAGTTTCGTGACCGCAATCCTTGTGGAAGTGGCAATACTTGCTCTTATCCCTATTTCTATAAGGGGTTTTCATCTCCACTGGGGCCTTTAACTCATACTGGTCCTTAATCTCCATGAGAATGGAGTATTGGTCCTTGTTAAACTCAATAGGATTGGATGAGGGTGGCTCAGCCTCCTTTCTCTTGCTCCTTCTGGACGAAGTGGTGGTGGAGGTTATAGCCCAAGTCTCGGCCTTCATGGGGTTGCTCTTCTTTGGCTGAGCAACCTCTTCAGGCCTCTTAGACTCGGGATGCTTTGCTTCAGCACACACTTCGGTAGCGTGGATAAACGCTTCAGCTTCCCTCAAAGCCTCAGCAAGAGTGGAGATTTTCTTCTTGACAAGATCAAACTTGAAACTTCCTGGCCTTAGACCCCTGATGAAGGCGTCGAAAGCCACTCCAGCATTAAGATCTTGGATCTGAAGGGCTTCTAGGTTGAATCTCTTAACGAAACTTCTAAGAGCCTCCTTAGGTCCCTGGACGACCTTGCCTAGGTGCATGCTTGTTTTCTGCTCTTGCTTGTTGGCAACAAAGTGACTAATGAATAAGAAACTGAGTTCAGTAAAATTGTTGACTGAATTGGAGGGAAGATTGTTAAACCATTTCTGAGCAACTCCCTTCAAGGTTGCTGGGAAGTTCTTGCACCAAGTAGCATCATCTACTCCTTGGACGTACATCTGATGTTTGTAAGCAGATAAGTGATCACCGGGATCTGTTGTTCCATCAAAAGGTTCTATAGTAGGGAGTTTAACCTGTGGGAAGGGGGGAGCCTCCTTTATCCTGTCCGAGAATGGAGTGGGCCAGTTAATCCGAAGGGCTCCCATCTGTCCCTCAATGGGTATGTACTCCTTCCGATATTCCTTTAACACCGGATTAGACGACGTGTTTGCAGGCACTGGACGCCTATAGACTATGGGCTGAGCCACCGTCTTCTCCTGTCGTGGATGAACAAGAGAATGACTTAAACTTCGTCCCTCCCCTGTGGACGACAACCTCAATGGAGGGCCTCTCAGGTATGGTGTAGATCCTGTCGCTGATCGTTGTAATGCAGCAGCTTTCTTTGCTTCTAGATATTCTCTGGCATCTATTTTCATTCGGTGCCCGCTTGGACGAACATGGTCCTGGGTCCTCATCACAGGTTCCAGTCCATCTTTCTTCGCTGATCATTATCCTCTGACTGCTTTCCTCTTGCCGTCCTCCTAGAGGGTTCCTGACGAACAGGTCGACTAGGGCCTGGTCGATCTACTTGGGAACGTCCCCTAGGAGGAAGTGGATTGTTAGCAGCTGGCTCCGGGTGATGATGAAAAAACAGCATATTGCTTTTAATCTGTTCCTGGACGACTGCTGCCATCTTAGTCTGAAAGTCATTCAAAACATTCTTCAGGTGGGCGGCAGTCACTGGACGATCTAGATTCACCTGGATGATCGGTTGCTGGCTTGGTCCAGGAACATTGACGGTGGATGGAGGTCTATCTCTTCCTCGAGGTGGTCTTTCATGTTCCACCGTATCTTCGACATTAACTTGAAGGCTTCGATTCCTGGCAATGTTGGACGATTGACAATCAGTCATCGTTGCGTCTCCCCACAGACGGCGCCAAATGTTTTATCCGCTTGTCCAACAAGTATGCTGTGGGCCTAGCTTCCTTGTCGAGCAAGTAAATTTGTATCCCTTCAATGTTCTTCTTTGGAGACTTGTGCAACAAATGTCTGAATTTCTTTAGTCCAAGCCTGAGCTTCGTTCCCAAACCTGCAAAAAGGGACCCACCCTGGAGGTTTCGGTGGTGGTTCCCCCTCCGAAGCTTAAGTCAGATATTAGGAGTTGTAAGAGAAAGTAGAGATAGAGAGAGAAAGTGAGAGAGTATTTTTTCAGAGTAACTTTGCACTGTTTGCATTGAATGAATGTTTCTCCTGATTTCAGGGGTATTTATAGTGATAGCAAGTTGACAGCTATCCTTAAAATCTGCCCTAGAATAGTGGCTTCTGATTGGCTGAGGAATCTGATCATGACATGTGGCAGAACAGGACTGGTGAAAGTCTATTAACCACTCTCCTTCAGCCATCTGGTAGTGCTGGATTCTAACTGTTGGGCCAGGAATTCAATCCTTTTATCCCAACTGAGTATAGCCCAGAGATTAAGCCTTCTTTTCATTTTTAATAGGGTGACACGTGTATGGCTCTGATGAGCCCACGTGTCGTTAAGGGAGCCGTAGATGCTATGCTACAACAATTATAATAATTAATTATATTAATGAACAACAAAAATAATAAGTAATAATTAAAAATAATATATAATAATTAATAATAATAATAAATAAATAATAATTAATTATATTAATGAACAACAAAAATAATAAGTAATAATTAAAAATAATATATAATAATTAATAATAATAATAAATAAATAATAATAATAATAAATAAATAATAATAAATAATAAAAATAAATAATAAATAATAATAAATAATTAATAATAATAATAAATAATAATAATAATAAAAATAATAATAAATAATAAATAATAAATAATAATAATAAATAATAAATAATAAATAATAAATAATAAATAATAAAAAATAAATAATAAATAATAAAAAATAAATAATAAATAATAAATAATAAATAATAATAATAAGTAATAATAATTATAATAAATAATATATAAGGAATAATAAATAATAAATAATCAATAATAAATAATAATTATAATAAATAATAAATAATAAATATAAATAATAAAAATAAGTAATAATAATTATAATAAATAATATATAATATATAATAAATAATAAATAATCAATAATAAATAATAATTATAATAAATAATAAATAATAAATAATAATAATAATAATAAATAATAAATAATAATTAATAAAGAATATAAAGAATAAATAAATATAAAATAATAATAATAATAATAAAAATAAATAAATAATAATATTAAGAAATAATAAATAATAATATTAATATTATAAATAATAATAAATAATATATAGTAAATAATAAATAATAATAATAAATAAATATTAAAAAATAAATAATAATAATATATAATAAATTATAAATAATAAATAATATATAATAAATAATAAATAATAAAGAATAAATAATTATAATAATTCTAATAAATAATAAATAATAATAAATAATAACAATTAATAAATAATAATTACTAAATAATAAATAAAAATTATTAAAAAATTAAATAAATAAAAAAAATAAAAAAATAAAATAAGAAAATTACAAATTCATCATTATTATAATTATAATATTAATAATAATAACAATATTAATAGTAATATTGAAAACAAAAATAATAATTACAACACGAATAGTAATACTGAACTTATTTTTCCTGAACTGTATTTTTGCTGAACTGAACTTACTTTTACTTATTTTTGCTGAACTGAACTTATTTTTACTTATTTTTGCTGAACTTAACTTTTTTTTGCTGAACTGAACTTATTTTTACTTATTTTTGCTGAAAATAAGTCCAAAAGAACAGGGCCTTATTATCTTTTTATATCCTTTATATTAGGATATGCGTCTTCTTTAAAATACCAGCTTATTTGTATATCTTATTTGATAGCCTTGATTCTTGTATATTATGCTACGCTTAACAGTAATACAATGAAGGGAATCTATTAACTATTAACGTGTAATACATTTGGCAATTAATGTAGTGCTCATTCTCTTTGGCGTTGACACATTATCTTGTTACTAAGGGCATAACACATAAGCAAAACCTTATTGCTTTACTGTATGATATAGATCACAAATAATTTAATAAATATTTTCTCGCTTATATTTAATTTGAAAACTAGCAATCTTATATTTTGAGCAAAAAAAAAAAAAAAAGATAAATTCGATAGAAGGAAAAAAAAAAATTACAAGCAAGCATAATTAATATTTTCTCGCTTAACGCTTTTGTATACTATATGCCTAATTAGAGCATCTATACTATTACTTGTGTATTTTCATGTCATGAAATTTTGTCACAAACCATAAAATAAATAAAAATTATCTTCTGCTCATGACAAAATATGTCATGACTTGATCATCCCATGACAAATGAAGGAATAAGTCATGGGATCCATGACAAGTTTCATGACTTAATGAGCTAGCAAACCTATAGTAACTTGATGACAAGTGACACTGCGAAATTATTTTTCATCCTTTTTGATATTGTTATTCAATTTTGCAACGGTTATAAAGGATAACGTACTAATTGATTTTTTTTTCTACCAAGGCTCACGACTTTTTATATCTATATATGAATACACACATGATATTGCTATATTTTGACAGCTAAGAAAATAATTGTTCTTATGTTTTTAACTGTTTTCAATCGTACCTCATAAGAAACTTCTTATGGTGGAGTAAAAAACAGATTGAAAAGAGAGATATATGTCATACGCCAATTTGTCCCATAATCGAGGCTTGTTTCCCATTTTTCATGGGAATTAAGGAAAGTGAATTTTTTTTTTCATTTGTATCATTGAATGATCTACTTGTATTGGAAAGCTAATTGACTTTTTAATTGTATTAAAAAAATTAAGATATATGGCTAAAAATAACCAAAACTACATTGAGATTAGCGAGAAGCATTAAATTTTTACTAACATTTAACATAGAAAGGAAAAGGAGTTTGCATAAATCCTAATTATTGCGAATTATTTAATGGTAGAAAGAAATCCATCCAAACAAATCAAAATTAACCAATAGGATTAATAATATTTTTAACATCCAATATAATTTCAGCTTTAGAAATCGAAAAATTTGAACCATATATATAATAAAATTTTATGACAATTAAAAATTTAATATAAGCACTCGATTATTATATGAAGGGAGTATTTTTTTATTAACATGAGTGGCCATGCTCTTAGGAGAAAAAGTATTGGTTACAATTTGTTGGAGTATTTTGAAAGACACCAACAAAGGCATTTTGATAATTTCACTAGATGGAGAAGTTAGTTGATACTAAATTAGAGTCAAGTTGGTACTAACTTGATACCGAAGTAAGAGTCAATTTGGTACCATATTTAAACTTCATACCAAAATTTAAATTTGGTACTATACTCTAAATTGATACCAACTTGACTCTAAATTAATGCCAATTTAACTTTATTATGGTATTAGCTGAACCTTCCAACGCGTGAAATAACGACCTTACTCTAAGACCCTGTTCTTTTGGACTTATTTTCAGTTCAGTTCAGCAAAAATAAGTTCAGTTCAGTTCAGCAAAAATAAGTAAAAATAAGTTCAGTTCAGTTCAGTCTTGTCTAATGTTGTAATTATTATTTTTGTTTTCAATATTACTATTAATATTGTTATTATTATTAATATTATAATTATAATAACGATGAATTTGTATTCTTTATTTTTTTTTTATTTATTGATTTTGTTGATTTTCATTATTTTTTATTTTTTTATTATTATTATTTTTAGAGAGAGAGAGAAGCTGAAATTTTTAGAGAGAGAGAGAGAAGATGTGTTTTGGGCAAGTTGCCTTCTGATGCCTCATTAGGAGCTTCTTATTTATAGGCAAGGATTTACAAAGTTCGTACAAAAATTACATACTATTACATTACTGTTCTACCTTTCCAGCTGTTAGCTGTCTCTTTTCATTTTCTGCTAATGCTTATCTTCTTTTTACAGTTGTTACACATTATTTTTAACTATTGCAATCAGTGCTTATCTATTACACGTTTATTTCTTATCTCTTCTGTTGCTAATTGACAGCTGTATTGTATTTATAGGATATGCTATATCTCCACTGTTGATGCCACTATGCTTGATGATTCAGCTCTATCTTCACAACTATCCATATCTTCGATAATTGGTACAGTAATTTGCTTGCTCCCACACATTTGGCATGTGTGATTGTTAACTTGCTGCATCCAGCTGCAATACTTCTTCAAGGTATATGGAGTCATAAAATTTCGAGGAATATACCTGATAAGTATGAATTATTATATATTATAATCTTCTTATTCCCTCTTACTAGTTCTTTATTAGTATTATAAACTATAAGTTGTGGTACTTTATTGTTTTTTGTAGGTGATATAGTAATTATGTTTATTTGATTATTTATTAGTTTGGACTATATAATATTTTATACTAGTAGTAATATATCTCATGTTTGACAGGTACGTTATGGAGTCAAATAACCGGAAACTTTGGTAGATTGATGGGCTAAACTAATTAAGTACAATTTTTTGCCAAAGATTGGGATGAAAATGGGTCAAGCCCAATGTTGTCATGAAGACAACATGTCCACGCAGCAAATGAAGACAAAAAGAAGAAGATAAAAAGCTTATTGTTTGGGGGTTAAGACAACATGTCCACGCAGCCATGAATTGAGAGGAGAAGTATTGAAATAAAAAGAAGCTCTTTTCTTGGGCTGAACACGGAGCATAGGAGGAAAATAAAGGATGGGCTTTGAATGAAAAACCCACACAACAACATTAATAAAAGGAGGAGCGCATCATCAGAATGGGGGGGACAGACAGAACAGAACGGAAAGGAGCAGCAGCAGCGACGAAGAACAGCAGTTCGACGGAACCTTCGATCTGAATTTCCGGCCATGGTTTCTCCTACTTTGGTGATGTTTCTTCAATTCATGAGTAGCTAATTTATTTTTCTAGGACTTAGATGAAACCCTAGTATTATAAATTGATAGTTTTAATTGTGTTTGAGAATTGATTTTGGTTTATGATTACATAGCTTTTCAGATTATTATTGGGTCGATTATTGTTGCAATATAGAGTGGTAATTGTTCTTGTAGAATAATTTATTAGTTTATATTGTTATTAGATTTACACACTTTGTTCTTGTAGTTCAAAGGGTGATGTTATGCAATGGTATTTCATGATTTGTGGTTAAAAGTTGAATAATTTATGCTTTGGTTAGATAAGTTATGTCACCTAATTGATCACAATACTATTTCTTTAAGTATTCCGGCTTGTTGTTTAGGATACTTGATAAACCTATTAATTCTCATTCCTATTAATCTATTATTCATATTATTAGTGGTGGATTCGACCGTCCTAGATTTCATAGTATTGATTGTTATCCGATTCACTTTTGTTATTGTCAAGTTTATTTAGTTATTTTAGATTTCAGACTAGTTTAATTAATTCACATACAAACCATTATATATTTTATTTAGGATAAAATTAGTAGACATTAGGTTTAATTTTAATCAACTGTTCCTTGTGGATACGATACCCTATTATTTATTACTTACTACTAAGTCTTGTTCACTTGCAAGAATAGGGTTTTATAACTTGTCTAAAATCGCTATCAAGTTTTTGGCGCCGTTGCCGGGGAACGGTGTTTGGTTAATGTAATTTATTGTCTGCTAGTTTATATCTTATTATAATATTAATTTTCTGTTTTTTTTTATTTGCTTTTCTTTATTAATTTCTTAGATACTTTCGCATTTTACAAGTATTGAAGGTTGGAGAGAAGTTGTCGAATTAATTTCTTAAAGATCAGGTGCTTTCTTTCCACTTTATACTTCTATTTTGTGCGTGTTTTTGTATTTTTAGTTAATGTTAGGTCGTAGATCATTATCGTTTGATTTAAATTCCTATAATCCTGAAATTGAACGCACACTTAGGGAACTAAGGGCTTTACGTCAAGTTAATAACTCTGATTCTGAGACTGAGACTGAATCTAATTCAATGGGTGATCCAGAACCTAGACAACTTAGCGACTATTTCACTCCTGGTACTTACACTTCTCCTGTAGGTAGTCGAATGCCCACTATAACTAGGAGATTTGAAATTAAACCTCAGACTATTCAATTGCTTCCTTCTTTTTATGGTCTTGAATCTGAAAATCCATATAAGCATATTGATGAATTTCTAGAGGTATGTTCAACTTTTAATCAACCTGATGTGCCAAATGAAGAAATTTATTTCTTACTTTTTCCTTTCTCACTAAAAGATAAAGCGAAACATTGGTGGACTACAAAAGAAAACATTACGAATTGGCAAAATCTAGTTACTCAATTTCTGAAGAAATATTTTCCAATTGGTAAATTAACTAAGATTAGACGCGAAATTACAACATTTTCTCAATTACCTAGTGAATAATTCCATGAGAGTTGGGAGAGATTTAGGGATCTTTTACGTAGTTGTCCACACCATGAAGTCCCTAAATGGCAACAAGTGCAAAGTTTTTATTCTGGTTTAGATGAGCGTAATCAACAAATGATTGATGCTTCTTGTGGTGGTACCTTTTTCATAAAAACTCCTAATGAAGCATGGGAACTATTTGAGCATTTAATTGATAATTCTCTGCAACATGCTAATTCTTCAGGTATGGGAGTTTCTAGATCACTAGGAAGTAAAGGTGGTATTTATGAAATATCTCATTCTCCTGATCTGTCAAGCAAAGTAGAGGTTCTCACTAAAAAGTTGGATCAATTAATGGCTATTAACAACATGAATATGAACCCCACTACTTCTCATGATGTATGTTCAATATGTGCGAATCCTAGTCATTTGTCTCACAATTGTCCTACTATATACTCTGAAGTATCACATGAACAGGTGAATGCAACACAAGGATATTCTCCGCACAATAATCCATATTCAAATACTTACAATCAGGGTTGGAGAAATCATCCGAACTTCTCCTGGAAGCAAAATTCTGGTGAGGTACAGCAAGGGCAGCGAGCTACTCAAGTTAATCAACCTGTTATGAGTAACATTCCTCCTGGTTTTCAAGCTCAAAGGTATGTCACACCTACTGCACCTGCTGCACAACCTGCTCCTAATTCTGAATATGAAAAAATCATGTCTTCATTGGGGACTGTAACTTCTACATTAGGTACTATTACTTCTTCGATTAAAGCTTTGGAAAATAAGATGCATATAGTTGATTCTCATACCCAGTCTATAGCTAAGCTTGAAACGCAAATAGGTCAACTAGCTAATACAATGAGTAAAAGAGACGATGGCAAGTTACCTAGTAATTCAGTTGAAAATCCTAAGAACCATAATTATGAACAAGTTAAGGCTGTTATGACCCTTAGAAATGGCAGAGATGTAGATAACTTAGTAGAGGAAAAGAAAAAGCATGATAAATCTGATGAGTTGGAAACTAAGGAAAATGAAACTGAAAAAGGGAATGATAACTCCCTTTCCCCTACTGTTTCTAAATCTTCACATTCTATTCCTTACGAACCTAGAGTTCCTTATCCTCAAGCTTTGGATGCACCTTCACCTTATGGTAAGAACAAGCAAAAAGAAGATATTTTAGAGACTTTCAAACAAGTTAAAATTAATCTTCCTCTCTTGGATGCAATAAAACAAATTCCTGCCTATGCTAAATTCCTTAAAGATATGTGCACGTTTAAAAGAAAATCGAAGGCACATTGTTCTAAAAAAGTTGTCCTAAGTGAACAAGTAAGCTCTATTTTGCAGTTTAACAACACACCTAAGTTTAAAGATCCTGGTGTCCCCACTATTTCTTGTTATATTGGTGATCATAAAATTGAAAAGGCACTTTTAGATTTAGGTTCAAGTGTTAATCTGATCCCTTATTCTGTGTATGAGCAACTAGGCTTAGGTGAGCTACAACCTTCTAATTGTACCTTGCAATTAGCTGATAGGTCTGTCAGAGTTCCTAGAGGTAGGATTGATGACGTTTTAGTTAAAATTGACAAAGGTTTCTTTCCTGTAGACTTTGTAGTATTAGATATGGAGTCTGGTAACCCTTCTAAGAATATTCCTTTAATTCTTAGGCGTCCTTTCTTAGCCACCGCCGATGCTACTATAAACTGTCGCTCCGGGAGAGATGGTGGTTTCGTCTTGAATATGAGAATTAAACTTAATATTTTTAGAGCTTCTTCTCAACCTACATTTGAAAATGAATCCGAATGTTTCTTTGTTGATTTGATTGATGAGTTAGTTGAGGAGGCTCTACCTGCACTCATATCTAAAGATGCTCTAGAAACTAGTATTGCACATGAAAACATTGAGACATATAACTTAGGAAATGTTTCTCAAGTCTTGAGCTCCATTCTTAATCAAACTTCTATTTTAGAAACTTCTTCTTGGGTGTCTAGAAATGAGCCTTTACCACCGCTCTCCGAGTCTCCAGCCCCATCATCTATAGTTTCTCCACCTAAACTTGAGTTAAAACCTCTTCCATCTACTCTCAAGTATGCATATCTAGGATCTAATGAGACTTTACCAGCTTATAATTTCATCCGAATTATCTAATGAGCAGAAATCAGCGCTGATTAAGGTTTTGGCAGATTATAAGAGAGCTATAGGATGGTCTCAGCAAGGATTTAAGAGGAATTAGTCCTTCTATTTGTATGCATAGGATCTTTTTAGAAGAAAATGCTAAACCTACGAGAGAGATGCAACGAAGGTTAAACCCACACATGAAAGAAGTAGTCATGAAAGAGGTTGTGAAACTTTTAGATGCTGGTATCATATACCCTATTGCTGACAGTCAGTGGGTTAGTCCCGTGCAAGTTGTTCCTAAAAAGTCTAGTATTACAGTTGTGAAAAATAGTGAAGGAGAGCTTGTTCCTACTAGGGAGACCACAGGTTGGTGAGTTTGTATTGATTATAGGAAGCTTAATTCTGTGACTAGGAAAGATCACTTTCCATTACCTTTTATTGATCAGATCTTAGAAAAGTTAGCTGGTCAAAGTTATTATTGCTTTCTTGATGGCTATTCCGGTTACAATCAATTGGCTATTTATCCTGAAGATCAAGAGAAAACTACTTTTACATGTCCTGTAGGTACTTTTGCATTTAGAAGGATGCCTTTTGGGTTATGTAATGCACCTTCTACTTTCCAAAGATGTATGATGTCGATCTTTTGTGATATGGTTGACAAATTTTTAGAGGTGTTTATGGATGATTTCTCTATTTTCGGGTCTTCATTTGATGAGTGTTTAGGTAACTTGACTGCTGTTTTAAAGAGATGTGAAGAGGTAAATCTTATTCTGGGAAAAGAGCCATTTTATGGTTAAGGAAGGTATTGTTTTGGGTCATAGGATTTCAGAGAAAGGTATTGAAGTCGATAAAGCTAAAGTTGATATCATCTCCAATCTTCCTATTCCTACTTCTTTAAGCATGTTAGATCCTTTCTAGGCCATGCAGTTTTTATAGGAGATTCATTAAAGACTTCAGTAAGCTTGTTAGACCCCTCACCAATCTTCTTGCTAAAGATACTACCTTTATTTTCGATCAACCATGTGTTGAGTCTTTTGAAAAGATAAAATCGTTGCTCGTGTCAGCACCTATAGTGCAACCCCCTAATTTTTCCTTGCCTTTTGAAATTATGTGTGATGCATCTGACTATGCTGTTGGTGCAGTACTTGGTCAAAAGGTAAATAAAGCAACTCATGTAATTTATTATGCTAGCCGAACTCTTACAGATGCTCAGAAAAATTACTCTACCACTGAAAAAGAGTTACTAGCCATTGTGTTTGTACTTGATAAGTTTCGCTCATATCTTCTTATGTTCGAAAGTCATAATATATTCTGATCATGCAGCTTTAAGATACTTATTGTCTAAGAAAGAGTCAAAGCCTAGACTAATTAGGTGGATTCTCCTGTTACAAGAATTTGATATTGAAATTAAAGATAAAAAGGGATCCGAAAATTCAGTCACTGATCATCTATCTAGGCTTATCCTTGAACATACTAATGATGTAGCTGTGCATGACAAGTTTCCTGATGAACAATTGTTTGCAATTTCACATACACGTCTTCCTTGGTTTGTGCATTTTGTTAATTATCTTGCTTCTGGACAGATACCGTCACAGTGGTCAAAACAAGAGAAAGACAGGTTCTTGTCACAGGTTAAACATTATTATTGGGAAGATCCTTATTTGTTTAAGCATTGTTCAGACCAAGTAATTAGAAGATGTGTACCTGAATCTGAATATCATGATATTCTATCATTTTGTCATTCTTATTCTTGTGGTGGACACTTTGGAGGTAAGAGAACAGCTGCTAAAGTACTCCAAAGTGGATTTTATTGGCCCACGTTATTTAAAGATGCACATCAATTTTGTCTAGCTTGTGATAGATGTCAGAAAACAGGTGCTATATCTCGTCGTAACATGATGCCTCTCACCCCTATTTTGATTGTTGAGATTTTTGATGTATGGGGTATCGATTTTATGGGCCCTTTTCCACCATCTTTTGGCTTTTTATACATATTAGTTGCTGTTGATTACGTATCCAAATGGGTTGAAGCCAAAACCACTAGGACTAATGATCATAAAGTAGTTATGGAATTTGTTAAAGATCATATATTTAGTCGATTTGGGGTACCTAGAACACTCATTAGTGATGGGGGCAGCCATTTTCTTCATCGTTCTTTTGAGTCTTTGCTTAGAAAGTATCATGTCACCCATAAAGTAGCTACTCCTTATCACCCTCAATCTAGTGGTCAAGTAGAGGTGTCCAATCGGGAAATCAAATCTATTTTGGAGAAAACAGTTAAACCTGATAGAAAAGATTGGTCTTTAAGGTTAAATGATGCACTTTGGGCTTATCGCACTGCATTTAAGACCCCAATAGGAATGTCACCATATAGACTAGTTTTTGGAAAAGCATGTCATCTTCCCGTTGAGTTAGAACATAGGGCTTTTTGGGCTACTAAAGCTTTTAATTTTGATATGAAACAAGCTGGTTCTAACCGTCGTCTTCAATTGAGTGAATTAGATGAATTACGTAATGATGCTTATGAGAATGCGAAGATATACAAGGCTAAAACTAAGGCTTTTCATGATAAACATATTGTTAGAAAAACTTTTGAACCTAATCAGCAAGTTTGGCTTTATAATTCTAAGCTCAAATTTTATCTTGGCAAATTACGTTCTAGGTGGGATGGTCCTTTTGTTGTTGAGCAGGTTTTTCCTTCAGGTGCTATACAGATTTCAGACCCACGAGATGGCCGTCTTCTTATGGTAATTAATGGACAACGATTGAAACATACCGTGTCTCATGATGTTGAGGAAGGTCTGATTGAGTCCATTAACCTGGTAGACCCTATTTACATTGATTGACGCATCTGGTTACGTCTGGCTGAAGACTTAAACTTAGCGCTAACTGCGAGGCAACCCAGCTTTTACTTATGTTATTTATTTCTCAGTTAGGATTTGAAGTAATTTTTAGTTTCTTAATTACTAATACTTGGTTATTCTAGAACTTGTTCAGTTGTTGTAGGATCTTGCTACTGCCTACTACAAGTGTGTGCGCATCATCATGGACTTGGAGTATCGGACACCACACGTGGACAACTTTGCACAATTCACCAATACATCCCCCATCCACCAGGTTGTGTTGTTCCTTCCTCTTCTTTTCTTTTATTATTCTTGCATTGAGGACATTGCAAAAATTAAGTGTGGGGGGAGAATGGATGAAGCTGGTATATTCAGATGGTTTGGTGATGTGTAGTGTGTTATGTGGATGCTCAGAAAGTATTATCTGAGTGAATTACAGGTTTAAATAAGTGGCACATATTGCCTTTTGTCCTGTTTACGGGGACATGCTGCCCAAATTTTGACTAAAATGTTGAGTTTTTTTTATGCTATTATGTGTCTAATTAAGGGTAGATGTGCATCATTCATTGTCATCTCAACTAGTTCATGAGAATAGTTGATAATAGGCTCTAATCTAACAAAGTTTTACTCAAATTCCATTTTATTACGTAAAAAGAAAAAAATTGTTTTTGAAGATATGAATGTGAAGACTTTACTCTTGCAACTTATTAAATATACCTTAATAATGCTTATGCTTATTTGTAATCTAGCACACTTTCTTCATTGGCTTAGATGCGGGGTATGGAGGAAAGACTTTTATACTTTAATCAACCTAATTAATACCTATGCTTTTCTTGGTGATCTTTCACTGCTCTTGGTTACTGGAGAATTACTTGACTTTGTTAAAAAAACAGAGAGAATCATGGTTCAGAAAAAAAAATTAATGGATTAGTAATCCAAATTATATCAAAATTGTGAGAATGTGAACCATTGAAAAAAAAAGAGTGAAAAAAAAAGCATAGAAAAAGCCTCAAAAGCAATGCAAACAACAAAGTATCGAGTACTCCTTTGAGATCATTGGGTGGCAAGTGCAATGTCATATGAAAGAGACGATCCATGTACAGGTACTAAGTGCCTCTTGTACGGAAAAGTATGTGGGAATCAACTAAAACAATAATCAAGTACGACTAAAGTACCTCGTATTCGAACGTCAATACACTTGCACATGAGCACCTAGATTACTTATGAGATCAAACTAATTTATTACAAAGGTTGCTTGAGAATAAAAGTTCAATAGCGTTCATAGCTTGCTAACCTAACAAAAATGTTTTTTATGACTAACTTTTAAGTTCTCTTAAAACAAAACTGTTTTAGCCTATTGTTAACTCTCATTAGTTTGGTTTCTCCTTTGAGAGATGGTGGAATGATATGACCCAAGTTAGTCTTGAGTGTTATTGGATGTGCTTTGATATTTTATTTGCTCGAGGACTAGCAAAGTTGTAGTGTGGGGGAGTTGATAAGTATGAATTATTATATATTATAATCTTCTTATTCCCTCTTACTAGTTCTTTATTAGTATTATAAACTATAAGTTGTGGTACTTTATTGTTTTTTGTAGGTGATATAGTAATTATGTTTATTTGATTATTTATTAGTTTGGACTATATAATATTTTATACTAGTAGTAATATATCTCATGTTTGACAGGTACGTTATGGAGTCAAATAACCGGAAACTTTGGTAGATTGATGGGCTAAACTAATTAAGTACAATTTTTTGCCAAAGATTGGGATGAAAATGGGTCAAGCCCAATGCTGTCATGAAGACAACATGTCCACGCAGCAAATGAAGACAAAAAGAAGAAGATAAAAAGCTTATTGTTTGGGGGCTAAGACAACATGTCCACGCAGCCATGAATTGAGAGGAGAAGTATTGGAATAAAAAGAAGCTCTTTTCTTGGGCTGAACACGGAGCATAGGAGGAAAATAAAGGATGGGCTTTGAATGAAAAACCCACACAACAACATTAATAAAAGGAGGAGCGCATCATCAGAACGGGGGGGACAGACAGAACAGAACGGAAAGGAGCAGCAGCAGCGACGAAGAACAGCAGTTCGACGGAACCTTCGATCTGAATTTCCGGCCATGGTTTCTCCTACTTTGGTGATGTTTCTTCAATTCATGAGTAGCTAATTTATTTTTCTAGGACTTAGATGAAACCCTAGTATTATAAATTGATAGTTTTAATTGTGTTTGAGAATTGATTTTGGTTTATGATTGCATAGCTTTTCAGATTATTATTGGGTCGATTATTGTTGCAATATAGAGTGGTAATTGTTCTTGTAGAATAATTTATTAGTTTATATTGTTATTAGATTTACACATTTTGTTCTTGTAGTTCAAAGGGTGATGTTATGCAATGGTATTTCATGATTTGTGGTTAAAAGTTGAATAATTTATGCTTTGGTTAGATAAGTTATGTCACCTAATTGATCACAATACTATTTCTTTAAGTATTCCGGCTTGTAGTTTAGGATACTTGATAAACCTATCAATTCTCATTCCTATTAATCTATTATTCATATTATTAGTGGTGGATTCGACTGTCCTAGATTTCATAGTATTGATTGTTCTCCGATTCACTTTTGTTATTGTCAAGTTTATTTAGTTATTTTAGATTTCAGACTAGTTTAATTAATTCACATACAAACCATTATATATTTTATTTAGGATAAAATTAGTAGACATTAGGTTTAATTTTAATCAACTGTTCCTTGTGGATACGATACCCTATTATTTATCACTTACTACTAAGTCTTGTTCACTTGCAAGAATAGGGTTTTATAACTTGTCTAAAATCGCTATCAATACCTTGTAACTGGTGTTTGATCTGGGTGAAGTAAGCTCCATATCCAAGATTTGATAGTTTCAATAGCATCATGGCCATATACTCGACTTTGAGAAATAGTTAGAGTATTTAAATCTTTATGGTTTATCCATATAGGAGTTTTTACTATAGTACATAGAGCCTCATATATTGTTTTAATTTTAACAGCTCTTTTTTCTTGAAGAATATCTGGTACATCATTAATGTTTATCTCAGGCTGAGCCATAATTTTTTTCAGGGATAATGTAACTGGTAGTACATCCCATTTTAATAATTCGTAAGCTTTGCTTTATCTCTTGCATAGTAACTTCACCTGTGGCAGTATAACACCTTACAAAAATCATAGGGGATTTTGTAAGCTATAAATAGTTTTTAGCTGCTTTGTATAGACTGGGAATTGAAGATAATTCTTCTCCAATCATAGTATATACTGAATTTAATAGTCCATAGTCATAGGCTGCTTTAACTAGATTTCCATTGCATCCAGGCAAAGCTATTAATTCATTTATCTTTTTTAGAGGATTGGTAACATATCCTCTTTCTATCTCATTTTGGTTATCTCGGATAATCACCTCAGTGATGTGTTTAATTTGTTTGCAATGGTTAAAAAATTGGCTATATATTGGCGAACTAAGGGGGTCATAGTTTGTTTAGTACCGAGAGTTAATTTTTCCTTGAAGGAAGTGGTATCTGGTACTAGGTTAGGAAACTCACTTTTATATATAACTGGTTTGGGGGTACTGGCTTGCCTTGGGTAATAATTTTGCAAAAACAAATTTCTTTTAAAAGGAGTATTTATCTTTTTTGTAATAGCTCTGCTTTTGTAGTTTTGGCTACTGCAAATATATGTTTGCTCCTTACCAGGATTGGAAGCTGCTTCTCTTTTCAATGAGCAAGTTCTTCCATTAAATTGTTGACTTGTATCTTTAGCTCTTGATTTTCGAGAATCAATTGTTGAGCTATTTCTTGAGAGATAGTCTGCATAACAATTCTCATTAGTTTTTAGTAACTCAATAACAACTCATATTGATTAATGTCAGCTATAATTATGTTTATCTACTTTCTTGTAGTTGAATCCTGCAACTCCTGAGTTAACCAGCTTTTAACAGTTCTATTATCTGTTCGTATTATTAATTTCATATGAACTATATAAGATTCAAATTTCTTAATTCCATATTTTACTGCTTTTAATTCTTTTTTATTTATATCCCAATTAATTTCATTTGTTTTAAATGTTCCTGAATGATATCTACATATATGTTCTTTTTTGTCATTCTTATATCTATATTTAATACTGCTCCATAACAATTATTTGTTTCACTAGCATCTGTTTCTACTATCCATATAAATTCTTTATCTTCATCACGAAAACTTAGTTTTGGTAGTTTTCTGACTAATTCCTTGATTTTTTTCTAAAATCTTTGTATCAGTATCTTCCCATTTAAAATCATAATCTTTCTTTAATTTTTGTTAGTGGTTCAATATATTGTGATAATTTGGGTATAAATTCTCTAACTTGATTTACTATACCTAGAAATTTTTGTAATTCGTTCTTAGTATTGATTTCTTTTTGAAATTCTATAATTTTCTGGGCTATATGGTGTTGCATTTTTATTCCAACTTTATCAATTTCAAATCCTAAGAATTCAATTTGTGTTTTAAGTAGTTCCATTTTCTTTTTACTTAAGACAATTCCACTTGTTTTTATAATTTCTATAAATTGTTCTAATAACTTATAATGTTCTTCTTGTGTCTTGAAATATATTAGTATATCATCAATATAAACTACACAATTTGATAATTGATTAAAATATTTATCCAGAAAAGCTTGAAATCTGCCAGGGCATTTTTATATCCAAAGGGTAAAACATTCCATTCATAAAATCCATTAGGTACTTTGAATGCTGTTAATTGTTTAGATTCTTCAGTTAATTTTAATTAGTGAAAACCACTTTTACAGTCAAACTTTGAAAAATAATTATAACCTTGTATTTGCCTCATTTTAAGTATCTTATTTGGTATGGGATAATTGTAAGTAATAGTTTTGTCATTTAAAATTCTGTAATCTATAACCATCCTTGTTTTTCCTCTTTTTGTTCAGAATGATTATTAACTATAAATGCACTGCTACTATGTTTTGAATTACTAGGTCTAATTAGTTTTCCAGCTAATAGTTCTGCTATATACATTTTAAATTCTTTTTCATCTCGTTATGTATTATTAAAGGGTTTTTGGAATATTATACTATTTTGGTCTTTTAGCGTTATTTGTATTTCAGTTTTATGCTTATGCCAATTTTCTAAAGGATTATCATACATAATTCTTCTAATTTAGTTTTTAAGGGAGTAACTTATCTTAATGTAATATTCCAATTTCGATGATTTCTAAATTGTTATTTTCCCTATTTGTTGTCATAATCTGGACTAATTTTGCTTCTTCTCCTATTTTACATTTTTCCCATTCTATTGGTACTCGTCCTCTATTTCTAACTACCTTAGCTTTCAGCTTATGTCTACAAGGGGTGAATAGTGTAAGAAATTCTTTATCTATACTAAATGGTTTATATTGATTAAGAAAGTTGGTTCTTAATGTTATATCTTTTTCTGTTAATTCAAAACAATATACTCTGGGTATGATTAATATTTTATTCCAAATTTGTATTTGTACGTTAGTTTGATAAAGTGTAATTTTACCGCTATTGTTATTAAACCCGTTTATTCTAAATGGGGTATCTAACTTTTTCTATATTGGTAAACAATTTTCTTTCATAATTGTTGTAGCTGCGCCTGTATCTACCATTGGTGTATAGTATCTACTTTTATATCCTTCAAAGATTATTTTTATAAGTATATAAATTAAATTACTCATTTTTATTAAGGAATGCTAATTCATTTTTTATTTTGTTTAATTGTTGTTCTAATACTTCTATGTCTCTTATTTTCTTTCGTTCTTTGTCAAATAACATTCTTATACTATCCCTATGACATCCTGCGCATATTATGTATTGCAATCTTTGACTAATATAGGCTTTCTCTTCTTTAGCTATTTCTATTCGTTTTTGTATCTTTATTAATTCGTCTAAACTAGGTATCATATTACTGTGGTATCCGATTTTTTACTGTCTTAATTAACGGTCTGAATCCCACGAAAGTCTCTCATTGGACTTTGAGTTTTAGCAAACTTGGAAGTCGCCACCCTATTAATAACTGAATAAGGACAGATTTATTTAATAAATCGTTTTAAAATCAATTTCAAGAAAAATCATTTAAAACGATGATGACTACATAGGGATAAGGCCTTTTTGAAAATTGGTCTTTCATACCATGAGATAGGGTTCGGGGTTTAGGTTAAGAGGTGCGAACGTCTGGAACTCGTCTCCTCTTCCGTTCTAAAGAACGGGCTCTTACTAAATGCGTTATTTTCCATTTTAAAGTAATCATGGCTAGTAAAAAGAAAGAAAATCACATAATTTGCACATATACACATTAACCATTTTTATTTAGGTCCAATATATCATTTGTACATGGTAGGTTTGAGCACTGAAGTTGCACTACGTACCAATCATTGCAGGATTGGAATCCACTCATGGATCAAAACCGTCGTATTTCGAGCTTATGTCTCACCCTAAATGGCCAATTCCATTGGGAAAAGAAGAGGAGGAAATAGATTATGAATAACTCACTTTTAGAATTAAACAAATCTATTTGAAATGAGGTAATCACTCCAATTAGTGATTGAAATGAGATTAAGATAATCACCTTAATTAGTGATTATAAAGGATTAAGATAACCACCTCAATTAGTGATTAATAAGGAAGGAAATAAATAATCACCCTAATTAGTGATTATTCAAGGAAAGATAATCACCTTGATTAGTGCTTAATAATGAAGGTTTGAAAATAATCACCCTAATTGATGATGATTAAAGTTTAAGATAATCACTCTAATTATTGATTAAATGAGAAAAATAATCTTCCTAATTTACGATCATTAAGGTTTGAGTTAATCACTCTAATTAGTGATTAAATGAGAAGAATAATCGTCCTAATTAACGATTATTAGGGTTTAAGATAATCACTCTAATTAGTGATTAACTAAGAAGAAGAATCGTCCTAATTAACGATTATTAGGGTTTAAGATAATCACTCTAATTAGTGATTAAATGAGAAGAATAATCGTCCTAATTAAAGATTATTAGGGTTTAAGTTAATCACTTTAATTAGTGATTAAATAATGATTGGAGATAAGCACTCTAATTAGTGATCAAAAGAAGTTTGTGTCAACCGCTCTAATTAGCAATTAATCGGGGATTGAAATAACCACCTTAATAGTGATCACGTTTATGATTTTCAAGAGGTCATAGAAGGTTTGCTTCCTAATTGAAGGCTTTTGAGAAATAATCTTTATTGAAGATTATAAAGTCATTTGGAGAGAAATGATCAATTTGAGATTGAATTTGGAGATTTGTGTTTGGCTAATTGGAATTTGGCCATTTAAAGCGAGACACGTGAAACGGCCTAAAATCAATTCAGAGATCATAATTACCAATCTAATTATGTCAAATTATTTGATTAATCCATTTGAATATGGAGAACACATTTTTAAAATGTAAGATGGATCATCATACAATTTAACTTAGTTAGATTTGCAATTTTTCCTCTTAATTGAGATTGGGTCATTTGATTCATATACTATGATATATTGGCCCAACATGCAATATTTGTAACATCGGTTGCTCATTTAATTTAAAAGGATTGTGGAATTATTTATGAAAATTATGTATAAACATCTCCATTTTTTTTTTATTAATTGAGTGATGCAATAACTATATACAAAGAATCATTATTACAACAAAATGTACAAAACCTATGATCTATACAAATCTTCAATCTTGATCTTCACCATGATGCTCCTTGATCTTCATTTCCTTGAATGGGCTTTGGAATTCATGTTTATTTGTGAATTTGTGAAAGTTAAAGATTAATTAACTTCTTTGATTTTGATTTTTTTAATGACAATTTTTATTAATTTTCAATTACATGATAAAATGAATCATTTTAAGAGAAACTTAAAATTTCATGATTTTTTATTCACATTTTCGTATGAAAAAAACATCTTTTTTTGTTTGTGAAAATTGAGTTAATTACTTTATTTCATTTTTCAGATTGCCTTTTTGTCCTTATACTGACTTACAAAAATCATAACTTTTTGTACAAAGTGTTAAACTGAGCATATGATATATCTATGGATAGATCAGTGAGTTCTTTATGTTGTATCAAAATTTTACAAGTTTTTTGTAACCACTTGAATTATGGTGAATTTTATACTCAAACTGGTCAAAACAGGACCTTTATTCAAATTGTTCCTTGAGAACTAACTTATTTAATTTATTTTAAAGTGAAATTTGGTATGAACATTCTAGACACTTTGAATGACTAGACTGGAAAGTTTTACTTGAATTGGAAATTTGTGAGACCATTTTTATTTATTTTCTTAACAGAAGAAAAAATCAGTATTATGAAATTTAGTGATTTACATGAATGATTTTGTAAAAATGATGTAAAATTGTATAAAATTCATATGAACATGATATTTATATTTTTGAAAAGCTACTGATGCCGTCTTTAAACTTAATGTTTTTAGTTTTATCTAAATGATTTTATTTTAAACTTTATTGATAGAACAATCCTAGGTGGTACTGGACAAAATCAGTTTTGCACAACCAAGTGGTACGATTTTTAATTATTTACAAAAAATTTGTGTTTTAGAAATTCCAAAGCCCAGTTGCTGGAAACATCTTGCACTTCATAGAAAAATATTAAATACTACAAACTAATTAGTTAATGTAGACGAAAAAATGAAATAAGATAGGAAAGTAAAACTGACTATAATTACAGCATCACATTTTCTTTTTATGGAGATGTTTATGCACAACTTATTTTGAATTTTTTTGTGAAAACATTTTTGGTTATAAACAACAACTTGATTAAAGAAAATCACATAATCACATTATTTCTTAAGAGTCACCCCATTAGAGGTGACTATTCTAGGTGGGGTGATTTAAGGTTGGGAACCTATTAGGACTTCCACATACCCAAATCACTCCAAAGATAAAAAAATGATAAGAAGAAAACAAGGAGAATGTTAGTAGATGATTAAAAAGATAATCAAAATAAACAAGAGTTTCCACTTTACCTTGCTAGCTCAATGATGCACTTCCATTTTTGCAAATTTTTCTACCTTTTTTGTGATTTTTTTTAATTTCTAAGTGAGTTTCTAAATTCACTTAATTACTTATTAAGACTTTTACTTAGATGGAAAGATTAAGGAGGATAAGAGTAGTAGAGAAGATGAGAGTGATGTTGAATTTTTAAGTTGAACTCTTTTCCACTTGGTTTTGAAGTGAATATTGGAGGGTATTTATAGAGAAATGAGGGAGGTGAACTAGGGTTTCAAAGAGGGAGAAAATCAGATTTTTCATCCAAAAAATCTGATTTTCTTCATCCTTAATCACTTTAATGACATCATTCTAATGACCTCACCCTAATGACATCATAAAATCTCTTTGGAAACACAAATATTCTTATTCTCACATCTTTTCATGATTCTTATTCTCTAACCAATGAACAATGACTTGACCATCAAGAAAACTGATTAATGCCGGTTTTGGGATACTACTAAAATTCCGATGCCTAATCGCGACTCGTTTTTTTTCATTTTTCTGAAAGACTAACTTAAGACAATTAACGAAAACTCGTTAAATTAATAAAGACGAGCATAATTATATTATGAATCATTTTATTAAAATGGTGGTTGTAGTTATTGACTATGACTCACGAAAATTATACTTCTAAGCCGAAAATGTATGATTAATATGCAAAAAAAAAAAAAAAACGAAAAAATCGTGCGATGGATTGAAACTCGCGCTCCGGGGCACGCGCTCCACGATGCATGATGATTTTGTTATTTTTATTTTTCAAAACCTTTATTTATCCTCCGAAGAAGGGGTTCGAAATTTGGTGTCTACAGAATGCCCCACATTGATCGAATTTTGGAGAAAATGATGGCCAATGTTTGAAAAGACACAAAATTTTGACAGAAAATTTCTTTTGAGATAACATATTCTCCGTAGAAAATAGTTATCATGATTTACGATTTCTGTTGACGCTTTAAATAGAAAATCCCGGTTAATTTTCTAAAATAGGAGATGCGACTTTGACGTCGTCTTTAAATAGAAAATCCCAATTAATTTCCTAAAATTGAAAATGCGACTTTATTGTCGTCTTAAGTAGAAAATCCCAATTAATTTTCTAAAAGTTTTAACTGCGACTTTAATGTCGTCCTATGTAGAAAATCCCAATTAATTTTCTAAAATTTGAAAATGCGATTTCATCATCGTCTTAAGTAGAAAATCCCAATTAATTTTCTAAAAGTTTTGAATGCGACTTTATCGTCGTCTTAGGTAGAAAATCCCAATTAATTTTCTTTTGAAAATGCGACTTTATCGTCGTCTTAAATAGAAAATCCCAATTAATTTTGTAAAAGTTTTAAATGCGACTTTATCGTCGTCTTAGGTAGAAAATCCCAATTCATTTTCTTTTGAAAATGCGACTTTATCGTCGTCTTAAGTAGAAAATCCCAATTAATTTTCTAAAATTTGAAATGCGACTTTAATGTCATCTTAGGTAGAAAATCCCAATTAATTTTCTAAAATTTGAAAATGCGATTTCATCATTGTCTTTTTTTAGTCTTCTGAATTTGTCTTTTGTTAATGTGAGAAATTCCGACAATTAACAGGTCGATTCCAACTTTTTACAGTTTTTCATGGCCTGGTCTTGATGACAAACAAGTTGTCAAGTCACCATTACTTACTTTTGATGACTTCATGTGTTATCATGTCATCTTAAATTAGGACATTGTCAGGTCATGTCACCTTAGAGTGACGCATTGCTAGGTCATGTCACTTAAAAGGGCTGACCAAAGGTTATTATTTTCTATGGTGGACCAAACCTCATATGGCAAAATTTTATCTGTTTTTTCCGAAATCTTTCAGAAAATTTTTCATGCATAATGCTTATTTGCTTTATCAGAAAATGATGATCACTATATAAAATAGATTGATCAAGGTCATTATTTTGAATGATCATTAGGAAAAGGGATTGTATCAACGTTCTTGATTCATCATTGACACTGTTTTTTTTTTTTTTTTTATGTTCGGTTCTAGCAAAAAATTGCCATACCACAAATGCTTGGTCATTAGCATTACCCTATGGACAATACTCAAACTCATTATCCATGGCATAAATCATGGATGATCATCTTTTCCATCTATAAAAGGGGCATGGTTCTTCATTTCCAAATGCACCACTTCCACTACTCCAATCTTTTCTCTAAATTTTCCTTTCACCAAAAATGGTTCTTACTTATGAAGAAGTTAATGAAATGCAGAGTCGGGAGAAAAAACAACTCTCGGGGATCACAAGAAACTTGGAGCAACCAAGGCAATCATTTTCCTCTTCCGGCTTCACTAAGGTGCTTATGCCTTTGCTTTCACTTTCTATTTGTTACGACATGATTCATGCTGCTTCCAAATTTTGGGATGAAACTCGCCATGTCTTCCGCTTTGGAGACTGGGAGATTGTGCTACTTATTGAAGAGGTTGAAGGTTTGCTAGGCTTACCATCCAATGGTCCAGTTATCACACCTAGATCTCCTACCAGGATCTCGGGAGATTTATCAACGATTTTACATCTTCCCGAAAGTCTTCATGGAAACTACCTACAATATGGTGAGGTATTTCTTGTCAACTTATTATTAACATTCCAATTTGGCACTTGGCAATTTTCTAACAATGCCAACTATAGGATTGCTAGAGAAAATGCTTGCATTCTTATGATTTTGGGAAGTACCCTCACTAAATGGTCTTTAAATACATGCCATGTTCTATGTCTTTCACTTATTCCTCAAATTGTTAGCGGGGGTCGTCTTGGACCACTTATTTTGGGGGAAATGTTCCTTGGCTTAGATGAACTCAAAAGAAACCCTCAAAGCTTTGTAAAGGGATATCAATTAGCCCTTCATTTATGGTTATTAGAAAAATTTTCTCTCATGAAACCTCACAAGAGACTTACTTACAAAACTAGTCATGTCCGGGAGAGAGGTCTTCTTCCTTTCTTCTATCAACTTAGCAAAAATGGTGGGTGGGAGGATTTTTTCTTATATCAAGACATAAAGTGGGTCACAAGCCACCTTGGCATTAGTGCAATTGTATATTGCAATTCTGGTCGCAGAGGTGTACAATTACCCAGGCTCTGCCAAGTCACTTTCTACCTTCCATGGAGATGTATAAGGCAAATTGGTTGGAAGCAAGAGCATATTCCTACCCTCCAGGTTCTTCCATCTTGTACCACTTATGAGGCTGATATGTGTGGTATTCAGAGAATGCCTACTATATGGAAAGGGGCTAAAATTATATCAGCGCTACCGGAACCTTCTTTTCCACTGATTGATGAAGATTACCTTCAATGGCTTCTAGCGGATATTGGTCAAGACAAAGATTCAGACGGGCCTACCATGAAGAGGAGAAGGGTTTGAGAGAATTGTCATGTTTATTTTCTATGTTGTTTTTTTTTTTAAGTTTGTAGGAAATGAAGGTTTTATGTCTTTTTATGTATGAATGTATGAAATGAAGTACCCCAGTTGGGATGAATAAAAGATCTGTTTGTGAGAATTATCTGTTTGTGAGAAATTCAATATGAACACAATTCTAAACACGTTCATACTTTAACATTAAATATGACATGCAAATCATAATTAACTAATCATGACACATAAACATAACATACAAACCTTAACAATCAAGGACATGTTTCATCATCTTCCTTTTCCCTTTTTTTTTCGTTTTTTCCTTTTTCGTTTTTTTTTTCTTTTTTTTTTCTCTCTTTTTTTTATTTTTTTTTTCTCTATTTTTTTTTTTTGCATACATCATATGAACATCTTAGAAACTCATGTCATGTTTATTAAGAATAACCAGATAGGATACAAAACCCACAAACTGCTTGGTTACTCGATCATGACAATTACAATTACTTTGATGCCTAAGCGTAGTATTTCTTCAACTGATCAAGATTAGTGAAATGGGTGAACTCATTTCCATCAAAATCCATTAGCTTCACTGCTCCAGCCGTGGTGACATGTTTGACCAGGAATGGTCCAGACCAGTTAGGCTTGAATTTTCCTCGAGGATCATGCAACGGAGCTCTATTTTCTTTTAAAACTAGATCACCTTCTTGAATGTCTCTATCTCGAACCCTTTTGTTAAATGCACGAGCAATTCTCCGTTGATAGAGTTGTATGTTATGCAATGCTTGTAGTCGGCGCTCATCTGCGAATGCCAACTTATCATAGCGAGTTTTGTGCCACTGGTCTTCCGAGATTTCACTTTCTGCTATGACCCTGAGAGATTGTATCTCCACCTCAACTGGTAGGATTGGCTCCATCCCGTAAACTAAAGAATACGGGGTTGTTCCTGTTGGAGTCCTAATTGATATCCTGTATCCCCAAAGGGCATATGGTAGTTTGTCATGCCATTCCTTAGTCTTTTCAGTCATCTTGGCAACAATAGTTTTGATTGTCTTATTGGCTGCTTCTACCGCTCCATTTATTTGGGGACGATAAGGTGAGGACTGATGATGCTTAATTGCATATTTTACGAGAGTGGTCTTCAAATGACCCTCAAATTGTGATCCATTATCAGAGATGATTTCAAAAGGTATGCCATACCGACAGATGATGTTGTTAATCACAAATTTCGAGACTTGCTTTGCCCCTAGTTTCGAAAATGATGCAGCTTCAACCCACTTCGAAAGTAATCAATTGCTACAAGAATATACTGATGCCTATTTGAAGCTTTTGGATGAATTTGTCCGATTATGCCTATGCCCCAACTTGAAAACGGCCAAGGAGAAGTCATATTATGTAATGACACAGGTGGCATATGATTGACGTTAGCAAATATTTGACACTGCTTGCAGGCGCGGAGAAAGCTGATGCAATCACCTTCTAGAGTGCTCCAATAGAAACCTGCTCGCAAAATTTTACGAGCCAGTATTCTTCCATTCATATGGGGTCCACATTCCCCTCCATGAACTTCTCCCATGATGACTTGCTTTTCGCTGTTATTTACGCAGAGTTGTAGAGTACCATCAAACCCTTTGTGATACAGTCTGCCTTTTAGTATGAGAAAATGAGCAGCCTTCTGATGGCTACGAGGTCCTTCTTACCACTTCCCTCTGGATATTGCATTGTTTCCAGAAAATTCTTGATATCCTTGTACCAGACATCATCATCATCATCTTGTTGAGTCAGTGTGGAGACAATTTGTGCTACCGTCACTGTAGGCCCCTTCCTTTCTTCAATTAAAACTGACTGGATCTTTGTACCATTTTCCCATGTTAAATTAACAGCGAGATTGGCTAAAGCATCAGTGAAACTATTTTGTTCCCGACGAAGATGTTTGAAGCTGATGTCATTAAAATAAGGGATCAACTCTTGAAGGTACTCAGTGTAGAACTGAAGTCTCTCATCTCTAACCCTCCAAATTCCTATTGTTTGAGATATGATGAGATTAGAATCTCCATACACAGTGAGATGTCTTGCCCCTACTACCAAGGTGGCCTTTACTCCATATATGCAAGCTTCATACTCGGTTGTATTGTTTGTTGTTGGGTAATCCAGCTTGACAGCAAACGGAATATGGACTCCATCAGGATCTACTAACAGAACACCTGCTCCATTACCTCTCCTATTAGAAGCTCCATCAAAGTACATGCACCATTGTGGATTGTCAATGAAGCATAAGTACTGATCAGGGAATGCATCATCATACTCATCTCCTGACACTGGTCCTTCTGCTAGGGCTTCAAATATGGCTCGTCCTTTAACAGATTTCTGGCTGACACATTGAATATCAAACTCAGAAAGCATAGCATGCCATCTTGCCAATCTTTCACTAAGAATGGGTTTTTCAAACAGATACTTGATTGGATCAAGTCGTGAGATCAGATAGGTAGTATGAGCTTGAAGGTGATGCCTCAACTTCTTCGTGGCATAGACCAAGGAGATACATGCTTTTTCCAGTAGGGTATATCTTGTCTCATACTCCAGGAATTTCTTGCTGAGATAATACATGGCGGCCTCTTTCTTTGTTCCCTCTTGATATTGGGCTAAGAGAGCTCCCATAGCCGTTTATGTGATAGTGAGGTACAAAATCAGAGGTTCTCCTGGTCTAGGTGGCATTAGAACAGGTGGATTTGAAAGGTATTCTTTCATAGAATCAAAAGCATCCCGACATTCTTCATTCCACTCATGGGATGCTCCTTTTCTGAGCAGCTTAAATATAGGTTCACATCTCATAGTGAGTTGTGAGATGAACCTGCTGATATATTGAATTCTGCCGAGAAATCCTCTTACTTCTTTTTCTGTTTTTGGAGGAGGTAGCCCTTGAATAGCTTTTACCTTTTCAAAGTCCACTTTGATGCCGTCTTAACTGACAATGAATCCCAACAACTTCCCCGAAGTGACGCCAAACACACATTTTTTGAGGGTTCAGCCTTAAATGGTATTTCCTGATTCTTTCAAAGAAGGACCTTAATGCTGGAATATGCCCCTCACGATCTTCACTTTTCACAATCATGTCATCTACAATGTCGTGGATGAGGTCATGAAGGATAGTGGTTGCAGCCCTTTAATATGTGGCTCCGACATTCTTGAGACCAAAAGGCATAACTCGGTAGCAAAAAGTGCCCCATGGAGTGATGAAAGATGTCTTTGTCATGTCTTCTTGAGCCATGAGTATTTGATTATACCCTGAGAATCCATCCATGAAGGAAAATATTGCATGACCAGCCGTACTATCAACAAGAACATCGATGTGGGGTAGAGGAAAGCAATCTTTTGGTGACGCAACATTTAAATTTCGAAAATCAATGCATACCCGAACTCTCCCATCCTTTTTGGGTACAACCACTATATTGGCGAGCCAACTTGGATGTTTTACAGCTTGGATGAATTTGGCATCAAGCTGTTTCTAGATTTCTTCTTTCACTTTCAGACTAACCTCTGGCTTCATTTGGCGGAGCTTTTGCTGCTTAGGCTTGCTTTCAGGATGTAACGGAATACGATGTTCCGTAATTTCTCTATTAACACTAAGCATATCAACATAAGACCATGCGAACACATCTACATACTCTTTTAATAATGCAATAAACATAGACTGTTCAGTTGGGGAGAGGGATGATCCTATTTTGACTTATTTTATAGCATTTTCTGTATCAATATTAATTACAATGGATTCTTCCATGGGTTTTATGTATGTTTCAGTTGTATCAAGTGATTCATCATTATTAAATTCACTGTCAGAAATAACATCTTGCATGCAAATGTATTTAGATAGAGGTTCACATTCAATTTCCTCACTATCAGATTCCTCTGACTGGTTATGCAAGGTAGATTGGCTAGAAGATGAACTATCTGTATGATATCCATCTGAAGAAGGTGAGAGGTATTTTTATGAGATGGATGCGGAGGATGGTTTCCTAAAAATATTCTAAATTCTATAGGCCCGTCTTTTTCCTGACATTCAATACTCCACTTATGTTCAATGCTTTCGCCAAAAGGTATCATTAAAGACACCGAGTCAAAATCTCCTTCCCTAGAGGACTCAGAAGCGAAAAGTTTCTTAAGGACTCCATGTTCCAGATTATCCACCCAGTCATTTTCTTTTTTCATGTTTTGTTCTCGGACAAACCAACTTTTGATTAAGTCCAAATTCCTAGCTTCATTGAAGAATATCTCAAATCCCGGTAAAATCTTCTGTTCTTTCCTACTAAGCCAAGGTTCTGGAAACTCGTGGTATGGCTCAGTATCTCCTTGCAGGATGAACTGACCATTGAGGGTAGAAGAAGGTTTTTTGGTGTTTTGAGAAGTGCTGCCCGGATCATATCCTAATCCATGTCGGTTCTGCTTGTCTACTACGGGGATTGGTTGCTTCATTCCCTCACCATCACGCCCTAACCCGGCTCTTTGAGTATAACCCATCTTCATCATAATTTGAAATCCTTTGGATAGAGGTTGCATGGCAATCCCCACAGACTCTTTGACCGCATTCGTGGGTAGGGCTGAGGAGTTTGTAATCTGACGGTAATTGGTCATCCTTAGAGAAGGGACAAATTTCTTCTTTTTGGACCTAAAGGTAGAGAAAAAGAATTAAAAGAAAAGAAGGCTACATATTGCAGAATGCATTGCAGAGTAAAGAAAATTTTCAAAAACAACTTTGCCATATTTTGACTGGAATGGTCCACCTTCGCAAATTTGCTTTTTTTTTTTTATTATTATTATCTATTATTTTTTATTTATTTTTTTTTACTTTATTTTGACCTTTTTTTTTAACATGATTTTACTGTCATTGGGGTTGAAAACAGATTTTTCATTCTTCCATTCCCTGCTTAATATTTGAACAAAGACAGAAAATATAGATATTAGGGCCTGTATCCCCATTGATGCGTAAATTCAGCATTCTGAAATTGCTCCTGTGATGACTGGCATCTTGAATTCTGATCATATTACCTGAAATATAATGGTTAATATATTTGAGTCGAACCCGAAGGTTGCCTACATATCCTCATTGCTCCAAGTGCATTTTATGGGGAATCAGACTCAGCGTAGTTCGTTATTTTAGAAAAAAACTAAAGTTTTTTATTTAATAAAGCAGCTGCACTCATATTAAGCTACCTACGTACCCCAGGTATTACATAGGTGGAGTGATCTCGCAGTGCAAGTGTAAGTGATAATGGGGATTCAAGCTGCACGTAGTTCTCTGATACTAATAAGTTGAAGGAAGATTTTTTTTTCTTTTTTTTTTTTTTTTGTGACGGGCTAACCCCCTACAGGACTTTTACCGAAGACTTTTCTCTTTCTGGAAGATGATCAAGTAGCTTTGCGGTAGACAAGAGCTATGTTGGTGGTTTGCTTGATGCGATAGCTGAGAGCATGACATTGGTTTGTGCCGTGACCATGCAACTGATGATATTAGCAGTACTTGTGAAGATCTACCCCTACTGGACTTGCCCCTGGGCATCTGGGAAGCGGATGAATCTTACCTTGCTCAACCAGTTTGCGAAAGATATCGACTTGGGATTGCGGTTGCGGACGTGATGACACCATCTTTGCAGGTATTTCTTTGTGGGTTGGACTAATGATGCCTCGATCAATCATGCTTTGCACTTTGTAGTAAAGGTCATGGCATCGATCAATTTCATGCCCAAATTGACGACAATAATAGCAGAATTTGCTCATGTCGGTTCCAGGAAGGGTAAACAGTGCACATGCGCTAGAACTTGAAGTATACCTTGCCTCTTAAGATGATCATACACCATACTCAATGGTTCATCCATCTTAGCATATACCCTCGGTTTTGTGTTGAGAGTTTCAAAATCTTCCCGAGGTCGTTTTTCTTGCAATTTCAGAGTATCGATATCGAAACCATGTTGTTCCATGTGGCCGAGGGAGGTGTATTTGATAGTAACCATGTGACGATAATAGAAATCATTCGGGTTTCGCAGCAATATGAGCATGAATTCCCGATCAGTAACAGGGACACGAAGCTGGGCGCAAATGTAAGCGCATCTTGAACAAAAGTGCGAGAAGGTTTCCAAGTTGCCTTGACGCAAAGTGACTAGCTTGAACTTCTTGATATCAGTTTGCTTATGCTCGAGAGCCCAATTAACAAAGGGTTGGCTAGCATTTTCCCAACTAGCCCTATCTACACAATATGAAGAATAGTACCAGTCCAGAGCTAGTCCTTCTAAGCTCTTGTCAAACAAAGATGGGGTAATCTTCCTTAGGTATGCCCCATGGATGCAAGGCATTCACAAATCCCACTAAGTGGACAAAAGGATCACCGTTCCCATCAATTTTTTGAATTGGGGTAATTCACGATAGTGATCTTCATGTTGATATCCTGGAAAGAGAATCGGTGACTCGAGTGTGAACCTCTCGAACAGGGGCATACTACATTAAAGTCCAGGTCAAAATCGTCGGTCCTAGATCTCTTATTTGAGTCATGATCATCATTGTCTTGAGGATTGCCGATACAGGATTCCTCTAGTGCTACAATTGAGGTATCATGAGTGTCAATGCTTGGAGCTCCCACTTCTTCCTCGTCATCCTCACTATACTCTGGCTCTATTTCTTTAGAGCTTGTATCTGGTGTGGCGGTCGGTACCTCATTCATCTAGGAATTTTCAGGTGCTGTTAGGATACAGTGGATAGTGTAACCATCCAACCTAGTGCCCTCTACTTCATTTAGATACAATACCGATTTTCCGGCGTTGCAGATGGTCATAATTTCTGGATCACCAGAAATAGTCATAGCACCCTGATCAGTGAGAAGCTTTACCTTCTGATGTAGAGTAGAGGCTACTGCCCTATTTTCATGCAGCCATGGTCTTCCTTATAAGAAGTTGAAACAGGCTTGTATGTCAATGACCATGAATTCCACCTTCCTTGCCACGGGACCACATTCAATGAGGAGGTTGATCAAACCCAATACTTCTCTCTTAGCATTATCGTATGCTCTGACCACCTGGTTGGATGGTACCAGATCCTCTTTTAAATACCCAAGCCTTGTCAGCACGCGCAGAGGGCAAACATTGATTGCGGAGCCATTATCGATCAACACCCTAGGTATCTCCCATCCATTACAGCGTATAGTGATGTGTAATGAATTGTTGTGGTTGATGTTGTCAGGGAGATCATTGTCTGTGAACATGAGAGTTCGATCTACCCCATGAATGAGCCCCACCATCTGGTCAGGTGTTATAGAGGAGCTTACAGAGGCTTCATTAAGATGCTTTAGAACAGCTGCCCTATGAGGCTGGGAATGCATTAACAATTTCCAGATGGAAATATTAGCATTTACTTATATCATGTGCTTCATAGCATCATCTTCCTTGTTACCATCCTCTATCATTGGCTCTTTGCCCTTTTCCTTCCTTCTCAATACCTCCAAAGGATTTTCATCCTCCAAATGGGATGGTTTAAAGTGGCGGCCTGCTCTAGTCAAATGAGAGATATCCACATACTCCTCATCACTAAGATCATCGAGGCAGATGGGGCGCCGGTATGTATTTGAAGTGGTGGAATGTCCTCCAGTGTTTTTCTCCACAATTGTTAAGACCGAAGAGGCATCTTCATCAACATTAGAGTCCAAAATGAAGAAGGCACCATCATAATCCAAAGTTCCACACATGTCAGAGAAAGGATCCTTATTGAGAATGAAGCTGGGGTCTTTACAAGGCATCATTTTGACTTTTTCTTGAGTGGAATAGTCATAGACTAGACACTTGTAACCTACGGCTATCGGCATTTCATACATTTGAGGAACTGTCTTGCGGATTAACTGAACTGGATCACATCCGTCCGAAGCAGTAGAGATGGCATTAATGGCAAATGGGGGTTTATGATTAGGAAGTGGTTTTTTTGTGATGTTAGGCCGAGAGTCATTTGGTTTATTGGAGAAGGATCCCGAGAGAAAGTTTTCCATCATCCACAAGGTTTTGATATGATGCTTTAGAGCCGTGTAGTTTTCAGTATTGTGCCCCGGCTTTGATGGTATTCATAGTTTTGATTTGGGTCATAACCAGGGTAAGGATTTTTAGGAGGTGAGCGTGGATTCAAGGGTTGAATGACATTGGCCTTTTTTAACTTAGAGAGAGCTTGGGAATAAGTCATGTTCAAAGGAGTAAAGTTCCTTTGTGGTCGCAACTGGAATGCAGACGATGCGCCCATGGCATGGACCGCATTAGTTGTCTTAGGAGCCGCTTGAATCATTGTTTGGGGCTCTTTTGTTATTTCCAAATTTCGCATTATAAGTAGCGCCGCCGATAGGTTCATCTTTCTTGATGTCTCCCCTTTTCACAGCGTCCTCAACTAAAGTTCCCGTAGCAATCAAAGCTTTGAAAGTCGGGAAATACTGGTATGCCATATGCTTCTGATAGACAGGAAGAAGGTTTTTCACCACCATTTGCAGTTGTTCCTCCTCATTAGGCCTACTCATCATTTTGGAAGCTTTGATTCTCCATCGAGTGATGAATGAAGAAAATGTCTCGTTGAGGTTTTGAGAAGTGGTCTCCAGATCCCTTCTAGTAACATCAATTTCTTCATTATACTTGTATTGGTTTGAGAACTCGTTGAGTATGTCAGCCCAAGTGGATTTCTTTACATTTTCAAGGTTGAGGAACCAATGTGCTACAACACCATCTAAATATTGTTGAAACAGTTGGGCCATCAAGGACTCTTCCACTCCACAGGGACTCATTTCCCCTACATACATTTTCAGGAAATTGGTGGGGCTACCGGTCCCATCAAACCTTGTCAGATTAGGCATTTTGAAACCATGGGGTAATCGTGCCTTCGGGAAAAGAGTTAATCCATGAATATCCATCCATGGTTCAGCCTTAGTCATGCCTTTTAAGACTTCTTTAAGCTTGACTACTTCTTCCTCGAGTTTAATGGGAATTTCTCTCTCATTGTTCAAAGGCTCAAGATGAAAAGGTGAAGCTACTTCCGACTCTGGAGGAGGAGGAGGCATCTGGGCGCTTTGGCGCATTATGCCTAACACAGTTTGCTCAATATTATCCTGTCGGTCAAGCATGGCCTGGACAAGTCCTCGGAGCTCAGTCATTGGATCAAGTGGAGGGGTAGATTTCTGTTGGTGCTCGTTGTTCGGAATTTCAGACATGTTGTTGAGACGTGTAGCGAGAGAATACATCCGATGTAGACAAGGATGACAAGATATCGTCGAGAACGTTCACTATGGTCGAACTTCGGCGAATCAGCCTAGATCCCGAGCGGGCCCAGGCAGAGTTCCTATGAAATGAGACGAAAAGTTAACACGTAAGTTTATCCAGACTTTGTTTCTTCTTTTTTCTTCTCTCTTTTTTTTTTGCTTTTGCAGGGAACGAAAGAAATGATATCTTTGAAGTTTTTTTTTTTTTACCCCAATTTTAGTTATCATTTATTAAAAGGTGTAAGACCTTGACTCTATCATTTGTTTTGGATTTTTCATTAGGTTTCTTTGACTTGTCATTCTCTTTTTTAGACTTGGACCTTTTTTTTACATTTTAAATTGCCACTCTTGGACTCATCATTCATTTTTTTTAAATTTTTTTTTTTTTGGGGATAATACACAAACATTTTCAAAATCAATTTGATAATATCCTTCCATTTCCTCGCTACTATAGAAATAAGAGAAAAGAGGTATAACGAGGCATGTGTCCTCATTTTGGCAAACTATAATGCCCCATATATTGTTCTTCTTTGTAGTGATCTCGCATATATTGATTGCTTCTAGGTGCTTGAAACCACAAAAGAAAGTATTAAATGCAAAAGGGGCCGCACCCGAAGGTTGCCTACGTATCTCCATAAGTGGATTTGGATTTGGGGAAGAAAATTTTCCGGTGATGATTTTTTAAATGGAGAATCGGGCCCAACGTAGTTCTGATATATGAAATGAAATTTAACATAATTTTTTTTTTTTTTTTTTTTTGTTTTTGCAGCTGCACTCGGAAAATGAGTTGCCTACGTACCCCTTTTAGTACATTACATAGTAGTAAAACTAAGATAGTTGCATACAACATTGATTTGTTTTAATTTTTTTTTTAGGGGATCTAGCCGCACGTAGCTCTACCTACAAAATACAATATAAAAGCAATTAAATGGTTCAAGTAGTTCTCAAACTTTTTGGACTTCGGTTTGCCGGCGCCAAGCCATATGTTCTCCTCGTTTGAATATGTCTATTCCACCTCTTAAGATTAGACTAATGTGAAGTATTCGAGGTTCTTCTCAACCTTTTTTCGAGTTCGGTTTGCTAGGCGCCGTGCCATGTATTCTCCTCGTTTGAATACGTCTGTTCCACCTCTTAGAATTAGACTAATTTGAAGTACCTGAAATGTACACACTAACAATGTTAGTCAATGACTGATGAATTTTTCTTTATATGTATTTTTAGCAGGAAATGGAAGAATCCTTTTTTTGTTTTTTTCGAAATGTGATTATCCCTTTTGATTAGACACATTTTTTAGTCAATTTTTTCTTTAGACTAGACATGTCGTGTTTTTTGACCATGTTTTAATTACATTCTGATTTCTAAACATGACATGTTTTGATCTCGTGATTATGACTTGTCATTTTTCATTCATTTTTTTTGTTTTCATTTTTTAGAAATAAATTTTGTTTTTTTTTTTAAAAAAAACCAAAAAATAATTACCAATTTGAATGGAAAAGAATTATGAAGTAAAGTTTTTTTTTTTTAAATGAGTGAGCACACACACACACATTTTTTTTATGACTCTTGTGATAAAGATACAAAAATACTCTTAATATTTCAATAATCATTTCGGCAGCAAAGAATTCAGCTACACTTAATGATTACTAAAATATTGACCTACCGAAAACGGATCGAGGAATTTTTTTGAATTTTTTTTTTCACATCATACAATAACCGAAATAAATAAAGGATATTTGTGCATTGATCCTTGTGTCCTAGAAGTCGGCTAAAAGGTGATTCATTTAAGGAGAGATTATGTTAAAGTGGCCTCGAGTCACTTCCATTGTGTCCATCGAGGGTGGACGCTCTCGACAGAGCCGGTCGCAATAGCTCGCGGATGCGGGTTTTACGCCCTTAATTCATTAATTTGTCATTCTAAACTTCGACCCTTGCCAATAGGCGAGAGGTATCGACCTAATAAGAAAATGGTTAAAAAGAGTGCACGTGTGTGGACCGATAAACTACCAAGCACACGTAATTTTCACATAAGCATGCTATATACAAAAATTAAATTATGAATAGCCATGATTAACTTTCTTAATTATATATACATATGGAAAATAACGCATTGTTCAGATTTAAACCTCATATACTTCAAGTGGAAGTATGATTCCCCAAGGAAGTCGCTAGCCCGTGGTATCCGATTTTTGACTGTCTTAATTAACGGTCCGAATCCCACGAAAGTCTCTCATTGGACTTTTAGTTTTAGAAAACTTGGAAGTCGCCACCCTATTAATATCTGAATAGGGACAGATTTATTTAATAAATCGTTTTAAAATCAATTTCAAGAAAAATCATTAAAAACGATGATGACTTCATAGGGATAAAGCTTTTGTGAAAATTGGTCTTTCATACCATGAGATAGGGTTCGGGGTTTAGGTTAAGAGGTGCGAACGTCCGGGAACTCGTCTCCTCTTCCGTTCAAAAGAACGGGCTCTTACTAAATGCGTTATTTTCCATTTTAAAGTAATCATGGCTAGTAAAAAGAAATAAAATCACATAATTTGCACATATACACATTAACCATTTTTATTTAGGTCCAATATATCATTTGTACATGGTAGGTTTGAGCACTGAAGTTGCACTACGTACCAATCATTGCAGGATTGGAATCCACTCATGGATCAAAACCGTCGTGATCAAAACCGTCGTAGTTCGAGCTTATGTCTCACCCTAAATGGCCAATTCCACTGGGGAAAGAAGAGGAGGGAATAGATTATGAGTAACTCACTTTTAGAATTAAACAAGTCTATTTGAAATGAGGTAATCACTCCAATTAGTGATTGAAATGAGATTAAGAAAATCACCTTAATTAGTGATTATAAAGGATTAAGATAATTACCTCAATTAGCGATTAATAAGGAAGGAAATAAATAATCACCCTAATTAGTGATTATTCAAGGAAAGATAATCACCTTGATTAGTGATTAATAATGAAGGTTTGGAAATAATCACCCTAATTGATGATGATTAAGGTTTAAGATAATCACTCTAATTAGTGATTAAATGAGAAAAATAATCGTCCTAATTTACGATCATTAAGGTTTGAGTTAATCACTCTAATTAATGATTAAATGAGAACAATAATCGTCCTAATTAACGATTATTAGGGTTTCAGATAATCACTCTAATTAGTGATTAAATGAGAAGAATAATCGTCCTAATTAACGATTATTAGGGTTTCAGATAATCACTTTAATTAGTGATTAAATAATGATTGGAGATAACCACTCTAATTAGTGATCAAAAGAAGTTTGTGTCAACCGCTCTAATTAGCGATTAATCGGGGATTGAAATAACCACCTTAATAGTAATCACGTTTATGATTTTCAAGAGGTCTTAGAAGGTTTGCTTCCTAATTGAAGGCTTTTGAGAAATAATCTTTATTGAAGATTATAAAGTCATTTGGAGAGAAATGATCAATTTGAGATTGAATTTGGAGATTTGTGATTGGCTAATTGGAATTTGGCCATTTAAAGCGAGACACGTGAAACGGCCTAAAATTAATTCAGAGATCATAATTACCAATCAAACTATGTCAAATTATATGATTAATCCATTTGAATATGGAGAACACATTTTTAAAATGTAAGATGGATCATCATACAATTTAACTTAGTTAGATTTGCAATTTTTCCTCTTAATTGAGATTGGGTCATTTGACTCATATACTATGATATATTGACCCAACATGCAATATTTGTAACATTGGTTGCTCATTTTATTTAAAAGGATTGTGGAATTATTTATGAAAATTAAGCATAAACATCTCCATGTTTTTTTTTATTAATTGTGTGATGCAATAACTATATACCAAGAATCATTATTACAACAAAATGTACAAAACCTATGATCTATACAAATCTTCAATCTTGATCTTCATTTCCTTGAATGGGCTTTGGAATTCATGTTTATTTGTGAAGTTGTGAAAGTTAAAGATTAATTAACTTCTTTGATTTTGATTTTTTTTGACAATTTTTATTGATTTTCATTTACATGATAAAATGAATCATTTTAAGAGAAACTTAAAATTTCATGATTTTTTATTCACATTTTCGTCTGAAGAAAACATCTTTTTTGTTTGTGAAAATTGAGTTAATTACTTTATTTCATTTTCCGGATTGCCTTTTTGTCCTTGTACTGACTTACACAAATCATAGCTTTTGTACAAAGTGTTAAACTGAGCATATGATACATCTATGGATAGATCAGTGAGTTATTTATGTTGTATCAAAATTTGACAAGTTTTTAGTGACCACTTGAATTATGGTGAATTTTATACTCAAACTGGTCAAAACAGGACCTTTATTCAAATTGTTCCTTGAGAACTAACTTATTTAACTTATTTTAAAGTGAAATTTGGTATGAACATTCTAGACACTTTGAATGACTAGACTGGAAATTTTTACTTGAATTGGACATTTGTGAAACCATCTTTATTTATTTGCTTAACAGAAGAGAAAATCAGTATTCTGAAATATAGTGATTTACATGAATGATTTTGTAAAAATGGTGTAAAATTGTATAAAATTCATATGAACATGATTTTTATATTTTTGAAAAGCTACTGATGCCTTCTTCAAACTTGATGTTTTTAGTTTTATCTAAATGATTTTATTTTAAACTTTATTGATAGAACAATCCTAGGTGGTACTGGACAAAATCAGTTTTGCACAACCAAGTGGTACGATTTTTAATTATTTACACAAAATTCGTGTTTTAGAAATTCCAAAGCCCAGTTGCTGGAAACATCTTGCACGTCATAGAAAAATATTAAAACCTACAAACTAATTTGTTAATGCAGACAAAAAAATAAAATAAGATAGGAAAGTAAAGCTGACTATAATTACAGCATCACATTATCTTTTTATGGAGATGTTTATGCACAACTTATCTTGAATTTTTTTATGAAAACATTTTTGGTTATAAACAACAACTTGATTAAAGAAAATCACATAATCACATTGTTTCCTAAGAGTCACCCCATTAGAGGTGACTATTCTAGGTGGGGTGATTTAAGGTTGAGAACTATTAGGACTTCCACATACCCAAATCACTCCAAAGATAAAAAAATGATACGAAGAAAACAAATAAGGAGAATATTAGTAGATGATTAAAAAGATAATCAAAATAAACAAGAGTTTCCACTTTACCTTGCTAGCTCAATGATGCACTTCTTTTTTGCAAATTTTTCTACCTTTTTTGTGATTTTCTTAATTTCTAAGTGAGTTTCTAAATCCACTTAATTACTAGCTTAAACTCTTTTTGTGTTTTTTTCTTCTTTTGATGAACTTCTTTGACTTACTTATTAAGACTTTTACTTAGATGGAAAGACTAAGGAGGAGAAGAGTAGTAGAGAAGATGAGAGTGAAGTTGAATTTTTAAGTTGAACTCTTTTCCACTTGGTTTTGAAGTGAATTTTGGAGGGTATTTATAGAGAAATGAGGGAGGTGAAATAGGGTTTCAAAGAGGGAGAAAATTAGATTTTTCATCCAAAAAATCTGATTTTCTTCATCCTTAATCACTTTAATGACATCATTCTAATGACCTCACCCTATTGACATCATCAAATCTCTTTGGAAACACAAATATTCTTATTCTCACATCTTTTCATGATTCTTATTCTCTAACTAATGGATAAATGATGTATTTAGTGGATAATGAATATATTCTTATTCTTTATCCAATGAACAATGACTTGACCATCAAGAAAATTGATTAATGCCGGTTTTGGGATACGACTAAAATCCCGACGCCTAATGGCGACTCGTTTTTTTTTTAATTTTTCTGAAAGTCAAACTTAAGACAATTAACGAAAACTCGTTAAATTAATAAAGACGAGCATAATTATATTATGAATCATTTTATTAAAACGGTGGTTGTAGTTATTGACTATGACTCACGAAAATTATACTTCTAAGCCGAAACTGTATGATTAATACGCAAAAAAAAAAAAACGAAAAAATTGTGCGATGGATTGAAACTTGCGCTCCGGGGCACGCGCTCCACAATGCATGATGATTTTGTTATTTTTATTTTTCAAAACCTTTATTTATCCGAAAAAAGGGTTCTATCCGAAGAAAGGGTTCGAAATCTGGTGTCTACAATTACTCATTGATTATTCTAGTTCTAGACTGGGTTTGAGTATAAGTAAACTCAAAATAATCTTGTTCTAGTTTCCAGGGTTTAGCTTTTTTTAAAAATTCTTTTCCTAGTACTATTTATTGTTTAGAGTTATAACATATTTGATATTTATTTCTTGTGTTGCAATTTTTGTTGTAAGAATTATTAATCCATTAAAATTTTCATTAATATTCACTATTTGATTTGACAATTTTTCTAATATAATAGAATTGCTTTCAGCATTAATATCTAGCTTTGCTGTTAGATTTTTTATTCCTATTTGTATGATTATATAATATTCTTGTGATTTTATTTGAATAGATAAATTATTTTCATGTTGTTCCTTTTTAGATCTAGAAACACTTAATCGTTTTCTAACTATATCTTTGTCTTCATAACTTGGTTTAGAGTATAATTTTCATCCTTTATCTATAGATAATATAAGATTGGTAAAAGGGGTATCTATAGTAATTGGTCATAATTTATTTTTAGTATAAACTTGATGTTTATTAGTTAATATATAAACATTTTTGCATTGTACGGTCATAATTTTTGATCCATAAGTCATGTTGATTCCATCTAATTTCCAATATAAAACTAATGCCTTTTCTATATTTGTATCAATTAAGCTTATTGAATAATTTGGTTTAATGATAAATCTTAGTTTTTGATAAATAAGATTTTCTTTAAGCTGTGCTATAATAGCTTTTTCTATTGGTTCTTTAATTCTATCATCTGCTAATTCTAATTCTAAAGGTGTATCTATTCCTTCTTTAAAACATGCTTTTATTATTATTTATGTTGCAGCTAGTTCTACAAATCTAAACGTAATTGTTTAATTTTTTAATACATTAATTTTTGTTAATGGGACTTTAGTATTACCTTGTACTTGTGTTATATCTATAACATGTTCTCTATCCGCTATTACTAAACATTCTTGTTTATCCTTTTTGAATATTTTAGGCATAAAATCAAAATGTTTCTCGATTATCTTTTTTGGTGATAAAGTAAATTCTTCATATTTCAACTTATTATATATTTGTAAGTCAAAAATAGCTCTTTGATTTTTTATGTTGTGTAGTGATATCTTCATCATAAGCAACTTCCCGTAATTCTTTATCCATTACTGTCGCTTTCAAGATTATCCTCTTCTTCACTACTCAGCATTTCATTAATTTCGTTATTATCCGTTTCATATTCTAAAACATATATTTCTTCATCTCGGTGGTATATTGGCTTTTCCTATTTTATATTCAGCTATATGTAATTCAATAAAATATATATTTTTATTAGTGTTTTTATTTGTTTTAGTTTTACATTCACTTGCTATGTGACCTATCTTACCACAATTATAACATCGACATCTTTTTGGGTTATTAGCATACTTATAAACTTTTCTTTTAGCAAAGTAATTCCTATATGATTTTTTCTTATTTCTATATTTTCCATATGGTTTAAATCTTTTATTTCTTCTTTTATTTAATTTTGGGTCTTTTGGTTTAATATTGTTTATTTAATTTATAACACCCAAATTTTGGTATTTCATATCTTTCACAAAGAATCACTTATTTTAGCTTGTTTTCGAAATGCCTTTTGGTTATTAACTTCGATACAATAATTTTTATACCATGTTTGTAAAAATGCTATTTGTTCTCCTAAAGTTTCTGATTCAGGTTCATTAGCATATGCTTCTTGTACCATAGTGTTTATAGGTATTGGTAATTTTCAAAATATTGTTTTGTTGATTCGGTCATATCTTGTCCTTCTAGTTTAGTGCTTCTTATTTCTGTTCTATCTATTGATCCTATATTATTTAACCAATTTTTTACTAATCCTGTAATAGTTCCTTCAATATAGTTTGATGCCATACTAACCGGTATTTTTGCTTCTATTAATTTAGCATTTATTTTTGCTACCCAATTCCGTATATGTAGATCAACATTTGTTGAGCAATCTAAATTTAAAGTATATCCTGTTTGATTATCTGTAGGTATGTAGTCATTTTCTATTTTTCTTCGATATTTCCATATATAGTCATTATTTCTATAATTATGTTGATGCTTCTTCTTTCTAAATGTAGGTTTATAATTTCGACTAGTTTCCATGTAAAAATAATCATCTTCTGATACCAAACTGAGGATCTCATGCGGAAATTTTTAGAGAGAGAGAGAGAAAAGATGTGTTTTGGGCAAGTTGCCTTCTGATGATAATGCCTCATCAGGAGCTTCTTATTTATAGGCAAGGATTTACAAAGTTCGTACAAAAATTACATACTATTACATTATTGTTCTACCTTTCCACCTGTCTCTTTTCATTTTCTGCTAATGCTTATCTTCTTTTTACAGCTGTTACACGTTATTTTTAACTATTGCAATCAATGCTTATCTATTACACGTTTATTGCTTATCTCTTCGTTGCTAATTGACAGCTTGTCTTGTATTTACAGGATATGCTATATCTCCACCATTGATGCCACTATGCTTGATGATTCAGCTTTATCTTCACAACTATCCATATCTTCGATAATTGGTATAGTAATTTGCTTGCTCCCACACATTTGGCATGTGTGATTGTTAACTTGCTGCATCTAGCTGCAATACTTCTTCAAGGTATCTGGAGTCATAAAATTTCGAGGAATATACCTTGTAACTGGTGTTTGATCTGGGTGAAGCAAGCTCCATATCCAAGATTTGATAGTTTCAATAGCATCATGGCCATATACTCGACTTTGAGAAATAATTAGAGTATTTAACTCTTTATGGGTTATATAGGAGTTTTTACTATAGTACATAGAGCCTCATATATTGTTTTAATTTTAACAACTCTTTTTCTTGAAGAATATCCGGTACATCATTAATGTTTATCTCAGCCGAGCCATAATTTTTTTTCAGGGATAATGTAACTGGTAGTACATCCCATTTTAATAATTCGTAAGCTTTGCTTTATCTCTTGCATAGTAATTTCGCCTCGTGGAAGATAACACCTTACAAAAATCATAGGGGATTTTGTAAGTCAGTAAATAGTTTTTAGATGCTTTGTATAGACTGGGAATTGAAAATAATTCTTCTCTAGTCATAGTATACACTGAATTTAATAGTCCATAGTCATAGGCTGCTTTAACTAGATTTGCATTGCATCCAGGCAAAGCTGTTAATTCATTTATGTTTTTTAGAGGATTGGTAACATATCCTCTTTCTATCTCATTTTGGTTATATAGGATAATCACCTCAGGTGATGTGTTCAATTTGTTTGCAATGGTTAAAAAATTGGCTATATATTGGCGAACCAAGGGGCTCATACTTTGTTTAGTACCGAGAGTTAATTTTTCCTTGAAGGAAGTGGTATCTGGTATTAGGTTAGGAAACTCACTTTCATAAATAACTGGTTTGGGGGTACTGGCTTGGCTTGGGTAATAATTTTGCAAAGCCAAATTTCTTCTAAAAGGAGTATTTATCTTTTTTGTAATAGCTCTGCTTTTGTAGTTTTGGCTACTGCCAATATGTTTGCTCCTTACCAGGATTGGAAGTCGCTTCTCTTTTCATTAGAGCAAGTTCTTCCATTAACTTTATGACTTGTATCTTTAGCTCCCGATTTTCGAGAATCGCTTGTTGAGCTATTTCTTGAGAGATAGTCCGCATAACAATTCTCATTAGTTTTTAGTAACTCAATAGAAAACTCATATTGATTAATGTCGCCTATAATTCTGTTTATCTCCTTTCTTGTAATTGAAACCTCGCAACTTCCGAGTTAACCAACTTTTTAACAGCTTCTATTATATGTTCATATTATAAATTTTTTATAATTTATATAAGATTCAAATTTCTTAATTCCATCTTTTACTGCTTTTAACTCTTTTTTATTTATATCCCAATTAATTTCATTTGCTTTAAATGTTCCTGAATGATATCTACATATATGTTCTTTTTTGTCATTCTTATATCTATATTTTAATACTGCTCCATAATCATTATTTGTTTCACTAGCATTTGTTTCTACTATCCATAAATTCTTTATCTTCATCAGGAAAACTTAGTTTTGGTAGTTTTCTGACTAATTCCTTGATTTTTTCTAAAATCTTTGTATCAATATCTTCCCATCTAAATCATAATCTTTCTTTAATTTTTTAGTTAGTGGTTCAGTATATTGTGATAATTTAGGTATAAATTCTCTAACTTGATTTACTATTCCCTGAAATTTTTGTAATTCTTTCTTAGTATTGATTTCTTTTTGAAATTCTATAATTTTTTGGGCTATATGGTCTTGCATTTTTATTCCAGCTTTATCTATTTCAAATCCTAAGAATTCAATTTGTGTTTTAAGTTTTTCCATTTTCTTTTTACTTAAGACAATTCCACTTGTTTTTATAACTTCTATAAATTGTTCTAATAACTTATAGTGTTCTTCATGTGTCTTGGAATATATTAGTATATCATCAATATAAACTACACACAGTTTGATAATTGATTTAAATATTTATCCAGACAAGCTTGAAATCTGCAAGGGGCATTTTTATATCCAAAGGGTAAAACATTCCATTCATAAAATGCATTAGTTACTTTGAATGTTGTTAATTGTTTAGATTCTTCAGTTAATTTTAATTGGTGAAAATCACTTTTACAGTCAAACTTTGAAAAATAATTATAACCATGTATTTGCCTCGTTTTAAGTATCTTATTTGGTATGGGATAATTGTAACTAATAGTTTTGTCATTAAAATTCTGTAATCTATAACCATCCTTGTTTTCCCTCTTTTTTGTTCATAATGATTATTAACTATAAATGCACTGCTACTATGATTTGAGTTACTAGGTCTAATTAATTTTCCAGCTAATAGTTATGTTATATGCGTTAAATTCTTTTTCATCTCGTTGTGTATTATTAAAGGGTTTTTGGGATATTATACTATTTTGGTCTTTTAACGTTATTTGTATTTCAGTTTTATGCTTATTCCAATTTTCTAAAGGATTATCATTACATAATTCTTCTAATTTAGTTTTTAAGGGAGTAAGCTTATCTATATGTAATATTCCAATTTCGATGATATCTAAATTGTTATTTTCCCTTTTTATTGTCATTTTCTGGACTAGTTTTTCTTCTTCTCCTATTTTACATTTTTCCCATTCTATTGGTACTGTTCTCTATTTCTAACTACCTTAGCTTTCAGCTTATGTCTACAAGGGGTGAATAGTGTAAGAAATTCTTTATATAGACTAAATGGTTTATATTGATTAAGAAAGTTGGTTTCTAATATTATATATTTTCCTGTTAATTCAAAATTATATACTCTAGGTATGATTAATATTTTATTTCAAATTTGTATTTGTACATTAGTTTGATAAAGTGTAATTTTACTGCTATTGTTGTTAAATCTGTTTATTCTAAATGTGGTATCTAACTTTTTCCATATTGATAAACAATTTTCTTTCATAATTGTTGTAGCTGCGCCTGTATCTACCATTGGTGTATAATATGTACTTTTATATCTTTCAAAGATTATTTTTATAAGTATATAAATTAAATTACTCATTTTTATCAAGGAATGCTAATTCATTTTTCATTTTGTTTAATTGTTGTTCTAATACTTCTATGTCTCTTATTTTCTTTCGTTCTTTGTCAAATAACATTCTTATACTATCCCTATGACATCCTGCGCATATTATGTATTGTAATCTTTGACTTATATAGGCGTTCTCTTCTTTAGCTATTTCTATTCGTTTTTGTATCTTTATTAATTGTCTAAACTAGGTATTATATTACTCATTGATTATTCTAGTTCTAGACAGAGTTTGATTATAAGTAAACTCAAAATAATCTTGTTCTAGTTTCCAGGGTTTAACTTTTTCTAAAAATTATTTTCCTAATACTATTTTATTTTTTAGAGTTATAACATATTTGATACTCCATATATTTTTACCTGCAACAGTAGGGGGCTCCCTGAAAATTGCCCTTTCGAGTCCTTCTTCATTGCATCGAGACTGGTAAACATCTCCCGTACACAGAGTGGCATTGGTGTCCATCCTACCTTCAGTTCCTCTGCTGCAGTAATCAGGGAAGCAAAACCAGCACTGTTGTCCCCGTTCACAAACAGAAAACGACTAAGCAGGCAAAATACCAACGCCCGCATACGATATGTTTGCGCAGCCCTAGTAGTAGAAGGGCAATACATTGCAGCTAATCTAGTCAAATTCACCCTCCTCCCATATACAATTTCAGATATATTTTCTTCCTTCAAGTCCATAAACCTTTGAAAGTCCTTAAAAAAAAATCCTCCAGACTAGGGACACAGGGTAATTGACTACAGCGTCAGTCAATTATAGCACCAAATTCCTCAGGCAAAATAGTTAATTCATGATTCCCAAAGCAGAAACAATGATTGGTAACATCCCAAAAATTAACAGGTGCATAAAGGAAATTATAGTCCAATTGCACAAACCTTAGGGATGCTAACACGTGCAGGTGTCGCTTTTCCAGTTCTTGTTTCTCCACATTGGTCAGTGCATAAAGCCACCCACTTAGCGTTGATTCAAAAGCCATAGCAAACAGTCAAAAATTGCAGAGAAGTATTGTAGAGAAAAAGTGCGGAGAGAAATAATGATGAACTCGTATACTGAAATAACGCACGTATTCTTCTATTTATAATGACTTCGCATCCCAACCCTAAACGGATTCGGATACATCATAGTAGACGGAAAACGCGTCACGTGCCAAACCTGCACCTATCGTAGGATAATGCGCCAATCGCAGGGTTCTGTGTCAGACGCAAAAGCGCGCCACGCGCAACATGCATGCGCCAAGCGCACATGTCCCCTCGTATATATTGATTCGGATTATCACACATATCACGATTTTGGGACACTCCTCCTACATTTTTGGTTCATTTAAAACCCACCCGCCCAACCCCTGCTCTCTGTCCCTTTCTTTTCTTTTTTGTTGGGAGAAGGTAGGCTACGCTCCATTCAAATTTTTTTAAAAAAAAAAAAACCATATTTCATTCGAGTCAGTCGCATTAATGTTGTCGTGCATCCATACGTTGCATTTTAGGATATGAGTCACATTGCTAGAAAAATTCCATCAACAATATAAAAAGGCAACACCAATGAAATGACAGTTTGAACAAAACGCGCAATACATATCAATGTGCAAAATATATATATCATAACAAAAGTGCAGGACACAGGTACACAAGAACAAAACAACACAAAAATCTAAGAAGAGGGCGAATCCTGCTCCCTCGAAGAGGAATCCTCCAGCTCCTCGATCCGAACCCCACTCGACTCGTCCATATGATAGCCTATCCCAGGCTGCATGAAAGGATGCATAGGCGGCGTCGGCCACATGGGAGGCATCTGCTGCGCCCGCAACATATGATGCTGCATGTGCAACATCTGCTGCATCTGCATTTGCTGCATCCACATTGGAGAAGGTCCAGAACATGGATCGGGCCTAACACACCCCCCATAAAATCCATACTTCCTATGCCGAATCAAGCGCAACAAATGGGCCCATCTAAGGCCTCTCAGATGTCGAATCTCGAGGAGTATGGGTCAAAGTCCTAGACTGAGTCGATATCCTCACCTCGGGACGAGGTCTGCTCTCATGAGGACAAGGTTGCACAAAATGTCACAAAGCATTAGCAAAACAAGTACAACAAGGGAAAAACAATAATGAAAGCACGACATGTTAGTCTACCTCCTTATGCGCGTCGCTACGGCGACATGACATGCTCCTCTTTAGCTTCGGCATCCCATGCTTCAGTGAGTCAACCACTCGGAGAATCTGGACGACAGTCTCCCGAGGAACCTGAAAATAAACAATGCATAAGTCACTACAAACAAAATGAATGAACGAAAGTTCCCGACTTTCAATACTTACCGATCTCACATGGGCTGGTATAGTACAAACAGCGTGCTGCTCTGCCTCTGGGGCAACATCAATTATCTCCTCAATAGGCCCGGAATCTCCAACGTACCGAATTCTCAGATCCGGAATGAACGAGAACGAGTCGCAGCAGCTTCCTGATAAAAGAAAACGATAACAGTCAATACTTTGATCATGTCAAAATGAGCAAGAATAAGCAAATTCAAGGTCCATACCTCTTTAAATTTGACAGGAGGAGCCAAGCGAGGCAGAAGTTCAGTCTGGTAATCACGATCATGAAAAACGAAGTCGTGGTAGCTCGCCCGAAGCGCCCCACCATCAACAGCCTGAACGAGTCCTTGTCCATCATAGTGACAGGGGGTCATGAGGCACCAACAATAGCAGCGTACCGTCATACTGACGTGTCACCCGCTCGCCCAGGTGCCACACAGGGTGCCCCTCCCCATAGAGAATTACCCTCTCACGGGTCAGAAGGCGTGCTCTATGAGCCCAAGCAGGCATATACGGAAACGACGCCCAAGGATAAAAAGTAAAATGCATAACAAAGAAAAGTTAACATTTGCTGCATGCACGGAAGAATGAGGGTGATTCACTATGATTACCTTATCGTCCTTGACTCACCGGATGGCCTTCCGAACACTCTCCACAGCGCCATATCGCGTCCTCCTGCACTGCTCCCAGGAAAGGGCGGCAGGAAAAGAGCAATCAAGAACCCTTTCTGGGGCTAATCCCGGAAAGTACTCAAAGTCAAATGTGCCAAAATGACGAGTCCTACCCTTGTCTTGCAAATGTAAGTACAATTAATGAAAATGCCTAGAATTTAACCTAAAATGAGGACGACATAAAACGGATACTTACAACTCCCGAAAGCGGTCGGTGCGAAACATGGTGCTCTAGATCAAAATGCAGCTGATCAAGAGTCCACCCCTCAGCTTTCCACGCCTTCCTAGTACGTGAAGCAGCCCTATCATCGTCCTCTCTACCCGAATCTTCCGACGACACGCTAATCGGATTTAAAATCACAAATAAGACTAAAATAAAAGAGTTCCCGATATAACATAAATTACCAGATTTCATGAATCGATAATTCCCAAAACCGCTTCAAAGCGTCAACACTACATGAGATTCCCAGAATCCATATTAGAGCAGAAGAATAAATCATCACCTAAAGCATGATTCCTACCAGCAAAAAATCCACACATTCAAGTTTCACCTAAGCATGTTTCGAGGTTCCAGACTTAGAAATTATGCTAATTCTATTCCTAAGATTCATAATCTGAGCATAGTCATCGAGTTCAATGTTCACCTAAATATAGTTCTAAGTTCCAGATTTAGAAACTACACAATATAATTCTCGGTTCATGACCTTGAATTATTAAACCAAATTTAAACTCACATGATACAAGTATCAAACTGGTGAAGAATAAAGTCTGAAAAAACACCGGAGCTTCACCGGAAAGTTCGCCGAAAAATACGCCAGAGCTCCCCGAAATCGGCGTGTGGAGCCCTGTCCGAAAGTCACCAACTGTTGAGCATTTCTACACTAAAAAAAGGAAGTGCGAAAAAAGAAGGGAACAGAACAAACCGAAAAATCAACCGTACAATCGCCGAAAAATAGCCGGAAATGGGGGAAATGACAAGCTTTGAAGCCCTTGAAAATAGGTCAAAAAAACCCAAAAAGTTCACAAAAATAACAACCAAGTGAAAATAATTACTCCTCTAGCTTAGATCTGAAGAATCTAACAAGTTTGAACCTTTGAAAAGCAAAAATGGAGTTTCGACGTATGAGAGGAGATAGAGAAGTGAAAACGGCGGAGAAAGAGGAGAAATGGGGGAAAAGAGGAGCTCCCGTGTCTTTTTTAGATCTTTTAAAGACTTGCGCTCAGCGCACCACGCGCGCCAGGCGCACAGACATAACTTGCGTCCAACGCACATCTCTGCATCCAGCGCAGGATCCCATGCTAAGCGTAGCCCTGTGCGTCTGGCGCACAGCCCTTTACCGCACGCTTGGGGGCTTCTTAGCCAGGTGGGCCCCACACGCTTAATTCCAAATGATTTCAAATGTTCTCTACGACATTACGAGCGACAATGCAACGAACATTCAAAAGTTTGCAAAAAAAAAATACAATCTTGCCATCTTACAAATCCTCGGCGTCCATCATTCAAGAAACAATGAATACTCTGGAAAATTGATGATGGGACACAAACTGTCAATAACGGGACACAAACCGTTAGGTATGCAGACCACTTTCAATGAACTACACAATTTGTCTAGGAGCGGGACAGCCAACAGCTCAGCCCTGTGGAGCGAGACAGCCAATAGCTCTACACAGTTTGTCTTAGAGCGGGATAGCCAACAACTCAGACTTGTGGAGCGGGACAGCCAATATCTTTATATAATTTGTCTTAGCGAGGGACAGCCAACAGCTCAGCCCTAGTGGAGCGGGACAACCAATAGCTCAACACAATTTGTCTTGGAGAGGGACAACCAATAACTCAGCCCTGTGGAGCGGGACATCTAATAGCTCTACACAATTTGTCTTGAAGCGGGACAGCCAATAGCTCTGCCCTGTGGAGCGGGACAACCAATAGCTCTACACAATTTGTCTTGGAGTGGGACAGCCAATAACTCAGCCCTGTGGAACGGGACAGCCAATAGCTCTACACAAAATGCCCTGGAGCGGGACAACCAATAGCTCTATCATCTCATGATTTCTTATTTCCACCTATCATCTCATTTTTTGCAAATTTACAAATACTTTGCAAATATGTTTCATGTATGTCTGTTCCAGAAGCTTTTGCTTGTTTTTTAGGTACAGGCGTAGAAGAATGATTTTGGATTGCAGAGCATCTGAAATCATTCTCCGTCCCGACACGTGTACTTTGACTTCGGTTTTGCAAACCTCAGTCAACGTGGGCGCTTCTGTAGACACAAAATCGTGTCTCCCCATTTAAGGGTCCAATGATGAAATATATCGCGGTATTAGTTGGCACGATGTAATGGAGGAGCAGTCCGAATAACCAGGCCATATGTGTTTTGAAATAATATTATAAAAGCCCAATTAATTATCCATGATAATTAATTGTAAATTGAACCCGTAAATATTTTAAGTCTTTTTAAAAGCCCAATTGAATATTTATTGTTTTAATAAATATTTTCATAAATGCTTTTAATATTATCTTTAGTAAACACTTTGATAATAAATCAGATTTTCATCCCGTAAAATTGAATCTCCGGATTTTTAGGGATAAAAATGTCATCTACAAAACACACGTAGAATAAAAAACGAATATACTGAAATATACGCCGGATGCGGCGGCTGCGCTCAGCGCGCCATGTGCGTCCAGCACATTAGTCAGGTCGCGTCGGGCGCGCCAATGAGCGCCTGACACATGTACTTGTGGCTCACACAGAGTCTTGCGTCCGACATAAGTCTTGTGTGAGACGCAATATACTTTTTTTATCTTTTTCAAAAACGTGTTTACACGTGTAAACTTTTAACTGGATGGACCACGTCAGGCGCGTCAATTTGCGCCTGACGCGTGTCATTGCGCCTGCCACATAGGTCTGCGCCTAGCGTAGGACGTGCATGCAGCGCACGTTTTTTTTTTTTTTTTCGTTTATAACTACGAGCCGATTTCCCGAATCGACACGCGCTTTGAATTATTATTTTACGAACACAAAATCCTTAAGAATATTTTCGAATACTATTACGAATCTCAAAAGACTTTAATCCTTTCAAGTCAATTTCAATTCCCCGATCATACTACATTCGTGGTTCCACGATTGCTCCGCCTGAAAGTCGTTACACTCTTCGATCTAAACCGCATAGGTATAATCCTAGGGATCCTTGAATAATTATATTTTATTATATTGAAGTTACTAGCAGCTTTTTGTCATGATGTAGATCTTTAATTAATAGTCGCTTTTCTTTGTAAATTCTAACCCTTTTATTATTCTTGTATATAATATTCCTGATTGCCTTATTTGTTCTATGCATGATATTTATCACCCACATGTTATTATTGAAAAACAAGACCTAAAGAACTGTTCTAATTAATTCAGATAATCTGGACAACCTGCTAGGAACCTTGTAATACGATTGCATAATAACTTGTCAATAAATAATTAGTCTTTTTATGTGTTTCCTGAACCAATCTAGATTAATTATTTTTAGGGAGCTTAAAACGTTATATGATTATTCTCTTGCATAAAATCTGTAATGAATCGATATTTAGTAAAGTCCAGCAATGGGCAATATAGTTCCTGACTGTATCTTACCCTCACCCCCGAACTCAACTTTTGGTTCGTGACCATCTATGGAGTCTAGACAGGGAAATCAACATTGGATAAGTCCCAAAGATGTCCCTTCCGTTTCAATATCCAATTAGGTTTATGATTCTTCCTAAAAAGAATTGTTGGTGACTTCAAAATGAATTTCAAATAAAACCTTAACAATGGGGTAGTCAAATAAACGCGCTCACACCACGTGTAAGCATTAAAGGAATGAAAAATGCACGCCTACAATTATGCATTAGGGTGTATATTTATTCTTCATGTAATGGATGAATAAAGGTATGACAATATATAAATGAACGTTCCTAAGAAACTAGGAATTGTTGCTCCCATGGCACTTGGTCTATGGAAAAGAACCAAAGAACACACTGAGTCTAAGTGGTTAAAAAGTGAATTAAGGAACTTAAGTGAATAGATTAATGTAACGTGCGTGTATTATAGTTAATTTATGGAGTCAATATTAGTTAATTAGAGTCTTAGATTTTAGAGTCCTTAATTATAGGAAAGTTGTTATTAGATAAGTATTAAAATAGATTTACTTTTAACAAAATAAATAAAAGATTTCCTTAAATATGCTTTTAATGTCCTTTAAGAAAGTAGTTAAAGTCTAATTAGGAGTCTTTTTATTAAGAATATTATTCTATCATTAGGAAAATAAAAAAGACATGTTTATTTATTAATCACGTTTGCCTTCTCCTCAAGGTCTAAACCACGTTCTCATTGCAAGTTTAACTAGTTAGTGGTATTAGTGGTTCTTGTTTCCCAAGTAAGAAACAAGAAGTTAGTGGCCGTGTTTGTACGAAGTACTAAGTCTTTGGTTGCCTATAAATAGATGAACATATTCAATTTCTAAGTGTGTCTGACATAGCAAAATATGTTAAGTATTTTAAAGAGTCAGTGCCAAAGTTCCTAACTGAGTTCATAATTATTGTTTTGCTTTTCATTCTTCCAAAGTTAGTGAGAAAATTGTATATCTTTTGGGAAATAGGTTTTTGACTGAAACCCTCTGTATTGTGACTCACAATTTGTGAGAAAGAGAAAACTGAGAGTTATGTCGTGAGAAAAGAGAACAACAATAGTTGGGAACTTGAGTTCGTATAAGAAATTGAGAAGAGAACTCTAGAGAAGTGTATAGAGTGTAACAGAAGCGTTACCTATTATAGAAGAGAGTTAAAATCTCAAATGGCCGATATATTTCTCCTTGTATTGAGATAGGGAGTTTCCTCGTAAAAATATCGTGTGTTCCCTATAATTCAGCTCATCCTCTTATAGTGTTCCTATTCAAACAATAATTGGTATCAGAGCCACAACTCTAAAAAATCATGTAGCCTTGTTGGGTTAAAGGTCTTAGAGAATATAAATAATAGAGAGAAGCTGGAAGAAGGGTACTGTACCCAAAGGCCACCTATTTTAAACAAGTTCTACACCTACTAGAAGAACGAAATGGAGATCTTCATCAAACAGAGAACTATCAAGTATGGAGAATTATTGAGGTAGGCAATTTTGAAGTCACTACCACAAACAACAAGAATGATATAGTTCATAAATCTATAACTGAATATAATAAAGAAGATTTCAGAAAGATGGAAGTTAATGCTCTTGCTGTTAAACTGTCGCACTGCGGCCTTGGACCTCATGAACACAATCTTGTCATGGGTTGCTGATAAGTGCGTTTCTACCGTACTTAATGAGCTCTTTTTGGATAATTTTGATCCTTTATCTCCTTCTCTTCCCTATTTCTTCTCCCTTTCCTCTTTTATTTCATTCACTTGATCATTCTTGATTATAGTGACATTTTGCTGGATTTTCTGTCATTTTTTACCGGATTTAGTATTTTTGTTTCACGCTGTTTTTGCCATGTTCTTAATGTATGTGGGACTACTTAAGATGACCATGCGCCATGTTCGCCCGTACAAAGGAACACATAGCACAATAAAATCTTATGAGGGGAACTTCAAATAGATATATCCCCCAAACCACAAATAGGATGAAGGTAATTAAAGTTGGAGGAGGAAGCTCATTTTGACAGATTTCAAACAACTGGTCATAAGCTTGATTTGGATCTAAAATGAAGGAGTTATGTGCGTTTTAAGTTGAGTTGTTCGACCAAAGCAGAACGAAAGGTGCGCCCGTACCACTTCGCGGAGGCTAAATTTCACAAGTTAGAAGGATAGGTGTGCCCACACTTTTTAAGTTCGAAATTGTAAAGCATTGTGCCATTTAAATAACAGTACAGTTTAGCTTTTATTTTATAGGAGGTTTTATTCTAGTTTTTTGAGAGAGCTTTTTTTAGTTATACTTAGAGAGAGAAACACATTGAAACTTGAGTTTTGAGATTTTTACATTATAGATTGTTGATTTATACATCTGCAAGGTACTTTTAATTAATTCATGATTACAAATTTTCAATTTTTATTATTCTTATCGTTGTTCTTCTCTCTTGTTTCATAATTATAGATCTTATAGTTTATAGTTTCATAATTATTAGTTTTTATTCTCTAAATCCTTCATTAATCTTGTTTAGCCTTATATTTATTGTAAATTTCACAATTTTATGTTTAGATTCCACGATTAGTGTTTATTTTCCAATCCAGGGTTGGGTGTAAGTTTGAATTTGGGGTTTCCTTAATTGTTAATGTAATTATGGTGATTTAATGATAATTATGCATTGATCGATCTTGGTGTTTTGAAGCCTTAGATTATTATGTATTGATCACATTTATGCTTTGGTGTTTCAGTTACAAACTTAATCAAATTTTGAACCAAAATCTCATTCCCATTAATCAACTTAATTTCTAGGCCAAGAAATTGGGTAGAAATTAAGGGGATCTTTTTATTTAGGGGTTTTCCATGCTTATTTGATTTCTTAATCAATTAACTAAAGACAATTCGAGAGATGATTTAGTTGATTACTTAAGCGATGAATCTCGAGCACCATTCGAGAGAGGACTTGAGTATTTTAGAGGAGAGCTAAACCTTACATAATTATTGCTTTTGTATAAACAATGCATTAGTAACTATTCTTCCCGTTTGATTCATACTAGTAGCCTTGGACCTAATGTTTTCTCATTGATATTTTATACTCCTATTTTATTTTCTTGTCTTATTTTATCATAGTTCATTATTACTCCCTCCGTCCTAATTTATAGTGCTTGTATTCCATTTGGGTGTCCCAAAATGTTTTTCTTGCTTCTCATTTTTCAATTTCTGAAATGGTACTTTGTTCTTGTTTTATAGTTCATTTATACATGGAAAGTTGTAGCCACATGACCCACATTAAATATTTGTCCTAATTTTTACATGGAAAGTTGTAGCCACATTTAATATTTGTACTTTCCAATGCAAATATTTATTTTTCCAATATCTTTCAAATGCAAGTACAATAAGTATTTAAAGGAAATCATAAGTTCCTTAATTCCCGTGCAAAATGAGAAACAAGCGTTATAAATTGGGACGGAGGGAGTAGTTGTTACAAAACAATTCCGAAAACCCAATTACCCTTCAATTAGGCAATTTGATCTTGTTTATACTTTAGTGAATTCCAATTTCCCTGTGGATCGACCCTTGACTTCCCTTTACTACATTCTTAGTAATTGCTTGTTGGGAGTTATAAATATAGTTTAAAAAATGGTTTTTGGTTCCTGAAACAACATATCTAAAACCTTTTATCAAAACGGTATTGTTGCCGGGGAAATGCTAATGATTGAACTTTTCTTAAGTTTGAAATTGCTTAATTGATTTTTTTTCTTTTTTGGTTTATTTTTTCATCTTATTTTATTTTATGTGTTAAGTGCTATTTATATGAGAGCTGAGGACACCCTTCTAACTAAGCATAGAATTGAGCTGTGGGAGATTTGTGAGGTAATGTATGAAGGTTTGGATATGCATACAAGAGAAGTGGTGGAGTCTATATTTAATGGTGAAGTTTGAGCCCAAACCTGTGATGAAGCTTGGATTTTCTATGTGTGATCGACTTCCTAGAGACACTTATGAGTGGGACCATGGAATTACTACTATCTCAAATTTAATTAGAAGATGCCTCTAGCTATGAACCACATGACTCTTCTTAAAATCTTAAGTCCCTCAAAAAAATAAATTTCTTAATGGAAGAAACTTCGTAAAAGAGGTGTGAATATATGATGAATAACATCATCGAATCTAGCAAAAGATCAATTGATACATTGGATAGAATTCTCAATCAAAATACTCTTGCATGACTATAACCAATGATGATGATGATTGTGATTTAGATGAGAACCCCATGGTTGAGGAATCATTTATTGAGAAAGCTTACACTGTAAAGTCGAATGATGTTGAAGAAGTAGTTGATGCGACTTTTCTTTCTACTCCTCCCCTTCATATTCTATTTTTAAGGAAACTTTGGCCTCTTTAAACCTTGACAAGACTCAAACGAAAATAATTGAGGATGGGATCGAGCTTAAGTTTTGGAAGGACCATCAAAAGGATTCTCTCGAGAATTTCATTATTTTCGGATATCATCTCTTGTTAAGCATATAGTCGTATTCAAATTTGTGCATGCTCTTTATTTATCTCTTACCTATTTGATTCATTGTGAAATATGTGTGTGCTAATGCTTATGACAAACTATTGAGATCTTTATCAAATTATTTAGTGGCCAGGTCTAGCTAATGACCCTAAAAGAGTACTTTTTGGGAGGTAATCTGAGACGGCTCTCCTTATATTATTTGGTTAGGATTTTTGTTTGATTTTGTGCCCTTACCCCCTCCCCTTACTTTCTCTTTTCTTGTCAACTTCGAGGTCGGAGTGTGTATGAAGCTTGGGGAGTTAGCATGTGTTTTCTCCATCTCGGCATTTTCTTCCTCCTCTTTGTAATTAGGTTCATATTAGTTGCATTTGCATACAAAATTTCATGAAAGAAAATTGCATTTTAAACAAATAAAAAGCAAACAGATTTTTTTCTCTACATTTAGGATAATTTATTACATGCATGGTTTATTTGCTAAGAGTGTTCATAACTTGATTGGAAGACCTTCTTTACATTTGAATTGATGGTTTTGGAAGCGTTGTTGTGACTTTAGGTAATTTTTGAGACGCATAACTTTTGGTAGAGTCTTCTTGAGAACTAGATGAATTGGCTTGATTGGATGCCTTGGCCCTCGTGCAATGAAACCCGAAGGAGGGCCATGAACCTTGTAAGACTCAATTTCAACCCTCACCATTTCGCCTAACTTTGTGACTTGCACTTTAGCTTCCCAAGATTGCATTACTAAAATAATCAGGAGAATGACTTAGGGGGTTTCATTTTGCTAGATTTTGGAGTTCACGAGGCAAAAATCTTTGTGCACCGACAAAGATCTTTTCATCCTATTTTTGCTTAACATTTATATTAAGTCATGGCCAAACTTTCCCCAAAGTGGAGTATATATATAATTGTGTTGAGTTCGAGTTGATTTGATGGTAAGTATTTGGTTGCAGGTGATTAGTGTGCTTGTATTGTAGAAAAGAAACAAAGAAAAAAAAGAGCAATTGATGAGCAATGAAAAGTTGGTTGAAAAATGAGGAAATTGAAACAAAGTGAGAAAAATAAATAAGTGGTTATGTTTGAGGTTTCAAATTGATTTGGTATTAAGTCTAGCTTGAAGGAGATTTTTTTTCTCTCTAGTTTGCATTCCTCTTTATCCTTTTTTGCAAAATATTTCCAAATTGTTATTCTCACCCCCTAACCTAGCCCCGTTACAACCTCGACTAAGTCCCTTTTGACTTCTAGTTAGTCTTAGTCCATTTAGTAGTGGCGTGTGAGATTTTGTGCAAGTCATGATGAAGGGCATCAAAATGTGGTATAGGTGAGCTAATATAGTTGAGCATCCCTCGGTGATTCAAAATCGGTACTTGGAAGTGGGCAGGTGTGAGAAATCACTACTACGAAGCCTAATTTTGTAAAAGACTCAGTTGATCGGTGGAATGCATTACCTAAGTCACCCTCCTGCTTCCTAACTATCTTCCCTCTAGTGTTTGTTTGGTCTCCTAAATCTTGTTATGAACTCATTTAGCTTGTATGTCATGTTTGTAGCTTCGCATAGAGAGTATTTAGGTCCTTTAGTGTTGCATTCTTCTTTTGCTTCTTTTCTACTATTTTCTTTATTCTTTCTTATTTTTGGTTTACTTGAGAACAAGTAAAATGCTAACCTTAAGGGAGTTTATTAAGTGCATTTCGAACATACTTAATGGACTCCTTTTGGCTCATTTTGATCCTCTTAATCCCCTTTCTTCCCTCTTTCATTCTTGATCAAAGTGACATTTTGCTAGATTTTCTGTCATTTTTGACCGGATTTATATTACATTTGCTTTCATCCTATTTTGCCATGTTCTTATTGTAGGTGGAACTACTTAAGACGACTACGAGTTCAAGAGTCGACAAAGGAAACAACGAAATTAGAGCCCAAGTTGAGAAATGGTGCGTTTGCACCATGCCCCATGTTCGCCTCACAAAGGAACACGTAGCACAAAAGTCATGTAAGGGGAAAATTAAAATGAAAATATCTCCCAAACCATAGATTAGATTAAGGTAATTCTAGATGGAGGTGAAAGATAGTTTTGGTAGCTTTCCAACGACTGGTCATAAGCGTGATTTGGATAAGCTTGATTTGGATCTAAAATGAAGGAGTTATGCGCGTTTTAAGTTGAGTTGTCCGACCACAGTAGAACCAGAGGTGCGCCAGCACCTATGCCTGGTGCGCACACATCACTCTATTAGGTGCTCCCGCACCACTTTGTAGGTGCCAAATTTTACAAGTCCGGAGGATAAATGCTCCCGCACTATTTGAGTCCTGAAATATTTGTAAAGCCTTGCGCCGTTTTAAACAATAGTTTAGGTTTTATTTTAGAGGAGGCTTTATTCTAGTTTTTTGAGAGAGCTTTTTGGGTTCTACTTCGAGAGTGAAACACATTGAAACTTGAGTTTTAAAATTTCGAGATTAAGAATTGTTGATTTCTATATCTCCAAGGTAGTTTTAATAAATGCAAGATTGCAATTTTTCAGTTTTTATTCTTCTTGTCATTGTTAATCTCTCTTGTTTCATCGTTATAGATCTTATAGTTTATAGTTTCATAATTATTAATTTTAACTCTATAAATCCTTCATTAATCATGTTAGCTTAGATTAGTTGTAAATTTCAGAATTTTATGTTTAGATTCCATGATTATGAGTAGTTTCCTATCTAGGGTTTGGGTGAGTATGAATTAGGGGTTCCCTTGATTTTTAATGTAATTGTGGTGATTTAATGATGATTATGCATTGATCTTGGTGTTTTGAAACCTTAGATTATGTACTGATGACATCTATGCTTTGGTGTCTTGGTTACAAACTTTCTACATCTAATTTTAAACGCAAATCTACTTATTTTCTAGGCCAAGATATTGGGTAGAATTCAAGGGGATCTTTTATTTAGGGGTATCCGTGCTTATTTGATTTCTTAAATAATTAACTAAAGACCATTTGAGGGAGGATTTAGTTGATTGATTATATTAAGCGATTAATCTTGTGGGCCATTATTCAAGAAAGGACTTGAGTATTGTTGGACCATGATCCGGAATCTGATGATGAATTCGAATCACTTGAGGCAAGTCTAGACACCATTAAAACTTATCTAAATTCTTTAACTAAGGACAACTATTTGAAATTTGATTTGTTACAACTAATGATTGTAAAGGTGAGTCCACTAAATTGAGACATAGTGAACATGGCTTAATCATTTCTAAGGAACATATCTTTGGCTTAAAAGTGTTTGAACAGATATTGAGAAAAGATTTTTTTTTAAATATTTGATAAAAATATAATGGGGCGTTTGATTGCCACGAGGTAAAGGGAATGGAATCAAGAAAGGGCAAGGGAGGGAATGAAAAGCAAAACCCTTAGATGTTAATTGTTATTTGGTTGGTTTCAATGTTAATCTCTTTCTTCCTCCTCTTACCATCCTTCCACCATAGCACCACCCCCTCCACATCCCACTAGTGTCGCCACGCCGTCGTCTCCCCCTCCCCCCTCCCCTTCCTACAGCATGCACTTCTCCCGCTCCCCCTCGCACAGCGGCACTTTTCCCCTCCCCCTAGCGCAGTGTGCGTCACCTCCTCCCCTTCGCGCAGCCCGCGTCACCTCCTCCCCTTCGCGCATCCCACGTCGCCTCCTCCCCTTCGCGCAGCCTGCATCGCCTCCTTCCCCTCCCCTTCTCGCCGCCGCTAGCAGTCACCAGGGAAGGTGTTTTCGAGTTGTAGGGTTGTTGGCCGGGTGGCTATGGGGTTGTTTCAGGGGTTAGTGGGTGGTTTCCGAGCGGTTTTAGGGGATAGGGGGTGGCCAAGATCGTTGGGGTGGGTTTTTCGGTTGTGAAGGTGGGTCTTTTGGGGGTGCGGTGGCTGTAGCAGTGGGGTTGGTGGTTAGGGTGGTGAGGTGGGTGGTTGTATTGGGGGTGGGGTTAAACTTGGGTGGTCAAACTTGAGTGGTCAAGGGTTTGCCTTACCCCTCATTTGAAAGTGGAGAGGGGTGTGGGTAATCAAGTTAAAGGAATTTTGGCGGAAGGAAGGGAAAAGAGAGGAAAACAAACAAGATAAAAGGGAATCAAGAGATTCTATTCCCTTTCCCTTTCCCTTTCCCTTTCCAGATTCCCCCAAACCAAAAGCCCCCTAAGTTTGAAAGAAAGTTTCAAAAATATGAAAATGAAAACTATTCCTAAGTCTTGAGTTATCTCACTTAAAAGAGTTTGTTCTTGAAGTGAGTTCCTTTGATATAAAGTTGGTTCGCTTACAAGGCTTTAGATCTAAAAATTGAAATTCTATTGTTAAAAGAAGATAAGAGAGAACTTGAAAGGGAACTGAACTTTGTGTGGAACAAGATAAAATTTCTACTGGTTCCCAACTGGATTAAAAATCCCCAAACTAGATGTACTGAAGGTCTTGATTTTAATCATAAGAAGAAACAAGGAAAACAAGAGAATTGCTTTACCAAGTAATAAAAACTGTATGTTTTGTGGGAACAAAGGTGATTATAGGAACACGTGTCCTATAAGACTTGGTCTTCTTTACAAGAATCTGAAAGTGAGCAAGTTACAGAAGAAAGAGAAACCGATTGTTCTTGAAGACGAGGAATCCAAGAAAGATTGGGTTCCTAACTCTAATAACTGATTTTATTGTAGGGTAGAGTGAGGGGGAACAACACATGATACCTAGATAGTGGTTGTTCTAAGTATTTGACTGGAGATAAGACAAGATTTCTCTCACTCTCTACTTATGATGGTGGAAGTATAACTTTTGGTGACAACATGAAAGGTAATATTGTTGCCATAGGTAAGGTTGGTAAGTCACAACTACATTCCATTGATAATGTTTTTCTAGTTGATGGTTTGAAGCATAATATCTTAAGTATTTCCCTATCTTGTGATAAGATAAATTATGTTAAGTTTATTAGGGAAAAGTGATCGACAATTAACAAAAGCACAAGCAATGTTATTTTGAAAGGAACAAGGAAAGGAACACACATATATTATGGATCCTGACTTCGTTCCTAAGAACAATTTGACATGCCCTTAGTGTTATTGAAGATTATCCTCTTTTATGGAATAAGCGCCTTGGTCATGCTAGCTTTTCCATGCTTGACAAACTTCGATCAAAAGATCTATTCTTAGGTTTACCTTTAATTAAATTTTAAATCAATCAAGTTTGTGCGGCATGCGCCAAAGGAAAGCATGTAAGATCTTGTTTTAAATCTAAGAATGCTTTGAGCACCACAAGACCATTGGGAATAATTCACATGGACTTGTGTGGCACTATGAGGACGCAAGGTAGAAGTGGTAAGAGATATGTATTGGTTATTGTTGATGACTACTCAAGGTTAACTTGGGTGAGTTTTCTCTCTAAAAAGGACGAGACTTATGATGATTTTCTTGATTTTGCCAAGAGAGTTAAAAATTTGTGTAGTCATAAATTGCTGCATCTTATATCCGATCATGGCAAGAAATTTGAAAATGCAAAATTTGATAATTTAAGTAGGGACCATTTCTTGGACCAAAATATTTATGCTCCAAGGCCACCTCAACAAAATGGTGGTGTGGAAAGGAAAAATAGGACTTTGGACGATATGGCTAGAACTATGTTGATAGCCAGTGGTCTTCTCAGGAACTTATGGGCGAAAGATGTGAACACTAGTGGAAAAAAGGTTAAATGACACAAAATAGCGGATCCGATTTGGCCAAAACCAGATCCATTAATTAGGTTTTAAGTTCCATAATTTTTAAGAAACAAAACTGATCCGGTTGGTGTAAGTGGACCGGATCAGTTATGTTTGGCCCAATTCTTGTATAAAAAGTGCGGCCTAAGAAACTGATCCACTTTTCTCACTCCTCTCTTTACAGGGTTTCATTCTCACCCCTCCTCTCTCACTAGTCATCCCCTCTCTCCTCACGCCAACCATGCCACCCCACCCTCCTCTCTCCTCAACGCCAACCACTCTGTCACCCTCCTCTATCTCCTTACAAAAATGGACCTCCATCAACACCACGCTCACATCACCCTTCTTGCTCAAGAAACCGAACCCTTTCTCGAAGGATCCGACAAGTTCTTAGCCGATTTCCTCTGACCCTGATCTCCTCAAAGAAAAGCTACCGTCGTCTGGATCTAGAACAAGTCTCGAACGACCCACGCCGTCTTCTCTCTAGCCGCTACAACCACAACACCACCATCCACGACCACCAGCTCTACCATGACAACTTTCTCGTCCACGCCAACAAACACTGCTTTCCCCTCGCTGATTCTGCTTTCAAGCTCGTAGCCGATGAACGCCCAACCATTTGCTGTGTAACACTCCCTCCTTTTACAAAATAATAATATAGAAAGTACAACTATAAATAAACAAGGAGGCGATAGCGAAAATATCGCCAAGACAGATAATGTCGCTCTAAGGTTCAATTAGTTCCTAGTATAAATAAGATATCATAATAACGTACTAGTTAACCTCAAAATAAGTTTATCCTTCCATAACCAGAACAAATAAAAATCCCAAAAAAATTACTTCCATAGCATCAATAAAACTCATGTGGCAAAACAACCACCCAAACCCATCTACTTCAAACCTATTAGTAGGAATGGGAAAGAGTTGGGTCTGGGTCGGGTCCAGCTGGACCCTAGACCCGAGCCCTAAATTTTTTTACAGACCCGGACCCTGACCCTAAGGGTCTGGGAAAATTGGACTCGAACCCAGACCCTTAGGGTTCAGCAGGGTCTTGGATCCCGATCCGGGTCCAAGCATATTTCTTTATTTTTGCGCTAATGTTTGTTTTGTTACCCATTCTAAACATGTGAAGGTTATACTTCAACTACTAGTGAGAAGAAATCTTATATCTTCATATACCCGCAATCGAAAGTCTACAAGGAAAACGACGATCTCGTACCACAATACATAACAAAATACAAACAGCTTCCTACATTTGCAATGTGCTGACACTTAAAGTATAATTGAAACCTACCTGAATGGCGAGATCTCTGGTAGGGCAGATATAGATAGCTTGAGGAACTCGCTGTTTGGCTATAAGTATGACAGTCTTTCTAAAGTCCTCATAAATATCATCCACAACCATAAAAACTATAAGCTTAGTATAATCTCCAAAACACACTTCCCGAGTCCAAACTGTAATAAGTCCAGCTTTTCGAACAATCTGCATTTATAAGAAAAACAACAAATATCGTCCACAATATGTGGGGAGTCACTAGTAAAAAAATGTTGATTTGCGTCTCCTAAATTGTGTCGTACAATTGGAGAACCGACGCATAACCATCATTTGCGTCGGACGTGGGATGAACGCGACGCAAATCATGACTCATGTACGTCGGACAGGGGGTGCATCCGATGCAAATACTTATAGCAAATGGCTGGGAAAATCATGTGTGTCGGATGATGGTCTTTGTTCGACGCAGATAACAAAAACAAATAACTAATGATTTGCATCGAACGTCTTTAGCATGTGATGCAAATGGTTGGGCTTAAGTGATTTGCGTCGGATCACCTGGCCCATCCGACGCACATGCCCAAACCATTTTCCTTTTTTATTTTCTAGTAATCAGTCCCTCACACTTTCTCTCTCTCTAACCCTAAAACACTTCACTCGCCTGTGGCGCCGCTTACCCCTCTCTCTAACTTACCCCCTCCTTCCTCTTTCTCTCTCCAACTTTCTCCAATGAATTTCGTCAAATCCGTCTTTGCAGATGACGATCTAGAACCCAACCCACCATCTCCAACCTCCCATGAACCCGAAAAGCAGCCCGAAACCCACCAAAACCCTCCCACATCGAATCCAAATGGAAACCCAGGTGTTCCGTCGGAGGGTTATTAAAATCATAACCACAAAATCCGAATTCATCATTGAAACCTACCGTCGCAACCTTCAAGAATTTGGTTCGGATCTAAAAATGGAAACCCAAGTGGTCAAAGAAGTTGCGAGTTCGATGAAAAGCACGAACACAAAGAGGAGAGAGAAGAAATTGTAAAGCCCCATCCGGTGCGGTTAGGGTTCGTCGATTTTCAAATCCGTCTTCCCAGATGACGCACATGCCCAAACCATTCAAGAAATTGGCGCGGTTAGGGTTCGTCGATATAAATATAACATTTTAAAAGTTGAAGAACAAATAATATAAGATATAATATTTATAAAAAGTAAAATATTACTCCCTCCGTCCCAGAATAGTCTGAACACTTTCCTTTTGTGTTTGTCCCAAATTAGTTTGAACACTTCCATTTTTGATATGGTCCTACATATAATATATATTATTTCTTTTACACATCTTTGGCCCACACTCTACCTTTTATCAATAAAAAATTACCCAACTTTCTCTCACCTCTAATAAAAAATACCCCACCAACTCCTATCACATCTACTTTTTAAATAAAATAACATTTGATAACCACACTACAACTTATCACCTTAAACTACGTGTCACAACAAGTGTTCAGATCTTTCTGGGACGAAGGGAGTATAATTTTAACGGAAAATAATAATTAAACAAAAATAACTCAAAGAAATAATGAGCGAAAATCCGTGGTGTTACATTGCTCCACTTGACTAGGGTGTTCGTCCTCCAAATCACCTCCTAAAGCAACAAAACTTCAATTAGTAGAAAATTTAGGATGATAGAAATGACAAATTTTAAGTATAACAAGTTTATGGTTGATGAAAGCAAGAATTCTCTCACACAAAGCTTCGAAGAATGGTGTGAATATGGATGAGAGTTATGCTGAAATTTTCTGATATAAAATCAGAATTTTGGCAAGGAAAAATGAAGGGTTTAAGAGAGTGTTAATGATGGATTAAAGAGGAGGTTACAAAGGCTTCAAAGGATTATTTAACTGCACCAAAACTCTTCATTCTCCTCTCCATACTTGCTGAAATAAGGCCAGCACACCCATGCCACACGTGATGTCCAAATCATCACTAAAGTCGGTCCAACAATGTTATAAAAACGCTACGCGACAAAACCGCATCCTAAACGCCTAAATCAATAACAAAACTAATATAACCTTTAAAATAATTACCTAACCACATATATATATATATACATATATATACATATATATACATATATACATATATATACATATATATACATATATACATATATATATATATATATATATATATATATATATATATATATATATATATATATACATAATACATATATACATATACATAATACATATATATATATATATATATATATATATATATACATATACATATAGATATACATATACATATATAGATATACATATACATATATATACATACATATATACATATATATACATACATATATACATTTATATACATATATATATATATAAACATGACACAACATATCAATATATATAAACATTTACTCACGCCTAAAAAATATTTTTATAATAAAAATATTTAATTTTTTACGAGAAAATACTAAATTAGTATAATTAACCGCGAAAAATTAGGAGCGAAAACACGGGGTGTTGCACGTTGTGCCGCCTCGCCATCCTTGCTGCCGCCGTTTCTGGGTATCAAACGAGGGTTCGTAAATGTAAACAAAAATTATTTCATTTTTTAAATTCCTTGATTTTTGTAATCCTCTAATATTTGTTTAATTTTTTAGTTTTAATTCCTGGATTCATATTCATATTTCTTTGTTTTTTTATTCCTGAATCATATTCAGATTTCATTGTAATTCCTTATATTTTTTTCGGTAACTATTTTGTAATTTTGTTAATTACATATTGGGATTTCATTTTTAATTCGCGTTATTTTATGTCATTTTTTGTAACTATTTTGTGATTTTATGAGTAGTCATGTCTGTATTTTTGTTGTAAATTAGTGTTATTTTCTATCATTTTTCTTAATTATTTTGTTATTATTCACTGTTATTTTGTAATTTAGTTGCCAACTGTTATTCGCTGTACTTTTGCAATTTAGTTGTATAATATTATTTGCTGTTATTATTCTTGGGTAGTTCATTATGAGGATGTCAAAATGTGAATGCACATTTTTTTTTAATTTCTTAACAAACTCAATTGATCCGGTTGAGCAAGAAAATTGGACCAGTTAAGTTGATCAACTGGTCCGGTTTTCTTACCCAACTAGATCAATTAGTCCTCAACTGATCCACTTTTGAACCGGATAAGTTGAGTTCTTCTATCTACTTCTGGCCTACCCGTTCCGGCCCAATAATGGACCAATAACCCTTGTTTTGACCAGATCCGATGATATTTTTTCCACTAGTGGAACACTGCTTGTTATTTTATAAATTTTGCCATGGTGAAACCTTGGATAATTAAAACTTCTTATGAACTGTATTTTGGTAAAAAGCCAAATATTACATATTACAGAACATTTGGTTGTACATGTTTTTTGTTCATAATAATGGGAAATATAATCTTGGAAATTTTGATGCTAGGAGTGACAAAACAGTATTTCTAGGGTATACTTCAAGCAGTAAAATTTTTAGTTTATAATAAAATAACTTTGTGTGTACAAGAAAGTTTGCATGTTATATTTGTTAAAACTGGCAAGTACGATTCAAGCACACAGGTTGAAGATGACTTCGAGAATGGACTTGTGAGAGATCCAAGTTCTAATGATAGAATTGATTGTTGAAGAAGAATAAGTCATGGGAACAAAGCTAAAGGAACAACCTCCTGTTTCTGCTTCCTACAAGGAAGAACTAGGTGATGACGCACAAGTGAACGCCTCCAATTTTGTTGAGCCTAGTTCCCAGGTACAAAGACTTGAAGATGATCAAGGAACAAATAAAGGAGATCATGTTCCCATCCAAGATTCCAAACCAAAGCCTTGGAAGCATAAGCCTTCCCATCCTATGGAACTGATCATTAGTGATATGAACTAGAGAACTCAAACAAGATCTCAACTAAGAAACTTTTGTGCTTTTCATGCTTTTCTTTCTATGATGGAACCCAGGAACCATGAAGAAGCACTTAATGATGTTGATTAGATTGTTGTGATGCAAGAGGAACTCCTTCAATTTAAAAGAAACAAGGTTTGATATGTTGAACCAAATTCCATACAAAGACAAGGTAACTGGTTTGAATTAAGCGGGTGTTTAGGAACATATTGGATGAGTTCGGAAAAATTGTAAGGAACAAGGCTCGTCTAGTTGTAAAATGATACAATCAACATGAAGATATTGATTATGAGAAAACTTTTGCTTCAGTTGCAAGATTGGAAGCTATGAGATTGTTTATTACCCTTGCTGCTTTTATGGGTTTTAAATTGTATCAAATGGATGTTAAATGTGCATTTTTAAATGGTTAATTAAATGAGGAAGTTGATGCTAAATGTCCTTGTCATACCATGCTCAAAATAAGTCTTTATTCTTAAAAAAAAAAATTAAAATTAATGATGAATTGGAAGAGAATCATCAAATGAATTTTTTTATATTGTCAATATACACTGAATTATATGACACTAATGGAATAATCTTTGATATTATAGGTATTAATAGTCTTGTGTACTAAAATTTTGAATCCAATTAAATAGGTTTATATGGTTTTGAGTTATAAATTTATTACTTCATTATTCTATAAGTAGTTTCTTTAGACCGAATGGGTCTGGACGGATATAGGTCCGCTTTAAAAGTTCTGGTCTGGGTATTGTTAGACACACTCCAGACCCGACTTGCCATCGGTATTCTGAAAGACTATGTTTTCTGATAAATGAAAGAATATTTTGGGATGAAGCTGAATAATTTTAATGTAACATGGAGAGAAGGTAAAAATGATAGGAAATGGTGGGCGCTTTATATTGAAAAGTGAAAGAAAATGTATATGTGGTCTTTTCACAATTCAGAAGTATGTAAACTAATTGGCACAACCTAGATAGAAAAGTGGGTAAATCTTTTTTTTTATGTAGAGACTCAATGCATAGACTATGGACCCGGTGCACCCGGTATCAAACGACATTCCTCCATATATAAAACGCATGGAGATCTTTGCAAACAACATTGAAAAGAACATCTTCACCTACAAAATTAGAACCCGTAAAATTTGAATAATTAATTTTCGCTGGATATCAGTTGTTGTGGAAATCTAATCTTGCTAATTTTTGTTGCTCCCATCCCACGCTTTACTCTCCCTCGTCATTCAAATTTTTTTTTCCTCCATTAATACTCTTTTTTCTAACTTTAAAAAATGGTTTTATTTGAATGTAATTTTTGTATCCAGAAAAACAGTTTTTTCATAATTATTTTGTGTTGAAAAATAGATTCTTGAATAATTAAGATGGATAAAAGTAAAGAATGGAAAACAAATTAGTTAGTGTAGGGGGAGATGAAGGAAATAAAGAAAAAAGGAGAGAGAAAGAGAGTTTACCATAAATTGTACCTTGAAAAAATGGAGAGAGAAAGAGAGTTTACCATAAAAGAAAATAAAGGGATTGAAGGTAGAGAAACAGAGGGCCTCGAATGTGGTTTGATTAATGAAGATGATAGGAGTGAAATGACTTGGTTGAGAGGGAGAAGAAGGAAAGAGAAAGAGGAGAGAGAAAGCTTAACCATGCGTTTGTTTTAGTGTAGCTTATTGTTTGTTTGTTCATCTATTATTAATTCACATGGTAATTGGTATGGATGATAAATGAACTATAAAAAAAAAAAAAAAAAAAAAAGACATAATGTATGTAACAAACTAACAATATAGGTTATATGTTGATGTTCATTTATAGTAAGCATGATATTATTTGTTTTATATCTTCATGTTCTTTTCATTTTTTTTATTCTCGTGTTTTCTTTTTTTATAATTTTTTTATATCTCAAGTCTTATATGCAAGTGTTCTTTTATAATATGTATGATGTTTTGTGTTTGATATCTTCATGTTCTTTAATGTTTTAATTCATATTTACGATTATTAATAGTTTTTGTTTGTCAAATCTTATATGCACGTGTTCTTTTATAGTCAATATGATGTTATTTGTTTGATACTTTTATGTTCTTTTTTATATGTTTTTATTCATTTTTGTGATTTTCAATAGTTTTTTGTTTCTCAAGTCTTATATGCACATGTTCTTTTATAATCAGTATGATGTTCTTTACTTGATATCGTCATGTTCTTTTTTTGTTTTTATTCAATTTTGTAATTTATAATAGTTTTTTATATCTCGCAAAAAATAAAAAATGTTGTAAGGTTTTAAGTTGTCAGAAAAATTATAAAAGATTGTTTTCCACAAAAACGTAGTACATAAAACTTTTTTTTTCACAAATTATCCTTTTTCTTAAGGGAGTAATTTGTTCCTATATTAATTAATTATGTAGTGCTCTTTTCATATAAATATTACTCTTTCTGTTTTTTTTATCATTCTCACTTGCATGTGCGCGTCTCCCAATGTGCGTATTTGAACTTAAATATCTTTCATTATACTTTAGTAAAAATTATAACGATTGAATATTAATAAAGTACTAATTGAAACGAATCAAACAGGACCCCACATGACTATATTTTTTCTTATAAATTGAGAAAAATTGAGAAGATTCTCTCTAAGTATAAATAGTGTCAAGATTCCAAGTAAGAAAGATTAAAAAAAAATAGAGGGAGTATATTATAATTTAACTTGCAATATGTTTTTTACATTATTGGTGAAAAGCGGTATGTTAGGGGAAAATTATGATAGTAATTCTTTGATTTAGATAAGAGTATATTCTTTTTTTATCCACATGATGCGTTAGTAGTTAAGGTGAATAGGTGATATATTAAAAATCCATCCACATGAATCATGATGAGTTGGTTTGGGTTATTTTTATTTTGAGCAATGAAACTTCTGCACTGTCTGAGTTAATTTAGGAGGATTTTTTTTAAACTCTTGCTTGGTAACCGAGAATAGTTAGAAGATTGTGTTTTGATTGTATCTTGCGTTTTATTTGAGAGAACTTGCGTTTTAGGATGGGTGCACATAGCTCTATGTGCACTCTGGTCCATGAACTTATTAGCGGCCCCTGGTAGAGAGGGAGTAGTGTGAGAGCTAAGAAGAGTTAAACAATAATGCATAAGGATTTATGTCATTCGGTGTTTTTCATTAGCGGAGGAATAAATATATACAAGGAGGTTTAATGGTTGAATTTTCAATCATGCAATAATATAAGATTTAGATATAAGATACGTAAACCCACATAACCCTAGAATTATTCTAATAGTCCCACAAGTTAGAGCATGTGTATCCAAAATGTCCAACTTACCCAGTCAAAAATGATATTATTTCTCTATTTTTCAAGAGTCGTCGTGAAAATATGAGCTAACTCTAAAGGGCTAGCTAGAAACATAGGACTAACAAGAGATTCTATCTTACCATGTCACAATAGTAGGAGTATCTCACAAAACTTACAAAGTTTTTCTTTATCTTCTCTTATGGGAGAAAATATCTATTGACATGTAGGTTATACAAAATCTCAATCATACCTTATTATGCAAATTTAATTGATTTAGTTTACCGTATTTATGCAAATAGCCAATAGTATTTTCCAAACTGTTAAGAGGAAAAGTTCATATTTGAAAGTCCCATTCTGAAGAATGAGGAAGCAGATAACTAATATATATGTCTAGTGGACTACTCCAAATATTGTCAATCGATTTTAGGATGAAACCCTACTAAGCTTGAATGTGGTCTAACTCTCCAACATGGGCTTGCGTTTGGCCCAAATATCACAACTATAGTAGGTAACTAGTTATTAGGCCCGGGCCATAACCTAGTTAAGGAAAATTTTCATTTATTAATATTATATTTTAAGATGATAACACTAAAGATTACTTGGTCTAGTGGTTAAGCCATTAGTATATAACCTTGAAGTCACAGGATCAAACCCTATACTACGCAATTTCGAATTGTAAAACGCCCTTCGGGAGAGCGCCACATGACACCGTTTCTTGTTTAAGAACGCTTTAATTGACGTAAATAATCCCAACTTTCACCGGTCTTCTCAAAATAATCCCAACTTAGGATTATTCCATAATAATCTCAACTTTTGAGGGGACCTTCTAGAAATAAGTCAAACTATCTTTTTTCTTGCCTACACTAATCCATTTTAGGTCTATATTATATTGAAAATTAATAGTTCGGATTATTATGAGAAGGTACCCCCTAAAGTTGGGATTATTCTAAAATAATACTCCCTCTGTATTTTTTTATCTTTCTCACTTAGAATCTTGACACTATTCACAACTAGAGTGAATATTTTAAATTTTTCTCAATATATAAGAAAAAATATAGTCATGTGGGGTCTTGTTTGATTCGTCTAAATGAGTAGTTTATTAATATTCAATTATTATAATTTTTACTAATATGTAATGAAATATATTTAACATAGAATAAGTGCATTGACAAACGTGCAAAGTCAAAGTAGGAAAGATAAAAAAATACAGAGGGAGTACAAAGTTGGGATTATTTTCAGAAGACGGATGAAAGTTGGGATTATTCATGTCAATTTTTCCATATAATTATACAAAACTAGTTTTTAGACCCGGTTGATTTCCCAGGTAATTATAGTTTTCATGTTTTCATGTATTAATGATTTACTTTAAAATCATAACACCAAACATTACTTAGTTTAGTGGTTAAGACTTTAAGATATAAGCTTGAAGTCATGCGATTAAATATTATAGCATGCATTTTCTAATTTTTTAATATATGTGGTATATATGAAGCAAACACTCTAAATATTTAGTGTCACGGTACAGTTCCTTATTTAGGGAGTAGGAACTCTTTTTGAGATGTTAGTATAGATAAGCCGTAAGCATATATATATATGTATATATATATATATATGTATATATATATATATATGTATATATATATATATATATATTAGTTTTACAAATAAAATAACATCTGAAATAAGAAAAGATCCAACATGAACAACATAGTCGTTTCAAGTTCTTATTCATGATCATCTCCAAAGACACACAGACATAATATATATTTTACACATTGCATCGATTACTCCTAGATTTTCACTTAGCTTTCTCAACTCCCGTGATGGCTCCCGTTGAATCAAGCGTTATAGAATCATATCTTAAGAATAAATCTGCCAAAAACAAGCATGCAGTAAAAGGAACATAATCTTTTCCTGCACACTGCTTATTTGATGCATCAGCTTTCGCATTCTGTGGTCCATTAGACCAAAACAAATAATTCAACAATTCAGCACCCTTCTCACCCATAAACCGATCCGGAACGAACGTTTCCGGTTCATCAAACACCTTCGGATCCCTCATCACAAGTGTTTGATACCCACAAAGCAACTCACCCTTCTTTACATCAAATCTTGAATCATGTGATTGTAACACAAAGTCCTTTCTCGCCCGCCCATATTGAAGTGGTACAGGCGGTTTTAACCTGAGTGTTTCGTACACGAATGATTGCACATTAGGCATGTCTTGAATTGAACTAAAACCCAATGATGAAGGTGAGCTACAATTTTCCCTCACTTCTTTCCTCAACACTTCTTGTATTGCACCATTGTTTAGTACTAGATTGTTAAGCAATGCGGGCAAGAAAATCGAAAACCCGCCAAATGCATTGAATCCAAGGTTGAATAGCAAGTTGTGGATGATATCTTCTTCAGTTAACCCAACCTCGGATTTACCTCGTTCAATCACTTCACGAGCTTCTTTCGCAACGAAACTACAAAGTTTCTCATAATCCCCTTTAACCAATAGATAGGGGTATGTGAAAGAATGTAAGAAGATTTCTTCAAATGGTTGGAGTATACCAATATTGATAATGGGTAGGAGTTGTACGGCAAGCCATTTATCAACCAGAACATGACCTGTTTCGCAGAGTTCTTTTGAGTAATTTACAGGGTTAGCTCCAAGCATTCCTTGGCAAAGGAAGTTGAAGAGGCATTTTTGTAGGGGGGTGAACAAGTTGGCACTGTTTTCTTTGGAGATAGATTGTTCAATGGTTGTCCACATGGTGTCCAAGTTTGTTAACAAGGAAGACACCCATACTCTAGAGCTTCTCTTCAGGGTGTCCATAGCAAAGTTCTTAACCTGTTAATATTAAAATTTAAAGATTATTTTTAAACTTCAATATACAATGCAAGCATAGATAAACTCTTTACTTTTTGTTGCAGGTACATTTCTTTTACTTGACTACTGCCTCAAACACTTTTGAGTTCCTGGCTTTATGCCTTGTTCATATATAGTATATATACTTAGGCTATGTTCTTTTCAACTTATTTAAGCACTATAGTGCTTATTTCAGATTTGATCTGATCAGATCAGATCAGAAAAGTTCACATCAGGCCTTATCCTTAATTCTTTTTCTAAATATTATTATTATTATTATTATTATTATTATTATTATTATTATTATTATTATTATTATTATTATTATGTAAGAAATTAAAACTAAGCCATTAATTTAAAGATGCATTGCAAAATCACAATGCAAGTTGTCTTAAAGAGTTGAAGCCACCTAATTTATTTTTTTCATATGTTTTCTTTCCTTCTTTAATTAAGATTAATCTTGGTACCCAAATGCCAAAAAAAATATATATATTTTTGATTGCTATAAAATTTCATTTGTTTGCTGCGTGCTACTGAAAGCTTTCAATTTCGTTTTTTTTTTTTTTTTTTTTTATAATTGCAAAGGTGCAACAAAATCGCTTAATGTCTGCGTTTCTATTCTATTGTCTTCAAAGCTTGTGTATACAAGGCAAGTATAGAGCTCATCATATCTTTTTTTCCTATTACAAGGCAATTGCTTAATAATAATAATAATAATAATAATAATAATAATACTTCATCCCGTCTGTTTTAAATGAAACGTTTGCTTTTTCACGTAACCCAACGCACTTCTTTAATCATTAATATCTTTAGTTGCGCACACGTAAAAAATATAAAAAAGTTATAATTTGATAGTATGCATTGAGACGAATATAACAAGATCCCACTTGACCATGTTTTTCTTTATATAATGGCGATAAATTGGAGTCAAAATTGATCAATGAATAGTGTCATCTCACTCAATGTTTCATTTAAAACAGAACGGAGGAAGTAGTAATAATAATAATAATAATAATAATAATAATTTCTTGGACGTTAATAATAATAAGAATAATCGAATAGAAAAGTTCAGATCAAATCGATCGTAACAGTTAGAAAAGTTCGGATCGGATCGGATCAGGATCGGATCGGATCGGAAAAAATTCGAGATCGAGCCAGCGTAAAAGAACATAGCCTTAGTTTGAGTACATTATCTATACTAATATACTTACTATTCCTTTTTTATATAATTTCTGCCAATAGCATACCTAGAGGGGTACATGGGGTAAAACTGTATCCCCAAATTCAAAAAAAAAAAAAAAAAAAAAAATCAGCTTAAAAAAAAACCACGCTGGAATTTCACGACAGGGGGCCAAGGCACGCGATCTCTCTTCCCTCTCTCAGACTCTCACGCTCCTCTCTCTCTCTCCTCTCTCCTCTCTCCTCTCTCTCAATTCTCAAATACTCAAACCACTGAACGACATTCGAACCACCGACAGAAATACCAGAGCAGTAAGTTTCGACTTCCGATGGAACCAGTGAGGACTTTGTTGTTCGCCGCCTTTAATCCAAACTTCGAAGTTCGAGTTGTCGTTGCCGAGTTCAACTCACAGAGACCACGTCACTCACCACCATAAGTTGTTTAGTTTTTATTTTTGTGTTTTAATTTCATATTTTCCTACTTTTATAAGTTTATATATGTTAGATTCTTATATTAATTGAATATTTAGATGTAAATTGTTGAATGTGGACATTGTTGATTAATTAGTTAGTGTTTGCTTATTGAAATTCGAAATTGAAATAGACAATTAATTTTATGAAGACTAGTAGGATGCAATTGTAATTTTAGTTTGAAGTTTAATCTTATATTTTTTTTCTTACAAGATCGGTTCTTTGACTGTGGGTAATTTGGTTATAAGACTGATGTATTGAACTTTTTTTCCTACTATTTTTGTGTTTTTTGTACGTGCGTAACTCCATATCTCCATATTCAAATTCCCGGTCCGCCACTACTTTCTGCACAGTTTTCATAATAGTGAATGTAAAAAATTAAATTGACACATCGGTGAGCGAAAATAACAACATATCATATTAACTATGTTTTCTTATATATGTGGATGACAATTGTTGGTCACACTTCATAAAGTTTGACCTTGAAAATATATATGCAAATGGGGAATTTATAAGGGACGGAGAGAGTACACTCCCTCCGTCCCAGAAAGATCTGAACACTGTTGGGACACGTAGTTTAAGGTGATAAGTTGTGTGGTTATCAAACTTTATTTTATTAAAAAAGTAGATGTGATAGGAGTTGTTGGGTATTTTTTATTAGAGGAGAGAGAAAGTTGGGTAACTTTTTATTGATAGAAGGTAGAGTGTGGGCCAAAGATGTGTAAAAGAAATAATATATTAATGGTGGGACCATACTAAAAATGAAAGTGTTCAAACTAATTTGGAACAAACATAACAGAAAAGTGTTCAGACTATTCTGGGACGGAGGTTGTAGATGGTAAATGAGATTATGAAAATGTTGCGCGGTTAGTCACAATGTATTTTCTTTCATAAAATTCAACTTTTTACTTTTTTTTTTATGAATGATTAAATATATAGGCAACTAAAGTCGTGGGTTTACAAGCATACTAGTCAAAATGTTTAATTTATAAGTAACAGGGGAGTTTTTTTGGAGGGATGATACTCGTCTTTGTAGTACACTTGTGTTTTTGTTACTTTTGCATTCGATATTTTTTCCATTATTTAATTTGGAAAAATGAGTTAACTCATTTGAATTTAATGGTTAACAATCAATCTTTGGTTAATGGTGAGTTAAGTAGTCGTAATGATATTATTATCAGTTTGATTCAACTGGTCTTATCTCATCTTATGTGAACTTATCTTATCTTATCTGAACCTATATTCTAGTTTATTCTGTTGTTTAACTTATGTTTTATTCAACTTTCTTTATCTTATATTATCTTATATGAACTTATCTTATCTGAACTTATTTTTTCTAAAATAAGTTAAAATAAATTGAACAGAATAGAGCACTAGAGGTGAAAAAATAAATATAAGAAAAATCCAACAATTTATATCCTTAATATATGCTTAATTCGTTAAAATATATAAATTCTAGTTCACACTTTTTTTTTTCCCGCTTTTGATAATGTAATTGGGCCTGTCCCAAGGCTGTATCTTATGGTACTTGCAAGTTCCAAGTTCCAAGTTCCAACCCAATTTTAAGCCCTGACAGTGAAAGTCGAGAGAAGGATAAAGAAGTACGACTCACGCAGATATAAAAACAACAATTGTGGTGTTGTGGTACTACAAACCCACGTGAAATTAATTTTAGAAAAGTCATCACTCTTTTATTGAGAAAATATTTACATATACAAGGCATTGATTTATCGTTTAGGACAAATTGGTGTACCATTTGAAAGATGAGTAACATATTTCATAGTACACACACTAGATTTTTTTCGACGTTTGAGATATCAGTGAACCACGGTTGGCAAGAGAACGCGATTTAGATCCCACGGTCACAACTCACAAGTTAGATGTTTTTGCCCCCTAAAATAAAGGTTGGATGTTTCAATTTCTTTGATTTTTATTTCAAATTTTTAATGCATTTTAGTGTTCTTTCTATTATACTGTATTTTTTTTAATAATATACTAAGATTAAGTTATTAGGCGGCTATCTTCCTAAGAAAAAATTTCATTTATTAATATTAGACTTTGATATGATAACACTAAATACAACTTTGGTCAGTGGTTAAAACTTTAAGATACGTGAACTTGAGGTCACGAGATCAAAACCTATACCATGTAATTTCTATTTTTTTTATTGTACATTGATTACATGAACTAAAACTCCCTAGGGAGAGCGCCACGTGGCACCGTTCCTAGTTTACGCACGCCTTTTAATATATTAGTATATATTTTTACACTTTTATTTATATAATGAAAATAGTATGCAATTCAAAGCATAATGTATATGCACCACGCAGGATCCAAATGTCGGCCATACACGTATCACGCATTAGGACGCAAAAATTTCTTTATGATGAACAAACATATGACTTATTTGGTGAATAGATATTTTCTCATTGAATTTGATATCAAGCTTTTTAAGTATGTCAAGTTAAGAAAAAAAAACTGATAAATCAATTTTCAATTAATTGTATGAAGAGTTGACATCTAAGGCCAAACAAAAAGGAAATCATCGCAATTCACAAGAGTTCATTCTCTTTAGCTGTTGGCTTTACATCAGAAATGTCTATGCCGTGTAGGACGTGGCGTGTAGTGGCGGATCTTGAAATATTTTATATCAGGGGCCAAATAAATTTTTGAATACATATCACTTTGTAGCTACGATAATATGATAATTGATTTTTGTTTATTCATAATTGTTGACATGAAAATTATTATAATATAAATTTATTATTGATTATCTTTATCTTATGCCGTTCAATTGTTCCATGAAATTCAAAAAAAATTGTATACTTCAGTAAAAATACTCCTACTTTCTTAATCAACTGAAAATATACATTAATATAGATCTATCATACCAAAGGAAGTTAAAAGATTAGCATAAAAAATACTTAATTAATATAAACTGTCGAATACTAATATGACACAGAACAACAGCACATTGTTAAAATCTACAATTATCAATTAAGTTTTTTACTAAAATAATAATCAAATCAACCGAAAATGTAAATTAATATACGAAACGAAGTTAAAAGATTACCATAAAAAATACTTAATATAAACTGCCAAATACTAGTATGATGCACAAGAACAAAAACCACATCGCTAAAATTTACAATTATCAATTGAGTTTTTTCTAAAATAATAATCAAAATTCATACTTCAAAAAGATAAACAGACAAAATATTACCTTGGTGCTACAGTAATGTACTTCAAAGGAGTAAATTATTTGAATTTGTGGAGCTGTTATAGACGTCTTACTATGAGATGCCAAAATGGCATCTTACACAAAAAGACAAAAAGTTTTGGTACCAAAGCTAAGTCAAGTGGTACCAAAATAAATTACTTTGGTACCAACTCTATTTTGGTACCAACTTCCAGTTCGGTAACGAGGTTACATTTTGGTACCGTTGGTACCAAAATAATGTATTTTGGTACTACTTTGACTTAGCTTTGGTACTAAAAAAATTTTGTCGTTTTGTGTGAGATGTCATTTTGGCATCTCACTATGAGCTGCCGATACTTTCTCGTATTTGTGAATTATGTGATGGGTGATGTTGTCAGATGACGTGATGAATGATGGATGATGTGATAAAGTTATTTCTTTAATGCTTTATGTCACGCTGCGGTGAGTTATAGATGGATAGGGTTGATTTAGGTAGTTATTGGGCTTTTGTTTCTGGACTTCAATTGCTCTCTTCAGATCACCAAACTAATTTTTCCAGAACATTTTAGGGGCCAGGCCCAAGCCTGCCCCTTAAAAGGTCTGCCACTGATGGTGTGATAAACTTTCCATCTAAAGACATAAAAAAGAATGCAAAATTTGTCAAAAAAACCTTTTAGAAGTTCAATTTTCCCAAAAAAAAACTTTTAAAGCATTGTTTGAAAAAAAACAAACCACAAACTTAATTCTTTTTGCAAGATGAAACATATTCTCATTTTCTGGTGTGAGTTTTGACAAAGGTGTTGCTGGAGTTAATGAAAATAGGAGGATAAAGGAAGATTGAAGAATCACCCCTATGCATCTCAAAAACCACACCGAAAATGGGACTAGGTTTCATCTTGCAAAGAAAATTAAGTTTGTGGTTCTTTTTTGCAAAGAATGCTTTAAAATGTTTTATTGTCAAAGAATGCTTTAAAAGGTTTTATTTCGCAAAATTGAACTTTTATAAAGCTTTTTTTGACAAATTTTTCAAAAAGTATTTACTTGAACTGGCTAAATAAATACGCAATAACATAAGTATATCTGATGATGAAATGAGTTGTAACAAGCAGCAACATATGAATACAACTTTATTGCTATTTGTCAGTTCGTGTTGTATATTTGATCTTAAATCACTTTGGATTTTTTTTTCTCAGTAATGTTATACTCTATTTGTTCTACAAAATTCTCACTTCATAAGCTCATTTTAGGAAGAAGTTTCCGTTATTCCTCCTTAGAACGGGGCTTCTTCTTAAAATAAAATAGACCATACTTTAGTACCTTGCCATACCTCCCTCTAAGTTGAGGAAAAGTTCGAAAGGGATAATTTTCGACATTTTCCTTCTAATCTCCTTCAGAATTGAGGACGACCATAAACGTGTATTGTGTATTTGTGTTGTACTGGCAATTATTCTATCAATATCCCGATGAATCAATTCCAATGCATTTCACGTCCCATTATTTCCCAATACAGGACAATGAAAGACATAAGACTGGGTATTATTAATATCAACGACTGAATGACAAGGGATAAGAGACAATATAATACTTCTTTTGTGATTTGACACCCATGCTATAACTATCAAACTAGATTTTCATTAAAGCAATTTAATGGGGAGAACATGGCCAAGCAACTGGTCCCGTTTCTTCAGCGGGACATGACGAATACTTTTTTTCCCCAACTATTATACTCAATTAGCGTAAATTGAAAGACCAAAAAATGGTGTATGGGATGAACAACTTGAAATGAGAAAGTGTGTGATTGGGTTAGTAGGTTCTGATAAAATATAAAACTAATTGTGGGACTCCAACCATCAATTTGACCTTTTGATTGAGTTGGTCATTTGATATGGTATTAGAGCAAGCGTGACATAAAGGTCACGGGTTCAAATCTCATCCACCCCTCGTTTATAAGTGGAATATTTAACGCTAGGTATGAGGGAGGCTTGTGCTGCATCCACTCTTCAAGCCTAATGGACTCTCGCGTGAGGGGACGTGAGTATAAAACTTTTCATGAGACTCCAACCATCAGCTTAAGCTTTTGGTTGAGTTGGTCCTTTGACAGATTCAAACATGTATAAAGGTATGATTGGGTTAGTAAGTCATAAATCTTTGTTTAATTGGTTTATCTATCTACCTTGTCCATCAATTTCTTAAAATTGAGTGCCAAAAACTTGATCTCCTGAAACGAGGGTCCGAATGCAAATGATTGAAATTTAATTGATGAAAATTTTTGTGTGTAGATGTGAGAAATATTGAAGTAGAAATATTATGGCCTTGTTTGCAAGTACAGATATCTGTTAGTTGATCGTATAAAGGGTAATGTGATTTGGTTAACTGATTGTATTAACAGTGTTGAATAGTTGATTGTACTAGCAATTCGAATAGGAGTGTTTGATAAATAGCTGGTTGCATAATAGCCTAATATAGTGGTGGTCATTCACCTCAATTTTTTAATCCTCTCACCAAAAAGCTCTTCGAACTACTTTTTCAAGATTGGAGGTTTGGGTCCAAAAAAAACTCTTCGAATCTTCTATTAACCAAACACCAGTATTAATTAATGACTAGTCAATCCTTTAAAATGGATCAAATTGAAACCTCTAATTTATACTCAATCCTTTATTTACCCAACATAGCCTATACTTTGCTTAGTTTAGTCACTATAATGGTAAACAATACTTTAGGTGTAAGATAGATAGATAGATAGATAGATATCAGAGATCCCAAGATCAAATCAAACTACAATTTGAGTAATTTAGTAGTATCTAAATAGTGAGGAGACTTAACTGAGATTTGTAGTATGAGATTTGGACAGTTTAGTAATTTAGTCTCATAGATGCAGCAATATGAATATCTAAAATATTTCCAGGAGCATTTGAATTCTAAACAGTATCACACAAATTAGAATTCTCAATTCTCTAGACGCCTTGGCAATAAAATATTTTTAGGAGCAACCAAATCTAAGACCCAATTCACAAAATGAGAATATAATATCCATCATTACAAACAAAGATTACCTGAGTATGTTGTTCCTCAGTTGTATCAAGATACACACCAACTCTCCTATCCCCGGTAAACTTGGTACTAGGCATGAAGTTTCCAACAAGAACATTCTTCTTATCAATGATATCCATATCAAAAAGGTGAGAAAAAGATGGAACATCAAGGACAGCAATTACGTTTGGGTTAACATCCATAAAGAAAGGGAAGCAAGGAGGTATATTGGTTCTAAACACACTACTCTTATATGTGTCCATTTTCTTCCTAAAGAAAGTGTCTTGCCCTTGGAACCAAGAGTAGTTTAGCCTATCCCCGATAGGCCCGAGTATAGGGAAGCCATAGCTACCCGGGAGTGCGCGAAGCGGCAAGTTGCCGCTCGGCGGAGGTGAGGGGATTATTGTTGTGGGGGTTGGAATTGGGGCTGACATAGCTGTCGATATGGCCAGCATTTTTTTAATACTCAATTAATATGGTTGTTTCGCTAGAGGTCTTTTTTTTAACTTATCGCCTTTTGAAGTATAGTATTGCAGTTCGGGCTATCAATAATGTACAGTACATCTAGTGATCTAACTCGTTGTTAAATCATACGAGTGTTAAAGGGGCCCTGCTTTAAAGTCGTGTTTCACGATGTAAGCCAGGTGGCAAATTGTTTCGAACGTTTATTTATTTTTTTATCCAAAATGATTTACATCTCATAAATATCTTGAACACAATATTAATTATTAGCATCTCTCACCCTACTTGTGATCCGAGTTATGATCCTCCACAGCATTTTCAAGCTTTTTTTTCGTTGATTAGATCGTTTTATTGATTCCTCGTTGGTACCGAGGAGTCATATTGGGTTAGTGAGTGGATTTTGGGTTAACCTACAGAGAATATATAGATGCATATAGCGGAATTTCAGCAAATAATTTCCTAACATCTATCATAGGATCGCAAACATAATCAAACATATGAATCATTCAATAGGGATTAAACATCAAACCTTTGTAGCGTGATTTCCCTATTGTATGCAAGCTTTTGAAGATCCGAGAGCCCCAAGTGTTACTCCTCTACTTAGTCCACGAGCACCAATTGAATTCCCACGTTTGCTAGAACGGAAGAGGATGAACAGATTTCACTCTCTTACCTTTTAGGGAGGGTGGCCGGATTTTGCAAAGGGAAACAATAGGGTTTTTTCTCTCTTTTCAGTTTGAATGTTACTGTCAAAAAGAACGTTATATTTCTCTCTTCTATTATAACCTTTATAATAGTAGGAGAATAAAATAAGAGAGAGACCTAACCTAACCCTAATTTCTCCTATTGGCCGGTTTCCTTATTTCAATTAGTTACTACAATGTGTGACCTCATAGGATTAGGTTAACTTAGTTGTAGGTACAATCGATATTGTTCTACTAACCAACATTTATTCTCTAGCAAGTAAATGTGATTACTAAACTAACGTAATTAATTATCTCTATAATAATTCCTTTTATATTTAGTAATTGCCGGGATGTCTAAGGACATATTCCTTCAATCTCCCACTTGTCCGAAGACAAGAGCACAATGCTAAATTCCTTAAGTCACTTAATGCCAAATTTGATAACACCATGTTATTCTCAAATTTATGTTCCTTGATCGCTGAGTTCGAACTGCTCAAATAAGGATTAACTCTTTAATCCTATTCCGCATGGCCATGCAATTTTCCAGTTCTCGCTCATCAAGAGGCCCAGACACCATTCCTATTTAATAAATAGGAGGACTTATCCACTCTTGTATGACCATAACTCCCACTCAATTCTTAGCCCACCTGATCACTGCCTTTATAACCTCCTTTTACGGCGCGGCGTTTAACACTGTCAAAGTTAAACTAATTATGTTGTGGTTATTAAGACATACTCATGTCTAAGGAATCCACTAAATATAGAGTTCAATTCTACTTTTAGAATCTAATTAGGTCAAGTCTCAATGTATCAACTATACATCCATATAATCAATTAGACATCTCTATGTCTCCATAGCCCATGGAACTGCACTATCAATTAATTATATACTAGTCTTTTAAATAAATCATTTATGTCCAATTTAGTGATTTAGACTAGGGACTTTAAATAAATTATGATTTTCAGTTCACTTTATAGGGTTCCAATATCAAAACGTTTTCGATAATCCTATTTGAAAACACAAATTATTTGGACATTTTATTTAATACTAAACCAAACCATTAAATAAGAACGAAATTTTATTGATAAACATTTCAAAGCATAATAAATATCTTTACAATTGTAAACATGAAGTAAACAACCTAAAGCCATTCTCCCATATGCTTAAGCCCCATAGACCTAGTATGACACTCATGCTTAGGTTGAGTAAGCGGTTTAGTCAGAGGATCTGCTACGTTATCCTCCGTATGAACCTTGCTTACTTTCACATCCTCTCTACCAACGATTTCTCGAATGAGATGGAATTTCTCGAGCACATGTTTAGACCTTTGATGCGATCCGGGTTCCTTAGACCGAGCAATGGCACCATTGTTGTCACAATACAACTCAATGCCATTCTCAATGCTAGGAACTACACCAAGCTCACCAATGAACTTTTTGATCCAAACGGCTTCCTTTCTTTGCCTCATCGCTGCAATATACTCAGCCTCTGTTGTAGAATCCGCGATGGTACTCGCTTAGAGCTCTTCCAACTCACAGCCTCCTCCATTGAGACAAAATATGAAACCAGATTACGATCGGAAATCATCTTTGTCACTCTGGAAGCTTGCATCGGTGTATCCAGTAACAACCAACTCATCATCTCCACCATAAACCAAAAAATTATCCTTAGTCCTTCGCAAGTACTTAAGGATGTTTTTCGCCGCAATCCAAGGCGCATCTCCTGGATTTGATGGTATCTCGCTGCATATACTCAAAGCATATGCAACATCCGGTCGAGTGCATATCATGGCATACATAATGGATCCTACTACGAAGCATAGGGAACATTACTCATACGCTTGACCTCATCGGGACTCGAAGGACACCGAGTCTTGCCAAGTGTTATGCCATGTTGCATGGGAATGAAACCTCTCTTGGAGTTTTCCAACCTTGAACCTTGCAAGAACCTTATCAATATAAGTCTCTTGACTAAGTCCAATTAGCTTTTTCGACCTATCTCTATAGATCTTTATTCCCAATATGTACTCAGCCTCTCCTAGGTCTTTCATAGAGAAACAATTTTTAAGCCATTCCTTGACTGACTCAAGCATGGTCTTATCATTTCCTATGAGAAGTATGTCATCCACATACAAGACCAGAAAAGTAATACTACTCCCACTTAACTTCTTGTATACACAAGATTCCTCTTCATTTCTGAGAAAACCAAATTTCTTGACTGCCTCATCAAATCTGAGGTTCCAACTCCTTGATGCTTGCTTTAGTCCATAAATGGACTTCTTAAGCTTGCATACCCTCCCTGGATTTTCTAGATCTTCAAAACCTTGAGGTTGTGTCATGTACACATCCTCTTTCAAGAACCCATTCAAGAAAGCGGCTTTGACATCCATCTGCCATATTTCATAGTCATGAAAGGCAAAGAATCGCAAGGATTATCCTAATGGACTTCAAAGATGGCTACCGGTGAGAAGGTTTCATCATAGTCAATACCATGAATTTATTTGAAACCTTTCGCCACCAACCTTGCTTTGAAAACACTAATGTTTCCATCCTTGTCTGTTTTCAACTTGAAAATCCATTTGCATCCAAGGGGTTTTACCCCATCAGGCAAATCAACCAAGTCCCATACTTGATTTTCAGACATGGAATCCATTTCAGATTTCATGGCCTCAAGCCATCTTTCGGAGTCTTGACTATCCAAAGCATCTTTGTAGCTAGTAGGCTCTTCTGATTCTAAAATCGTTATTTCAGAACTTTCAGTCAAAAGGAAATCAATATATCTCTTTGACGGAATGATGGTCCTACTTAGACCTACGTTGGGGAACAACGAAGAAGTTTCTACCTCACTAGGTTGAGTGACTTCGCATGGAGTATCTCCAAGTGGGACGGTAGGAGGTACGTGAATTGAATGCACCACCTCCTGAGCATTTTCATGCCGGGCCACCTCTGATGAGGTGTTAACCTCATCCATTTGTTGCTCATCTCGAACTTCTTCGAGATATACATTTCTCCCACTTGTTTTTCTGGAAATAAACTCCTTTTCCAGAAAGACACCATTACGAGCAACAAACACTTTGTTTTCGCTTTGGTTGTAGAAGTAGTATCCCTTAGTCTCTTTTGGGTAACCCACAAAAAGACATTTATCGGATTTGGGTGAAAGCTTATCAGAGAGTAAACGTTTTACATAAGCTTCACAACCCCATATCCTTAGAAAAGACAATTTTATAACGTTTCCTGTCCACATTTCATATGGTGTCTTTTCCACTACTTTGGATGGTGCTCTGTTAAGTGTGAATGCCGCTGTTTCAAGCGCAAATCCCCAGAATGAAATAGGAAGATCAGCAAGACTCATCATGGATCGAACTATATCAAGTAGAGTTCGATTCCTTCTTTCAGAAACGCCATTTAACTATGGTGTTCCTGGCGGAGTCCATTGTGAAAGTATTCCACAATCCTTCAAATGATCACCAAATTCTTGAGATAAATATTCATCACCACGATCGGATCGTAATGCCTTAATTTTCTTCCCAAGTTGGTTTTGTACTTCATTCTGGAATTCCTTATATTTTTCAAAGGATTCCGACTTATGCCGCATGAGGTAAACATATCCAAATCTGCTCACATCATCGGTAAAAGTAATGAAGTAACTGTACCCTCCCCTAACCAATGTACTCATAGGTCCACACACATCCGTATGTATGAGGGCTAAAAGGTCATTGGCCCTTTCACTTGAACCTGTGAAAGGAGACTTTGTCATTTTCCCCATCAAGCAAAACTCACAAGTATCAAATGATTCGAAATCAAATGATTTGAGAATTCCATCTTTATGAAGTTTCTCAATGCGCTTTGAGCTTATGTGGCCTAATCGACAATGCCATAAGTATGTAGGGTTTGAATCATTTGCTTTATGTTTCTTGCTGTCTATGTTATAGATGTGGGTTTCTAAGTCTAGCACATATAAACCATTTGATAACTTAGCGGAGACATAGAACATATCATTCAAATACGCAGAACAACAATTGTTCTTTATTGTAAATGAATAACCTTCGGAATCCAGAACAGGAATCGAAATAATGTTCTTCGTGATAGCAGGAACATAATAACAATTATTAAGTTCTAAAACTAATCCTGAAGGTAAAAGTAGACTATATACTCCCACTGCCAATGTAGCAACTCGTACTCCATTGCCAACGCAAAGATCTACTTCTCCCTTTCCCAATGTTCTACTTCTTTTGAAGCCTTGCATATTACAAATAATGTGCGAACCACAAGCGGTATCAAATACCCAAGAAGCAGAAGTTGCTAAGTTAACTTCTATAACATACATATCTGAACTAGAAACTCCTTTCTTTTGATCCTTCAGATACTTGGGGCAACTACTTTTCCAATGACCAACCTTGTTACAGATGTAACAATAGTGCTTATCAGCAACTTTTGGTCTTGGTGTAACGATTCCCATATCCCTTTCAATTGCAATGAAATGTTCAGCATTCATTTTGTCCTTCAAAAGGACGGAGCGCAAATTACAAGTAAAATTGTTGATGTTGATATTGTTGTTACTAGACATAATTACTACAACATATAATAAAGCAATATTCAATCAATGTTTATCAAGAAAGCGGCAATTAAACAAATTTTAATTAACTACTACCCTTTATTCAAGAATGAAAGTCCCCTATTGAATAAAGAAATAACCAAGATCCCCTCCCACTACAATCAAACGGACTTTGGCCCTGCCTTCAATTTATAGTAGTTGAGGTAAGTAAACATTTTACTAATTATAACTAATTATAATTCTTGGTAGACAGGTTAACAACTCCTTGTTTACTCCTATCTCTTAGCTTCAAAACCCAAAACTTTGTCTTTTGATGATTTTGTTGAGTTAAACCAAACATTAACATGTAAGTTTCAAAAAACCTACCCTACTATCCCCGGAACTATGAGCAACACCCTGCTTTGGCAGAACCTATTACTCATGATCTAAGGCTTTATAGGTGTTGTTTGGAAAAGCAATTGAACTCAATATTACTTTTGGGGACCTAAGTTTACTAATATGGTCAATTAATAGTGAACACATGAATCAATTAACCATAAACAAACTTAGAAGCAAGCATTTAAACAAGATAAATGCAAGAGAATGACTATAAGCAATAACTAAATGATCTAGTATGGCCCCTATACTTAGGAAAAAAAACTAATCTTCATGAATCCTCCCTTGAATCTCCATGGATCACCATCCTTGAAACTCCTTGGATCCTCATGCTTGATTACATAATTTGAATTAAATAAATAACGAAAATTTAAAGTTACAAAAATTCAAACGATTCGCAGATCGTATTTAATTTACATTCAAATGTAACGATTCGCAGATCGTAATTACTATCCTAATTTGGGCCATACTAGTCATAATATGCAAAATATAATATCACATATATTATATTAAACATCCACGCATTTATAATATCAAAATAAAATAAACACAAACGATTTAATTATTAACAATTAATAAGCATATAAAACTTTCCATAATAATCATAAAACTTAACAATTTTAAGCTAGTAATTATTTAGGAAACTTTATTATTTTAATTCAATTACTCATTTAAACATGGCAATAATCATTATTATTCACAAATTTGCAAAATAGGAAACTTTTGGATTTATGCTCAACTTTAGAAAATCAGAATTTCCTAAAAAAATACAATTTTCTTTTTTAATTTTAGTTAATGAGGTTGACTTTGACTGGTTGACCGTTGACCAGCAGCACAAGGCTGCCAGTCAACAGCCAACCTTAAACCCAAAAATACTGCAGCACCGTGAAACAAATTTCACGCGAGCTTCGCCGGAAAACACCAGCGCATCACTTCACACACACACCCCACCGCCGTCGCCGGCGTGCCGCGTCGTGCACCGCACTCCTTCCGCCGGCCAACCATCCCGACAAGATACGCCGGCAAGCAAGGCCGCCAACGTCCGGTCCTCCAGCGAAGATAGTGCTTTGCGCACGTCGAACGTGCGTCGCACGCTTGCCGCCGCGCCGCCCTCGCCCGGCCGTCCGTTCCGTTTCCTACCCGGCCAACCACCGTGGCACCACCCTCCCCGGTGGTCCACCCAGCCATGGTTGCCTTTCTCTTTAATTTTGTAACAATTACAATTTAAATTAAAGTAATCTTTATTTAACAATTAATTAAAGATTTTAGGAGATAATTAGGTTATAAAATCCGAAAAATTATGGCAGAAATTTTGAATCAAACAACAAATCTTAAACAAATTTTTAGAATTGTTGAGATTAGATTTGAATGAATAATCTCCATTAAACATTAAATCTAACAAGAATTCAAAATTAGGGCAAAAATTCAAATTATTTCCAAAATTCAGAAAATTAACAATTAAATTCCGAAAAATTTGACAATAATTTTTAGGGTGATCTAATGAATGATCTTAACATATAAAATCAGATATTTTAATTGTTATCTTTAAATTTTATGAATAATCAAATTAAACATAAAATTTAACCATAATTCATTAATAATATGATTAAATTTCAAAAATTTATGGAAAAAATCCGAAAATTATTTCCAGAAAATTTGAATCCATCAACAAATTTTAAACCAATTTTAAAGGTTTTTGAGATTAGATTTGAATGAAAAATCTCCATTAAACATTAAATCCAACAAGAATTCAAGATAAGGCAAAAAACAAATTATATCCAAAAAATTCAGAAAATTAACAATTAGAATCTGAAAATTTCGAAAACAATTTTTAGCATGATCTACTGAATTATCATAACAAATAAAGTCAAATATTTTAATTGTTATCCTTAAAATTTATGAATAATCAAATTAAACATAAAATTTAACCACAATTCTTTAATAATATGATAAAATTTCGAAAATTAGTGGAAAAATCCGAAAATTATTTCCAGCTATCATAATATTTTAGATCCATGTGGGTGATGAAAATTAGATTTATTTAACAAATTAAAAATCAAATCTTTAATTGTTAACAAATTATTTCAATGATTAATCGAATTAAACATAAATAATTTTAAATCTAACAAAGATATCTATAAAAATCCGAAAATTTTAGAGTGAATTAAACAATTTATTTCGTCCCTCATATAGAAAAATCGGAACTTTATAAAATTATTTGAGCATAAATCACAAATAAATCAATTATTTACAATTTCCAATCAATTAATATCAAATATCAATTATGCAAATTCAAGCCATAATAAATCCTCCCTTAATTGAATAAAAATAATAACTTTGCATACAATTATATGATCATATGAATATTATGAATTAGGCAAAACTGATGCCACTGCAGGAATATATAGATGCATATAGCGGAATTTCAGGAAACAATTTCCTAACATCTATCATAGGATCGCAAACATAATCAAACATATGAATCCTTCAATAGGGATTAAACATCAAACCTTTGTAGCGTGATTTCCCTATTGTATGCAAGCTTTTGAAGATCCAAGAGCCCCAAGTGTTGCTCCTCTACTTAGTCCATGAGCACCAATTGAATTCCCAGGTTTGCTAGAACGGAAGAGGATGAACAGATTTCACTCTCTTACTTTTTAGGGAGGGTGGCCTGATTTTCCAAAGGGAAACAATAGGGTTTTTTCTCGCTCTTTTCAGTTTGAATGTTAATGTCAAAAAGAACGTTATATTTCTCTCTTCTATTATAACCTTTATAATAGTAGGAGAATAAAATAAGAGAGAGACCTAACCTAACCCTAATTTCTCCTATTGACCGGTTTCCTTATTTCAATTAGTTACTACAATATGTGACCTCATAGGATTAGGTTAACTTAGTTGTAGGTACAATCGATATTGTTCCACTAACCAACATTTATTCTCTAACAAGTAAATGTGATTACTAAACTAACGTAATTAATTATCTCTATAATAATTCCTTTTATATTTAGTAATTGCCGGGATGTCTAAGGACATATTCCTTCATAACCCAAGCTATGTCAAGTCTAGGATCGATTTATAACGGATCTAACTTGCCCTTAACCTTGACCACCGGTTAGGTCTCAGTCAAAGTTGGGCAAAGTATGGTCTTGTACAGATCAAGTTTGGGTCTGGTCATTTATAGGTCGGGACAAATCGATTTCTTCTAAACTTGTACCAAATTCTAAACGGGTTGTGTTGGTCCAATTGGGTTCCTAAAACTGGTTTGGGTCATAATTTAAGTTCGAATGATTTCAGTTTATGTTAAAATCAGGTTGGTAACTAGTCAATTTTAGTTCGAATCATTTTGCTTTTAGTTAGATTCCAGATAAGTGCTTACCGAGTTCAAGATTAAATCAACTTCTTTTTTGTTCTAAGTCATTACTGGATGACTACTTGATCATATTAGATTATTTATAGGGTGATTATTTATATCACGTCATTGCCGTATGCATCAACTTCATATCAATTATCATGTGAGCTACGAAATTACAGTCAATTGTAATATGCAATAAGATTATTATAGGGGCAGTATACAGTGAGAATGGGTCTTTATGTGAAAAAATATATCATATGTATATAGGTTGTTGGATTAGGCCATACCTAACGATGCAGATTGACCGCGTGTCATTAGTGGCACGATTGCAAATAAACAAACTTTCTTATGTAAAATTAGATCTTGTTGTACATTGTTTTAGAACATAACTTACATTGTTTTAGAACATGTTATACAATGTTCTGGAACAATGTCCACCAATGGTGAATTCTCATTTAGAACATAAACAATATTAGTCTTCTTCTTCTTTGCTTCGTTTTCTACTTCTCTCTCTTCTTCCTCCAACTGATAACAAAACCTGTTTCTTAATGGAATATTAATGAAGAAAATAAAAGTGAGAAAAGACCTAATTTCGACACAAGCGCCATATTTTAGTATAGATTAAGAAATTTAGTAGTTTTAGAACTAGCTGATTGTTCATTATTCACAGCTTCATCTGCAAGAGGATATCAATTAAAGTTCTGAACATGTACAAACCAATTTAAAGATCAATTAGAGTGTAGAGCATAAGGAAGGAACATTTATAACATTGAAAACTAAAGTTAATTAGAATAAATTACACTTGATTCAATAATTGGTAACAGAATTAGTAAATGTTGAATTCAACCTTTAAAAAATTCCAAATTTTAGATCAATGAAGATGTTAACATAGAATTTGACAACATATAAATTTCGAGAATCCATCCAAAGGATAACAGTTTAATTTGAACACATCAAATAAAAAATCAAGTTCAAACATGAAATTAATGAGTATAAACCATAATAGAATTAGTACATGTTGAAATCAACATGAAAATGTTGGATTTTGGGAAAATTTTATGAAGAATTTCAATGAATTGATATTAATAGAATCAGTACCGGTTGAATTCAACCTTAAAAATTTGAATTCAGGAAAAAACTTCGATAATTGTCGTCGAATTAAAAGAGCCATTGAATATGATGAAGATCAGGGAAAAATATTATGGATTTGTGTATTGAACTTGAGAGAAAGTAGAGAGACAGAGATACAGAAGTAAGCTGAGTGAAATTTTTGAGGTCTCAGAGAGAATATTGCGTCTCTGTAGACATATAATTGTTTCTCCCCATTTTAGTACCCAATGATGAAACATACCATCGCCCTACTTGGTATGGACTGAAGAGTAGCAATCAAAAGCCTTGTCCAAAACCCTTTTGAGTCAAAATATATTTTAAGGCCAAAGAAAATTAAATTTAAAGCCCAATTAATTATTCTTGGTAATTAATTAATTATAAAACATATTTGTTATTAAATTGTTTTCATAAAACATTTTTTGTTATTTAAATCTGTTATTCTTGATAACATTTGATAAAAGATAAGTCAAAATAGTTATTTAAGATAAAAACTGAACTTCGACAAAAAATGCATAAATGCGCTGCACGCTAGAACAATGCGCTCGGCGCTACACTGTTGTGTTGCGCGCGCGACATTGTTGGGCGGCAGGCAACACAAAATGCGATAAGCGCGCCGAGCCTGTTGTGTGGCGCTCGACTTAAGCGCACCAGCCTGCACGGAGTGCAAGTTTCTTTTTATCCATAAGTTCGCAACTTCTGTTTTCCGAATTCTAATCATATATTTCACTATGAATACCCCATTTTCACTCGTATTGTCTAACGGACTTGACATATACTTCAACATATCTATACACTTATATTTAAACATCAAAATATCACTAGTAGAGAAATGATAATTTGCGTCGGACCTGGGACCCTCATTTGCGTCGGACCTTGGTCCGACGGCACATGCCTTCGTCGCAGATGAAAGACAGCCATCTGCGTCGGATGAGACACGACGCAATTAATCGAAGATTTGCGTCGGACACAACAAGCATGCGACGCAGATGCCCATCCCCCCATGCACCCACAGCAGCCCAGGCAGCCTCATCTGCGTCGCATGCAGTGCCATATGCGACGCAGATGAGGCTGCTGAGGGCTGCTGCGCACACATCCATCTGCGTCGCATATGGCACTGCATGCGACGCAGATGAGGTATTTTTTTGTTTTTTTTTTCAGCTCTTTTTTTTTTTTTGCAGCTTTTTTTGTTTTTGTTTTCAGCTATTTTTTTTTTTTATTTTTCAAAACTAAGCAAACATTATGTTAATAATTATGAGCAGAAAATTCGGTAGAGTCTCCTTTGTAATTTGGACAGCCCAAGAAATCGTTGGGAAATGTTTGCATATATATAACCAAAACCTGTTTCAGTACATCTCAATCAAGCAACCAATGTTGCAATCAATGAACCAACAAGGTTCAAGCAACCAATGTTGCAATCAATCAACCAACAAGGTTCAAGTAACAAAATATTATGGTAACCTACAAATACATACACTAACCATCAAACTTAGTCTGCTTCGTTAACGACCCGTACAAAGTATTCCGCAAAAAGTTCTTTGAGGTCGTTGATCTCATATATGGAGTATGGCTCAAGACTTGACGAAAAAGCCTAGAAATATATTAAACTAGTTAATTATATACTTTAAAATTCTATAAGTATAAATAATGAATTTACAACATACATATACCTCATACAAATTCTTTGCTTCATAGTATAAGCGGATGATTAGAAACATGTATCTCATCACGAAATAGCCGCATTCCACTCCTCCCGATTGTTGAGCACACTACACCAAATTTAAGATATATATTAGAATCGGAAAAAAAATCCTAAATAGAATTATAAAGTATCAAATACAAAATCATAAGAGTTTTACCCGCATATATGTCCAAGACAATTTAGTTCCTTTATTTGATCCTTCAAGCCGCGTGTATTTTGTATATGCACTAAATATAGAGATTTTGTAACAATTAATTACTATAAATATTTATAAATTATTTAAAATATCATAAAATGCATGTAAGCTTATTAACATGTGTAACAACTATGAACTTACGTATTCAACGGTATCTTGATAGCTAAGGATCTATCTTTCTTCATCGAATCAAATATATATACCGTTCTCTTAAGTAGACAAATGACAAGAAGAATCCAATGATCCCTAAGGCATGAAGCACAATGTGATGTTTTATATATATATAACCACAAGTTCATAAATATAAAACAAAGTAAGATTAGTTTAACTAACATACTTTTCAAAATACGGACATAGGATGTAATGCATATATTGATTCGCTTTCATTGAACTTGCCATGTAGTTGATCACGGCATCTAAGTGATTGCGTATCATGGTCACTGAAATCATACTTAGACACATGAAACCAATATTATTATCTCCATGCTCCTCAGACTGCTCTGCCAAGTACCTAAGATCCAAACACTTATAGTTAGGAGAAACAATAAAAATAAATAGCAATGTTAATTAGTTTAGAGTTTGAGAAATCTCACATCATAAATACTTGCAAAATGGATACATTAATCCATGCTCCCGTGAGAAGTTGAAAAACATCTTGTCGTGAGAGAATGATCATATAATCTCTATCAAAGTTGAAGACGGTACCCTTCTGAACTTGCAACTGAAAAGGCTCATCTAAGGGTTTGTCGCAAAATATTCGGTGCATCTCCTTGATATTATCATCCATATCATCCAGTGTCAAGTCAATAAAAGGATCTACGTGCCTATGTGCAGACTCATCGGTGAAAGCATCACTACCAACTATTTTCTTCTTCTTCTTCTTCTTCTTCTTCTTCTTCTTCTTCTTCTTCTTCTTCTTCTTCTTCTTCTTCTTCTTCTTCTTCTTCTTCTTCTTCTTCTTCATCGCACCGTCTTTAGGTATATGTTCCTAATTCAATTTGACTTCTTTTTAATTCATATTATATATGTATATAGATTATTTCATATATAAATCAAGATTACTTAGTATACAAAATCAAGATTATTTAGCATATATAAATCAAAAATTTTTAGTATATATATTTACATTTCTTAGTATATAAATCAAAATAATAAACATAAGTTACCTGATTATCTGAGACTAAAAATACCAACTCTTTCGGCCATTCTATGAATGAACCCTCGACTTGACTGAGTTTTATGATGTATGGAGTAGGTAGTGGAACTAGAGCTTCTGCGTAGTCTGAAAAAAAATCATCAACACTCACTTTCACGGCCGTAGAATGTGATGATGACTCCATTTACGGATGTACGGTACCCTCAGCTACAATGATCGGTCCCGAGTTATTCGCTATTGCCAAACGACATGGAACCGGACTCTTAGCATCCATTGAGAACACAATGTCATTAATTAAGTGTTTTAGAAACATAATATCATAATCGTAGAAGATATAAAATAACTATATACCTGCAAGTTCACAAATGGATCATTGCCCCCCGAGTGACAGCTACTAGGATCAACTAGAGTGTGAGGATTTGTTTGATTTGGTGCTTGAAGACCTAATTGCGCCGCAAAAGCCATCAACCTTTCTTGAACTATAGCATCGATCTTCGAGTTCATCTCTTGCATCGTCTGTTCTCTAACTCTTTGGCTCACTCTAGCCTCTAACTCCTGCATCTCCTCATCATCCATGCCCCTACCCTTTCGAGCAGTACTACTCCGATCAGGATCTCCCCAAACCGATGTAATCCCAATGCTACGCCTAGATGTTAACACACGCCTAGGACGGTCTTTCCTCTGTAGAGCACGGGATAGAACATCATCCATCCGACCTGGAACAAACTCTCCTTCCTTTTCTTTCCTGTTCCAATCATCCTGCATCAAATACAAAAAAAATCATATGATTAGTAGAATTCTAGAATACGAGTAATTAGACAAGAATTTATCATAAAATTTGAAAAATTCTTATAATAGACTCTTTTATCTTTTGTGTTTCTTCATTAGGGAAGAAAATATTTCCTTCCTTATCTTTTTTCGATCTCTCAAGAAGCCATGGCAAAGTTCGATCCGGCAAGGAGGAAATAATTGATGATGTAGATGAGTCAATAGATGATGCCGTAGAGGATTTAGGGATATACCCTTGGTCTTTCCAAACGGGAATCATCTCCGCATATGACTTTTGACCCAAAAAATGAGCATGAATGTTGGCAGCCTGAGACTTTCTTGCTCTTTCACTTTTAGCCTAATATGAAAACAAGTAACTAGTTAATATTCACAAAAAAAAAAATTTGATTATAACATATTATGTAATTGTAACGTACATATTATATAACTTAAACTCCTTAGAGCTACACTTTTTCACAAATTCGTCCCAAATCCCTTTCGTGATGAAAGGATAGAGCACGTACGGTTGCATATCATTGTTAGGCCCCAGCCTCGTTTTTGTGATCCATCGACTCACTAATCATGACTTGAAATCTCTCCACCGCTTATCACAAGTAGTCAACACATCTCGTTTCTTCCTCTCATCCTCTTGTATTCCAAACTCTTTCTTCAATATATAAAATGAACCAATAATACACGATTAGTATAATAAACATGATTCAAATAAAATTAAAAGAATGGATTTTAAAAATACATAGGTTTACTTACTTTAGCATCTTCCCATAAACTATTTTTTAGGCCTTGAACATCATCCCAACTATCGTACAAGATAGACACTTTGCTTCTACTGATTTCGCCGCAATGTGTCTTGTACACACCAACATGATCCCCAATCGGACGTATCCAATCATCCCACTGAAGTACTCTTTGGACCCCGGGTTTGGAACGTATCCCTTTTGTAGGACCTCTAGGCTTGCTCACTCTTTTCTTCCTACTACCTCCATCAGTTATCTCGGTCTCAGAACGTGGCTGCCGATCATCATCGGATGCATCATGCATTATGTGATCTTCCATCACTACACCTGAAACCATAAAGCATAAAGACATGTTAGAATCATCAATGAAATAATAGAAAATTATTTTAACGAAGCATAAAATATATAATTGTAGAATATTACATTAGTTACCTATTAATCACTTTTTTCTTTAACAACGTAAAATCCCTCATTATGGTCTCGAAGAATGTAATTCGTGTCCAGATCTTCCCCTAATGTACTTGGAATTACTACTGACGAAGCAATGACTTCATTGAATTGCTTATCGTATTCCTCTTCATCATGTACATCATCAATTCCAAGTATTCTCCCTTTTCCTTCAATGACAACAGACCATTTTGAATCAACGGGGTCAACCATGTAGAATACTTGTTTTGCTTGTGATGCCAATATCAAAGTTTCTTCATGATGCCCTAACCGGCTGAAATTGACTAATGTAAAAAAGTCATGTTCATCCTTCTTTACACCACGACGAATATCAAACCACTTGCATTGAAAGAGCGGAATCTTGAAGTCAACATAGTCAAGTCCTAATATATCTTCAATGAACCCGTAGTAAGACTTCATTCTCTCAATAATGGTTCTATCGCTTCTACTTTTGTACTCTGGTGACAAAGCTCCCAACGTAACACCACTGTTTTGCATTGTGGATATGTCATCTTGTCGTTTAGTGTAAAATGAATAACCATTGATGTCATACCCTTCATAGGAAAGAACTTGCATCTTTGACCCATATGCCAACCATCTCAACGTATCTGATACATCATTTTTTGGGTCAGATAGTTGGTTCATAACTCGTTCTTTAAACCAATCAACGAACGACCGATTATGCTCAATCATCAACTCACGTTCATTCTTCAATGGATACTGAACACTAAGCATCTTCTTGTGCTCATCTAAGTAAGGATGAACTTGTTTTAGATTTTCTAATACCAAAAATTCTGCTTTTCTTTTCAACTCTCCATCAAGGCACAATCTTTTTCTCCTAATGGTACCACAACCAGCAAGCCTTCCTTCATGTCTAGATTTTGGCAATCCAATTGCTTGTGCACGTGCTAAATACTGACTTACATATTCATATACTTCCTCGGCAACTGTTCTTTGGACAATACTTGCTTCTGGTCTGGCTGGATTCATCACTTTTCCCTTGAGAGTACCCATATGCCTTTCGAAAGGCCACATATACCTCATACAAACAGGCCCAAAAGTTTAATTTCTCGGACAAGATGAATTATCAAATGAGGCATGATGTCAAAGAACGATGGTGGGAAGTACATTTCAAATCGACACATCGTCTCTATTACATCAGCTTGCAACTTATTTAGAGTGTTAGGATCAATCACCTTACTAGATATAGTTCTGAAGAAGAAACACAACTTTGTAATCGTGTATCTCACTTGGGAAGGCAAAATTCCTCGTATTGCAACAGGTAATAAATGCTGCATCAAGATATGACAATCATGAGATTTCAAACCAACGAGTTTCAAGTCCTTCAGTGAGACAAGGTTTCGAAAATTTGACGAGTATCCAGCAGGGACCTTTAACCTATGCATGGACTCACAAAAACTCGTTTTCTCCTTCTTAGACAAAGTGTAGCAAGCTCGTGGCAGATAATAACGTTGTCCCCGCTCCTAAGGTGCTAGTTATGGTCTTCCCATTTCAGCCATGTCTTGCCGAGCTTTAACTCCATCCTTTGTCTTCCCGGGCATATTCAACAATGTTCCGACAATGGCATCACAAACATTTTTCTCAATGTGCATTAGATCAAGACAATGTCTGACTTCTAAGAATTTCCATTATGGAAGGTCCCAGAACTTAGATCTTTTCTTATATAAGTTCTTTGAGACACTTTTGAAGGGCTTGCCAAACACTGTTTCAATATCTTTTACCCGATTAGAAACCTGTTTACCACGCAAGGGTACAGGGGCTTCTCTCATCTCCACTTTTCCGTTGAACAACTTTTTCTTCTTACGAAATGGATGATCTAGAGGAAGCCATGTACGATAATGGAGGTATACATTCTTCCCGCAATGATGTAACCGCTCTTCAATCATATACTCATCATAAATAGGGCATGCCTTTGCTCCTTTAACCGTATACCTAGACAAATTCCCGTAAGCCGGGAAATCATTAATCGTGCAAAATATCATGGCACGTAATGTGAAGTTAGTTTTCGTATACGCATCGAACATCGAAACACCTTCATCCCACAACAATTTCAGATCTTGAAGGAGTGGGTCAAGATACACATCTATGTCGTTTCCGGGTTGCTTAGGACCCGAAATAAGAAGCGATAGCAGAATAAATTTGCGCTTCATACATAACCAGGGGAGCAGATTATACATGGTCAGTAGAACCGGCCAAGTGCTATGTTGGGTACCTAGTGTGCCAAAAGGGTTCATCCCATCTGTACAAAGTCCATGCCTAAGATTTCGAGGTTCTTTACCAAAATCTGCGAACTTTCGTTCAATATTTCTCCATTGCGGAGAATCGGCCGGATGTCTAAGCATCCCATCTTTCTTCCTATTGTCCGCATGCCACCTTTATAATTTAGCATTATTTTCATCCGAAAATAAACGCCTAAATCTCGAAATGATTGGAAGATACCAAAGAACCTTCACCGGAGTTTCTTTCTTTCTCACTCCCTCATCATCCTCTTTTATCTTGTACCGAGACTCTCCACACCTTGGACACTCACCCAAATCCTTGTACTCATTTCGATACAGCACACAATCATTTGGACATGCATGTATCTTCTCATACTCCATACCTAATGGACACAACAATTTCTTTGCCTCATAGGTAGAGTTGGGAATTTCATTCCCTTCAGGTAGCAATTCTTGTAAAAAACTGAACAACTCACTTAGACTTTTATCTGTCCAACTATATTTCGATTTCATATTGAACAATGTGAGGATGCCAGAAAGTTTACTGAAATTCTTACACCCCGGATACATAGGTTTGTCCGCTGCACTTAGAATACTATCATACATATGGGGACGATCGGTTCCTTCATCCTCCAAATTGTGCAACATCTCATCTACCCTATCATTCTCATCAACTACCCTATCATTCTCATTATCATTCTCTCCTTTTTCGATATCAACCTCAACCTCAACCTCAACCTCAACTTTAACCTCAACCTCAACCTCATCATCAATGTGATCAACATGCAAATCATCACACAAGCTAGTGGAGCTCATACCTGGATCATTGAACTCTCCATGCCATGTCCACCTTGTATAGTTGCTCTTAAACCCACGCCGAATCAAATGATCCTTAATTTGATCCACATCACGATACCCCCTAGAGTTATTGCAATCACAACAAGGACACAAGACTAAATTTGACCCATTCTGCAATTGATGTTCTAACGCAACTCTGATAAATTCATCAACCCCTTGTAGAAATGTTGCCGAAACCCAATTACCATACATCCAGTTTCGATCCATATTTATACACTATAGAGACACCAAACAAGAACACAATCGATCACATCATTCAAAGTGTCTCATCAAATGCAGTCATGAACATTTGGGTCCTTATCACTCCAACCTAACCCATCCTTGAGTTTCTCATCTCACTAGTGAATGAACATTTGGTTTTCAATTCTAAGAAAAATCCGGCAGCACTTCCCTATAGTTCTCCAAGTACACGATGAAGATAGTAGGTAAACTATCAACATATGTACCCAGAGAACACTTAGGGAAATGAGCTAGATCTTTCTTAGAATCGAAAACCAAACATTCATTCACATCCTAAGTGAGATAAGAAACCCAAAGACAGTCCCAAACCAGGGACTATTCAAGACTTACTCCTAATGAGTAAGCCTCGAACGGGTATCTAGGCCAATGATGCACACATTGCAATTAAACAGCAAAAACCAATCCATTCCTTAGATTTCCCTCCCCACCGCATTTAGGTATGTCCATATAAGTTTGGTCATAATTCAACATACGCTTTCCCAATCACATAACCAAACAATTCACATATATTTTTCCAATCACATAATTCAACATTATAGGGACAAATAAAACAAATAAACATAAAGCAAAAGCTATAATATATATACCTCTGCTCTCAAGGAGCAGCGAAGACAAGCACAACGAGGTGAGCTTGGAGCACCAGCCGACAAGTAGAAGATGGAATGTGGCAACTGCATTAGGGCATTAACCAACCCACAAATTAAATAGTGATTAATTCATAACTCATAAACATCAACTATCTAATATTAAGACATTAACAAATTAGAAATTAAGAAACAACATTAAGATTAAAGTAGAATTATTAAAATCAATGGTAAAAAACAAGAATGACTTGTGAATATAATTATATAGTAGAAAGGAAGTATTTTAGAGCACTACAAACTATATAAATTCATGAGCACTACAAACTACAAACATCCTAAATATAATATTAAAATCTTAAACTACTAAACACAAATTAAACTACAAACATCCTAAATTCAATCTTAAACTACTAACTACAATCACTCTACTAATACAATCCCAAACTCCTTGATTAAGATCTAATAAAAATAAGAAAAAATTCCAAAAAAAAAAGACAGAAATTGGTAAAAAAAATAAAAAGACATAAATTGAGACAAAAAATTGAAAAAAAAAAGACTTACATTGCCGGAGACGGAGAGACGGAAAGCAGCGGCGGCGCAACGGCGAGCGACGGCGAGCAGCGGGGGAGCGCGGCGCGAAGGGGAAGCGCGTCGCGACGGGGGGACGGGTGAGTGAGAGTGAGTGAGTGAGAAAGAGGAGGAGTGCAAGAGAGAGTGAGTGAGTGAGAGAAAGAGGAGGAGGAGCGCCGGCGAGCAGCGGGGGAGCACGGCGCGACGGGGGCACGCGGCGCGATGGGGGAGCGTGACGACCGGTGAGTGAGAGTGAGTGAGTGAGAAAGAGGAGGAGTGCAAGACAGAGAGAGTGAGTGAGAGAAACAGGAGGAGCGCCGGCAAGAGGAGGAGCGCCGGCGAGAGGAGTTGACGGAGCAGTGGCGGCGCGACGGGGAAATGTCGTTCAGCAGCGCCGGCGAGTGTTTGTGGGAATTCGCATGAGAGAGAGAGAAGTGCGAGTTTGTGAATTGGCCCAACTGATGGGCGGGATACAAAAATTAAAAACGCTAAAAACGAGTCATCTGCGTCGCATGGGGCTATGGTCCGACGCAGATGACTATCTAATTAGGCATCTGCGTCGGACAACAGCACCATGCGACGCAGATGACCGTTGGCAAGCACGCACATTTGGGCTGGCAAGCACGCACATTTGGGCTGGGCAAGGCATCTGTGTCGGACCCTATCCCCATGCGACGCAGATGACTTTCATATGTATCTCTGGGTTGGCAAAAGCATATTTGGGCTGGGACAGTCATTTGCGTCGGATGGGGCTTGGGTCCGACACAGATGGCTTATTTGCGTCACATGTTCTCTTAATGCGACGCACATAGTGACCCCTTTTGCGTCGTTTTCCGGTGTACGTGCGACGCAAAACAGGCTTGTATAATTTTGCTTGGCTATTTGCGTCGGATTTTCTGTAGGATCCGACGCACATATGTCATTTGCGTTAGTTGCTCTCTTGTGCGACGCAAATAATCAGACGCAAATCGTGAATTCGGTAGTAGTGAATCTCTCAATCTCTCAAATACATTCAAATTAAACTATTCAAACACATTAAGCCAACAATATTAATTCTTCTTCCTCCATTCAATCTTCATTCAAGAACTCACTTTTTTAAGGCTAAAGATTGATTCCTCTGACGTCCGTACGGTCAGACCTAGGCACAAAGTTATAATTCCTGAAGGTCCTTCATAATCCAATTCCAATTTGAATTATTCGATGTTACTCAAAGTTTTTCATGATGTAGATCCTAAATAAATTCATGTCATCTTGTATATTTTTTTCCTAATCTTTTCCCTTTGTTATATTATTCATATAAATGCATGCCTATGTGTTTATTGTTTTCATCACCTCATATGTTTATTTTTGCTAATCAAATACCGTGCTCATCCCACGTAGGCAATAAAAATATGCCTACAATGTCATAGTCATGTATATGTGGGTTGGCATTTTACTTGATGGCAAAACTACGATTTTGCCATTACTAACAAAACTGCTTGAGCCATTTGATCTTGGGCATCTAATGGTTGTTAGGATATGTTCTCACCAAAAGGAGGTATTCTTACATGAGCCTCTACCTCCCTGTATATATATATGTGTGTGTGTGTGTCTGTAGGGGAAGACTCTTGCGAGAATCCTTCCCTTATGTGAGTAAACTGTGTATGAGAACAGATTATATATTCTATAAATTAAGTGATATATGTTCTATATGCTTTCTTCTCAAGAAGACTCCATTAAAGCTTGAAACTCAAATTCAATCAAGTTCTTCATGAATTTTACAAAATTCTCCATTAAATTTTCTGAAATTCTATTTATTTAGCTCGAATTTAGTTGTTTCTCTCTCCTCTAGAAGACTAATTCTCTCTCCTCAAGAATAGCCATTTTCTTTGCTCATCAAGTAGACTTCATTGAAGGTCCAACTTCAAATTTAATCAAGTTCTTCACCAATGCAACAAAATTATTCTTGTTTGAAATTCAACTTATCTAGAATGAATTTATTTTTGTTCTTTTTCTCAAGAAGACCCATTTTCATGTTGGAACATTTATAGTATAATGGGTTTTATCAGCTCATATGGTTCTATACTAGAAGAGGCAGAGGTCTAGTATGCTAAGATTAGAATGCGTAAAATCACGTGAAACAATCAAGAGAAACAGGAAGGGCGTCACTGGTCGCGACATCCGTCGCGGGTCGCGACCAGTGCACTTTCGCGACTCGCGATCTGTATCGCGGGTCGCAACGTGTATTCTAACTTGGGGCGTGAAATTTTGCGTGGACGGTTTATAACCGTTGTGTTGTTTACGTTATCCTTTTAATGATGATTAAGGATTCTTAATCAGGGGATTAAAGGGAGTAACAACTCTAATCTGTGAGGGAATATGATATATATGACCCTTGTCATTCTTATGAGGAGAAAGAGGAGAAAAAATCAGCTTTCACATTCCAATAGACTTGCTTTGCTTGAGAGAAAACTTGCTATTCTATCTCTAGTGTTCTTCACAAACTACAAACTCAAAGTTCTTGTTGATTGACATAGAAGATCATCTTGTGAATTGTTTTCTCCATTGTATCTCATTAGTTATTTCGTGTTAACCCGGTAATCCTAGAGGGGCGAAATTTAACTAATAGGAAAGCGTAATCCGGTTCCCTTGTTTGATCACACTTCTAACAATCTATTAGTTTAATTCCTTCTTTTCGGATATGGCTCAATCACTCAAGGACATGACTATGAACTTCCAAAAGTTGGACAAGTTTGAGGGGGTGAGTTATCGGAGATGGCAAAAGAAGGTGCACTTCTTATTGACAACTTTGAATGTGGTGTATGTTCTTTCAACACCCATGCCACCATTCCCAAAAGATGGAGAGGAAGAGTCCGAGGAGACTACATGGAAGAGAACAAAGTGGGAGAATGATGACTACATTTGCCGGGGTGACATCCTCAACTCTCTTACCGACCCTTTGTTCGATCTTTACCAAAACGTGGAGAGTGCAAAGGAACTTTGGGATGCTCTTGAGGCCAAGTATATTTCGGAAGATGCTTCAAGTAAGAAATTTCTTGTTAGTAATTTTAATTCATTTAAAATGACTAATGATCGGCCTATTATAGAGCAATTTCATGAAGTTCATCATATTTTGAACCAAATAAGGTCACATGGTATGGTGATGGATGAGGCTATTGCGGTTGCCTCAATCATTGATAAATTACCACATTCTTGGAAAGAAACTAAGCATTCCTTGAAACATAGGAAGGAAGATATGTCCATGGAGCAATTAGGAACCCATCTTCATATTGAGGAAGGGATCCGGGCTCAAGATGGTAAGTCTACCGTGAATATGGTAGAGGTTGTTGGGTCTAGTGGGACCAAGAAATCCAACAATAACAACTCTAAAACCAACTTTGCAAACAAGAAGAGGAAGACCCTCACTTGTTGGGTATGCAATGGACCTCATCTCAAGAGGGATTGTCCTTCTAAGAAGAAGAAGACAAAGAATGGACAACCTAGTGTTGTTCAAAACCAAGGTAAAGTTGCACATGAAAATGCAATTGAAGAAATGAATTTTGTGGCTATGATTTCTGAAATTATGTTTGTGCAGGTTGATGATTCTTGGTGGATAGATTCGGGGGCCTCTAGACATTTGTGCAATAATAAGCACTTCTTCAAGTCTTTGGAAGAATTGGATGATGGTCCAATCTTGTATATGGGGAATGATTCTACGATAAAGGCTAAGGGCATAGGCCAAGTAGAATTGTTGTTAACCTCGGGAAAGACTTTAACTCTCCGGGATGTTGTTTATGTACCGGAAGTTAGGAAAAAATCTTGTGTCGGGGGGTCTTTTGAATAAATTTGGTTTTAAAGTAGTATTTGAATCAGATAAGTTTATTGTTTCCAAGGGTGGTATTTATGTAGGACAAGGATTTTATTGTAATGGGATGTTTAAATTTAGTACTAATAATGCAATTGATACTAGTTCTATTTACATGCTTGATGTTTCTTCTCTACGGCACAATCGATTATGTCATGTAAACTATCGTAGATTATATGACATGTCTAAGCTAGGTTTAATACATTCGTTTGATTTAAAGCTAGAGAAGTGTAAGACATGCATGCTAAATAAGGTTACAAAGAATCCTTATCCTAGTGTGACTAGACAAACGATATTGCTAGAATTGGTGCATAGTGACTTGTGTGACTTTCATAGTTCACCTTTTTTGGGAAATAAAAAATATATTGTGACTTTTATTGATGATTATTCAAGCTTTTGTTACATATATTTATTATTTACTAAAGATGAAGCACTTGAAAAGTTTAAGATTTTTAAGACCGAAGTGGAACTTCAACTTAATGAAAAAGTTAAAAGACTTCGGACGGATAGGGGTGGTGATTACTATAATCTTAGCTATTTTAGTTCCATTGGTGTAATTAATGAAACCACCGCTCCATACTCACCTCAAAGTAATGGTATAGCGGAAAGGAAAAATAGGGTTGTAAAAGAAATGGTTAACACCATGCTCTCTAATTCGGGTCTAAATGACGGCTTTTGGGGTGATGCAATTTTAACTGCATGTTATATATTAAATCGAGTTCCTAATAAGAAGAATAAGACTACCCCTTATGAACTTTGGTGTAACAAAAAGCCTAATCTCAATTACCTTAAGGTATGGGGTTGTAGGGCAATTATCAAGTTGACGAAACCTAAAAGGAAAACTTTAGGTGAAAAAGGAATTGATTGCATTTTTATTGGCTATGTCGTACATAGCAAAGCCTATAGGTTTTATGTCATTGAGCCAAATGATGTTGTCTCTATCCATACTGTGATAGAGTCAAGGGATGCAATATTTGATTAGACTAGATTCTCATCGATTCCAAGACCAAAGGACATGATACCTAGTACTAGTTCCAATGTTGTGGATGACATTAACAATGATCATGATATTACAACACCGAAAATTAGGAAAAGTAAAAGAATTAGAAAAGAGAAATCTTTTGGACCGGATTTTCAACTATATTTAGTTGAAGGGTCAAGGGAGTCTATTGTGACTCAAATTTCATATTGTTACAATATGGAGGAGGATCCTAGGACCTTTGATAAGGCTATGAAGTCTCATGATTCTGCTTTCTGGAAAGAGGCAGTGAATGATGAAATGGATTCAATAATGGGAAATCATACTTGGATTTTAGCTAATTTACCTCCCGGATGCAAACCTTTAGGTTGTAAGTGGATTTTCATAAAGAAAAGGAAGATCGATGGAACCATACTAAAACATAAGGCCCGGTTAGTGGTCCAAGGTTTTAGGCAAAGATATGGTATCGATTATTTTGACACTTATGCTCCGGTTGCTAGAATACACTAGTGGAAAAAACATCTTTTGCTACTTGTCAAGTGCTCCGGTTGACTAATCAACCCGAGCATTTGAGAATTTTTTTATTAAAATTTTTACAAATGCTTGGGTTGATTAGTCAACCGGAGCATTTGATTTTCAAGTGCTCCGGTTGACTAAACAACCCGAGCATTTGTGAATAAGTGCTCCGGTTTGTCAACCCGAGCACTTAGACTCTCGCGCGCACGTACTAAAGTGATTTGAATTTATTTCGATCCCAAAAAGCAAGAAATGCGCGGTCTAGCTTCGCCACGATTCTAGATTGTTCTAACTCCTCTCTCTATTCTTGTTTTCTCTCTCCTTTTCAGATCTCAAACCCTAATTCCCTAATCCTTGTCGTTCCTCTTTGAAATCGAAAATTAGGGAGGATTTTTGGCAAAAGTAAAATCAAGAGGAAGACAAGGGCGAGGATGTTCGACATTCAGAAATGACCAAGGTTCGATTTTTTTTGGTAATTTCTTCCTTGTTTCTTCTATCTCGTTCTTGGTTCTTCATTTTCGGTTTTAGATCTAAGTTCGATTCGTTAATTTCTCATGTTGTTCCACACTTAGAACCTAATTTTTGAATGTAGGCTTTTAATTTCAGTACTTTCCTTTGAATTTTGTGTCGAATTTGAGTTGAAGTTTGTTCGTCTGTATCTGAATGCAGCTGCTTACTGGCCAATACCAGCATCAACGAACTCAAGCGAAACCTACGTCGACCGAAAAATGCAGTCGGTTGAGTTGAAGTTTGATTTCTGGTTCAAGTTTGAAACTTTTTTGGTTTAGTTGAATTTTGTGTTGATAAATTCTGTTTTGCTTTGTTTTCAGATTTGGTTATGTTTGCTCTTGGTGGAGGATCATGCGAGCATAGACTTATGTTGGTATTGTTTGCAATATGACTTCTTGTATAGTTTAAAACCATCACTGCTTCATTTCACTGTGAACAGCTTTTACGCTATAGCTACTTCAAATATGTAGTATTGCAGTGTTGGGTTTATGGAAACTTAGTGGGTGGTAGTTAATGAGTAGTTTAAGAAAACTACAACCTATTCTTGTAGTTTGTTTTCTAGTTCTTTTTTTTAATTACCTTTTTATATCCAGGGATATAATGAGGAGAATGATCTGTCACCATTTTTTCTGTTGACTTTCACTTAGGGAGACAATGGGGGTTCTTGTGGTCAATAAACATTTGTATCATCCCCCTCTACAAATGGCTTTTTCGACACTTCATTTAAGTTGATAAAGGCAATTTTATTGTTTCAATTTTGTGCAATGCTTTTTCAGTTGATAACTCTGTTGTGTTATCTTTCCTATTTTTATAAACGGAAAAGAAATAGGACAGTCAGCGTCTATGCTTAAAGTTACTGTTAGTGTTCTAGAAGTTTTATAGAAATCATCTAGGGCTACCTGATTATTATTTTGTACACAGATGATTAAAATCAGTACCGACCTTTCTGCCTCCAGTTTCAATAATAATGAGATTAAACAAGTTTGTTCCTGGACGAAGAATTCATGTATGGAAGGTGTAATTATATCTTATCTGCCATTGGGAGTGAAGGTCATCTCGTTCTGGAAGTTACTATTGGTTTTACAATTTCTTTCAACATTGACTAGTTAAGTGGTTGAATAAAAAATTATTCTAATTATGATGTGAAAATATTGGATTTTGATTTCTGAGATATCATAGAGTGTATGGCTACCTCATTTATTTATAAGATTTGCAAGCAAAAGTTACCCTTCTACATTAAGTTGATTGTGGAATCAGATTTCAGGACTTCAGATTGACTTTTTATTTGATCCTTGATATTTTAGATAGCCTAAGACCTGAAGATTTCGGACTGAGTAAAGATCTACAGTTTTTCAAGCCTGGAGGTAGTGTTAAGAAAAATCCAAGGGTCACATACACCGTGTACAAGTGTCGCCAATTTTCTGTAAGTCGTGTATTTTTAATTGGTGTTCTATTAGATACCATTAGTACATAATTCATTATTCTTATAAAAACATCAATTTGCTATTGAATTCTTTTGGAACTATTGCTGCACTTTTGCAGGTAAATTCGTCCACCAAGCTTATTCAATACACTCATTTTTGTTATGATTTTGTTTATAGTTTTATGAAAAGGATTATTGTTTTTGATTCTATTACTTTGTGTTTTTAGAAAGAACTTTATGACAATTATTGGTTGTAGAACCACCTAAGTCGTTTATTTGATACAAATACTTGGCTATCTTAGTATTTTTGCTTGGCTTTTTCTATGTTGGATATAGTCTGGTCCTCGGTGCACCAGTTCTTAAGGCGTATACAAAGGCTTTTACAAGCAAAGATATGGCCAACAAAGATTAATTTGTATTATTAGTGCTTTGTTTGATAAAGATTAGTTTGTATTATTAGTGCTTTGTTGATAAAGATTAGCTTCAGTGGAGTGTTTTCATGGTTCACTTGAACTTCTGCCTGCTGTTGGAAGTAGGCTTACAGAGCTGCGAATTGAGTTTTGTTCTACTTCCCTGTTGCTGTACTGCAGACTGTGGTATGATTTATAAAGTACAGTACACCGTATATATATTATTATACTGTATTTTGCCTGTAAACATTCTAGTATACTTCCTTTGCCACGTTTCATGCTATTTTGTTCAGATTCAACTCTCGTTATTATGAGGCACTATTGTAGCTTGATACATTCTTTCTTCACTTCCTTTCTCTAGGATTTTTTTTATTTATTATTTTTGGGATAAAATAAGTATTTAAACTACCTTTGAGCTGTAAGGGGAGAAAGTTGGAAAACTGAATAAGCTGCTCTCCATCACAAGTTGATTGCTCCTATTGTGAAACAGAATGCTTGATAAAGTTGATCTTATTTGCATTGTGCCACTTGATTTTGTTTGTGCTATATTTATAGTTATAGTTTCGTATCACATATGCGATGCTCTTCCTTATACAGTGCTTGATATGTACAAATCAATTTGTCGTGTGTTGATCGGCCTTGTCTTGAAGGAAGGGATTGATGGAGGCAGAGAGATGTTTGTCCAGTTTTAGATATTTCCTTCTTAGGATATTATGTACTTTTCTAAATGTGGACTTGTTACAACATATTAAGTGACCTAATATAGAGTGTTAACACTTGGTTGGATGGTTTTCCTCAGGAGCATGTTTGGAGCTAATGATACCAATCCTTTGTTTCATGTTGCTACAGAGGGCGTGAGGTTGCCGTACATTGCCAATGTATTATGGTATTGGATCAGGTAGGATCTTTTGACCATATCATTTTTTTTATAAAGATTGGATCCTTTCTCCAGTTAGTGGATTAGTGCAACCAATGACAAGCCACCATTTAATATGAAATTTTAGGATCTTCAATGTGATGATTTTCATATACGAGACTGAATTCAGGGCTTTGATAGAAAATGTATTGTGATGTAGACACTTCATTTCTGTCACTAGAAAATATATGATGAACATAGCAAATTCCTTATGAAATATTTAAATTGCAGTTCTCTCATATCTTCCTCTGCCTATGATCCTGCTGCATCCAACCTTTTACATGTTCTGGAGAAGCTAAACTCGTAATCAATTGTGATGGCGTACAAGGAAATCCTTCTCTGTCTCCTATGTCACACTTTTAAGATAATTTAGACTCAGGCTTTCATCTTCTGATTTAAAGTCATTATGAGAATACATGTCCTCATATGTGATATTGTGTTCTGAAGGAATTAGAAACCTATTGCGTTATGTGTTCCCACATAAATATTCTGTTAATTTGTGCCCATATTTCGATTTCTATGAATTTCCAGGCTTATTTTTCCTACAGCGCATTTCTTGATGCAGTACAAGAACCAAAATGCAGAAAGAAATGCTAAGCCATGTGACCTGTAGTAGGCTAACATCTAGGCAGTCCTGTCTCATTATTGATTTTAGGTACTTGTTTCGGCTTTACAAGCATCTGTACAGAATATGATCCTACATGTTTGTGGAATTTATCGGTTGAGTCATTTTTGAAATTTGTCTTTCTGGTCACGAGAATAAAGCTTGGACCGGTTTGGAGAAGGCGCCGAAAGGGTCTTTTAAAAACAAGATTTATGAGTACTCTTAGATGTAAATTTTCTCTTTTGCCTATTGTGCTTTGCTGGACTACGTCAATCATTTTGCTTAAACTAAACCTAAACTTTTGTGCAGTGTTGGGGTGTGGTTGCTATCTCGTGTGAAACCATCCGAGATCTTCCTGAAATCTATATCTGAAGACGTCACTGGAGTTGAAGTTACGTATCCAACAAGGTTCTTTTTCACTTTCATGTTTCGACACTTGCCTCCGGACATTCCTTGTTTTCATAGATTGGTATGAGATGTAAGATATAACCAGTTTTACATCTGGCTTATTGTTCCAGTTTTAGTGCTTGTATACTGGTGTGGTTAGAAACGCACTGCTTTCCAGTTTCCTCGAGAAATGCTGGGGGGTGGTGGGGCAAGATGTATCTTATGTGGTGCAATTTTATACTGTTTCATGACAACAAAGAGACTGTTTAATATACTAACACATTCAGATAGCAATTGTGCTACATCAATGACATAATTAGATATCATAACCGTCCGGGAAATTTTCATACTGCTCCAAATCTCTTTCTATAACTTTGGAAATACTAAATGTTTTTTTTATGGGAGTATTGGTAGTTGAGTATCTAGATTTTTCAAAACTGCGGAATATTACATCTTTCTTTGCTGCTTTTTTTTTTTTATGTTGCAGTTTGAAGGCTAGACTCGTATGGCGGAGATTCAGGCACCTTGCTCCAAATCTCTTTCTATAACTTTGGAAATAATAAATGTTTTTTATGGGAGTATTGGTAGTTGAGTATCTAGATTTTCCAAAACTGCGGAATATTACATCTTTCTGCTGCTTTTTTTTATGTTGCAGTTTGAATGCTAGACTCGTACGGTGGAGATTCAGGCACCTTGCTATGAGGTATTGCATGACCTTTTTTCTTATCATTTGGAATTTATATAGACTATAGAGGATAGTGGAATTGTTTTGTTGATTTGCTAAGTGTTTTCAGAAATGTATATGCCATTTTGAGATTATTGAATGCACTAAAAGTTCAAGTTGGCACTAAACTTACATTATAAAATGACGGTGGATGATGATGCTCTTTTGATAAAGTTGCAAGGGTGGACTTTTCTCTGATTGCCGCCAGCTTTATTGGCAATGCAGTTAGGATTCATTATTATTAGTGTTTGCTTCTTGGAAGCTCATTGTTCACAAACATTGTTTTCCTGCCTCTTTTGATTACTGTGCTTGAACGAGCTATTCAAGTTCATCACTTCGCACACTTCACTCTTCAATTCGCCATCGCGTTCAGCAATCAGCGGTTTATTTCCAATTCTCGTCCTTTTTTCCTTGAATTTTGTAAAATTTAATCTGATTTTCGTTTTTGTTTGATTCCTTTTCTTTTTTGCAGTTTTGCAATTTTGTTATCTTGGTTTTTGTTCTGTGTGTTTGTGAGGATTGGCAAGTTGAGGGTGGAAGGTGTGTTCGATTTCAGATTAGATGTGGATCAGCCGCCTTGATGTTTGCGTTGCTGCTAGACAGCTGTTGTTGTTTTTTCTCTTTCTTGATTGGTTATATTTGTGGGTGTGAATTGATTGTGTTTGATTCTTTATTGGGATGAATAGGTCACTGTGCTGAAAAAATAACCAAATTAACTATGTAGACATAGGAATTTTGATGATTCTGTGTCTCTTAACACCCACTGCAGCTGTTAGGGAGATTGGTCTAGACAAAGGGTCACATGGGAAACAGATTGACTTTGATGTTCAGGTTGAAGTTTTTAAGAAACAGCTAGAACTAGCGAAAGAGCTCAAAAGGCCAGCTTCTGTACAATGTGTGGGTGCCTTTGGTGACCTTCTTGATGTGATGAAATCAACTGGCCCTTTTCCTGATGGAGTTATTCTTCATTCTTACTTAGGATCTGCTGAAATGGTCCCTGAATTAGAAAGGCTTTGTGCTTATTTTTCCTTCTCTAGATTTCTTATGTCAATGGAATCACAAAAGGCTAAGAAGATGCTCAAGGCAGTGCCTTTTGATAGAATTCTGCTCAAGACTGATTCACCAGATGCCCGGCCTAAGTCGAATTTGGGCGATTTGTTCTTAGTGGAAGGTGATCCTTCCCTTTCTCCAGAACTTCAGGCGCTAGGAGAGAGTCCACATTCGAGGGATAGGTCAGAAGTTGAGAAAGAAGCACCAGAATTGCCAAAGGAAATACTGAATCATCCGGCTAATATACATAACATACTATCCTTTGTGGCCGCCCTGCTTGAGATGAGTAAAGAAGAAGAGGCAGAGTTAAGCCACTCAAATGCGATTCGCTTGTTCTCTTATGGAGGATCTAAGCTACTCCAAGAAGGTTAGTGCATCATTGTTTTGCTTGTATCTGTGCTGCAGATATAGACCTATATGGATACTTTCTTAATTATTTTCTATTATAATGTGCTATTTGTTATTATTTTTGTGTCACATCCCGTCTCATGTCCATGTGAAAATTTTTTTTCAAGTTGGCTCCTTGGGCAAGCAAGGATTGGATTTTTAGTTATTCTAAAGAATGAAACCGAGATCTTTCACTTATTTATTATTGGTATAGAATTCAAGTAGTTGAATGCACCATAGAAAAAGGCTTGTTGCTTGTTAGATCTTTTAGTATGCTATTGGTAATTATATCTACTTATTGGCTGCAATCTTGGTCGCTTTAATAACTAAAATTGATACCAATACATACTCCTGATTCAATTGCTGTGCATTATTATAATTGAGTCTCGCATTTGTGTCTGTGACTTTGTCACGTTCACTTCTTGTAGGTTTCATCAATATAAGGAAGATGACATATATACTTTGGTCTCTTGTAGTTTGTCTAAGAACGGTGTTAGTAGTTGAATTTAGAAGTGCAATTGATTTAATTTAGCTTGGCATGAACTGTATTCTTGTTTCATATTTCTGTCTTTGACTTGTTAGATGTGACACCAGATATAGTATAAACCAGACCTCATTTTGCAGCAGTCATTCTAAAATCTACTAGTTCAAATTCTGGTTTGTTGAACTTGTGGCACGTATGGCTTGTTCAATACTCAATAGTGGGTAATAAAGTTGATTACACATCTTTAATTTCATTTATGAGATTGAAACAACATTATTGATTTGTGGTTCTTGTGAAGCATGGCACCTGTTCTTGTTTCTTTCAGTTCTACATGCTGTGTATTTTAGAGTTTTCTTTTTTCGGTTGTCAATACTGAAGGTTTTGTATGACTGGTGGCACAACTGATGGAATGGCTGCAAGACTAAACAAATGGGAAGACAAGAAAATTGAACTTGGCTTGTTATGTTATAAATCTGTTATTGGATGGTTGTTCCTGCTGCTGTATTATCAACAAGGATTTTTATTGCTTGTGTTTATATAAACTGACAGTTATAGTTCTTGTAATTTACAATATAATTGTTATGTATATGTAATCTCTTGTATCTATGAATATTAGAAATAGATATTTCATCTATATGATTGATCCTGCATACAATTTAGAATAAAAAAAACCCAAAAAAAAAAATTTTTTTTTGGCCCTTAAATGCTCCGGTTTTTCGTTATCAACCGAAGCATTTGATGCATCCTGGGCATATAAAATTCATCAAATGCTCCGGTTTTAAGAACAACCGGAGCATTTGAGAAAATAAATGCTCCGGTTTTCAATCGGAGCATTTGTAAAATGCTCAAATGCTCGTATGACGTCTGCTACGAGCCAAATACGGAGCATTTGTAGGCTATTTAACCGGAGCATTTGAGTATTTTTCCACTAGTGATAGCTACCATTAGACTTTTGATAGCATTGGCTGCGATTCATGGTCTAGTAATTCACCAAATGGATGTCAAAACTGCCTTCCTTAATGGTGAATTGGAGGAGGAAGTGTACATGAATCAACCTGAAGGTTTTGTAGTCAAAGGTCAAGAGACTAAGGTTTGCAAATTAGTTCGATCTTTGTATGGTCTTAAACAAGCACCTAAGCAATGGCATCAAAAATTTGATGTGGTCATTTTGTCTAGTGGGTTCAAAATAAATCAGTTCGATAAGTGTGTATATAGTAAATTTGATAATAACGGTAATGGAGTTATAATCTGCTTATATGTTGATGATATGCTTATCTTTGGGACTGATTTGGAACAAGTGGAAAAGACCAAAGTCTTTCTCTCTTCTAGCTTCTCCATGAAAGATTTGGGTGAAGCGGATGTTATTCTAGGTATTAGAATAATGAGAGGTAAAGGGTCAATTTCTTTATCACAATCTCATTACATTGAGAAAGTGATCAAGAGGTTTAATGAATCGAACTCGACTCATTTTGCTACTCCGATGGATCCTAGTGTTCACTTGGTTCCGAGTAGTGGTACTCCTATTTCACAATTGGAGTATGCAAGCCTAATTGGAAGCTTGATGTATGCTATGACTAGTACTCGGCCGGATATAGCTCTTGCTATTGGTAAACTCAGTAGGTATACTAGTAATCCTAGTATGTTGCATTGGCAAGCATTGAGAAGAGTGCTAAGGTATTTGAATAAAACCTTGGATTATGTCATAACTTACAAAGGAGAACCTTCTATTCTAGAAGGTTACTCGGATTCTAGTTGGATTTCCAATAAGGAAGGTTATTCATCCACAAGTGGATGGGTGTTTCTTCTTGGAGGAGGTGCTATTTCATGGGCATCCAAGAAGCAAACATGTATAACGGATTCAACTATGGCATCGGAATTCATTGCATTGGCATCTTGTTGCCAAGAAGCGGAATGGCTAAGGAATGTGTTGAGTGAGGTTGACTTGTGGCTCAAACCTATGTCACCTCTTGCTATTCATTGTGATAGTGCATCAACCATAGCTAAAGCTTATAGTGAAGTCTATAATGGCTAGTCAAGGCACATTGGAGTTAGACATAGCTATGTGCGTGAAATGATAAGGAATAGTTGTATAACTATTAATTTTGTTCGGTCTAGTTTGAACTTGGCGGATACGTTTACTAAACCGTTGTCAAGGGAACTAGTGAACAAAATGAACAAAGGGATGGGTCTAAAGCCTATTGATCAACCTTTAGCTAAGGAAAACTCAATTTGACTTCTAATACAACGTTAGATCTTAAATTCAATGAGGGTAGTATTTTTCTTAAAGGTTGGAAGCACTTGTGTTATTTACATCCCGAGGTTAGTGCTTGTTACTACAATGAAAAGAGGTTGAATTAAGTTTCTTAATTAGTCTTTGATAAGTGCTCAATCGTAGGAGCATGTGCGTAAAGATTTACCTATATAAGCTAGAGGTTTGACCGCTTCACCAAGTCTAAGGCTTGACTTGGAATGCTTATGAATGGATATGGACATCAAGGCGTCATAGGTGTCGGAGGTTAAGAACTAAGTTTATGCTTATGTGTATTAGTATCTTCAATGATTTGTGGTGGTTATATGATTCAAAGCTTTGTCTACCATTATGATCGAAAATATTGTAAAGTTACTTTAACTAAGTGGAGATTCAATAGTAAGATATTTCCATGATGCATGAGCATGTTTTGTTTGTGATTTATAGCAAGTTGAAAACTTTTCAACATTACCCTATAAATGGGAGAAGGATTGTTGGAACATTTATAGTGTAATGGGTTTTATCAGCTCATATGGTTCTATACTAGAAGAGGAGGAGGTCTAGTATGCTAAGATTAGAATGCGTAAAATCACGTGAAACAATCAAGAGAAACAGGAATGGCGTCACTGGTCGCGACCAGTACACTTTCGCGACTTGCGATCTGTATCGCGGGTCGCGACGTGTATTCTGACTTAGGGCGTGAAATTTTGCGTGGATGGTTTATAACCGTTGTGTTGTTTTCGTTATCTTTTTAATGGCGATTAAGGATTCTTAATCAGGGGATTAAAGGGAGTAACAACTCTAATCTATGAGAGAATATGATATATATGACCCTTGTCATTCTTATGAGGAAAAAGTGGAGAAAAAAAATCAGTTTTTCACATTCCAATAGACTTGCTTTGCTTGAGAGAAAACTTGCTATTCTCTCTCTAGTGTTCTTCACAAACTACAAACTCAAAGTTCTTGTTGATTCACATAGAAGATCATCTTGTGAGTTGTTTTCTCCACTGTATCTCATTAGTTATTTCGTGTTAACCCGGTGATCCTAGTGGGGCGAAATTAAACTAATAGGAAAGCGTAGTTTCCGTGCCTTGGAGTGGTATATCCGGTTCCCTTGTTTGATCACACTTCTAACATTTCACTACTCAAGAATACCCATTCTCTCTCCTCAAGTAAATTCCATCCGAAATTCAAGATAAAATTCAATAAAATTCTTCATATATGAATCAACAAAGTTCCATGAATTCAATAGAGTTTCTTACAAAATTTAACAATTCTTCATCAAAAAATCTGAAGTTCGATTTTATTTAAATTCAATTTCATGTTATAAGATTTTGTATTTCATGTTCTAAAATTTGTTATTTCATGTTCTGAACTTTGGAAATTCATGTTCTAAAACATTATTCCCCCTCTTTCCCTATCTTTATTTCCCCTTTCATGTATTCCATTTCACCTGAGCTTTCTGCAACCGCTCTTCAATTCAAACCAACATCTGAATTTTCTATGGTTTCTGGTCTTGAAGTTGATTTTTTTCAAGCAAACTTTCCAAATATAGAAGATAATTATGTTCAAAAATTCGAAGAATTTGGGATGAATTTGAACATGATAGACGAAATTGATGAAAGTTGGGGAGAGAACACGCTGGAAACTTGGAGAGATATAATCATGAAGGAAAAAAATTCGATATTTGTGTCTGATTTGTGTCATGTTCTCAAAAACGTACAACGTGTTCTAAAAAACATGCTACATGTTATTCTAAAAAGCATGCAGCATGGTCTAACTTGTACTTTGATAGGCTTGTCGTGCACCTAACAAAAACAAATAACGTAATTAATCCTCCTAATAATATAGTAGGGTAAGTCAGGATCGATCCCACAGAGAGAAAGTTGTTCAATGATTAGCCCTTAAATAATGTAGGACTAAAGGAGATTAATATCAATAATGATCGAATGAACTATACTAATTTATATATAAACAAAAGACTCTAGAGTTAAGTACACTCACTAGCATGAATTAGTACAATAATAATTTCTACTCTAAACTAATCAATTAAATGTCCACAAGGAAAAATACACCCTATAAAATACCATAAACCTCTCTTGAGTATATTTGGCTTCCCTAATATGCAATCAAGCCTACTCCCGTGGAATTATGTATATTAAAAGACATTAAACACAATACTCTAACTTCCTAAAAAAATTCATTCTACCTAGCTACTCCCATGGAGAATTTCATGTCCTTAATTGAAATAATCAAATCCATCGAAACCCAACTCCCATTATCATTAGGACCAAGAATGATAACAATTCTAATTATCCCTCATTTAGTATTGAAATTGCATAATCAATTAATCAAGAACAATCGAAACAACTAATTTTTAAGGATCTAAAAGAACAAATCACATATTAATCATGGCTAAGGTAATCCACTGTTATCAATCTCATTACCTACGCATCATCAATTTAGGCCGTCACGCCATTTGTCATCACCCATCAACGCCTCCCAGTATTCAACTGCCATGTGTCAATCCTTCTTTGCCCGTGCTGATGTGCCATTCAATTATGGCATTGCAAATCTCTTGCCAAATATTCAGCTCTTTGCTTTTATGCTAAACAAATCAATTGCAATCTCATTACATTTTTTGTTACTTTTTAAAACATTGCTTCATTTACGTATTCTAGTCAAATAAAATTAATTAATATTAATACTATTAATATTGGCAAACTTCTATTCTATAAATAATGCTCATGTACACAAGTTACACTTCATACCACAAATCTGCAAAAAATCCAAAGCCATCTTGTTCGGCTATTTTGCAATGAATCCCAATTATATTATTCGGATCACATGGTCATTTTCGTTGTATCTTGATTTCTCTTTCATCACTTCATCAATTTCTACTATTGTTTATTGAAGATAATTTTTTTAAAACAATGGAGATAAATTTTTGAAGTCATATATCTTGTGTTATCTTTCATCAGTGGATCATTTTCTACCATCATTAAATTTAAATTTATTTTTTGGTGCAAAAGAGGGGCAACGCTCCAATTGGGTTAGAGGTCATTTTATGAGAGACATTTTTTATATTTACTTCATAGGGGATAAAAAAAGTGTTTAAGTATGTTGCAATTATGTAATCCAAACAAAAAAAAGCAATGCACTTATATTAAATAATTTCAATTTATATAATGTTGCAAGTGCTTGATCGAAGTGTTTTACGATCGAGACTTATTTCACCTACTAGAAGCTCTTACATCTGTGTCCTTATTCTAGATGACGCATCTTTGTTTGTTTCTCCGAATAAATTACATTTTGTTACTAATACCGATTGGGCAAAAGAATGTGCATATTTATTTATGTAGGTGCGACATATTATAAATTTTTTATGTAATAAAAAATGTATGTTTTTTTTTATGAAAAGAAAATTTTATATATAGTTGATGGACTTACCAACAATCATTATTTTGTTATTTTTTGTGTAGGAAAGTAACAAATGAATGTTGGGAGACATAGAGGAGTTTCCCAAGCGTGTTGGATTTTTTTTTTTTTTTTGTAAAGAATAAGTTAAGATCACGACGAATCATTGATTTTATAGCATGTGAATTGATATTGTATTAGACAAGGCGGTGTGCAGCTATCATTGGCATTGTGTGAATTCTATTATTATAGTGATATTGAATATTAGATGTGCAATTACAAATGTTTGCATGTCAAATTATATATGATTAGTCAGCAAAACTGAGAACTACTTCAAAATGTATATTAAAAGTCATATATAACGAAACACTTAAGCCAACAATTTCAGATGAATATTTTGAATCAGCAACTTAAAATAGGAAATAAAATTTTAATTATGTATACATATATTTTTAAATTTGAATAATATTAATTAAACTAGAACAATGTCACATATATATTTATTACTTTTTACGATAACTAAGAATGGTATTATGGAAATGATTTTGTTTTTTCTTCAAAGATTACAATAATATTTACAAGCCTTTTTGTATTTGAAGAATATATGTTAATGGACCCTTTTTTAAAAAAATTAGTTACGTAATTGACTAATTACTCACTTAAGAGAAATCTTGATTATATATGTGATGATTATTTCTGATACTATGATCTTTTGACAATGCTAACAAATTTCCATAACTGGCTAGATTTCATCAATAGAGAATTAATTTGCATATATGATATAATCAATGTATTATTCATTGACCAAAAAGGAAATAATCAATAAGATAATACTATTTATGTACGTGAGTTTAGGGATCTAGGGTCTAACAAAGCAACATTTATTTTTGAAAATATAACTTTTTTTCAAAAATTCATTTATCGGGACAAAAGAAAAGAATGTTAGTGTGTGATCATGGGTCATTTGCAAAAAAAAAAAAAAAAAAAAAAAACTAAAATAAAACCCATTTTCATGCAATTTGATTTCTTCGCCACATAGATGGCACATCACTTAAACAATATTATTAGGGAGCTCTTTATATCTCAATAAGAGCAAAAATAGGCAACTATTAATTTAAATAAAGTTAATTGATGATTAGGTGATCACTTAAACAAATATGTATTACGAAAAAAAATATGATGAGACTTTTGCGACAGGTCATTGAAGATTATTAGTCTTGTGCTATCACTCCCTTAAATTGTACAATCAGCCATAATTTTGGGTGCAAGTAGTGGTGGTCTGGTGGGCGGTGGTCAGTGGGTGGTTTGATGCAGTGTAGCGGTAATGCAAGACAACAAGAGAGAAGGGTTGACTGGAAATGCGGAAAGGGGGAGCAGAAGTGGTTGCATGATTGAGTGTTAGTAGTGGTGCGAATTGTGACTTTATCTGACCTCTGAATGAAGCAATAGGCAAAACAAAAGCTTTCCAGTCAACTTTTTATAAAAAAAAGTTGGTCACATATTGCACCATGACATTACCTTACATCAGTCACTGAACGTACGGGTCATAAGCCATTTTTAAAATGTATCCTTAATACAAAATATGATTATAAAAGTTTTAAATCATGAGCAAATATTCATACCATGATTTTAGGAGAAACATCCTAAAATCTTAAATTTATAAACAAAAACTTTCCATGCGTTTTGAGGTTTTTTTTTGTTTCATTTAACCTTTAAGATGTTGTAACACACGATTTTTATACATCATGAAATATAATTTTACATTTTATATTTTTTCAGCTTTAAATGCATGGATTCTAATATTTATGGATTCAATAAATTTGGAATAAAAATAATATATAATTAATAAAACAATTCCCGTGCATTATGCACGAGTGCAAATCATATCTTCACAAAACCTCCCGACATTTTTACACGGGTTAAAAATTAGTAGAAGAAGAGAGTGTGATTATAAAAGAAAATAGAGAAAACATAATAAATTATAAAAGAAAACATGATTAACAAAAAATAAGAGAATAGAGAAGAATAAGAAATAAAATACTTGGATTGAATTATGATCTAGAGTGCGTAACTTGAATCAATACTTGAAGAACAAAGAGAAATTCTCCAAAGAAAACTAAAATATCACGTTTATAATATCAGAACCAGAAGAAGAAAGTGTGAGATACTTCACTAGAAGTGACTCCTCATATATATATATATATATAAGACTAAGTAAACTCATGAATATGACTAGGAAGTAAGATACAAGATAAGGAAAGTCAATTAAATCATTAAATTGGGTAGAATTACCTAATCCGCGTGTGCGTAGCACGCTTCAGCAAAATAGTGCGAACTTGCAGAACCCATATCTCTCCGAATATAACTCACCTTAGACCGTGCAACCTGTCATTGGAAAGCTCTGTAAGTCTACTTTCGAATTCCCAATTGGTATTATATGGACCCGAGTCCATGTACCTCTAACATGGACCCCCTTTCCCTCCCATATAACTACTATATTAATACCAAAGAATACCATAAAACCCAAAAAAAACTCCCAAAATCTCTGTCATTCATTTTTTCGCCCCTCAAATCCCCCAAAATCTCACTCATCTATTTTTACTCTCTCCTTAAAAACCCCAAAAGCTCCTTAAAACCATAAAAACGCCCTAGATTTTTCAAAAATATAGTAAAATACAACAAAATCAAAAGTAGAAAATAAGATTAATATCAACGAAATCTTCACATTCACAAGCACAAGTTCAACATTTAATCATATGAAAAACACACAACATGAAGAAAAAAACAAAAAAGGTAATTCGAAGTATCAAATTTCAAATTTATGAATATTTTCAACAAATATAGTTGCATTTGTATTTTTACTAAGAAATGTGCTTGAATATTGTAGTTCTCGCACTCTTACTAACAAAATTTGAAGTATAAAATGTGTTTGATTGGCTTGAATATTTACAAAATTGTTGAAAAATGAAGCAAATGTTCAATTTGATATTCTCAATTGTATATGAAAATATTTAACTTGACAAACTAAATATTCACTTTGTATATGGAAATGTTTAATTGCACATGTTAAGTTTAAAATGCATATATTCAACTTAACAAACAAAATATTCACTTTGTACATGAAAATATTCAACTGTATATATTTGCCTTGAATACTGTAAAATACTTAGACAATGAATCAAATGTTCTACTGACAACAACAAATATTGAACTTAAACCAATAAATGTTCAACTTAAGACATTAAATATTCAATTAAATATAGAAATGTTCAACTTAGTTGTTTGCTTGAATTTTGTAAGCCGAAGAAAATCTCCCAAAAAAACATTGAAAATTCAATTGAAGGAGATGGTTCGAGAAGGAAAGGAAAGCAAAGCCTCAGATTCAATTGTATTTGGAAATGTTCAATTGCATCTGTTTGATTGTACATGGAAATATTCAACTTAACAAATAAAATATTCACTTAGGGGGTGTAATTAGTTTGGGGTTTTTTAGGAAAGGGTAAGGGAAATAAATTAAATAGGTTAATTCCCTTACTTGTTTGTTAGAACATTTTAATCATTCCCTTTACCCTTCCCTTTCCTCCAAACTCCTCTACTTTCATTACCCACACCCCCAAGGTTTCACTTACCCTTTCCCCTTCTCTACTCTATGGACACTTTGACCAATGATTAACCACCACCTCGACCACTAGAACAACCACCCCAGCCACTAAACCACCAGACCAGCCACCAATCCACTACCCCTAGCCACTGACACCACCTCTCTACGCGACCCTCACCACCACCCACCCGCCAGAAACACCATCCTGCTGGAACCGCCAACCCCATGAAGGAAAATACCACAGCGCCACCTTATCCACATAAACCATCACATAAGCCACAAAAAAATACACGAACACTTCTTCAAAACCCATAATCTTTAAAACTAAAAAAAAAATCAAGAGTAAAGATGGATGAATATCTTTTCTTATGGCTTTAGATGGTCAAATTCGACCATAAAAACTCTAGATTTAGAGTTTTCATGGTTGAATTAGGCTTTTAAAACCTCAAATTTACTTTTAATGGTGGTGGAGAAGGAAAAGAAAGAAGGGGGTGGTAAGGGTGGTGTCAAGGTGGTGAGGGGCAGCGGTAAGGAGAGGGGGAGGCGGCTGGCGGTGAGGGGAAGGGGCGGAGGCCAGCGGTGAGGGGAGGCAGTAGAGACCGACGGTCAGGGAGGCCAGCTGTACTTGAGAGAAAGAGGGGGGTAGAATATAGTGGAGAAGGGGAAGAGAAGTTTTTCAATCCAAACATTTTTAATCAAAGGGTTTTCCTTTCCTTTCTCCTTGTTTCTCTTTCTTAAAAGTTAAAACCAAACGGCCCCTTAATATAAAGAAATGTTTAGCTGTATTTGTTTAGCTTAAAAATGCATATATTCACTTACACAACTTTACTCGCTTAGCAATTATTCGACTTAACAAACAAAATATACACTTTGTATATGAAAATGTTTAGTTGTATCTATTCAGCTTAAAGATGCAAATATTCACTTGCACACATTTACTTAATTTCTCAGCAAATATTCAACTTTACAAAGTAAATATTGACTTTATATGGATTGTTCAACTCCATCTCTTCAGTTTAAAATGCAAATATTCAGTTCGACAAACAAAGTATTCACTTTGTATATGAAGATATTTGCAAATGTTCAAATATTGGCACAAAATATTCGAACTGAAAAGCCAAAAGTTCAAATGCAAGTTCCAATGTTCATTGAGTAATACATGATTCACAAATGTTCACATTTATAACTACATATTCAAATGTTAACATCAAATATTGACATAAAAATATTCAAACTCAAAAAATAAATGTTTAAATGCAAAAGTTTTAATGTTCATGTAGTAAAATAGAATTCACAAATGTAAACATTTATAAACTAAATATCTAAATGTTAACATCAAATGTTCAGTGTGAAATGTTAAATATTCACTTGTTTCTAGAATTGTTCAACAATATAGACCATTAAATGTTTAGTTGAGTTCCTCTACCAAAAAATCGAAGAGGAAAATTACTCATCTACTTTTCAATCATGAAGATAAAGTTAATCAAACTTGTTGATATCGAACACATATTATCTCAAAGATTCACAAAACCATATCATTTATCTTTCATCACCAGATTTCACTTTCCTCCCAAATTGATCATTTTCTCTCTCCTAGGGTTGATCTAACTCGCCACTGGCGGAGCTAGGGACGTCAATTCCTCCGCCGCCAGTGATGCAAATATTTACACGGTGCACGTCAATTCCTTCCCGCCAGTGATGCAAACGTTTACACGGTGCTGCAACTATCGTCGCAGCAGCAGAAGTCGAGGCGCCACTTGAGGAGATGCCGAGGAAGTTGATGCAACTCCATTCTAAGACTTATAGTGGATGTAGTGGTGGTGGTGCGTGTGGGGAGGTGTTTAGAGAGGATGGAGGAGGTGGTGGTTGGGAAGGAAGATGTTCGCATAGTTGGTGCCGAAGTGTGTCAGGTTGGACTTGGTGGAGGTGGTGGTGGTTGAACATTTCCATATACAAAGTGAATATTTAGAGGGGGTCCATGTAAGAGGTACATGGACCCGAATCCATGTAATAATTTATGCAGCGCTGGAATTAATCAATTATCAATATTTGTGTCAAAAATTATGGACAAAAGAGTAAACATGACTCAATTTTCAAAGTTCTTTCATTAAATTCCAACTTCGTTTTGGCTCCAATTGCTCTTAATACTCAAGTTTATCCAATCATACTCTAATTATGTTTTCAATACCTTAAATTTATCAAAGAAAATCGAAAACGCGCAAAAGGAGTAATATTTCACAACTTAAATAATTACTCCCTCCGTCCCAGAAAGATCTGAACACTTGTTAGGACACGTATTTTAAGTGATAAGTTGTAGTGTGGTTATCAAATGTTATTTATTTAAAAAGTAGATGTGATAGGAGTTGGTGGGGGTATTTTTTACTTAGAGGAGAGACAAAGTTGGGTAACTTTTTATTGATAAAAGGCAGAGTGTGCGCCAAAGGAGTATAAAAGAAATAATATATTAATAGTGGACCATGCCAAAAATGGAAGTGTTCAAACTAATTTGGGATAAATAATAAAGGAAGTGTTCAGATTATTCTGGGACTGAGGGAGTATATGCACTTATGAACTATAATGCACCTAAATGGTCCTAAAATACAACCAAAATGCACCTAAAAACTATATGAAAACATGATACATATATTATACCTTGTATAAGATAAGTCCAGTTATTTATAATACACCCATTAATGACGCGTGTGTCCACTCTCAAATGTTAGATCTCGCATAATTCAATGGCTTAGCTTAGATCTATGCTCATATATAAAATGGTAATCACATAAGAACTTATTCTCGCCGAATTCCTCCCTTACACAAACACACACACACACACACACACACACACACACCTTATTTAATTTGGAGTCTTTTGGAAAGAAATAAATTCTAATTTTTCAACCATGAAAGTTAGAACACCCATATAATAAAGTGCTCGGTTTGCGCATCATGAATGACGCGCTCGCACTAAAGTTGATTTTAATCAAAATTCTAGATCTCCCTTTTAGGGGCCACAACCCACTTTCTTTTGCCCTTTACCATCCACAATCCTAGTTGCTTGGCAGCGGCCTCCTATAAACTCTTTAACTAAAATTTGATGGTTCCTTTAAATATTCTTAAGCTACATCAGGAATTATCATTCGCAATGACCCATCCATGCTCGCGCTTTCAACATTTGTGCTACTTCAGCATTCATTGTCTAAGCTTTTGCTCTACAACAATGATTATTCCTAGCGATCCAGCACATCATTAAAAATATCGTCCTTGAAGTTGATAACCTTCTAGTCATCAATGGAGTCAAAGTTATTTGGGCTCCTTCATGAGAAATAGCTAATATCACAAAGGATATCAACCACCTACTAGTGAATAAGTTCAATAGTTGGAAACTCACCTATATATTCAGAGAAGCAGATCGAGCGGCCGTTTATAGGTTGAGTCGAAGAGTCCCTCCCCTGGCTTCTTTACTGTGAAGTCTATATCATTTAGGACTTTAATATTTATCAGCCTTGTTCCATTTATTTCTAATAAATAATAATTGCATTTTCTTTTCATTTTCATTGGCCTTCCATCATTTCATTTATGCTTCGAATTCGATGACGAAACCCAAATCAAATTGTATCTAATGACCTTGATTAATAAAATAAAAAATACAAAATAAATATAAACAAAAAAATGGACATACTTTGGATTAAGAGTTATATCCCTTTTCCCTCCATCATTCCAAAACGCTATCATCCATAAACCATCTCCATGCAACCAAAATTTGAAAATCCGTTAACAAAATATCCCTTCAAAATCAAAATCCACATATAGCCTTCAAGCCTTCCAATACCCTAAAACCATAAAACTTGAGTGCAAGCCTAAGTACATAAAAAGTCAATGTCAGGCAACAATAAAAAAAGTGAAAAAAAAAAAAAATCAAAGTGCGAAAAAAATCAAAAGCAAAATAAAACACACAAAGCAATTGCAAAAGCAAAAAAAAAAAAAAAAAAAAAAAAGAAAAAAGCCAAAGGCAAAGAAAAGAGTCAAGCTAGGGGGCTTGCACACAAGTTCTACCCCTCATTCCAAAATCCTTCAAGCCTGTAACCATGATCTTTAACTTAGCCTATCCAATTGAACCTTCATCAAAACCTCAAGGCTCAAACCTTTCAACCTTTCATCAACCTTAACTCCTTCTTTAAGGTATGTCCAAACACGCTAGGTTGAAAACGCAAAAGAGCGGCCTAGGAAAAAGTTAGTGCACAAAAAATAAACAAGAAATCAGATCAAGAACCACGAGTGGTCTGATTCCGCAAGGATACGTAAGAAACCTCATCTCGATGTCCGATCGCTTCAATTAAATCCAAACTCTCCTTGTTCTTGAAGGACACTCCGATGATTCCACGATCTATGGCGATACTTGACGTTGCCTGTATCAACTTCCCAAAGAAGAATCCCCAATGAAGAACGTTGAGTGCTTAATAGAGATCAAGTACATTCCAATTTGGGCTTAAAATGCCTAATTCAAGACAAGCTTACCCAAAACGGAGGTTCATATATATGAGGGGGTTCCTCCAAATCAAACTTTCTAAAAGTTGTAATCTGCAGATCTTACTTGCAGACCCCGATTCATTACCACAACAGTTTTCGAAAATCATCCTATCCAGACCTAATAATATTGCATAACCTTGACCTTGCATTACATTTCTTTTTCCTAGCCTTGCATAACCTTGACCTTGTATTGACGTTTCATCTCTCTTAACTTTGCATAACCTTAATCCTTGCATAGCGTCTCACGCGTCCTTAGAGAGTAGGAAAACCCAAAGTAGGAGGCCACCATGTAGATTTTCCCAATAAAGAAACGTTGCAATTAATATGAAACAGAAGATTTGGAAAGATATCAATAGTTGAATATAATTTCTAAAAAGTATCTTCTATGTTGTAACGTTAACTACAAATCAAATATTATGAAATTTTGAAAAATAGAAGTACAATTTGTAAATATAAATTTCATCAAAATACGACATTATCACATCTTCAAAATATCCATCCCGTAAATATATTTCTACTACCTTATCTTTCCTATATTCTATACAAATTAGCATCTTAAAATTAAAAAGAAAATCCCAAGTCGTATAACTTATTGTCATAATAACATAGATGGGAGAAGTGAAAAAAAACAAAATTTTAATAGGAAGTGACATGTGGTTTCTTGGTGTAACTTCTAGTAGTATAATATGGACTCTGATCTAAACATTATATGACTTTACACAAGATATCATCAAATACGAAAAATAAACATTAGATGTAATTAAGTATACCTTAAATAATATTAAAACTGAAACATGTAGAGAAAATTAAAGTCATGCATAAGTGGGAAGTGGCCAATGGGTGGCCTGATGTGGTGCAATGGTGGTGTAAGCAATGACAAGAGAGAGAAAGATGAGTGAGACTGCCGGAAGCAGGACCGGAAGCAAGTTTATGGCTGAATGACAATAGTGGTGCGAATTAAAAATAAAATGATGGTTGATGTAACACCCCGTAATTTTACTCCTACTCTTTCGCAAATATTTTCCCTAAAACTAATATTTTCTCTTAAGTAACGGTTTTTGATTAAATAATTAATTAGGTACCGAAATATTTTTATTATTTGATGTGCTTATCATGCGAATTATATTTATATTTATAATATGATTTATTAATATTATTTTTCGTAATTAATTATTTTTAAGTTTAGGCGCGAATTAGGAATTTATCGTTTTATCGCTTAACAAACCTTTTATAATTTAGATTATTGATGAAAGGGGTCTGAAATTTTGGTGGGCATGTGCATCATGGCAGCCGGCCATATGGTTAGGAAAGAGGAGTTTTCTTCCTTTGGTTGTTGTCTTTTCATCTTCTTTAACCTCCATAACCCCCTCGTTAAACCATCATTTAACATCTCTTAATCATCTCTTTTAATCACCAATAATTTTGATTTAATATCATAAAGTTCTTGCTGCCATTCTTCTTCATTTCACACGGCCAATACACATTCTCTCTAATTTTTCTACTTCTCAATTGTTCTCATAAAATCGTTCTTGTTATTCTCTATTTCTCTCACTTATGTAATTATCGTTCGTGGTGCTTTTGGGGTATTTGAAGAGGACTTGGATCGTGATCATAGCTCTTGAATCACTTGTTATGCTCAGCTGTCATCCTGATGTTCTAGTTAACAAGAAGTTATCTTAGAACGGTAGGAGTAGTTTTAGTAATAGATTAATTCGTTAGGAAAATTATTTTAATAATATTTTTACATGAAAAATATTGATGGAAAATTGTGTAAATGTTCATTTTGTGTGCCGTATATATATTATGTATAGTAGGATAATTTTTTCTTGAGAATTCTTATTTAAATAATTAAATTTGTTTTATATGTGTTTATGGAAAGTTTATTAAATAATTAGTGTGTTAGATTGATAATTACCGAAATTATTTTTACTGAGGTAGATTAAATGCGTAATATGTATGTTTTGTCTTAAAATATTATTTGATTATTTTTTTCGTGTTTAATTAATTAAATTCTGTATTTTTGCATTTTTGTGGTTATTGGTAAATAATTTGTGATTAATGTAAAAGAGGTCCGAAAATTTTATTTTTCTGTATAAATAGATGAACCCTGAATCTATGTATGTTGTGTGAAAATTCGGTGATTTTATACAAATATTTTAATTTATAAGTATTCTATTTGCTTTATTGAGTAATCTGGAAATTTTTGTTAAAATTACTTTTAAAGTCCGAAAATACAAAAATAAAATTATGCCTGTGACCATAAGACCATGGAGGTGTTGTGTAATTGTTTTTAAGAATTTAGGGGGTGATTTAAATTATTAAATGATTTTTAGTGTTGAATTTGCTAAAGGATTAAGTTTTTTTATTTAATTGTTATGTGAATAATAATCTGGTTTAAGTCAGACCTTTTGCATTCTTAAAATGGTTGAATGAATTATTTTGGTTTCTTAATAATTTTATCATTAACTTGGGATTAGTTTAACGTAATAAAATGATTAATTGTGTATGTTATTATGGGTTAATGAATTTTGGGTTAATTCTGGTTAATCTGGAACTATTTGTCCACTAGCGTCAGACGCACGAGATGCGCTAGACACTGGCGCCTGTGCATTAGACGCACAAGAGCTGTGCCGAGCGCATGCTTATGCGCTGAGCGCACGTTCTTTTGGTCTACTGCTTGTTGTGCGTATTCTTTTGTAGGATTTTCAAACGTATTCGAATGTATGCATAACGTATACGACTGCTGATGGCTATCACTGTTTGGGAATTGATTAGTTTGATGCTACTTAGAGTTGTATATCTCTTTGTGTTACTACTTGTGCTTTAAAGCTTGTATGTTTAATCTTTTTGAGAAAGTGTGGAAGAATTTGAAGAGATCTTGATGTCTGTTTATGATTTTGGGTGTAAGGCCGTGTGGGCATCCCTTTGATGAACATTTTTGAGATGAAACGATATTTTATATGATGTTAATGATATTTTATTTGAGAAAGGATATCTGATGGGATAGAAGTAGTTCTCGGTGAAGAACATGCCAACCACCTAGGTTGCGATCTAGGGGTATTAATTAGCTTAATTGTTGTCATCCGAGAGGACAGGGAGTGCTACGTGTACTTCCCTGCATGTAATCCCCCGTAATTTTATGAATTTTATAAATATATTTTAATATATAGTTATTTATATTTTAATATATTTTAACATTTTAATGATTTATTTCTTCAAAGGTTGACTATTTGAAAGTCAAAGGAATTATTTTAATAATTTATTCAAGTCAAATATTTTATTAAAGTCATGCTTTGAAAGTACTTGAAATGTTTGAAATACTTATTGGATTTGGAAAAGGATTTTAAGTGGGTGTGAGGAGCCCAAACACTCTTAGATTTGGAAATGGATTTATAATCCTAGCCCATTTACCTTTTTCCTAAGCCCACAAAGGGGAAACTATAAAAACCCCATAAACCCCAAATTTTTCCCACAACTTTTATTTTCTCTCTCCTCCTTCCTCCCACCCTTTTCGCCTTTCTCTCTCTCCTTGTGTTTTTTCTTTTCACCCGGTTTTCTCTCTCTTCGGCACTCCTCCTCTTCTTCCGGTTTCTTCTCCGGCCACCACAACTCGCCGGCGACACCAGCCGCCAGTCGCCGCCGCCGCCTCCTGCTACTCTTCCAGTTTCTTCTCCGGCCACCACAACTCGCCGGCGACACCAACCGCCAGTTGCTGTCGCCGCCGCCTGCTGGTTTTCCTTGGCCGGCGCGTGCCTTCTTCTTTGCTTTCTTGTTTTGGTTTGTTTCTTTTCTTCCTCCTCAAGTTTTATTCAAAGATTGTATTTTTAGGTTTTGTTTTAATTAGTTTATGTTTAAAAGTTATAAGTTGATGATTTATTATTGTATCTAAGTTATATAATTTGTGTATTGATAAAATAAATTTCAGATTTGCATATTTGGGTTTAAAGTAGATTTTAATTATCAAAGCATGGATTATTAGGGTTTTGAAAGTTAGAAAAACCTAGTAGTTTATTATAAGTTATGAAAGTTATTGCTTTTATGTTTCTAAGCATGTTTTAATATGTTTTAAGGGAGTTTTAATTCATGTTATATTGCTGGAAATTTAAAGGAAGAATTTTTAAGGTATTTTATGATGGATTTTAACCACTAGTGTAGTGAGAATTATGCAAGGAGGTTTAATAACCAAGTTTTATTATTGGGAAAGGTTTTAAACATGTTTAAGAGGGTTTTAAAGTATTTTATTATTGCTGTAAATTCATGAAGGTTTGATTATGAATTTATATTATTTATTTTAGGCGGAGAATTCTCTCTAGGCGACTTTTAAGTTGGTTAAAGTGGCATCCCAGTTTGTCTACACAAGGTGTGTACATACCTATGTGTTGATTGAGATAGTATCATGATTTTAGGAAGGAGAATTATGTAGTATCATGTATAGGAACTATGTTGAGTTCATATATGATATTTATTATGTTGGATTTTGCATGTTTTATGCTATTGTGTAAACATGTTGATTATGAGATTTATATCATGTTTGTATGGAAGATTGATGCAAGCATGTTGGTTGGGAACTTTATTTTATTAATTCACATGGGGGAATTAATATATTTATTAGTATTGGATCATGATTGATCATTGTTCCCTTTTTAGTATTTCACTGCTTTATAAGGACCGAGGGCCTTATTTGGTAAGTTGATATTTTCTACCTAGCTAGGAAAGGTAATTTGGTTGTTGGCTAGGTTCAACAAATAAGAATAATTGGATTAAAGTTGAAAGTAATCTTGGATTGTTAAGTTGTGTGCTCACTTATCTAATCCTAAGATAAAAATGGAAGTTTGTAATTGTTGATTGATTGTGATGTTTGTTGTACTTGTGAGTCATAACAAGTAATAACTGGTAAATCATGTAAAGAGTGGAACTGGATAGCAATAGCTTTGGCTTTTCAGCCGATTGACATCGTTCCTATTTTTATTTCAAAGGTTCCTCACGTTGTTCATGGGAATACGAGTCGCCCCGTATTTCATCTTCCAAAGTGTTGGACAATTAGGGAGTTAGGGTACATGGTGAGCGGGCCATGGCTTTTTCCGGGCCCCCCCCCCCCACCCCCCACCCCCCAACCCCAGGATTGATCATCGTGTCCTATTTTTATTTCAAAGGTTCCTCGATATCGTTGTTCACCCAAAAAAAAAAAAAACGGGAAAAATAAAAAAAGGAGTTTAACGCGCCCGTATTTCATCTTCCAAAGGTGATGGTAGGATTTCCATGGAAGTTTTAAGTTAGACAACTCGGTCCATTGACTATTCCATTTAAAGTAATTAAAAAAATAAATTACAATAAATCCATATAAAGTAATAAGAAAGTTGTTAAAATTTAGTTCTGTTAAAGTTGTCTGTAAGTTATTATACTATTATTTATTCCTGCCTACTATTTATTAGTATCATGTTAGGATTATTTACTTGTTTAGTATGTAGTACTCAGCTTTGCTGATTAAGTGCTTTTATTGTGTATGTTGATTATGGCTTTGCTTTATTGATCCTGTGATGACCCATTTTGGTGAGCAGTCTCTAGGGATCAATAGTGCATTGTCTATCTACAGGTTTGAAGATGATGCATCATTGGGATCGGGATTATGGAGAGCTTGTGTAGTTTATTTACAATACTTTTGAGTTATTCTTTTTATAGTTGGTTTGATTTGGTTTTAAGGTTGACTTTGGTTTTGTTGGTTGGTTTTGGAGTTGACTTTATTGTTGACTAAGTTTTATTTTATAAACTTTATTACTATTGTTTGCTGCTGCAAAATTCTAAATAAGTCGATACGTTTTCACACGGGCGATAATACTTTGATAATTCTCTATGTTTTATATTAAAAGGTATTTTATAAAAGAGAGAATTGTCGGGGTGTTAAAAAGTGGTATCTGAGAGCTTTAGGTTTTTATTGGCCTTTCGTGCCAACTTTAAGTCTTTAGGCGCCTAACTAGCTAGTTACTTAAAAATGAATTTCTTAGAATTGAGCTCCTACTTATTCATGGTATTTAAATTACCTTCGAAAAGTTTTTTTTTTTCAATATTCTAACATTATTTCGATTCGAATTTATTTTTTTTTAAAGGGGGTCCGACATTTTTTTTAAGAGGTCCCTTTTTTTTCTGTATTATGTTCGAAATTTTCGAACCATATTTTTCGGTTCTTTCCAAAATTCGAAAAAAATTATTTAAATTATTTTCAGTACTCTAGTTTATTTTATTATTTTGTGAGAGATGGGTAGTATAGGAAGGGCATATAGGATAGAAATATTATATGTCTGCATTAAATAGTTAGTTCAACATGATTATATTTTTCTTCCCTGCTAACTGTTTATGTTTATTCCTATGCTTTATGTTGTTGGTTATTCTTGCTTATTGTTTATTGTTGGAATTATACGTTAAGTGAGAGTACTGATTACTTATAGAAGTTAAATTTATTGTTATAGATTCCTAGCCATGTCTGAAAGAGAAGATACTAGAGTAGGGAGCTATTACAACCATATAGTGCTGAGTGATGATGAGAGTGATGGAGGTTATGAGTCTGATGATGATAACTATACCGAACTAGAGTTCATTATGCGTAATGTATTAAGAGCAGGCATGCCTGATAGTGATGATGAGATTCTTCATGAGTTTGACCGTGCTAGAGGACAGACCAGGAATGATATCTACCATGCTTCTTTCAGACATAAGACTGATTCTGAGCCAGAGGAGGACAAGCCTCAACCTAAACAGAGATCTACGAGATTTAGAAGATATGTTTATTATAATACTGAGGACATTGATGAATTTGTAGATGAGCTTTTCACTCCAGAAAACTACAGGGAATCAAAGGATAAGACTGATGATGTTTCACCTTAGATTATTTACTATTTCATTTATGCTTTAAAGAATAATGTTGGATAATTCGTCCAGCAGTGGTTTAAATTTATTTCATAGTACCTTTATTTTATTTTACCAAAAGTACAGTATTATGGTTTAGAAAAATTGTTATCAACATCTTTTGAGGAATAAAAGTTGAATATTTAGTTATCCAATTTATTTTGGGCACGCGAATGAGAATTTTTTTATTTATTTGTTATGATAAAATTTTTATTCATGATTCCTAAACTGTATGTTCTTGATGTGAATATTCTTCATGGATGATTGATGATGATTATTTTATAATATTGTTGTAATTTCATGAGAAATTGTTTGTTGATGCGATCTTTATGGTCAAATCAAATGTTGCCTTCATAGGGAATGACATGTAAATATGTATCGAACCTAAAGTAGAGTTTGTTAATTTCAGGTCACGCACTAGAATGGCAAACAACAATAACGATTTAGCTACTGCTATCCGCCTTTTGGCGGAGAAATTGTCTCAGGAGAGAGCTGAGCATCCTGATTCTGCTGAGGACATGTTTGAAAGGCTAGCCTAAGTTAAACCACCATACTTTAAGGGGCAAGCTGATCCTACCTTCTTAGAGAACTAGATTAGGAAGTTTGAGAAAATCTTTGGGGCTGTTAACTGTCCTAAGAATATGAGAGTAGGTCAGGCTGTGCTGAACATAAAGGATGAGGCTGATTTGTGGTGGAGAGAAAATGGGGCTAGACTGAGTGCTATTGAGGGATTCAATTGGGATTCTTTTGTTACTGCCTTGAGAGGGAAGTTTTACCCTACTTTTATGAGGAGGCAGAAACATTAAGAGTTAATCAACCTGAGGATGGGGAGTATGACCATTTCTGAGTACTATAGCAAATTCATAGCACTGTCGAGGTTTGTACCTGAGGTAACTGAGGAATTAAAGGCTCAAAGGTTTGAGCAAGGTTTGACTGATGAAATCCAGCTAGGGTTAGGTGGTTAAAGTTTTTCATCCCTAGATATTGTGTATGGGAGAGCCACCCACATTTATGGTCTTCAGTCGAGGCGTGATAAGAAAAATGCTGTAGTGGGTGAGAAAACAAAGGCTTTCAATGCTAGGGGAAATTAAGGGAATTTCAAGAAGAGTAGAAATGTGAATGGGAATTTCCAAGGGAGGAATAATCAGGTCTACAATAATAAGGGTCAATCTGAGAGAGTGTACCACTGTAAGAAGTGGAATAATAACCATCTAGGTAGAGACTGCAAGGGAGAGCCATTGGCCTGTAACTACTGCCAGAAGAAGGGCCATAGGGAGTATGAGTGCTTTGCTAAGCAAAAGAAAGAGCAAAATGGCAATGGGAGTGGTAACCAAGTGAGATCTGGATTTAACTAGTCGGGAAATCAGGGTTCGAAGCCTATAGGGGCACAGAACAACCAAGGGAGCTACAATAAGCCTGCTAGTGAGAGCAACAACAAGAACAAGACTCCGGGTAAACTGTTCGTGATGAGTCGCAATGAAGCTGAACGATCAGCCGACGTAGTGTCTGGTACTTTTTCTATTAACTCCGTGCTAGTTAAAGCATTATTTGATTCCGGGGCGACTTATTCTTTTGTTTCGTCGTCTGTTATTAAAAGTCTGGGGTTAGTAGATTTTGAGCTGATTGATTTACCTGTTAGTATACCTACTGGTGAGACCATAAGGTGTACCAAGTTGTTTAAAAATATGCCTTTGAAGATAAGATGTTGTGTTTTCCCTTCTGATTTGATAGAGTTTAATTTGGGAGACCTAGATGTAATTCTGGGGATGGATTCGCTAAGTTTATACAAGGCCAAAATATAATGTGAAGTTCAAAAAGTAGTTTTTAGAAACCCTTTGGGGAAGTTGACCTCGTATAGACGTTTTGGGAAGCCCAAGAACTTCGGGGTTATTTCCGCGATGCAAGTGAAGAAGGGGTGTGAGCTGTTTTTCTGTAGTGTGCAGGATGTTAGTAAAGAAGTTGGGGTAAATATTGAGGATGTTCCAATCGTGAATGAGTTTATGGATGTGTTTCCGAATGAGATTTCGGGTATGCCGCCTGCTAGAGCTGTTGAATTCACCATTGACTTAGTTCCTGGAACTGCACCTATATCTAAAGCACCCTATAGAATGGCACCTTCGGAGATGAGTGAATTAAAGACACAGTTGCAAGAGCTGTTCGATAAGGATTATGTTCGGCCTAGTGCATCACCTTGGGGAGCTCCCGTGTTGTTTGTTAAGAAGAAAGATGGGAGTATGAGGTTGTATATCGATTATAGGGAATTGAATAATGTAACCATTAAAAAAATATCCTTTGCCTTGGATAGATGACCTATTCGATCAATTGAATGAAGTGAGTGTGTTCTCGAAGATTGATTTACGTTCGGGTATCACCAGTTGAGGGTAGCTGATAAGGATATACCTAAGACTGCATTTAGGACTCGTTATGGCCAATATGAGTTCACTATAATACCTTTTGGGTTAACCAATGCACCTGCCATATTTATGGACTTGATGAATAGGATTTTCCATGAGTTCTTAGATAAGTTCGTTGTTGTATTCATTGATGAAATTCTGATCTATTCGAAGAATGAAAAAGAGCATGATGAGCACTTGAGGATTATATTGAAGACGCTTACGAATAATCAGTTGTATGCCAAGTTCTATAAGTGTAAGTTCCATTTGGAGAAAGTAGCATTTTCGGGTCACTATGTGTCTAAGGAATGAGTATTTGTAGATCCTGCTAAGATTCAAGTTGTGAGTGAGTGGCCAACTCCAAAGAATGTGTCTGATATTCGAAGTTTCCTAGGTCTAGCTGGCTATTATAGAAGATTTGTGAGAGATTTCTCGAAGATAGCGAGGCCAATGACCAATTTGATGAAAAAGGAGTCAAAATTCGAGTGGAGTGAGAAGTGTGAGGAAGCTTTTCAGATTTTCAAAGAACGTTTGACCTCCGCACCTGTTTTGACCCTGCCTGATGGGAACGAGAGATTCGAGGTATATAGTGATGCTTCAAAGAATGGTTTGGGATGTGTGTTGCAGCAGAATGGGAAAGTGATCGCGTATGCGTCGCGTCAGTTGAAACCTTATGAGGCTAATTACCCTACCCATGATCTAGAGTTAGCTGCTATTGTGTTTGCCATGAAGATTTGGAGACATTACCTTTATGGGGCAACCTGTAAGATCTTTACTGACCATAAAAGTTTGAAGTATATTTTCACCCAAAAAGACCTCAATATGAGGCAGAGAAGATGGTTAGAGTTGATAAAGGATTATAATCTAGACATCCAATATCATGAGGGGAAAGCAAATGTAGTTGCTGATGCGCTGAGTAGGAAGTCGAGTCATAGCATAAATGCCTTGGTAGTCCCTGAGGAGTTGTGTCGAGATATGCAAAGACTTAGCCTAGAAATCTTGAATCCTGGGGAGATTGAGGCAAGATTGAGTGCTTTATCATTGGGGTTGTCAATTTTCGACGAGATCAAAGAGGGTCAAGTTGGGGATGAGCACCTAGAGAAGATTAAGGAAAAGATGGGCCAAGGAAAGGAAGTTGATTTTAAGATCCATGATGATGGTAGTCTGAGGTTCAAGGGGAGGCGGTGTGTACCACAAAAATGTAATGAGTTTAAGAGACGCCTTATGGATGAGGGCCATAATACACCGTATTCTGTGCACCCTGGGGGTGATAAGCTGTATAAGGACCTTAAGCAGATCTATTGGTGGCCAAACATGAAGCGTGAGGTTGCCGAGTTCGTGTCTAAGTGTCTAACCTGTCAGAAAGTTAAGATAGATCATAAGCGACCCATGGGGAAAGTTTAATCCTTAGAGGTTCCAGGATGGAAGTGGGATTCCATTTCAATGGATTTTGTGACTGCTTTGCCTAGAACAAGGAATGGCAATGATGCTATTTGGGTTATTGTGGACAGTCTAACGAAGTCGGCCATGTTCATTCCAATTAAAGAGACATGGAAAAAGAAGCAACTTGCGAAGACTTATGTTAAGCATGTAGTGAGATTGTATGGGGTCCCAACCGATATTATTGCAGATCGTGATTCGAGATTCCTCTCGAAATTTTGGCAAAAGGTCCAGTTAAATCTTGGGACAACATTGAAAATGAGTACTGCCTTTCACCCCGCGACTGATGGTTAGACTGAGAGAACTAACCAAACAATGGAGGAGATGTTGAGAGCCTGTGCTATTGACTTTCAGGGTAGTTAGGAAGACCAATTAAATTTGATTGAGTTTTCATACAACAATAGTTATCATGCGAGTATTAAGATGGCACCTTTTGAGGCGTTATATGGAAGAAAGTGTAGAAGTCTCATTTGTTGGAATAATTTTAGTGAGAGTATAGTATTGGGGACAGAGTTCATTGAGGAGACTGTCAAGAATGTGAAGTTGATTCAGGCTAGACTTCAAGCTGCTCAAGATAGGCAAAAGAGTTTTGCGATTTGAAGCGAAGAGAAGATGAGTTCGAAGTGGGCGATAAAGCGTTTCTGAAAGTATCACCAACTAAGTGTGTAATGAGATTTGGGAAAAAGGGCAAATTAAGTGCCAAATATGTAGGTCCATATGAGATTCTGCAAAGAATTGGGAAGGTAGCTTATAGGCTGGCTTTACCAATGGAGTTCGAGAAGATGCACGATGTGTTTCACATTTCTCAACTCAAGCGTTATATCCCTGATAAACGTCATGTCTTGGAGCCTGAGAGGATCCAGATTGATAGTAGCCTGACATATGAGGAAAGGCATGTGAAAATTCTTGATAAGAATGTGCGTAGTACACGGAATATGGATGTCAATATCGTGAAAGTGTTTTGGTCAAACCATGAGTCCGAAGAGACGACGTGGGAAGCTGAAATGAAGAAGAACACTAGGGGAAAAAAAAAAGGAAGGGCTGCGCAAGAAGGGCTGCGGTTAGACTTCAAACGCAGCCCTTCATGGAGTATGAAGGGCTGCGGTTTTAAGGCTAACCGCAGCCCTTTATGTGAAGGGTTGCGGTTACCCTAGAAACCGCAGCCCTTCATACACGAAGGGCTGCGTTTTCTAGGATAAGCGCAGCCCTTCCTATCCCATTTCAACCTTTGAGTTTTGCGCGCAACACACAGTAGCACTCACTCGCAAATTTCCCTCGCACACTCAGCTCACCCCTCTCCTTCTCCCTCACACTCACTCGCACACTCACTCCTCTCCCTCACACTAACTCGCAATGCCATCACCGGAGCACCGACACATCGCCGGAGCGTCGTCCCATCGCCGGTGCACACTTCTTCTTCTCTTCTCTCAGCGTTGCCTGAGTTCCTTCTTCTTCTTCTCCTCTCTCAGCGCGCCTTGACGCCACCACCACCACCACTACTGCATTGTCGGTAATTCCCCTCTCACTCTCTCTCCTCTTTGTTTTTTTTAATTTCTCTTCTATTTTGTGTTGTAAAAACCGATTGTAGGGGGGGGGGGGGAGGGGCTTGTGGAGGGTGGGTAGGGGGTGGGGGGGTCTTGAAGGCGGGGATGGGGGATGGCTAGGGAGGCCGGGCATGGGGTGGGGGAGGGCGGGGGATCTTTGGAAAGGGGTGGGGGAGGGCTGGGGAGGCGGGGGCATGGGGTGGGGAGAGGGCGGGGGATGCTGGAAATGGGGTGGGGGAGGGTCGGGGAGGCTGGGCATGGGGTGGGGGGGGGCGGGGGATCTTTGGAAAGGGGGTGGGGGATGGTTGGGGAGGGTGGGCATGGGGTGGGGGAGGGGTCGGGGAGGCGGGGAGGCCGGGCATGGGGTGGGGGAGGGCGGGGGGATCTTTGGAAAGGGGGGGGGAGGGCTGGGGAGGCTAGGCATGGGGTGGGGGAGGCGGGGGATCTTTGGGCATGGGGTGGGGAGGGCGGGGGATCTTTGGGACGGGGGGGGGGAGGGGCTGGGGGAGGGTGGATAGGGGTGGGTGAGGCATTGTTGTGAAGGCATTGTTGTAAGTTGTAACACATGTTTGGTATCACTACTATCTTTCATTTTCTTTTTTGTTTTATAATGTAACTATGTAGATTTTTAGGCTTCGGAAACGAAAATTAAAGGTCATTTTACGCCTACATGGCAATGGAATGCTCTCCACATTTGTAACACTTCGTTGTGAAGGGCTGCGGTTAAACTTATCTATTGAAGGGCTGCTATGGAAAGGGCTGCTGGCCAAAAACGCAGCCCTTAGGGCTGTTTTGACCGCAGCCCTTCCTTGTTTTTTCACTAGTGGAAGTACCCAGATTTATTTCTTTAAGGGGGTAGAATGCGATAGAATTTCGAGCTTTTTACCTATTTTTATGGTATTTTTATGCATTTTTATGCTTATGTTGGTGATTTGCTCATGTTGGTGCAAAATAAATAGATTCTCCGCATAAGAAAAGGTGTTCATGAGTAACACAAGTGATTTGAAGTTGGCAAAAGAGTGCACATGAGTGGCACAAGTATTTCTCCAATAGGAGTTGAGTTGAAAAACTTTAGAAAATGTGTGAGTTTTCGTGTCAAGTTTCAGGACGAAACTTCTTTTAAGAGGGGTAGATTGTAATCCCCCGTAATTTTATGAATTTTATAAATATATTTTAATATATAGTTATTTATATTTTAATATAATTTAGCATTTTAATGATTTATTTCTTCAAAGGTTGACTATTTGAAAGTCAAAGGAATTACTTTAATAATTTATTCAAGTCAAATATTTTATTAAAGTCATGCTTTGAAAGTACTTGAAATGTTTGAAATATTTATTGGATTTAGAAAAGGATTTTAAGTGGGTGTGAGGAGCCCAAACACTCTTAGATTTGGAAATGGATTTATAATCCTAGACCATTTACCTTTTTCCTAAGCCCACAAAGGGGAAACTAACAAAACCCCATAAACCCCAAAATTTCCCCACAACTTTATTTTCTCTCTCCTCCTTCCTCCCACACTTTTCGGCCTTCTCTCTCTCCTTGCGTTTTTTCTTTTCACCCGGTTTTCTCCCTCATCAGCACTCCTCCTCTTCTTCCGGTTTCTTCTCCGGCCATCGCAACTCGCCGGCGACACCAACCGCCAGTCGCCAGTCGCTGCCGCCGCCGCCTACTGCTCTTCCTTGGCCGGCGTGTTCCTTCTTCTTTGCTTTCTTACTTTGGTTTGTTTCTTTTCTTCCTCCTAAAGTTTTATTCAAATATTGTATTTTTAGGTTTTGTTTTAATTAGTTTATGTTTAAAAGTTATAAGTTGATGATTTATTATTGAATCTAAGTTATATAATTTGTGTATTTATAAAATAAAATTCAGATTTGCATATTGGAGTTTAAAGTAGATTTTAATTATCAAAGCATGAATTTTTAGGGTTTTGAAAGTTAGAAAAACCTAGTAGTTTATTATAAGTTATGAAAGTTATTGCCTTTATGTTTCTAAGCATGTTTTATTATGTTTTAAGGGAGTTTTAATTCATGTTATATTGCTGGAAATTTAAAGGAAGATTTTTTAAGGTGTTTATGATGGATTTTAACCACTAGTGTAGTGAGAATTATGCTAGGAGGTTTAATAACCAAGTTTTATTATTGGGAAAGGTTTTAAACATGTTCAAGAGGGTTTTAAAGTATTTTATTATTGCTGTAAATTCATGAAGGTATGATTATGAATTTATATTGGTATTTTAGGCGGAGAATTCTCTCTAGGCGACTTTTAAGTTGGTTAAAGTGACATCCCAGTTTGTCTACACAAGGTACGTACATACCTATGTGTTGATTGAGATAGTATCATGATTTTAGGAAGGAGATTATGTAGTATCATGTATAGGAGCTATGTTGATTTCATATATGATATTTATTATGTTGGATTTTGCATGTTTTATGTTGTTGTGTAAACATGTTGATTATGAGATTTATATTATGAGATTTATATCATGTTTGTATGGAAGATTGATGCAAGCATGTTGGTTGTGAACTTTATTTTATTAATTCACATGGGGGAATTAATATATCTATTAGTACTGGATCATGATTGATCATTGTTCTCTTTTTAGTATTTCACTGCTTTATAAGGACCGAAGGCCTTATTTGGTAAGTTGATATTTTCTACCTATGAAAGGTAATTTGGTTGTTGGCTAGGTTCAACAAATAAGAAGGATTAGATTAAAGTTGAACGTAATCTTGGATTATTAAGTTGTGTGATCACTTATCTAATCCTAAGATAAAAATGAAAGTTTGTAATTGTTGATTGATTGTGATGTTTGTTGTACTTGTGAGTCATAACAAGTAATAACTGGTAAATCATGTAAAGTGGAACTGGATAGCAATAGTTTTAGACTGGTGCACGTCTGAAGTGTTGGACAATTAGGAGTTGGGGTACATGGTGAGCGGGACATGGCTTTTTATTTCAAAGGTTCCTCGATATCGTAGGTCATGGAATACGGAGTCGCGCCCGTATTTCGTCTTCCAATGGGAAGGCTGGTTTTAGTTAGACAACTCGGTCAATTGACTATTCCATTTAAAGTAATAAGAATGTTGTTAAAGTTTAGTTCAGTAAAAGTTGTCTGCAAGTTATTATACTATTATTTATTCATGCCTACTATTTATTAGTATCATGTTTGAATTATTTACTTGTTTAGTATGTAGTACTCAGCTTTGCTGATTACGTGCTTTTGTTGTGTATGTTGATCATGGCTTTGCTTTATTGATCCTGTGATGACCCATTTTGGTGAGCAGTCTCTAGGGATCAATAGTGCTTTGTCTATCTACAGGTTTGAAGATGATGCATCATTGGGATCGGGATTTTGGAGAGCTTGTGTAGTTTATTTACAGTACTTTTGAGTTATACTTTTCATAGTTGGTTTGATTTGGTTTTAAGGTTGACTTTGGATTTGTTGGTTGGTTTTGGAGTTGACTTTATTGGTGACTAAGTTTTATTTATCAAGTTTATTATTATTGTTTTCCGCTACAAAATTCTGAATAAGCCGATACGTTTTCACACGGGCGATAATACTTTGATAATTCTCTATGTTTTATATTAAAAGGTATTTTAGAAAAGAGAGAATTGTCGGGTTTTACACTGCATCGGGAGTTTGATCATTCTTAGACATTGGCAGCGGGAAACATAAGTTCATAGGCTGACCTGGGGGTTGCAATCTGACAAACGTTAGGATGCGGGTTGCTATCCATTGGCGTTCGGATTCTAACTCAAACTTGCTATGTTTATTTCTTTATATTATTTAAGTATTTTGGAGATGACTTATATACTGATTTAATTTAGTCGTTTATTAACTATTCATTTGTGTTAGTTGTAAGCTTATTAAGATGTTGATTCATGTTGGACATTATATGATCCTATTTATTCCTTTTTTTAATAATCTATGTATGAAATGTACAGTGGTTTCTTTTGTTATGGGAGAACTGCTAATTACTCCCCACTGACTATGGAATTATTATTATTATTATATGTGGAGATGGCAATGACTTCTAGACTAATTAATGCATGGGATAACAAAGAGTGGGTTGGTGTTGAGAGGAAGCTCCTTGTCGTGTTCTTAGTTGATGAGTACTATGATGAGAATCGGGAGTTCTATGTTATACTAGGACTTAAGGATGCTTAGCTTGTTTTGGTTTGGAGACTTGCATGTCTCATAACTCTTAATAATGTAGCTTACCTATGGATTTGGTATTTCTTTACTTTGATGGAAATTATGACATGTTGAGTTATTTTGAGGATATTAAATAAGAAAAATGGATCAGAATGCCCCCAACTTTAGCCCGTCCGTTTTTAATACCCCCAACTATTGGGGAGGTCCGCCAAAAATGCACCCAGATGACTTGTAACCTGTTAGCAAGGTAATTTTTTTTATCTTTTTATTTCTCTTTTATTTTTATTTTCAATTTCTACTCCCACCCACAACCATTTCAGCCACCCTCTCCCTCTCCGCCTCCACCCTCCCCCCCCCTCCTCTATCGCTGCAGCCCTCCCGCGCCAGCCCCCCCTCCCCCACTCCCATCAACCCAAAGATCCCCCCCACCCCTTGCTGCCCCCTCCCCCACCACCCCGTCGACTTCCCCACCCCTAACCCCCTTCGAAACCTCAATCCCCTAACCCTTGTCGAAACCCCCCTCCCAAGCTTTTCCCTCACCTCCTAGGTGTTGTTTCCCATTCCCCGCGTCTACTGCTACGATTGGACCTCGATGTCGGTGTGATTGGTCCTGTTTCTCTCCTCTGCGTGCGTCTTCTCACTCCTCTTCGTGGTTTTTGGTGTTGTGTGCGGTGTTGCTCGCCCTGTTCGTCACTTTGCTCACATAGAGGGGAGGGGGTTCCGACGAGGGGTTAAGGGAGGGGGTTCGACGGGGGTTAGGGGAGGGAGGTTTCGAAGGGGGTTAGGGGAGGGAGGGAATTCGACGAGGTGGTGGGGGAATGGGGGCTGTCGGGGTGGTTTGGGGGGATCTTTGGGGTAGGGAGGGAAGGGGGGCTAGGGTGTGGGAAGGGTTGTAGTGGGGGGTGAGGGAATGTGGCGGTGGGTGGTTTGGGGGGGTGGGGGTGGTGGGATGAGCGAGAGGAAGGTGGTGGGAGTTTTGGTTTACCAGTTCATCCGGTCATAATAGGTAAATTGATTATTTTTGGCGGACCTCCCCAATAGTTGGGGGTATTTAAAAATAACCCATAGTTGGGGATATTAAAAGCGGACGGGCCAAAGTTGGGGGTATTATGATCCATTTTTCCTATTAAATATTAAGTTTTGGGTTTTACCATTATTTATTGATTTAGAGTATGTAACTCCCCTAGGTGTGCAGGAGCCCATTATTATATATTGTCCTCTTTGAGCCCTAGTCCGCAAGGATTTGTTTTGATGCAGAACCGAAGTCCTACCCAAAAGGCCTCTACTAGGTTGGGGCACATCATAAGTTGAGGAGAACGAAACTTTCTTTATATAGAGGCCTTTTGGGTAGGACTTAGATCCTGCATCAAAACAAATCCTTGCGGGCTAGGGCCCAAAGAGGACAATATCTACTAGTGGGCTCCTGCACACCTAGGGGTGTTACAGATGGTGTCAGAGCCAGGGCCCATTCTGGTGTCCTATAGTGCCTACGGGGACGCAAACTCTTTCAAGGAGGGGAGAAGGTGCCTAAGATCTTGGCTATCCAACATCGGAAGTTGAGGAGAACGAAGTTTTCTTTATATAGAAGGTGGACACCTCAACCTAGTAGAGGCCTTTTGGGTAGGATTTCGGTTCTACATTAAAACAAATCCTTGCGGGCTAGGGCCCAAAGAGGACAACATCTACTAGTGGGCTCCTACACACCTAGGGGTGTTACAGAGTATCCTTTCCGTCCTGACGTTATTTCCGCTAACGTCTTTTAGTTAACTGTAAATATCTATAATTGGGAGGCAACTTTGTAGGCTATAGTTACTTTGTCTACTACTGAAGTAGAGTACATAGTGTTGACAAAAGCTGCTAAAAGGGAATATGGTTGAAAGGACTAGTACGGATCTTGGTCTACATCACGATCAGGCTATTATATACTGTGACAGTTTGAGCGCAATATGCCTAGCCAAGGATCACCACCATCATGAGAGGACTAAGCACATAGATGAGAGATATCATTTCCTAAGTGGTGAGAAAATAATTAAGGTGATGAAAGTAGTGACTGTTGAGAATCCTATTGATATGTTCATCAATCCGATTCCGCACAGTAAGTTCCAATCTTGTTTGGACTTGCTAGATGTTTTAAGTTGCTAATCTGGACCTTAGAAGCATTATGAGGCAAGGGGGGAAATCTGGGTACATCTGATGATTATTTTTGTATATGGTACATTTGTTGTTATTCTAGTATGAACACTAGACCAACTACAAGAGGGCGGGTGAATTTTACTTAAGGGGAAATTTTAGAATTGTATTGTGGAATTAAAACAAACTAAAATAGAAAGAGACAAACACAAGAGATTTTTACAAGGAAAACTTCCTAGGCCCAATAGGAAGTAAAACCTTGACCGCGAGGAATTTTGACTCAAACTCTCTTTACTATAATAGGCCAAACGACTCGATCTTTTTACAACCTATTAACGGAACTTCTCTGTTCCTCTAGGAACTTGTTCCTAGTCACCCAGTTCCCCCTAAACTAATGATACTCACTTTGACTTCTCTCGAACTCTTCTCTTTTCTCTCTTTCTTTCTTTCTCTTGATTACAAGGATATTCTCTGAATTTTCTCTCACCCAAACACTATTAATATTACAATAATAAGTATGTTGAATATAAGAAGAAATTACATGAAAACTTTCTAAGTGGATAATTAATTTTCGCTCAAGAAAGTCATAAGTTTTCTACAAGTAATTTCTTCCTTATATAGCTGCTGTAATTTTTCTTCATCTGAAAATTTTGTACTCCACGTTCTCCATGATGTGAACTTGTAGTGTTGTGGAGATCATGGCTTAATTTTCACTGCACTTCCTCCACGTTTTTTGCAACGGAAATAAACTACCTTCCACTACCCGTTAGTGCGAGAATTTCCAGCGAGTAACGCGCAGGTTGGTGAAGTTAGTTGGAGAGCTTCAAGGACTTAGCTCCACATTTTTTCCCACGATTTTTCAATCTATAACAACAACAAAAATATCTACTAACACTAAGAATCTTTTATTCAAAGATTCCAAGGTAGTAGATTATTAAACATACCTTATAAAAATTCAAAGTGTATAAAATAAATATCTTGACTTAGATTAAATAATTAATCTTTCTCCATCAGATATAAATGCAAAAATAAACATTGTATTATTTTTAATATTTTATATTTTTCGTAAAACAAAAACTATATAGTATAACTTAAGTATTTGGCATCATCAAAACATGGAATACAACAATATTCCTCCTTTTTTATGATGGCAAATATAAGGCATATAGAAATATAAAATGAACAAAAACTAATAAACTTAAATAAGAAAAATAAAATAACTAGAGCAAAAGAATCAAGAGCTAATGACTTTAAAAAATAAAACAAACAAAACTAAAAAGTAAAACTAGTACTAAACTAACAGGGACTAACAATCTAATTAACCCTAATAGAAATCAGTTTTGAAGAAAAAGGACAAGAATATTCCTAAAATCATCACCTAGAAACTAAGAAGACTAGAATGAATTTTTATGTGGCACTCTACTTCCCCCTTTTGTCATCATCAAAAACAACTAAGTACCCAGCAGGACTCTAAGAGTGCATCATATACAACAATGTCAGGGCTTAGTAGCTCAAACATTCATCTAATAATACTAGCCATCCAAACATTTTAATGAGCAAATTAAGATGAGATCAATGCACGTAGACATGAGTAGGGGTGTTCATAAAAAACCGAAACCGAAAAATCATACCGAAAAACCGAAAAACCGGTCCAAATGGGTGGTAATGTTATCGATAAAAAAAAGTTTTAACGGTACGGTTACCGACCCGGTAAAATTGACGGTTAAGCGGTAGGGTTACGGTTACGATTTTTGAGTGAACGGTTAACCGAAAAACCGAAATATTTTTTTTCCTCTATTTAATTATTGTGAAACATTTTCCAACAACTACATTAATTATAATATATGTTACTAAGTAACAACAATTAGAGGAAGTATGAGATTATTTGAAAACTTTAGTACTAATTTAAACACTATAATCAGGAAAAAGAGTAAATTCTTAGTAATATTATGTTTTCAATGGATTTATTATCCACCTTATAATACATTTTATATTAGATTATATATATATAATATTATAATTATGCACAAAAATATAGAAATATATATTTACATTAAGTAAAATATAATTGTAGAACTTGAATAATGGTTAATGGTTAACCGAAAAACCGTACCGATAAACGGTTAACCGTTTAGGCGGTAACCGGTCTAAACGGTTACGGTTCACAAAAAGAGCGAACCGAAAATTCCGGTTACCAAACCGAAATGTTATTTCGGGACGGTTAACCACCCATGAATACCCCTAGACATGAGAAATGCACAAGCTCAGTTCATGATGAAGATAAAAGAAAGACAAGAGAGCAATAAGAGAAGCAAAATAAGAAGAGATAGAAAGAGATAAAATATATAAACTAAAAAAAAAATTATCACCAGAAACTGATGTGTGATACACATCCAAAAGGGTGATAAAAGAATAGGAACAACAAATCACCATTGTTTAATACAAAACCAAAAAAAATTGTAATATTGTTTCAGCAGATTTTAGGGAAGGAAAGGGGATAAGGGCTTAGAGGGCTTGGGGCGAACAACATAAGAAGCGACCACATCGTCAATCTTCTCACGACTTGCAGATTCTCCTTTCTAAACTCCTGCTAAGATCTTCTCCTATTGAAGATCAACTCTGGCAATCCAGGCTTCAAAACCCTGGACTCTTGTGTGCAGGAGGGAAAGAAACTCCTGAATTAAATGTAGAATCCCATGGAGACCAGTAGTGGAGAGAAGGGGAAAATCAACAGTATTCATTACTTTAATTGAGTGATTAAGGTTAAGATCACTCTTTTTCAATTTTGAATTTCAAATTGAAACGATTAAGAGTTTAAAGTAAATAAACTATATAATACAAGTAGTAATTTGCAATATATTCCCAATTGGGATTGGGGTTTTTATAAGCGGAGCCTGGATACTTCATTTTTTTGGTCCAACTGAGGAGCATGATCCTCCTCCAGATCAATATGAACAGCACCCTGACCCTGTTCCTTTAAAGCCTTGGTCACATCAATCCTTTGACTCTTCCTCACTGACCTAGGCCCTTCAGCATTGACCTCCTCCTCAAACTTCCTCTTGATCCCAGTCTCTATCTTCCCCTTAGGTTTTGCCACCTTAAATTCTAACTTCCCACCCTGTACCCTTAGAGACAGCCTGGATAAAGTCTCTTTGGTCAAATAGTTATCAGGCTCTAGATCAAAAGAGGTACTAGAAGGGAGTTTGATTTGGTTCTTTTTTAGGACAACAAAAATAAGGTTGGCATACCCAACTTTTGTGTTGTGGGTAATGCAATAGGAAAGGTGAGAGATCATTAAAGCAGGGAAGTTGATTTTTATATTGTTAGCAAGGCAGAATATCAAAGAAAGATCCATGAGGCTCGCTTGAGTCCTCTTAGAGGTTCTTGGTAGAATAAAACGCCAAACTAAGTGAAACAAAAAATTGTGATATGGAGAGATCTTTCTGATCTAGGGACGGGTCAGAATCCTTACCCCCAAAGAAACTCAGTATTGTAGAGTTGGAAGCACCATTGACATTCAACTTAGCCCTACCCTTAACATATTCGTTGTAACCCTCAGTAGGTACCTCAAACCATTCACCCAGATTCTTTTCATTAAACTTGACCAATTTGCCATTTACGACACTCATGCATAAACCCTCGGTATTATCAAAACTAGTAACAAATTCGTTCATCTCACTTTCATAAAGACCCTCATCAAAACTCAACGCTTTAACCCATTTTTGAAACTTAACAAGATCAAGAAACTGACCCCACTTAATTTTCTTGCACTAGGTGAAATCAATGCAAAGCCCAATGATATACTTTGAAGACTTAGATTTCTTACCCCTTTTTGTAGGAACCAAGACTTCCTTTTCTTGCTCTGTTTCAGCATCATCCAAATCGTCTTCCTTCTTTGGAGAGATCACTTCATGTTCAGCCGAATTTTCTTGAGAACCCATGGAATCTTCATTGGAGTTGGAAGATTCATTCTCGCTTTTGTTGTAATCCACCAGAGGTGAAAAAGAATTATGGGGGATAGTGAAAAAGAATTAAATGCGGCTTTTCCCTTCCTTCTTTTAAATCCGTTGAATCATTTTAGTTTTAGGTTTGTACATTAACGCTGGTGAAGCGTTGCCACTAAAAAAATTATTTGTGGGGGGTTGAATGAAGAAAGATAATAAATTGATGAAAAAGAAAATGAAATAGAATAAAATAAAATAAAATGAAATGAAGATAATATTTACGTGGAAAGAAATAAAAGGAATAGAAGGTGTGAACTCAGGCATGTTACATGTTCAATCTATATGTACAATGACCTTACTATTTTTGCTCAAGTATATGCATGGACAATAAGGGGAGTATTATGAAGACTAATGTGAGTCCTTTACAATGACTGTGAAATGAGTGAATAAATTCACAAAGTGTTGCTGGCCACTTAGTGTAATCTTGTAACTAAGGGTTCTATTTGAAGTAGCACACTTAATGAATTCTAATCATCCCTAGCTCTAAGCGAATTTTCTCAAACTTTTCTCTAGGGAGTAGTTTTGTCAATATGTCAGCTATTTGATTTTATGTTGGACAAAACTCGACTTTTACAAGACCTTTTTCTACATTATCCTTAAGAAAATGATGTCTAATGTGAATATGCTTGACTCTTAAATGATGAGCTGGATCCTTAGAAATACAAATTACACTAGTATTATCACAATAGATAGGAACACATTTAAACTTAATGCTAAAGTCTCTTACTTGTTGCTTGATCTAAAGGACCTGGGAACAGCATGCAACAGCAACCGCATACTCTGCCTGTGCTGTGGATAAGGCAACAGTATTTTGCTTCTTTGAGCTCCAAGAGACCAAGCTTGTTCCTAGGTACTGGACAATGCCTGATGTGCTCTTGCGATTAACCAAGTCTCCAGAATAATCCGCATCCGAATAGCTTACTAGGTCATATAATCACTTCGAGTATAGAACAAACATAAGTCATCGCTTCCCTTCAAATATCTTAGAATTCTCTTAACTGCTGTTAAGTGAGATTCTTTGGGATTTGATTGGAATCGAGCACATAAACCAACACTAAAAGAAATATCGGGTCTACTTGCTGTTAAATAAAGTAATGAACCAATCATACCTCGATATTGCTTATCGTGAACACACTTACCATTTGAATCTTCATCTGACCTTGTTCCTGTTCCTATGGGAGTGTGGTTGGTTTTTTATTGTTCCAGTCCATATTTCTTCAGCAGTTCCTTGACATATATTTGTTGATGGATCATTATTCCTCTTTCAGTTTGCTTGATTTGCAAACCCAAAAAAAAGTTCAACTCTCCCATCATACTCATTTCGAACTCACTACTCATAAGATCAACAAACTCCTTACAAAGAAGATCATTAGTAGCACCGAATATTATGTCGTCAAAATAAATCTAGACTACTAATACGTCTGTTCCTTTTGATCGAAGGAACAGGGTTCTATCAACTTTACCTCTTATCAAATCATGTGAAAGCAGGAATTTTGATAACCTTTCATACCAAGATCTAGGAGCTTGTTTCAACCCATAAAGAGCCTTATCAAGCTTATAGACTTGATTTGGGAGTTCTGGATTTTCGAGTCCAGGAGGTTGTTCCACATAGACGTCTTCAAGTAAAAAAAAAAAACCATTTAGAAATGCACATTTGACGTCCATTTGGTACAACTTAAATCCCATAAAGGCAGGAAAGGCAATCAAAATTCTAATTGCTTCTATCCTAGCAACAGGAGCAAAGGTTTCATCAAAATCAATACCTTCTTGTTGATTATAACCTTTGGCTATAAGTCTGGCCTTGTTTCTTACCACTGTTCCATGCTCATAGAGCTTGTTCCTGAAGACCCATTTAAGTCCTATAACTTTCTAGTTCTTTGACTTAGTCTCCAGGTGCCAGAACTTGTTCCTCTGGAACTCATTTAGCTCTTCTTGCATAGCATTGATCCAATCAGCCTCTTTGAGCGCTTCCATATGGTCCTTAGGTTCTGTCATAGATAAGAAAGCATGAAAAGCACAAAAATTCTTCATTTGGGATCTCGTTTGAGTTCCCTTTTCAATGTCACTTATTATCAATTCTAAAGGATGAGAATTTTAGTGTTTCCAAGGCTTTGGATCAAATCTCCTAGTTGCATCTTGATTCACTTGAGGTGATTGATTCACTTGATTTTCTTCAGGTTCAGGAGCTCCTTGATCTTCCCGAGTTCCTCCTGTTGCTTGTTCCTCGTAAGGATTAGGCACAGAGTTATCTGGATTAGGAACTTGCTTCTTCTCTTTTCCTGCAGGGGTTAGTTTCTCATCACAATGATTAAACTCATCAGAACGAGTTAAACCAATTTCAAAGTTATCATTATGACTCTGTTCCTGCAAGGAGTTAGTCCCATCAAATATATCATGGACACTTTCCTCAACACACATTTTTCGCTTATTGTAAACACGATAGGCCTTACTACTTAAGGCATATCCTAGAAAAATAGCCTCATCACTTCTAGCATCGAATTTTCCTAAGTTGTCCTTTCCATTATTATGTACAAAGCATTTACATCAAAAAACACGAAAGTAAGCGATATTGGGTTTTCTTCCTCTAAGGAGTTCGTAAGGTGTCTTCAAAGTGATTGGCCTTAGCATGACACGATTGATGATGTAGCATGCCGTATTCACAGCTTCAGCCCAAAAATTCTTCGGAAGACCGCTTGCAATTATCATCGTCCTTGCCATATCCTCAAGGGTCCGGTTCTTCCTTTCGACTACACCATTTTGTGTGGTGTTCATGGAGCTGAAAAGTTATGATCTAAACCTTCATGGCTGCAAAATTCATCGAACTTGGAGTTTTCAAACTCCTTTCCATGGTCAGATCTTAAATGTTTTAATTTAAAACCACTTGCTCTTTGAATCTTTTTAGCAAAGGTTAGAAATTCATCAAACGTCTCATCCTTACTATGAAGAAAAATAACCCATGTGTATCTTGAAAAATCATCTACTATGCCTAATACATATCTCTTACCAGATCGACTTTGGATGCGTACAAGGCCACATAAGTCCATATGAAGAAGTTCTAATAGACTTTGTGTGCTTACCATTTTCTTGGATTTGAATGAGGATATCACTTGCTTGCCTTTGACACATGAATCACACACACCGTGGTTCAAAGACTTAATTGTTGGTAAACCAACTACCAAGTCCTTCCCACTTAGTTTATGCAGTAGGGACAGACTTGCATGACCGCAATGTTTGTGTCATAGTAGAGGATTAGCTTCGATCACACTTAAGCATGTGATATTATTCCTAGGAACAAGGTTTAGGTCTACCATGTAGGTGTTCCCTTTCCTTGTTCCCTCAAGGATCTTGGTTCCTATACTTTCATTGCTGACTATACACGACTCATTAGTAATCTTCACAGAATTTCCCTTATCGCAAAACTGAGATATACTAAGTAAACTATGCTTCAAACCCTCGACGAAAAATACATTATCTATGGAAGGTGACTAAGATTTACCAATCTTACCAACTGCTACTATATTACCTGTAAGATTGTCTCCAAAGGTCACAGTTCCTCCATTGAAGACTGAGAGTGAAAGAAATTTGGATCTATCTCCTGTCATGTGCTTAGAACAACCGCTATCGAGGTACCACAAGTTGTTCCCCCTCACTTCAGCCTGTACTATATCAAACTAGTTAGTGGTAGGAACCAGTCTAGCTTGGGTTCCTTTCTTGGACTTGAGTCTTTCTTAATTTTCCAAACTTGTTTTACTAGGTACGTGTTCCTCTCAATACGTTCTTCTCTAGTGAAACAGTCAGACACAATGTGACCACTGTTCCCACAGTAAGAACATATTTTACTACTTGGCAGATCAACATATTTTTTCTTTTTGTTCTTTTTCTTGTGAATGAAACCGAGACCATCTCTTCCTTTATTTTGATACTTTTGTATCCATGTGACTGGGTTAGGAAGCTTGTTCCTTGAGGGTTCCAGTTTCTTCCTTAATACCATATTTTCTTGAAAAACATTTTCATAATCATTTTTCAAATTTTCAGCATATGCTTCTGGTATTTATTGAAGAGAATGTTCCTTCAGGAACAAGCAGTTTCAATTCTGCCAATTCCAAATTCAAAATATAATTCTCGTTTTTGACCTTTTCAAACGCTTCTTGATAAGCTCTACTCTTGTAAAAAAGTTCAAAGAATCTTTTTTCAGTATCACATTTTAATGTGTTAAGCCAATTAGAATGGTTCTTAGTGAGTCTCAAGGCATTTGTTACTTGATCTCTTTTTGCGCATACTTCCTTGTAGTCATCTAAGGTTTCTAATAAAAGTTTTATTAATTGGTTTTTATTAAGTTTTGTAAGTTCCTCTTCAATGGCATTAAAACTTACCTTGGGGTTTGATGATTCCACTTTGTCCTCAATATTCGACATGAGACATAGATGGGCGCTTTCTTCCTCGATGCGTTCCTACTCCTCCTCCGAGTCGACTCTCCCCATGCTGCAACCATGGCTCTCTTCATATCATTTCTTGAAAAGGACTTTTGTTGTTCCTTACCCTTCTCTTTGTATTTACCTTTTGCTTTTTCGTTTTACCATTGAGGACACTCCTTGATGAAATGATCAAGGCCTCCACACTTATGGCAACTTAGCTTCGTTGGTTTCTTTGTGACCTTTCCTTTGTAATTCTGGTTGATGAATTTCTTAAATCTTCTTACAATCATAGCAGCTTCTTCATCATCAGTTTCTGAATCTTCTTGTTCCTCTGACCTAAGAGCCAGAGCCTTAGGCTTTGATGATTCAGTTTTATGAGTTTCTAGGTGTAACTCATGGGTCATCAAGGAACCAGCAAGTTGTTCACTGTTGAACGTTGTGAAGTCCTTGGTTTTCAACAATGCCGTTGTCTTGGCCATCCATTTCTCATCTTGTGGTAGAATCCTTAGTACCTTACGAACCTGTTCCTTTGGAGAAATTATCTTACCCAGAGATCTAAGTTCGTTTATGATGTTTGAGAAGCGAGTGAGCATGTCTTGAATAGGCTCCTTTTGTTTCATGTGAAACAATTCGTACTTATGCATGAGCATATCGATCTTTGATCGTTTCACTTCGCTTGTTCCTTCATGAGTGATTTGAAGGAGTTCCCACATTTGCTTAGCAGTCTTGCATCCCATGACTCGGTTGTGTTCATGTGGACCATAACCACAATGGAGTAGCTTCTTGGACATGTTGTTCATCTCCATTTTGTCGAAGTCTTCTTTGTCAAACTCGGCAAGGGGTTTTGGAACCAGCTCCCCTTTCTCGTTCTTCTTTGTGACTTCAAATTCACCAATATCAATTACCTTACATACTTGGTAATTCTCTGCTTTGATAAATATTTCTATACGATTCTTCCAGTATGGATAATGTTTGATATTGAACATAGGTGGGCGTTGAGTTGAATACCCTTCATCAAGCTTTTCTCCCGTAGTGTTCATTTTTCCAGGTATAATCTCCTCAGTGTTAGCTGATTCTGGAGGTAATAGGCTCTGATACTAATTGTTATTCTAGTATGAAAACTAGACCAACTACAAGGGGGGTGAATTGTAGTTGAGGGGAAATTTTTTAATTGTAGTGCGGAATTAAACAAACTAAAAATAGAAAGAGATAAACACACAAGATTTGTAAAAGGAAAACTTCCTAGGCCCAACAGGAAGAAAAACCTTGACTACGAGGGATTTTGACTTAAACTCTCTTTACTATAATAGGCCAAAAGACTCGATCTTTTTACAACCTATTAGCGGACCTTCTCTGTTCCTCTAGGAACTTGTTCCTAGTCACCTAGTTCCCCCTGAACTGATGACACTCACTTTGACTTCACTCAAAGTCTTCTCTTTTCTCTCTTTCTCTCTTTCTCTTGATTACAAGGATATTCTCTGAATTTTCTCTCACCCAAACACTATGAATATTACAATCATAAGTATGTTGAATATAAGAGGAAATTACATGAAAACTTTATAAGTGGATAATTAATTTTCGCTCAAGAAAGTCATAAGTTTTCTACAAGTAATTTCTTCCTTATATAGCTACTGTAATTTTTCTTCATCTGGACATTTTGTACTCCACGTTCTCCACGATGTGAACGTGTAGTGTTGTGGAGATCATAACTTAATTTTCGCTGCACTTCCTCCATGTTTTTTTGCAATGAAAATAAACTACCTTCCACTATCCGTTAGTGGAAGAATTTCCAGCGAGTAACACGCAGGTTGGTGGAGTTAGTTGGAGAGCTTCAAGGACTTAGCTCCACATTTTGTGCCACGATTTTTCAATCTATAACAACAAAGAACAAAAATATCTACTAACACTAAGAATCTTTTATTCAAAGATTCCAAGATAGTAGATTATTAAACATACCTTATAAAAATTCAAAGTGTATAAAATAATTATCTTGACTTAGATTAAATAATTAATCTTTCTCCACAAGATATAAATGCAAAAATAAACATTACATTATTTTTGATATTTTATATTTTTTGCAAAATAAAAACTATATAGTATAACCTAAGTATTTGGCATCATCAAAACATGGAATACAACATTTGTTATCAGTGAGACAATTCAAGTCAAGGTGGATACTCATTGAAATATGCCTTAAATTATCTGGCGCTAGAGTTAACCAAGCACGGGGGTCTCGCTACAAATTGTAATATGCCTTAAAATGTAGTGGCTCCTTGCACCAAATGGAGTAAATGAAAAACTAAACAGGGATAGAGATTTGCACCCAATGCTCAAGCTCAAGGGAGAATGTCACCGTTTTGGCTCAACAACTGCAACATCTTCTCAAACTCTTACCTTCAGCATCATTAATGTGATAAGTAAAATATAGCTCAGAGATAAAGGGTGGATTAGAATTAGGTTTTGCAGGTTTAGTTCTTGTTACAATATCTCTATTATTGTGAATGATTGTATATTGGACTAATGAGCTTCAGACTATATGTATGCTAGCCTAAATAAACTTTATAATCCCATTTCATCTATCAACAAACCTAGACTTAACCTTCGTAGTTGCAAAATTACTCATAAACCACATATACGTACTATAAATGTAATATTCCGACCCTTGTGGGTTGTGAGTTGTCACTAAATTTGCATGTAGGACCAATTATAACTCATGAAGCAACACAACTTTTTTTTTTTTTAATTAATACATTATATCCTTATACGCACAGTGAGAATCTTCCTAGGAGATTACCATTCCAAATCCAAAATCAATAACCTCCTAACAACCTTTCCATGGTACATATGAATGACTTTGGGTGTGTTCTATTCAACTTATTTTTTCTTATTTGAACTTATCTGAACTTATTAGACCTTATTAGTCCCTAATACGTTATCCGAACTTATTAGTCCTTATTATACATTATCTGAACTTATTATACTTTATTGTGTGAGAGTGTTAGTCCTTATTTTTCTGAACTGAACCTATCTAAACTTATCAAACCTTGTTAGACCTTATTATACCATATCTAAACTTAACTAAACTTATTTTTTGTGAAAATAATGTGAATAAAACATATCCAAAATGTGCGCAAAAAGTGAGAGAAACACTTCTCAACTCCCATTTCTTGTTCAAACTCAATGGTCTCGCCTCAAAAAAGACGGCTCCCTCCCACCCAATAACATGAATTAAAGATGCCAAAAAGAACAACAACAACAACAACAACAACGAATCAATAATTATACTTTTGCAATTCTCAACCTCCATTCTTCTCTTTCCAACACAACCCAAAGAATTGTCACCCTTTTTTTGGTTCCACAAAGCATCATTCTGCACTGCTAACGACGCTCTTCTTCTTTCAATTCTGTTTCTCTCTCCTCACTCATTGCATACTCAAATTCCATTTCAATGGCGAAGAGAGAGGACAGAGAAAGTAGAATGTGGTTCGATGGAATCATCGATGGTATGCCCCTTTTCACAAAGGAGCTTCTCGCTGGCGGAGTTGCAGGCGGCGTTGCTAAAAGTGCTGTTGCGCCCCTTGAACGCATCAAGATTCTTTTTCAGGCAATTTCCATCTTCATTTTCACTATCTTTTTATTCAATTCCATTTTTCACCCGTTTGACTTTTCTTTATTTTAAGTTATTGTTGCTTTTCTTTAATTTGATTAGAAGTTGATTCTTGTGTTGATCTTCTTTCTTGTAATTCCTGATTTCATTGTGAAATTCGGAATTTTTATGGTTGATTATGGTATAAAGTAAGTTAGAATTTAATTGCAATTAGTTATGTAGTACCCAATTGAGGAATGAATGATGGGTTGAATTTATATACTTAATTGGTCTTCATAATGTTTTTGTGTGTTTTATTCATTTTCATTACTTTGTAAAGTATGTTTCTTGATGAAGTAGAGTTGGAGGGTTAGGTTGAAACTTGGGAGGCCTTGTTATTCATCTGAATGATGATTATGAGAATTAGGCCTGATTTATTGGTGAACTTATATGGGTTTTCGTTGAAGGAGTCAAAGTTTGTGCGCTATTCATCCTCCTATCTCGAAGGGAATTAGTGCATTAGAACAACAAAGAAGAAAAAAGATTATGGCAAAAGGATGAATACTGAATTTTGCCAACAGTGTGTTTGCTTCAGTGTAAGACCTTTTGGAAAATTGGTTTTCCCATTTTCCTTTGCTTGGTTTGTAAAGGATGGTGGAAAACTGTTTTCGAATTGGGCTCCGTTTGGTTGGGTGTAAAACATTTTCAGTGTAAAATGATTTTCATGGAAAACAATTTACAATGGAAAACACAATTCCTAAATTAGTTTTCTGTTGTTTGGTTCCATGTAAGAAAAATGATGAAAAGAAAGGAAAATGAAAAAGAAAGTAAGGAGGTAGGGAGAGGAGTGTAAAGGAGAGATAAGAAAAATGAAGGAAAATAGTTTTCCCTTCATTTTGAAGGGAAATTGGTTTTCCATCATTGGAAGAGCAATTTTACTCTTAGGGAAAATGGTTTTACACTCCCTTGCAAACCAAACAATGTAAAATTGAAAATAGAGGAAAACAGTTTTCCAGGAAAACGTTTTACGCCCTACCAAACGGAGCCTTGGTGGTAAATATTTCCCTTCTCAAAGGAAGGGGCAACACATTTTCCCTCCCTATTCATCACCTTTCTCCCGTCCATCCTTCCCCATACCATTTTCTTTCTTTTCTCACTAGCTTTTTATGCATAAAACCAAATAACGGACAACTAAACAACAATTATCTTTTCCCTTGAGAAAATCAATTTCCATTGAAAATGTTTTCTGTCCAACCGAACGGAGTCTAAAGTCAATAGTTTATGGGTGGATTGATAATATTCCCATACTTAATTATTTATATTTTTTAATACTTTTGGTAAAGGAGAATAGTCAGGATTGCCTTCTCTCAGAATTAAGGGACAAGTCTAACTTAGCTTTTTCTTTTAAGACGACCCAATGTGAAACTTTTATTCGAACTGTAATCTTTTCAATCATGAGATCTTTATCTGAACGTTGTAGAAATATGGCCCTCAAATAGCTTCACAATAACTTTACTCTATGGATTTTCTCAGACACTGCTGTATCAGACCTTAACTATCATCAATTAGGAGCTGGATTTATTGCCACTTGAAACATATCCTACAAGATAGTAATAGTGGTTAACTCTGTTTCCGTTTATAACGTATATGAGTCTGCCTGGTTAATGCTTAATTCCAGATCATTTTTTAAGTTTGCAGTAGGCTGTGCTGAGGGACCATTGGCTGCAATCATATCTCCTGTGATGATTGGTTGACTATGATTGTTTTATTTGGCGTGTTTGTTTGGTTATTTTTAAGAACACATACATGTATTGAATTTGGTTTCTAACCCTCTTTTGTAAAGACACGAGTCTAATTTATTGCTTTTTTTTTTCTTGTTTTTCTGCTTCTTTTTTCTATTTTTATATTTATCACGACTTCATTTGGATTTTTTAATATCTGCTTTTATTATATGGACCTGGTTTGAACTCGCTTTTGAAGTTGGTTAAGATTCTGATTATTACTTAATCTAGCTCTGTTTGAGGTCTCAAAGAATAATATGCTGTATGTATTATACTTCCTCCATTATGGAATAAGTGGAACACTTCTCTCTTTTATGTGAGAGCTTTTTGAGAGAAGTGTTTCACTTATTTCAGAACTGAGGAAGTATAAATTTTTGAGACCTAGATAGAGATGTCTTTGAGCTCAGGTGGTACTATCAAAGGGCATGTTGTTGTCCAAACTCCAAAGGTTACCTACTTTAGGTTAGGTACCCTAAAAAGGAACCATATGTGTCGAAGTATGCTAGGAGGAAATTATATGTAAGGGATAAGTAAGAAGATACAGTATATTGTAGCTCTCTAGGGATTGTTTCAGAAGTGGGGCTCAGGACCAATGCACAAAGGACATAGACTTCAATCCTGCATGATATGACTGACTTTCTAGTTTTGACTTTTGAGAACTACTTCGCTCTCTCTTTGTTGGAAGACATGAATATACCTACTACTTAGTGATATCACATAAGTAATGGTTTATTATATTTTTTTCTTGCGCGCTAGTGTTTCGCTCTTACTCTCTTAGTGATAACACTAGCAGATAAAAAACACACCATTTTCTTTCATCGTTTTATGTTGTTTTCATTTCTTCTGCCTGATGCAGCTTTCAGCTTGGCCTACTCATAGCCTTTTAGAATATGCTTGCACTCTAGATGATGCTCTGAAACATGACTAACCACTAGACAATGAGAAAATGAAAGATACATCTTTGCAGCTAATTTTTCCCTCTGCAAATGAATTCCAAAATCCTTGTTACTGGCTGTTAGCTGTTGAAACCTTTACTAGCTTCAGTGATTACAAATTCCCCTTAAACTGTCTTTTCCTCTTGGTATATAGTCAAATTTTGCTTCTGCAGGTAATAGATTAGAACAAAAAATAATCTGAATGGAGTTGCTGCATTAACCCTTCATATGGGACCTGAATTGACCTTAAGCCATTAGGCACATCTATAGAGTTACAGAGAAGATTATTGAACTCAATTATCTTAAAAGCTTTGAAGTTAGTGTCAGAATAGGATGAATCGGGTTGGATGACCCAGAAAATCTGAATATCTAACATATTGTATGCAAATCCGTTCTTCCTTCTTCCTTCTATTTTCTATAATATTTCTCTATGTTTGTACCTATTTGTCTTTTGTCATGCCTTTTGACTTCTTTAGTAACATTACTGGGCTGTAAGTTGTATTTACCAATTTCTATGTTATATAAGCAATGAATTATTTGTTGTTTTTGAAATTGATGAGGAAATAAGAAATAAGGACGAGGTTATGTTGATCCCTGGACAAAATGTTTTGTGTCAAAGATGAGCATTTCTTAAATAAAACCCAAAAAATATGGGTTTGTATTTTGCGCATTGATCGCATTTGACAAGTGTAGCTGCAATTAGTTATAACAAATACCATTTTTCTTTGTTGTTTTGCAGACAAGACAAGCAGAATTCAAAAGTATTGGCTTATTAAGATCCTTTACTAAGATAGCTAGAACGGAGGGAATACATGGTTTCTACAGGTGGAAAATTGATCCCAGTTTCATTTTGCTGGGAATGTAAATCTGTAATATTTGGATGAACTCTAAAGTCCAAAGCAAATCAAATCAAATATTTCTAAACCAAACGGGCCTTGACTTTGCTGAACGAGAAAATCAATCATAAAAGTTGGTCTGGATCGAACTTACTATGGAGTGATTGAGACTTGGTCAGCTTAGACTGCATAAAAATTTGAAATGGATACAAATTTTATTTTCCATATCGAATTATTTTGGTTTGGACTAGCAAACTAGCCCAATTTAAAATTTTGCATTGCTCTCTCCCCTTTGTTCTCTTGTGTTGGAAGGTTTTATGTCTTAGACTCTTAGTATCATAAGTCTAATATTATACTTCTTAATTTTCAGAGGGAATGGGGCAAGTGTCGCACGAATTGTTCCTTATGCTGCTCTGCATTACATGGCTTATGAGGAGTACAGGCGATGGATTGTTCTTGGTTACCCTGATTTCTCGAAAGGCCCTGTGCTTGATCTTGTGGCTGGTTCATTTGCTGGTGGAACAGCTGTCCTGTTTACTTATCCTCTTGATCTAGTACGGACAAAGTTAGCTTATCAGGTAAGCACTTGGAAAATAGCTTATGGTCCTTTCCTTTGAAGATGTTTTATTGATGCCTTTTCTTTTGGACTGTAGTTTTTAATAGTTTAAAGATTGTATAGAGAAGCTTTTTTCTTGTGTCTCATAGTGGCTAATATTGGGATGCATCTATAGCACAGGTTGTTGGATCTTCCAAATCAAATGTGAAAGGCGTTATTCACCATGAACAGTTGTATAGAGGAATTCGTGACTGCTTTTCCATGACATATAAAGAAGCCGGTTTGAAAGGTCTTTACCGGGGAGTAGGTCTGCTGCTTACCTAGAAATGTGCAGTTTTATGTCTCCATATCCAGGTCTTTAACACGTGCTATTGCTTTATCAGCCCCATCACTGTATGGAATATTTCCATATGCGGGCTTGAAATTTTACTTCTACGAGGAGATGAAGAGTCATGTACCCGAGGAAAACAAGAAAGATATCACAGTTAAACTGATATGTGGTTCGGTAGCTGGATTGTTGGGTCAAACCTTCACGTATCCTCTTGACGTTGTAAGGCGGCAAATGCAGGTAATGTAGCTCTACTTCCAAACCTTTGATCTGTTTTTGGTGAATTCATGTGGTTTATAAAATGTTCTGCAAACCTTAAGGGGGTTAAAGGAGCTTTTTATTTCACAGGTTGAGCGGATGTCTAATGCTAGTACCACAAAAGGGACATTACACACCCTTCTTGCTATAGTTCGAGAGCAAGGGTGGAAGCATTTATTCTCAGGACTCAGTCTGAACTATTTGAAGGTAACTGAGCTATGAATCTCTTCTAATGCCACATAACTCAAAACTCTATTACTTGGACTTTGGTAATCATGTCGGACTCACACACTTATCCAAGATTCTAACTGACAATTTTATGAAAAAATTTCTATGATTTTGGCCCAAAATGATATGTACACACCCATGTCAATTGTCAAAGTGTCGATGATCTGACATGGGTATATGAAATGAAATGAGAGTCTGAGCAACGTAGACCAGGAAAATGCTTTTTCAGAAAACAATATTTAGTCTAGACAGAATGTAATTCATTCTTGTGCTTCAGGTTGCACCCTCGGTCGCTATTGGCTTCACTGTGTATGATTCAATGAAATTGTTTCTGCAAGTCCCCTCACGAGATGAAGCTGTTCTTGAGGTGGCTTCTAATCACACAAATAACCAATCGTCGTCCCTACATTCTTAAAAGCTAATTATTTTTTTGTTTCATAATTAGATACATTGATTGAGTATAGCATTGAATAAGTTGAATTGGATGTACGGTATATATCAGTATGAACATGGTCTGAGTTCAGTCGTAATCAGATACTGGCCAATAACCTTTATGTTGTATTGGGTAGCCATTAAGCAGTATGTAGCTTTTCTTTTACTGATAGATAATGTAATTACTGGCTATGGCTTATTGTACCTATCTTGTCCCAAGATTCAGGTCTGTTTGAATGAATGTTGGGATTTGGAAATGAACGGATATAGATTTTTGCCAAGTGAAATGAAGTAAATACTGTTATATAGTTTCAATCTTATGTCTGTTTCCAAACTGTTTGGTTAATTAACATGTTTCATAAGAATTGAACCCCTGTCATATGGTTGGAAGGAGGGGCTCCAACTAATTATGCCAACCTTGATTCTTCTTATGCGTTCTTCAATTATATCCTTAATGATATTTGACCTTTTTCCTTTTTGTATTTTATAACTTTTTTTTGAGTGATTCGTTAGAGCATATCTAATGGTTGCCCTATGGTTTGTGGTCATCAATTATTTTATTACTTCCTCACTCTTCCAACTCATTCATACCTTACTCATTTCAATCCCATATATTTCTTACTTACAATGGTTGCCCTCTAATTTGTGGTCATTACATTTCTTTCTTCTACTATTAACTTACACCACCATATTTTCTCTCTCCTTCACTTCCTTCTTTGCTTCTCTTTTCTCTTTGTCCATCATGAAGAGTTGGGCATCAGTTGTTGGCCAAAATTTTTCTCTCCCCTAATAAACTAATATTACTTTTATACTTTTAGACTACATAAATTGAAATATATTACACGATACTTTTTAGTTTCAGCAATTTATTAATTTCAACTTTCAGTTTTATCTAACTTTTCGATTTCAGATTTATTTCATGTTACCAGACATAGCCTACGTCTACTTATAGAGAAAAGTTCTATTATTTCCGTACTCTGCCTCCCTTCATATACCCGGGCCTCATATGTAAATAATACAAAAGGGAGGAGGTAAAAATTTGTCATTTTAAGCTCTTAATAGATTGTGTGCATAACACTTCCTTTCATCTTTACACTTTGATTCTTTCACTATTCACCTAAATATAACTCACTTTGAGTATATTTTATAACTAATATATAAAGAGAAATATTATTATATAAAAAATATATAATTTGTCTCCATAAATTATAGTTTTTTTTATATAATTTTTAGCGTGAAAGTTGAATTATTGTCCCTTTTTAAAAAGGTAAGATAAGAAGTACAATATTTCAATGGGTTGGATGAAAAATATTTTGCTAGTATGTGACATTTGTATGCATACTCTTGTAATAAAGCGGTGTAAAGTTTCCCATTAATCCCCATCTTCATTCCCTATTTTATTCCCAATATGCCTAAACAAATAATGCATTGTAGACAATTAACAACTCTTACATACAGCGAATGCACAACAGTTTATTAAGCAATTGGCAAAAAATTATTCCCATCTTACAATGATTTATTGTATACATGTTTCATTCTATACAATGGAGAAATAGCCACCCATTCAAAACCCCTTGACGAGATGTGTTTGACTTTGAGATAATATCTGAAGTTGTGAATGTTTTCATGGTACTTCCTATATTGAAAAGTAGTTTGGTTAAAGCTGCTAGGAGTAAATCGTTAATTTATTGAGGCCAGCAAACTGTGTGACTATTATTTTGTGCTGGCTGTGGGTTATACTCGTATGAAAAAGTTTAGTTTGTTAAAATGACATTACTAGTATATCATATTTTCTTTGCAGATGACTCCCTTTTCTTTTTTAGAGTCACCAAGGATGCGTGCATCTCGATTAATTCCATGCTTGATAGATTTTGCAAAATTTCAGGTCAGATGATCAACCTTCAGAAATCTTTTGTCAAATTTAGTCCCAATGTACTGCAGACGAGATCAACAAGAATTCAAAGAAATCCTCAGAATGTATTCGAAAGATTTAGTAAGCTTGTATCTGGGTGCCTCAATTGATTTTCAAGATACAAGGGTGACCCATTTCACCCCTCTCCTGGACAAAGTAGCTCACAAAATATCACAATGGAATAACAAGTGTCTCTCTACTAGCGAAAATGATCATCATTAACTCCATTCTTACTGCTTCTATCCTTCATCAGTCGGCGGTTTTCCGCATCCCAACCACGATTGCCAACAAACTTGATGGTATGTTAGCTCGTTTTTTCTGGACTAGTACTTAATCCAAGGGTATCCACTGGAAGAAACACCAGTTTCTTCATCTTCCTCGCGGACTTGGAGGGCTAGGGCTTTGAAACATAAGTGCTTTCAACACTGCTTTATTGATGAAAAAGGCATGGCACATTAGGCAACATCCCCAACTACTGATATCCAAATTATTTCGCAAGCCCCATCCGAACCATCCTCATCTGCAACCATGGCGCAACAATATCTCTTGGGGTTTGAAGGGTGTGATTCACGCCGATAACTAATTGCAAGCTCATTGTGCGTGGAAGATTGGTGATGGGAAGCAACTTCTTGCCTCCCGACATAAATGGGTTGATGGTAAGATTCCAATTCTTAAAGTAGACATCTTGCTCTCTGAAGCTTCACGACTTGGAGTTGCAGATCTTATGCTACCTTCTTCTCAGGGATGACATATTCGGAAAATAAATCGTCTTTTCGTTCTTGAGAGTGCATGCCAGATCTCTAGGATTGAGCTTCCACTCCCCCTCAATTCTCCATATCAACAATAATGGCCGCTTTCTCGCTCTGGTCACTTCTCCACCAAATCTGGTTACTCTTTGATTTTACAACATCAGCAACAAGATAATCAAAGCATGACAACTCCAAATTCATACGAAATTTTTCTCAGATCATTTGGAGTTCGCACATCATGCCTAAGTGGAAACTTTTCCGATGGAAACTGTGGCACAACTGACTTGCGACTACCAAGAATCTCTTTAGAAGGGGTATAGGGTTGTTGGCCTCATGTCCAATTTGTCTTGGGGACGAGGAGGATTGCCAGCATCTCTTTGGTCAATGCCCAATTGCTGTTGAAGCATGGAATATGAGTGATGGGAACCTTCAGCCTCCTAATACAGCTTTGCTCCACTTTCGTGATTGCACTAGTGGAAAAAACCTTATATGACATAAGAGAAATGATATGGTTTTCCAGATTAGGTTAACTAATCTGGTTGGCCAAGGTAACCGGATCATTTTGTATAATAACTGATCCGGTCTATCTCAAAATCGGATCATGTAATTGGACCTACATATTGGGTCAGCACTCTTTCAGCCCACTCCTTCATTCTCTCGCGCTTTCAGTCTTAAGCCCACTAGTTTCTCTCTTCAGCGCACTCCACCTTATATTTTCTCTTTAGCATTCTGCGTGCCTGCACCTCTACTCCTATTTCATCTCTCTTCACCCCACAATGTAAACCCTAATCTTACTCCTCATCTTCCCCATGCTCCATGATCTAAACCCTCAACTCTCCACCATTCTTTACAACCACCATCCTCCCTCCTCTCAAGTCTTAACCACTTCGCCACGATCTAAACCCTCAGCCATCAACAACGCATCAACCACCATCCTCTGCAACCAACGCCTCCCTCCTCTCACCCACTTCACCACCACCATGCATCAACATATCCACCACCAGCACCCTCTCAAACAAAAAAAAAAAAGGCTGAACATAGGGCTGAATTTGATGCGGCAAAGAATTCGTAGCCGTCCGTTTCTTCAGCTTTAAACTCAAACAACAACAACTTTAGGCGACCAAGGTCAAGGAGGAACGAAGAAGGGAAATTTTGAATTCATGTAATTTTAGGATTCAGAATTACTTTTATTTATTTATTTATTTCTTAATACAGTTATTTCACCTCAGAAATCTCTAATTTTAAATTCATGTATTTTTTTTCTTCTTAATTTTCGTTTTCTTAATTAAGGTTTCGTTTTCTTAATTAAGGTTTCGTTTTTTGTAATTAGGATTTTTTTTTGTCGTCTTTAATTAGTTTGTTTTTCTTATTTCGTTCTCTGCAATTACTTTATTGTAAGTTCATTTGTTTTATTTTCGTTTATTGTAATTCTTTTGTTTTTCGGCCTATTTTTCTTGCGTTTTTTGGTTGTAGATTTCTTCTTTGTTTTCGTTTATTGGCTGCTATTTTGTTTGCTCTATTTATATGTTTGGCTGCAATTGTATAAAATACAATTCCATCAATTCGTTTGTTATAAACCATCTGTGTGCAGTGTGTGTTTGGCTGCACACTCGCCATTTCCCATTCTTCTTTGGCACTACCACCACGTTTGCAAGCCAATCTAGGTATTTTGCTTCTCGGATCTTGCTGGTTTCTAGGAGGTTTTGCACTTTTTCGTTGATAACTTGGTTCCGTTCAGGTGCACAATTCGCCTTGCAGATATGCTCCAATCCATATAGTTTTCTCAGGTTTCGACGGATCGAGGATGATTTTGTCTATTGATTCTGCTTCAGGTTCTGCGTACTCCGCTCGACGGTCCGTCGTTGCTGTAGTTGCTATGCTGGCGCCTTGTTTGTTGCGGATGGCTTGAGAGCTGTTTTATAGCATTCTTTTGCCAACTTCTGATCTCCTTTGATCTCTTACACCCCCCACTTAGTAGGGAATTAGATGGTTTAGTGGTAGGTGGATGGCACTGCCTTCATGTCATGAATACAAGGCCTGTCAATTAACAATGACATTGTAAGACGATAAGCAATCAATGACTAGATATTTTACCTGGATGTTGACGCCTTGCACATAAGTGGGTAAAGTGATTTCGCCAAGTGTATTTTTTTGCTTCGCCAATGAATCCTACGAGCACTGTGGATTTTTTGGGTGATGTCGCCTTCGCTTAGCCCCATCTCTTTGAGAGCATCCAACATGAGAATATTTTCCGAGCTGTCGTTGTCGACGAGTACTCTTCTTAGGAGGCAATTCCCAATTATGAGAGAGATAACTAGTCCATTATGGTGCTGATCTGCTAAGTCGGCGACATCTTCTTCATCAAAAGAAATAGACATGCACTCTGATTTTGAACTTCTACTTATGGCAAGTGGTTTATCCATGGCGCTTTCTTTTGAGTGGCGTTTTCGCTGCTGAATATGTTAAGCCACACAAATCTAATCATTCGGATATAAGATTGATAATTCTGGTAGGTTGCGGTGGAGCTGGTGGCCTTTCTAATGTTGTTGCCTCGCGCGGCATGGTTGCTTTTGCCTTATCTGTCATGAGGTTCTTCAAGAATGATTTCCTTAGCAAATGGGCAACTTCTCTTCTTAAAGCGATGCATTTGTCTATTGTATGCCCAATGTCTACATGGAAATCGCACCATCTTGACGAATCCTTCTTGTCCGATGGCTTATCTGATTTTTTGGGCCATCTGATGGCGTCGCCTAACTTGCCAAGGTTGCTCACCAATCCTGCGGGACTAACGCTTAAGTTGTATTCTCTGATTGCTGGAGGGTGATTTGAGTTGACGACATCGACATACAATGCAACATCTTTGTAATAAAGCTTGTACAAGTTATCTCGCCAGTTGTTGTTACTTGGAGCCTTCCTACAACTTATGTCCAGTTCTATCACACCTTTTCTAGTGTCGACATCTTCCTCAAATCTGATTTGCGCGAGGGCTTTGACTTGAGCATCTTCAAAGGTTGGACAGGGTATTTCGTCAATTCCTTGTACGGTTCTGATTCTTCAAGCAAACCTCTTCGGAAGGCTTCTATGGCGTTTGTTATAAACCATCTGTAATTTCTTTTGTTTTTATGTCTTCTTTGGTTTGGTTTGTTGGTTGCTATTTCGTTTGCTCCGTTTATGAGTTTGGCTGTAATTGTATAAAATACAATTCCATCAATTTGTTTGTTATAAACCATCTATGTGTAGTGTGTATTTGGCTTTAATTGTGTAAAAAAGGATTTCTTTCTCTTATTTCATATAGCCATCGGTTCGTTTGTTGTATAAATCCATCAAACGTAGTATAATTTATCAAAACATATTATTCGCTGTACTTGAGCCATTGTTGTGTACCAAGTAATTTGTTGTTATTAACTGTTGTTTTTGTATCGATTAAAAATGAAAAAAAGCAAAAAAAAGATGGTTTTTGGGGGAGTCAACTGATCCGGTTTTGGACTAGATCAATTGGTCACTAAGAGCTGCTGCGGGCCCAGCGGATCCGGACCAAAACCGTATAAGTCCGGTTTTGACCGAATTCGATGGACGTTTTTACACTAGTGTTGGCTCCTAAACTGCCTTGTACAATTTCGTCTACAGGATGGAATTCATGGTCCTCGCCTTCCTATGTTTGTGGGGGTGGTGTGGGCTTCTTGGAGATTCTTTGTGAAAATGTTGATTTGAGTCATAACCATCATATAATTTTCTCCCAACAAGTAGCTTATGGCTTCTCCTACTCGCTCGGACCCGCTGTTGCCACCGAGTTTCATCATTGCAAATCTGCGCCAGCAAGACTATGTGTCTCCAGACGTTCTTTTCCAAATTGATGGAGCTTGAGACAAGCATTCCTATATAGGAGGGGCAGCTTGGGTCGTGGTTCAGCATGGCACCTTTAACCAAGTCTCCTAGGGCGTGTGCCTTCGAGCTTCCTCCTCCCTGACAACAGAAGCTAAAGCCTGCCTTTTAGGTCTTTACTGGGCTCAGCTTGCTTCCCACTCTAAGATCATGATCCATACAGACTCAGCCTCGCTCGTTTAATACATGAACTCAGGAAGATGTCTGATTCTAGATCTAAAACAACAAATAAAAGAAATAAAAGACGAACTTAGAAACGATAAAGGACAGACTTCAGTTTCAAACGAAGATAGTTTAATTAAAGCATTTAAGAATCTTAGTGTTTCTCCAGAAGGAATAATTAGGAAGGTTAAACCAATAACAGAATATAAATATTTTGTACCAAAACCAGCAAAATGACTAATTTCCCAGGAACAAGTAGAACTTTAAATAGATCTCTAAGCACAATAACAAATAGAAGAATTAGACACCAATAAAAGATTTAGTCCTTTTAAGTGGCTAACTAAGAAAGAGCCTATATCTCAAATAGAAGAATTAATAGATATAGAGCAAAGCTTAGAAAGATTTAAGAATAATAGGGTAAAACTATTAGAACCAAAAGTCTTATATAATCAAGGAATATTCGACAGATCAACCATGGTATTTAGAACATATAGAGAAGAAGCCATTAGTGTACTAAGTGGATCTAAAGATATAGGGCTTATATCACCACAGACAGTCCAAACCTTAACTAAAAAACACAATTATCTTCATCTAGGAATGATAATTATAGGAATTAAAGCCTTAATTAGAAAAGAAACAGGAACTAAAGTCTTGCTATTAATAGTAGACAACAGTTGGAAAGACCCAGATTTAGCTATCATATCAGGAATGGAAGTAGACCTATCATCTAATAGAGGATTATTTTACTGTGTTCCAGATCTTTTAAAATCAGTAAAAGATATAACTAAGCTTAGTATTATAGTCAAAACCAAGGGTTTTGAAGGGTACACAGCGATAACTTATCAAGAACAATAGGAACTATTGCTAAACTCAATAAAACTACTACAACAAACTATAAATTAGAAGTAGATAAAGTTATTAAAACCATGATGTCCAAAGGGATAAAAATGATAGAACCAACAATAATAGATAAAGAAATCTTAGCAGGAGAAGAATGGAAAATCTCGAATTATTTCAAAAGAAAGATAATAGTCCGTTAGTTCCACAAAGTAGTTATATGTATAAAGATAGTAGAGGAAGACTTTCAGTTAGATTTGGAGAATATGAGAAATTAGATTTAGATTCAGAAACTGAAGAAAATGATGCAGAATATAGCTTAGCAAACCACGAACTAAGTGAAATAGCCAAAGAATTAGAAGAATTAAGAAGAAAAATAGAAATAGCAAAAGCAGAAAAGGAATATATTAGTAAAAGACTTAACTATATTCTATTCACAGATTGTCATAAATACACTAGTGCTAGGTTATATACAAGAGAAGGTCAAAAGATAAGAGAAATTGATCAATTAGAAAAACAATTAGAAGAAAAACTAAAAGAAATATCACTTTTTAATGAAGAGGAACCACCTACTTATGATGAAAGTGATACGTAAGATAACTTTACAGACTTAGGAAGTTACGCTAGAATAAATGAAGATCAACCGGAAGAAGAACAAGAAGTTCTTATTAGTCAAATACGTACTAAAACTAGAGAAGAGATTTTTAATAAAGATTTCCAAAGCTATAATATTAGGGAAGTTTTAGACGATATTACTATAGAATTAATGAATGACTTAGGAATGACATATTCGAGCGTAAGAAGAAATAAGAAAGAAATATCATGTAGAAAAAATAGATTTAATTAAAGAAGGCAAATTAGGACCAGATAGTATCTACAAAACCGAAGCAGCCTTTATGGCTAATGGAGAAAGTTCATATGGTGAGATATACAATCCATCAGACGAATATATGACTGGACCTACAGATAGGCCAGTATGGAAACAATCAAGGGAATATAATCCAGCTAACGAAGGATTAAAATCCTTCGGAAAACCTTATAAAAATACCCCTTATACTCCTAAATTACTAAACCTAGACTATGTTAATCCTCAGCAATATAATTCCCTTATACAAGATTGGGAACAATTAATTATCCAAGAATGGGCAAAGTTAGCTAATAAAGAAGAAACAGATATGTTTGCTTATTTAGAAACATTTTTAGGAGAGACAGCGCATGGCTTATACATGGCCTATAAGACTAAACATCCAGACAAAGTAAATAATATAAAAGCAATGGGAAATAACCCCAACAACTTTACCAATATAATTAGAATTATAGTTATGGGAACAATACCACAAACGGATACTCGTACTTCAACAAGACCAAGCAATTAGGAATCTAGAACAATTGTCAATTTCAAAATTTGATTATATTAACGAATTTTCTAGAGACTTTATGCGTAATATAGCATTAACAAACAGAGCTTTAGATGATTCCTTAGCAGAAAAATATTTCCAAAAACTACCAGGAACTTTAGGAAAACAAATTCATGATGCATGGATTAGAGAATTTGGAACAATACAAGACCTAGGAATAGGACCTAGAATTGCCTACACATATCAATACCTAAGAAATAAATGCACCGAAGAAATGGCAAATCAAGAAGTAAAGAGACAGTCCTATGCTTTCTGTAGAAGAGCTATTTACACACCACAAAGTTATGGGTATAAACCCAAATATAAGAAAAAATTTAGGAAATCTAAATATTTTGAGAAAGGCAAAGGCAAACCTCAAAAGGGACACCATTTTAGTAAACCTAAAAACAGAAGTTGCCAATGTTTTATTTGTGGAGAAGAAGGACATTTTGCTAGATCATGTCCCAAAAAATATAAAAGTCAAGAAAAATCTTACTTAGTAGAAGAAGCAGAAAAAATAGGATTTGATAATATTAAAGATGCTGACTCGATGATGATTCAAGTGTATAGTTTTATAGAAGAAGATGAAAACGAAATTGAATATATTATGACTAATACAGAATGTGAACACCATTGGGTGCATAGAAGAGGAACAGAAGATAAACCATGTCATTTATGTCAATGGTTCCCAGCAATAGAATTAAGGTACCAATGTAATACTTGTTTTTTAGAAGCATGTAGACATTGTCTCCAAAAACCAATTGAAGAAATAGACCCTACAACTTTTGAAACTGGAGAGGGTAGCTCAAATAATCTTAGCCCTAATATTCTTAACCGAATAGAAATTATAGAAGAACAAGTAGCTGAAACTATTAGAAGGGTTAAACGACTAGAAGAAAAGAAACCCTTAGAATCAACACCAGAAATAGAACAGTCCCTTCAAAATGAAGAAGAAACAATAAGCTATGTTAAAACCCCATTATATACTAGTCAGGGTTTACAAGTAGCCTGTAAACTATGGTTTGATCAACAAGCCACAGATTGAGACTTATGCTATAGTAGATACAGGGTGTACTAAGAGCCAAATCACTACAAACTTAGTACCCGCTCGCTTAAACTAAAGCATAAAGATATTATCACTAATATTCTCGCCGATGGGAAAACATGTTTAATAGAATACTATGTTAAACCCACACCATACAATTTAAAGACTTTGCAGGGAGGATATAGCCAAAAATATGATATACCTCAAATAAACATATCACCAAACCTACAATTCTAGAACTCGGTTCTTATTAGGATTAAACTTTATCATTTCTCAACAAGGTAGTATTTCTATAACCCGAATAGCATTACCATTAGTAAAAACATTTACCATATCCCAACACGTTATTATCGCGAAATCGAGTTGCTGCGAAAGCGTGGTGGACGGAATAAAGAACTAGATTTTTTAGGAGAAGAAAATCAATTACAGCCTGAATTAGAAGCAGTAAGTTTCCTTCAGTATGAAGAACTTAGAGAACTAGAAAAGGGTGTAATATACACCAAACTACCAATGTATCCTACAATTCAAAAACTTAGAACCAAAGGCTTAATTGCTAATGACATTAGTAAATGTAGAGTTAAAACAATCATTGATCAACGTATTAAAAACCCGGATATAACTATCACTACAAACCAACATAGATTATTCCCCTAAAGAAAAAGAAGAGTTTAAAAAGCAAATAAGTGAAATGCTCAAAGCAGGATTAATTGAAAAATCAAATAGTCCCCATAGAAGTGCAGCATTTATAGTCCAAAACCACGGTGAGCTCAAGCGAGGAAAAGCTCGTATAGTCTATAATTATAAAAGGCTAAATGATAATTTAGTAGATGATGGTTACTTGTATACCTAATAAGGATACATTAATCAATTTAATCCAAGATAGAAATATATTTAGTAAATTTGATCTAAAATCGAGGCTACAACCAGATTAAACTAACGACATTTTTAAACCATGGACATCATTTATTTGTAGCGAAGGCCATTTTCAATGGAAAGTTCTTTCATTTGGTTTAAAAAATGCTCCAGCTATATTCCGTAGATTCATGGATAATATCTTTGGAAAATTAAATTTTTGTTTTGTTTATATTGATGATATTTTAGTTGCCTCAAAATCTATACAGGAACATACAAAGCACTTAGAGGAAGTGTTCAAAGATTATAGATAAAGAAGGAATTGTAATAGCAGATTCCAAAATGGAATTATTTAAGAAAAAGATACGCTTTTAGGATTAGAAATTGGTAATGGGAAAATTCAATTGCAAGATCATATTGCTAAAAAGATATTAGAATTCCCGGGATAAAATGGAAGATAAAAAACAGCTTTCAAGCTTTTTTAGGACTTTTAAACTATGCTAGGAAGTTTATTCCAAACTTATCAAAATTAGTAGGACCATTATATGGCAAAACTTCTAAAAACGGACAGAAATATTTTAATCAAGAAGATGTCCAGCTAGTCTTAACAATCAAAGAAAGGGTAAAAACGCTTAAACCATTAGAATTACCCTTAAGTACAGACTATCTCATTATTGAAACAGATGGTAGCAAAGAAGGTTGGGGAGCAGTTACGCTAACTAAACCTAATAAATATAGTCCTAAAGTAGAAGAAAAATTAGCGGGTTATGCAAGTGGAAACTTCAAACCTAGTACTAATTGGTCTTCAATAGATTATGAAATACAAGCCGTAATAAACGCCCTAGAAAAATTTAAAATACATCTAGATAGAGAAATCACTGTTAGAACAGTTGTGAAGCCATAGTTAAATTTATTAAAAATAGCAATAGTAAGAAAGTTAATAATAAACGTTGGATTAACTTTCAAGATCTAATTGCAGGAAAAGGCTATCAGATAACGTTTGAACACATTAAAGGTATAAACAATAATCTAGCTGACTGTTTGTCTCGTGTTATTGACAGATATTGTAAGAAACACAAATGAACAACTTCGAATCCAAGAAGCAAGATGACTCCTAAGGTTGAAGAGTTCACCTTTGGAAAGTTTAAACTTTACAAAGAAACCTACAGGGAGGATTCAATCCCCTAAGAGGAATAGAACTGGATAAATCTCAACAGGCCCTATGTAACAACATATGGGAATTAAAAACAGATCCTATAGCAAGCAAGCACAAGTTATTAGTCTTAAACGCTGTCTTGCTTTCTATTTTTCAAAAATTTTAGAAAAACCTCTCTCTAAAAACTTTAGTTTTTATGTTATTTTACATGGCCAGAAAACAGGAATGTTCAGATCATGGCATGAGGTACAACTTTTAACTAAAGATTTTAAAAAACCTATTTTTCGAGGATTTCACTCTTTTGGTGAAGCAGCAGATTTTGCCAAGGCTTATTTAGGCATAAATTTCTACATACTGACTTCGAGATTTTAACTCGGAGCAGTCTGTGCTCGAGTCAAAACAGAGTATAGAAAGACCATTGAATTCAAGAGCAATGGCATTACAAAGAGAAATTTCGAAAATAGAATCGCTAATGAATGAAAAAGAAGAAAAAATTGCTGCCCTCCAAAACGATCTCTCGACCTATACAAAAATTTGAATACCAACAGCAGACTATATGTCCGATTTCCAAACACAACCAAAACATCCTTCAAACCAATCAAAGCTTAACCCTTGAATTAGAAGCCAAAAACATAGAAGCAGCTGAATTAAAAGATATGGTAGAAGCTTTCAAAAAGACTCTCAAACCATGCCGCCAAAATCTTACTCATGAGCAGCTCAAAGCAAGCCTAAAAAGACCACAAACAACCCTTCCTACTTTAAATCCATTATTCCAAAATTTTCCGGAAGCGTAACTTATCATAGAACAAAAGTGTACTCAAGGCTTTATCAAAAAAACTCATAAGCTTACGTAAGATACTTCTCGGCATCCATCATTTAACCCAAGAAGGATCTCTCGCCAGAAACAAAGTATGGCAGGATTTACTACATTACGCCTTTTCTAGCTTTGATGGAAGAAGAACAGTTGACACGAGGCCTTTTTAAAATTCATATTGATATCGAGACAAACTCATCTCGAGTCGTTCTCGGATTATTGAGTTTTATGATTATGGTATGTTAAGCAGCCTAACATTAGATAATCCAGATCGATTCCCGATGGGTTTGGATTAAAATTCGAGACATGTGTTAAGAAATATCTACACTATCGAAAGAATCAAGAGTTAATAATAGAGTTCAACAAGAAGATCCCGCTACAAATGGCCTACTAGAAGAACCAAGACTTCATTACATCTACATTGATCCACCTTGGAAGATTGACGAAATTCCACTAAGTTCTTTTAACTACGTAGAAGATGAAAGTTTCTACAGAGAACTAATGTTAAGACCCCCTAATCACAGACAGGGAGGAGCTATTGCCATGAACTTTCTAGCGGAAGGCAAAACCTTTAAAATATGGGGTCCGGAAAGCTTCAAGATCAATATTCCTTTTCATGGTTTCAATATTAACGATACGTAAGTCTTCGCCATGGATGAAGATAGCGACGAAGATCATGGAGATAATTCTCTAATTGAAGAAATGCTTCAAGGAAGAGATTTACATGACTAAAGCACGACAGACTACCTTTATTTTGTCTTTTAGTAACTAAGAATAAGGAGTCATTATTGCCTTGGTTGTACGCCTTTACTTTATGTCTTGTAAAAACTGTTTGCTTTAGCATCTTTAATTTATGACCTCTTTTTAAAAAAAAGAAAGGTCACTATCTGCTTTTACTTTAGAAAAAGGAAGAAAACGTGTTTCTCCTTTCACTAGTTAAGATGCTTTGAAGCTCTATATAAGGGCTCTTAGTTTTCGGTTGTAAAACACACAAGTACTTACACAAAGAATAAGAAAAACACTATGTTTTCTAGCTAAATCCCTCTCTTCTTATAGCTTAAAGTAGCCCAAGAGGTTTATGTTCTTAAAATCTTCAAATACTCTACCAATTTCCGCAGATCCCAAAGAGGCACCCCCTCTTTGATTTGGCACTTCTTCCATCAAAGCTAGAAAGACCGTAATGTAGTAAATCCCGCCATACTTTGTTTCTCGGCGAGATCCTTCTTGGGTTAAATGATGGATGCCAAGAAGTATCTTCCGTAAGCTTATGAGTTTTTTGATAAAGGTATGTTAAGCGACCTAACATTAGATAATCCAGATCAGATTCCTGATGGGTTTGGATTAAAATTCGAGACATGTGTTAAGAAATATCTACACTATCGAAAGAATCAAGAGTTAATAATAGAGTTCAACAGTAAGATCCCAGTTACAAATGGCCTACTAGAAGAACCAGCACTTCATTACATCTACATTGATCCACCTTGGAAGATTGACGAAATTCCACTAAGTTCTTTTAACTACGTAGAAGATGAAAGTTTCTACAGAGAACTAATGTTAAGACCCCCTAATCACAGACAGGGAGGAGCTATTGCCATGAACTTTCTAGCGAAGGCAAAACCTTTAAAATATGGGGTCCGGAAAGCTTCAAGATCAATATTCCTTTTCATGGTTTCAATATTAACGATACGAAGTCTTCACCATGGATGAAGATAGCGACGAAGATCATGGAGATAATTCTCTAATTGAAGAAATGCTTCAAGGAAGAGATTTACATGACTAAAGCACGACAGCTACCTTTATTTTGTCTTTTAGTAACTAAGAATAAGGAGTCATTATTGCCTTGGTTGTACGCCTTTACTTTATGTCTTGTAAAAACTGTTTGCTTTAGCATCTTTAATTTATGACCTCTTTTTAAAAAAAAGAAAGGTCACTATCTGCTTTTACTTTAGAAAAAGGAAGAAAACGTGTTTCTCCTTTCACCAGTTAAGATGCTTTGAAGCTCTATATAAGGGCTCTTAGTTTTCGGTTGTAAAACACACAAGTACTTACACAAAGAATAAGAAAAACACTATGTTTTCTAGCTAAAAAAAAAAAAAAAAAAAAAAAAAAAAAAAATCTAGTTCTTTATTCCGTCCACCACGCTTTCGCAGCAACTCTGATTTCTGCTGATAATAACGTGTTGGGATATGGTAAATGTTTTTACTAATGGTAATGCTATTCTGGGTTATAGAAATACTACCTTGTTGAGAAATGATAAAGTTTAATCCTAATAAGAACTGAGTTCTAGAATTGTAGGCTGGTGATATGTTTATTTGAGGTATATCATATTTTTGGCTATATCCTCCTGCAAAGTCTTTAAATTGTATGGCTGTGGGTTTAACATAGTATTCTATTAAACATGTTTTCCCATCGGCGAGAATATTAGTGATAATATCTTTATGCTTTAGTTTAAACTGAGCGGGTACTAAGTTTGTAGTGATTTGGCTCTTAGTACACCCTGTATCTACTATAGCATAAGTCTCAACTGTGGCTTGTTGATCAAACCATAGTTTACAGGCTACTTGTAAACCCTGACTAGTATATAATGGGGTTTTAACATAGCTTATTGTTTCTTCTTCATTTTGAAGGGACTGTTCTATTTCTCGGTGTTCATTCTAAGGGTTTCTTTTCTTCTAGTCGTTTAACCCTTCTAATAGTTTCAGCTACTTGTTCTTCTATAATTTCTATTCGGTTAAGAATATTAGGGCTAAGATTATTTGAGCTACCCTCTCCAGTTTCAAAAGTTGTAGGGTCTATTTCTTCAATTGGTTTTTGGAGACAATGTCTACATGCTTCTAAAAAACAAGTATTACATTGGTACCTTAATTCTATTGCTGGGAACCATTGACATAAATGACATGGTTTATCTTCTGTTCCTCTTCTATGAACCCAATGGTGTTCACATTCTGTATTAGTCATAATATATTCAATTTCGTTTTCATCTTCTTCTATAAAACTATACACTGAATCATCATCTGAGTCAGCATCTTTAATATTATCAAATCCTATTTTTTCTGCTTCTTCTACTAAGTAAGATTTTTCTTGACTTTTATATTTTTTGGGACATGATCTAGCAAAATGTCCTTCTTCTCCACAAATAAAACATTGGCAACTTCTGTTTTTAGGTTTACTAAAATGGTGTCCCTTTTGAGGTTTGCCTTTGCCTTTCTCAAAATATTTAGATTTCCTAAATTTTTTCTTATATTTGGGTTTATACCCATAACTTTGTGGTGTGTAAATAGCTCTTCTACAGAAAGCATAGGATTGTCTCTTTACTTCTTGATTTGCCATTTCTTCGGTGCATTTATTTCTTAGGTATTGATATGTGTAGGCAATTCTAGGTCCTATTCCTAGGTCTTGTATTGTTCCAAATTCTCTAATCCATGCATCATGAATTTGTTTTCCTAAAGTTCCTGGTAGTTTTTGGAAATATTTTTCTGCTAAGGAATCATCTAAAGCTCTGTTTGTTAATGCTATATTACGCATAAAGTCTCTAGAAAATTCGTTAATATAATCAAATTTTGAAATTGACAATTGTTCTAGATTCCTAATTGCTTGGTCTTGTTGAAGTACAGTATCTGTTTGTGGTATTGTTCCCATAACTATAATTCTAATTATATTGGTAAAGTTGTTGGGGTTATTTCCCATTGCTTTTATATTATTTACTTTGTCTGGATGTTTAGTCTTATAGGCCATGTATAAGCCATGCGCTGTCTCTCCTAAAAATGTTTCTAAATAAGCAAACATATCTGTTTCTTCTTTATTAGCTAACTTTGCCCATTCTTGGATAATTAATTGTTCCCAATCTTGTATAAGGGAATTATATTGCTGAGGATTAACATAGTCTAGGTTTAGTAATTTAGGAGTATAAGGGGTATTTTTATAAGGTTTTCCGAAGGATTTTAATCCTTCGTTAGCTGGATTATATTCCCTTGATTGTTTCCATACTGGCCTATCTGTAGGTCCAGTCATATATTCGTCTGATGGATTGTATATCTCACCATATGAACTTTCTCCATTAGCCATAAAGGCTGCTTCGGTTTTGTAGATACTATCTGGTCCTAATTTGCCTTCTTTAATTAAATCTATTTTTTCTACATGATATTTCTTTCTTATTTCTTCTTCTGCTTCGGAATATGTCATTCCTAAGTCATTCATTAATTCTATAGTAATATCGTCTAAAACTTCCCTAATATTATAGCTTTGGAAATCTTTATTAAAAATCTCTTCTCTAGTTTTAGTCTGTATTTGACTAATAAGAACTTCTTGTTCTTCTTCTGGTTGATCTTCATTTATTCTAGCGTAACTTCCTAAGTCTGTAAAGTTATCTTCTGTATCACTTTCATCATAAGTAGGTGGTTCCTCTTCATTAAAAAGTGATATTTCTTTTAGTTTTTCTTTTAATTGTTTTTCTAATTGATCAATTTCTCTTATCTTTTGACCTTCTCTTGTATATAACCTAGCACTAGTGTATTTATGACAATCTGTGAATAGAATATAGTTAAGTCTTTTACTAATATATTCCTTTTCTGCTTTTGCTATTTCTATTTTTCTTCTTAATTCTTCTAATTCTTTGGCTATTTCACTTAGTTCGTGGTTTGCTAAGCTATATTCTGCATCATTTTCTTCAGTTTCTGAATCTAAATCTAATTTCTCATATTCTCCAAATCTAACTGAAAGTCTTCCTCTACTATCTTTATACATATAACTACTTTGTGGAACTAACGGACTATTATCTTTCTTTTGAAATAATTCTGAGATTTTCCATTCTTCTCCTGCTAAGATTTCTTTATCTATTATTGTTGGTTCTATCATTTTTATCCCTTTGGACATCATGGTTTTAATAACTTTATCTACTTCTAATTTATAGTTTGTTGTAGTAGTTTTACTGAGTTTAGCAATAGTTCCTATTGTTACTGATAAGTTATCGCCTGTGTACCCTTCAAAACCCTTGGTTTTGACTATAATACTAAGCTTAGTTATATCTTTTACTGATTTTAAAAGATCTGGAACACAGTAAAATAATCCTCTATTAGATGATAGGTCTACTTCCATTCCTGATATGATAGCTAAATCTGGGTCTTTCCAACTGTTGTCTACTATTAATAGCAAGACTTTAGTTCCTGTTTCTTTTCTAATTAAGGCTTTAATTCCTATAATTATCATTCCTAGATGAAGATAATTGTGTTTTTTAGTTAAGGTTTGGACTGTCTGTGGTGATATAAGCCCTATATCTTTAGATCCACTTAGTACACTAATGGCTTCTTCTCTATATGTTCTAAATACCATGGTTGATCTGTCGAATATTCCTTGATTATATAAGACTTTTGGTTCTAATAGTTTTACCCTATTATTCTTAAATCTTTCTAAGCTTTGCTCTATATCTATTAATTCTTCTATTTGAGATATAGGCTCTTTCTTAGTTAGCCACTTAAAAGGACTAAATCTTTTATTGGTGTCTAATTCTTCTGCTGTTATTGTGCTTAGAGATCTATTTAAAGTTCTACTTGTTCCTGGGAAATTAGTCATTTTGCTGGTTTTGGTACAAAATATTTATATTCTGTTATTGGTTTAACCTTCCTAATTATTCCTTCTGGAGAAACACTAAGATTCTTAAATGCTTTAATTAAACTATCTTCGTTTGAAACTGAAGTCTGTCCTTTATCGTTTCTAAGTTCGTCTTTTATTTCTTTTATTTGTTGTTTTAGATCTAGAATTAATTCTGTTAAAATATTAAATCTAATAGTGTTATACCTATCCCCTTTTATTGGTGGATTATAAGTTGCAAACTCGTTATCTGTAAAATCTAAATATTCTTTTGCTTTCTTTTCAGCTGTTAAATATTCTTTTCTATTTTCTCGGGTCATTAACCTATTATTAAATCTTTAACTTCTTGAAGCAAAGCTTCAACCTTACTTAATTTTTCTGTTGTTTGATTTAAAATCCTTTTAGTCTCTATTTCTATAAGTTTGGGCTTGTTTTGTTGTATGTCAAAACTAAGTTGTCTAACTTCTTCCTTAGTAGGAGTTTTATCTCTTAAAGTCTTAACTTCTTTACTTAATGAGCTAATCTGTGATCTTAAGAAATCGTTATTATTCTGTACTTCTTTCAAGAGTTTTCCAATTATCTATAAATGCTCTAATTATTTTATCTAGAGATTCGTGATAACTCTGTCTTTCTATATTTTCGGCTAGACTAATTAACAAGTCTGTTATGCTATTTAGGTGTGAACTGTCACTATGTAATATGTGTTTATACTTATTATCAAATCTACAAAGAAACTTATTTTTACCAAGTGAAACAAAGTGTTTGTCTTTTGAGTTATAAGCAAGATCTAAGTATGCAATTGTCTTTAAGTTTTCTTCAATGATTAAAATGCCTTATAGCTTTTTCACTGTTCATTTAAGTTCTTTCTATCAATAAATACTCATAGATATGTTTATAACAAAGGTACAAAATTAAATAACAATACTACCTTCAGACTGCCTACTGTTTGCCGGCGACGTACTACTCCCTGGTTTCCGTCCTGTGGCCTCGAACAGTCTTTCAGCTAGAATCGTTACTTGCTCTGATACCAAATCAAAGAGGGGGGTGCCAAATCAAAGAGGGGGGTGCCTCTTTGGGATCTGCGGAAATTGGTAGAGTATTTGAAGATTTTAAGAACATAAACTACTGGGCTACTTTAAGCTATAAGAAGAGAGGGATTTAGCTAGAAAACATAGTGTTTTTCTTATTGCTGTGTAAGTACTTGTGTGTTTTACAACTGAAAACTAAGAGCCCTTATATAGAGCTTCAAAGCATCTTAACTAGTGAAAGGAGAAACACGTTTTCTTCCTTTTTCTAAAGTAAAAGCAGATAGTGACCTTTCTTTTTTTTAAAAAGAGGTCATAAATTAAAGATGCTAAAGCAAACAGTTTTTACAAGACATAAAGTAAAGGCGTACAACCAAGGCAATAATGACTCCTTATTCTTAGTTACTAAAAGACAAAATAAAGGTAGCTGTCGTGCTTTAGTCATGTAAATCTCTTCCTTGAAGCATTTCTTCAATTAGAGAATTATCTCCATGATCTTCGTCGCTATCTTCATCCATGGCGAAGACTTCTGTATCGTTAATATTGAAACCATGAAAAGGAATATTGATCTTGAAGCTTTCTGGACCCCATATTTTAAAGGTTTTGCCTTCTGCTAGAAAGTTCATGGCAATAGCTCCTCCCCGTCCGTGATTAGGGGGTCTTAACATTAGTTCTCTCGTAGAAACTTTCATCTTCTACGTAGTTAAAAGAACTTAGTGGAATTTCGTCAATCTTCCAAGGTGGATCAATGTAGATGTAATGAAGTGCTGGTTCTTCTAGTAGGCCATTTGTAACTGGGATCTTACTGTTGAACTCTATTATTAACTCTTGATTCTTTCGATAGTGTAGATATTTCTTAACACATGTCTCGAATTTTAATCCAAACCCATCGGGAACTCGATCCGGATTATCTAATGTTAGGCCGCTTAACATACCATAATCATAAAACTCAATAATCCGAGAACGACTCTGATGAGTTTGTCTGATATCAATATGAATTTTAAAAAGGCCTGTGTCAACTGTTCTTCTTCCATCAAAGCTAGAAAGACTGTAATGTAGTAAATCCTGCCATACTTTGTTTCCTGGCAGAGATCCTTCTTGGGTTAAATGATGGATGCCGAGAAGTATCTTCTGTAAGCTTATGAGTTTTTTGATAAAGCCTTCAAGACACTTTTGTTCTATGATAAGTTCCGCTTCCGGAAAATTTTGGAATAATGGATTTAAAGTAGGAAGGGTTGTTTGTGGTCTTTTTAGGCTTGCTTTGAGCCGCTCATGAGTAAGATTTTGGCGGCATGGTTTGAGAGTCTTTTTGAAAGCTTCTACCATATCTTTTAATTCATTGCTTCTATGTTTTTGGCTTCTAATTCAAGGGTTAAGCTTTGATTGGTTTGAAGGATGTTTTGGTTGTGTTTGGAAATCGGACATATAGTCTGCTGTTGGTATTCAAATTTTTTGTATAGGTCAGAGAGATCGTTTTGGAGGGCAGCAATTTTTTCTTCTTTTTCATTCATTAGACTGATTCTATTTTCAGAAATTTCCTGCTGTAATGCCATTGCTCTTGAATTCAATGGTCTTTCTATACTCTGTTTTGACTCAGAGCCTGTATCTGTCTGAGTTAAAATCTCAGGCTGTATGTAGAAATTTATGCCTAAATAAGCCTTGGCAAAATCTGCTGCTTCACCAAAAGAGTGAAATCCTCGAAAAATAGGTTTTTTAAAATCTTTAGTTAAAAGTTGTACCTCATGCCATGATCCGAACATTCCCGTTTTTCGGCCATGTAAAATAACATAAAAACTAAAGTTTTTAGAGAGAGGGTTTTTCTAAAATTTTTGAAAAATAGAAAGCAAGACAGTTTAAGACTAATAACTTGTGCTTGCTTGCTATAGGATCTGTTTTTAATTCCCATATGTTGTTACATAGGGCCTGTTGAGATTTATCCAGTTCTATTCCTCTTAGGGGATTGAATCCTCCCGTAGGTTTGCTTTGTAAAGTTTAAACTTTCCAAAGGTGAACTCTTCAACCTTAGGAGCTGTATCAGCATCGTGGATTCCGAGCCGTTCATTTGTGTTTCTTACAATATCCGTCAATAACACGAGACAAACAATCGGCTAGATTATTGTTTATACCTTTAATGTGTTCAAACGTTATCTGATAGCCTTTTCCTGCAATTAGATCTTGAAAGTTAATCCAACGTTTATTATTAACTTTCTTACTATTGCTATTTTTAATAAATTTAACTATGGCTTCACAATCTGTTCTAACAGTGATTTCTCTATCTAGATGTATTTTAAATTTTTCTAGGGCGTTTATTACAGCTTGTATTTCATAATCTATTGAAGACCAATTAGTACTAGGTTTGAAGTTTCCACTTGCATAACCTGCTAATTTTTCTTCTACTTTAGGACTATATTTATTAGGTTTAGTTAGCAGAACTGCTCCCCAACCTTCTTTGCTACCATCTGTTTCAATAATGAGATAGTCTGTACTTAAGGGTAATTCTAATGGTTTAAGCGTTTTTACCCTTTCTTTGATTGTTAAGACTAGCTGGACATCTTCTTGATTAAAATATTTCTGTCCGTTTTTAGAAGTTTTGCCATATAATGGTCCTACTAATTTTGATAAGTTTGGAATAAACTTCCTAGCATAGTTTAAAAGTCCTAAAAAAGCTTGAAGCTGTTTTTTATCTTCCATTTTATCTGGGAATTCTAATATCTTTTTAGCAATATGATCTTGCAATTGAATTTTCCCATTACCAATTTCTAATCCTAAAAACTGTATCTTTTTCTTAAATAATTCCATTTTGGAATCTGCTATTACAATTCCTTCTTTATCTATAATGCTGAACACTTCCTCTAAGTGCTTTGTATGTTCCTGTATAGATTTTGAGGCAACTAAAATATCATCAATATAAACAAAACAAAAATTTAATTTTCCAAAGATATTATCCATGAATCTCTGGAATATAGCTGGAGCATTTTTTAAACCAAATGAAAGAACTTTCCATTGAAAATGGCCTTCGCTACAAATAAATGCTGTCCATGGTTTAAAACCTGCCTGTTAGTTTAATCCGGTTGTAGCCTGATTTTAGATCAAATTTACTAAATATATTTCTATCTTGGATTAAATTGATTAATGTATCCTTATTAGGTATACAGTAACCATCATCTACTAAATTATCATTTAGCCTTTTATAATTATAGACTATACGAGCTTTTCCTCGCTTGAGCTCACTGTGGTTTTGGACTATAAATGCTGCACTTCTATGGGGACTATTTGATTTTTCAATTAATCCTGCTTTGAGCATTTCACTTATTTGCTTTTTAAACTCTTCTTTTTCTTTAGGGGAATAATCTATGTTGGCTGTAGTGATAGTTATATCTGGGTTTTTAATCTGTTGATCAATGACTGTTTTAACTCTACATTTACTAATGTCATTAGCAATTAAGCCTTTGGTTCTAAGTTTTTGAATTGTAGGATACATTGGTAGTTTGGTGTATATTACACCCTTTTCTAGTTCTCTAAGTTCTTCATACTGAAGGAAACTTACTGCTTCTGATTCAGGCTGTAATTGATTTTCTTCTCCTAAAAAATCTAGAGAAAAGAGATGGGAAACTTGTAGGCTTGTAGCAAGCAAAAAAAAAAAAAACTAACTGGTTACTCTATAGTCTATAATTATTCACGACATACTTGAGCAAATAAATAAACCAAATAAATAACAACCTAAAAACTAATAAAGAGGAGCATGATCCCATGATAAGATATCACTAACAAATCCACTAACAACTCAACTAAATATCCTATGACTCACTAAACTTAACTGAAACTCTAGAAACTAAATTCCTAAAATTACTCCAACAAAGTTTGAATCAATCAACCAACAGATATTTCCGTCCTCCACACGATCAACGCTATCAGACAAGTTGCGTCATGTCTTGTTGGATGTAGGATAGTGAAGGTAAGCAGGGCCAATGTGAACTTGGCCAATGTGCTAGGACATGTAAGAGTCTTAGCTAGAATGTCTTTCTTATTCTTGGTTTTGTACTCTTTCTCGTTGTCAAAAAAAAAAAAAAATACTGTATCCTTGGTCTTGTATGCCTTGTTGAATCCAAAAAGAAAAACACCATTGAGATCTTTTTGTTGTTGGACGGATGCGTTGCAGATAATTCTATGTGCTTCTGTTTAATCACTTGATTTTGTAGACTGGGCTATTTTAATTAATGTGTGGGGGACGGATTTGTTTTCGAACTAACTTGGGATTACGCTCACAGTCTGTTTAGTAGTTTTTAATAAATGGTGGTAATGATAATAATATTATGTCTAATGTTACAGGGGATGCACTCTTAAAATCTCTATAGGGAGGCAAGTTAACCCCCAGGTTTGTGTTTATTTTCCAAGGGGAAGCAATTTTCATTACCAATCATTACCACCTACAAGGTGGTGTTGGATGCGAATGAAAATTAAAGAAGAAAAATAGATACTTTAGGATAAATTAGCATTACCATGGGAATGAACAATGATTTTCTTCACAAATTTACATAGAAATTCATTATCATTACCACCATTGATAACCAACTAACAAACGAGCAGTCAAAGTATTTCAAAGATAATATACATATTCCATCAGTCTCTCAAAATTAAACATTGCTTATTTGTTTTAAACATTAGTTTTAAGAAAAATAAGATTTTATTAAGAAAAAAGTTATTTGAAATGGTGGACTCAATCTAAAAAAAGAAATGAAAAATCTAATTTGGAATAACTAGAATGAAAAATGGGCAATTCTTCAAGGAACGGACGAGGTAGTTACCAATAATTGATCAAAATTTCTCTTAATAACATTGGAGCGGGTTTAAATCCGGTCATTAAGTTGGTCAATGATATTATTTTATCATTTCTGTTAATAAAATTCTTTGATATATTTTTTTAAAAATCCTAAACTTATGCTCAAAATAGTTCTTATATTTCAGTTTTGTTTCGAAATTAAGGCTTTATTCCATTCAACTTCAAATTATAACGTTTAGTGAAAATCAGTTTTTACGAGCAAAATTCACTTTTAATTAAATAAAAATATGTTTCTCTGATGTAAAAACAAGTCTTAAAGTGTAACAATAAGTTCAATTCAATAAAAATTGAGTAAAGAACACCGTCGGATAAGGATTTTTGGGAAACAAAACGGTAATTTTTGCTCCATTATATGAAAAAACACATAATTAATTTATAGGGTTGTTAGAAATGTTGTTGATTTTATTTTATAATTTGTAAAGTATATTTTGAAGGGATCTATTTTAACGCATTTTAAATATTGTTTTCTATGGTACACAAATTATGATTATTCAAATTCTATATTAAAAATTATAATCACTTTACTCTACTTTATTGTCTCTAGTATTCTATTGTAAAGAAAGCACTTTTTCTTTTATTTGGAACTCCATATAGATATGAATTTTTATGCTTTAAATCTTTATTTATTTTTTATATTTAAAAAATTATGAAATCATCTTAGGCGGTGCGACAAATGACGTCTAATTAAAATGCCAAATGTTACGAGCTTATGGACTAGCTTTTAGATTATACTTTATATATTAATTTATAGTTATCAATCCCGTATGATGAAGGTTTGCAATGAACTCAAGAGGGAAACGGGGGGGGGTGAATTGAGTAATTAAGCGATCCGTTGACAAATTCAAATTCTTTCCATTTAAGGGGGAACCAGTTGTGCTGGTTCATGGCAGCGGATACACTAAAACTTGCAAGTAATAATAAACACACCAAATTTAACGAGGTTCAGCCAAACAAGGTCCTACGTCCTCCTACGCTAGTTTTCTTATTAATCAACTCTGAAAAACAAGAATACTCTCGCACTCTCCAGTTTCCCTTACCCCATGGAAACAACACACCCACACTAACTCTAGTGTGCTACTTCGCACTTGAATTCGCAAGCACTCTCGAATGAACTCACAAACGCTACTCAATCTCTAACCCCTCTGTTAGAGATTCAATACAATCAGTTTCTCTTAACTCACGCTTTCTTATAGAGCAAACAAAGAGTTATATGAAACTCTATGAGATGCGTACTCTATTTTAGGAAACTGTTTAACTGTTCTCTTTGTAAAAGTTCTCAAAAATACTCAATGAAATCCGGAAGAGCATCAAAGGTAAAGGAGAATCATACTTCAATATCTATAGACCTAAGTCTAACCTTTGAGCGTGCCCTAACTCATGATATCAAAGATATGATAATCCAAACTTATGGAAAGTATATTTTGAACAATATCGTTCTCGCAGGAAAAATATTATCCAATATATACACACACTTTAAGACCAGTAAATACTGAACTATGATTCTAAAGGCTGGCAAGCATTTCTTATGGAAAGTATTTAAGAAATTTATCCGAAAATATTTTCTCAAACAACCAACTCAATCACCCGGTAAGGTAACTGGTATCCAAACTTGTTACCCTACTTAGTAGTGTTCTGAATATGTAACCAACTGGTTCTATATTAAAAACCCTACTCTTTCACACTTAAGAACAACACAAACAATTCCACTATAAATATCATACGCAAATATTACATCAAGACCTAAGATGAATCAATTAATAAATCCTAAACTATCTTCATACACTTCAATCCTCGAAGCTTCCATTGAATCAATAATGAAGAACTTTGTCTTTTCCTCGAACAACTTCGAGAAGGCTTCTTAGGTTCAAGTCTTGGAACTTGGAACAACTTGTTTGCTACATAAGAACACATCATAGCATAACAAATATTCTTTTGAATGTTTCATTATACAGTCAGGAACAGTTGGATACTCAACTATTTTCTAACAGCCTAAAACCACCTGTAATAACAATTGTTCCATGCAGCTATTTGTCATCATTGAAAACCTACGGGAGTAAACTAAATCCCTCTTTTTGATGATGACAAACTCTTTGAAGTTTCTTGCAACCAAACAAGTTAGTAAACACAGATAACTTCAACCAAAGCTCAAATAACTCATTAAGGGAGCTTACTTGACAGAAGACTCAAAGGGTGAAACAGTTAACTATTTCAACTGTTTCCTAATTAAGATTCTTTTTTTTTTGTTAAAATTAACTACAAAATTATACTATGACTGACTCAATCTATACTATACTTAGGCGCTTCAACTTCAACTAATTTTCCCCCTTTTGGCATCATTAAAAAGTACTCAGAGAAAGATCCATTGCACATAAGTTATCGCCTAATTCAAAAATAGTAGCATCAACTACCAATCAAGTCATCATGCTGCAAGAAATCAAGTTACTCATACACAACTCACAATCCATAACCAAACGAAATTATCCAAATACAAACTAATAAAGTTAAACAAGAGAATGTTTTGTAATAAGGGGGAAAACAAGTAATGCCAAAGCAGTTTATCGAATGGGGTGGGGGAAACAGGTTGGAAATAACAATAACTCCTTGTCATCCTCCTTCTTCTTCTCCATCGGAGGCATCATCATATTGGTTGGAGGAGGAATGTAAGGATCCGAGCACCTTCTTCATCTTCCTCATCATCACCATCTTAATCCTCGGACATAGGATCAGCAGTAAGACGGGGATCAACTGGGACACGTGGATCAGCAGAACCAGTAGCACCCTTAGCAATAGGAAGTTGAGCCTTTACTTCTTGAAGAGAGAGAACCAGCAACTCAGTCTCGGCAAGCTTCTTCTCAAGCTTAGTAACCTTAGACATGTAGGACTTGGACATACCCTCAATCGCCTTATACATTTTATCTAATGTCTTCTCTTGGTTGTCCAACCTTTCAATCACAACAACATCCGTGCTAGTTCACCCTATATTTCACTTCTTCTTCTCACTGGTACTCCTAACTCCTTGAACCTCGGCATATCCGAGGAAACATTCAACCCTTTATGTCCAAATATTTTCTTTGTAAACACTTGAATGGTAATTGTTTCCCCATTGAGAGGAATCTTTTGCTTCTTGAGCAAGAGGGTGATGATTGAACCATAGCCTATGTCATGGTGAGAGGAGGAACAACAGTTCATGATATGATCAATGAATATGGCGGGGAGTTGATCTTCATCTTTTTCATCATTAAGTAAATCAAGACCATCTCCATTATACGAAAAATGTTCCTCTGCCCTGAGCCCTAGGAATTAACATTTTGTTGCAAATAGAGTGGAGGACCAACATAATAGGTTCACGCAAATTAGCAGATTGGTAATTAGCCTTCTTGGAATAGGGAATAACAAACAAAAACTTATAAATCTCCTCAGCTGTTACCCCAACAATAGTAGACCAACCATCCCCAAAGATACTTATCAAACCAATTTCTAGGAACACGAAAAAAAACAGACAAATAGATCTCACTTCCAAAAATAGTAGAACCCAAAGACATGTCAGGTAACTGCTTCAAATTCACATAAAATTCTCTAACAACATCTACAAAAGCATTCTTAACATCTTTAAACAAAGGCATCTAGCCTTGAAATACCAACAAATCACGAATCTCAGGTAAAGCAGGAATATCAAAATAACCATCTTCTACGTAACAACCGGATAACGCACTTCTCTTAATAATACGAGTAGAACCGGTAGAAATAGGAGTTTCAATATATTTACCTTTTGCACCGCGAGGGGTTTAGCCGGGTACCCCTTTTCTCTTGGTTCCCCTAGCGAGCAAGCGGATTGATCGTCGAAACTTCTTCTGTTTCCTTCTTCATAGCGAGATATGGTCACTCTCCTTCCTCTAGCCTAATAGAGGTAGATGGAGACCCTTCCTTGTGGCCAAGTGACCACCGGATCTTCTTCGTCCTTTTGTTTCTTCTCAACAGGAACCTCGGTTGGCAACTCATCCAAAACCCTTTAAACACTTCCAGTTTCAGATCCTTCGATGTTCCCCCACAGGAACAACTTCACCCTTCTCGATGGAAATTAGGTTATGGGAAACAAGCAGAGGTGGCCGGGTTTTCTGGTTGAGAAAGCGATTAAAGGTTTGGCGGTTGAAGGTGTGGGAGTAGGTTCATGAGTGGGAGATGGATAAGAGATGAAGTTACAAATGGATGTGGTTGTGATGGAGGTGGCGAGATTTTGAGGTGGTGGAGGTAGATTTTGTGGATTAGTGGTGGTTGGAGTTTGAGTGATGGAGGGAGGATTATCGAAAATTGTGGTGGAGGATGGAGGTTTTTCGGGTTGGGTAACAGATGGGGGTTTTCTTTGGAGATGGAGGCATTTAGATGGAGCTTTTCCTTCTTTCTTGAACCAACAGAAGATTTCTTCCCCATTGTTTAGAAAACAGAGAGCTTAGGAGAAATCGCTTCTATAGAGAGAGAGATCGACAAAAAGAGAGAGAGATTGCTCGAGTGTGACTTGAAGTGATTGCATAGAAAATGGGGACAAATATAATATATATGCATGAGAGAATAAGTAGAGGAAGATAATCAGGTCAGATTTCAAAAGCTATTCAAATTATCGAAAGTAATCATAACTTCCCATAAATACCTCAACTGCTGAAAAATAAGGCATGTATAAGATATGTACAATTAACGCGCCATTTTTAGGAAAGATAAATGCATCAAAATATCTCAACTTGCACAAGTTAATACTCGCTTAATTTTCGAAAAGAATAAACTTCCCAAAAACATATCTGTGCATTAATGCTATTCTTCTCAGCTGTTTCGTACAAGAAACATTTGCACATGGTGTAGGCAACTTAGTATGATTTAACCTTTATTCAAGCAACAAATGTTTCTAATCTTGAAAGATATAGAAAGAATCTAAATGACAACCTGAAGAATTAAGCAAAGATATATGTATGCAATTTCACATCAAAGAGTACTAATGTAACCATCGGGAACAAATGAAGCCAAATAACCTAAACCTAATAACTCCTAAGAAAGACTCTTACTAAAACTTAATTCAACCTAATAAGACTCTTAACTTACAAAAAGACTCTCTACACAAGGGTCTTGTGAAAATATCAGCAATTTGTTCTTCACTTTTACAAAACAATAATTCAACCAAGCCTTTCTTAACATTACCTCTAAGAAAATTATGTATGATCTCAATGTGCTTGGCTTTAGAGTGCTGAACTGGATTTTTTGAAATATTATTAGCACTCTTGTTGTCACACATGATAGGAACACTTTCACAAACAACACTAAAATCTTCAGCTGGTTCCTTATCCATAATAGCTGGGAACAACAAGCTGCAGCAGCGATATATTCCAATTTAGCTGTGGATAATGCCATTGAATTTTGCTTTTTAGAGCCCCATGAGATCAGACATGAGCCTAAGAAGTGAGCCATATCTTATGTGTTTTTCCTATCAATAAGGAAACCAACATAATCTGCATCTGTATACCCTACCAGCTCAATAGAAGTGCCTTTAGGGTACCACAAGCACAAGTCATCTGTTCCCACCAAGTACCTAAGTATTCTTCTAACAGCCTTTAGATGAGACTCATTGGGCTTGCTTTGAAATCTTGCACACAATACTATAGAGAACACAATATCAGGTATACTAAATGTTAGGTACAATAGGGAACCAATCATACCTCTATACAGTGTAGCTTCCGCATACTTTCCGTAAGAAGATCTCAGGTACTTTTGCTGGTGGATCATAATTCCATCAGCTATTTGCTTAATATGTAAGCCTAAGAAGAAGCCAAGTTCTCCCATCATGCTCATTTCAAACCCACTATGCATAAGATTAGCAAACTCATCACATAGCAACTGATTAGTAGCTCCAAAAATGATATCATCAACATAAATTTGAAATACTAGGAAATGTTTCCCCCTGATTTTGATAAAAAGGTTTTGTCAATTGTTCCCCCTCTTGTATTCATTTTCCATCAAAAACTTTGACAATCTCTCATACCAAGCTCTTGGTGCTTGTTTGAGACTGTATAAAGCTTTATCAAGTTTGAATACATAGTGGGGAAACAGTTGATCAGCAAAACCAGGTGGTTGAGCTACATATACCTCCTCCTTCAAATAGCCATTCAAGAATGCCGTCTTCACATCCATCTGAAACAATTTCATATTCATGTGATCAGTAAATGCAATGAGGATTCTAATAGCCTCTAACCTAGCAATAGGTGCAAAGCTCTCATCATAATTGATGCCTTCTTGTTAATTGTAGCCTTGCACCACAAGCTTTGCTTTGTTTCGAACTATTGCGCCAAGATAATCTAACTTGTTTCTCAACACCCATCTAGTGCCAATGACCGACCTATCTCTTGGTCTTAGCTCAAGGTGCCATACTTGGTGTTCCGAAATTTATTCAACTCCCTTGCATGGCCGCACCCGATATGGATCATTTAATGCCATCTTGTAATCAGCTGGTTCTATGCTGGACAAGAAAGAGCAAAAGGCACAAAAGTTTTCATAAACAACTCTTCTTGTTTGAATTCCCTTATTAATATCACTAATGATTTGATTGGAGGGATGAGAAGATTGATATCTAAAACTCTTTGAAACTGGACGATCTTGTCCTCTTGAATGAGTCTGACTGGAACCAGCTTGCATTCTAGCATCATCTAACTTATATTTCTCAGATGTGCTGGGATGTAAAGTGGTTCCCTGCTTTTTCTTACATGTCCCTCATTAAAGTTACCACCATCTTGTGTGGTGGTTCCCTATGAGATTTTTACCTGTTGATCTCCATGGGAACCATCATTATCTGGTCCCCCCTCAGACAAATCCTCATTATTCTCTTCTCTTTCTAGATCAGGTCCTCCACTATCAGCATTTAGTGGATCAGTGGGTAGACATGTCTCCTCTTCTGGCTCCTGAGCGGAACCAGCTAGCTGTTGCCCTATAAAGTCAAGCATTCTAATAATATCTTTTGGTTCAACCTGTGCAATCTCAGAAGACATATTAAACTCATTAAAAATCACATGAACACTTTGCTCAACACACAAGGTCCTCTTATGGAACACCTTGTAAGTTTTACTATAAGGAGAATAACCAACAAAGATTATCTCATCACTCTTAGCGCCGAACTTATCAAGCTGGTTCTTATGCACAAAGAACTTGCATCCAGAGATATGAAAGTGTGCAATATTGGGCTTTCTACCCTTTAGGAGTTCATATGGGGTCTTATTCACTTTAGGTCTAATGAGAGCACAATTCTAGATATAGCATGCAGTGTTCACAGCTTCTGCCCAAAAACTCTTAGGGATACCACTTTCAATAAGCATCGTCCTCACCAACTCCTCTAGAGTTCTATTCTTTCTTTCCACAATACCATTTTGTTAAGGTTTTCTAGGGGCAGAGAAGTTGTGACTCACTCCATAATCTCTCAAAAATCAATGAAACTTGAATTATCAAACTCGAGAACCATGGTCGATCTTACCGCAACCACCGATGATTTAGCTTCTGTACCTGTTTCACTAAGGCAACAAACTCATTAAATGTTTTATCTTTTGAGTGCAAAGATAACCCATGTAAATTTGAAAAATCATCAACCGTAACACAAACAAACCTATGACCTTTTCGACTTTGTACACGCATGGGACCAATCAATCAATATGTACAAATTCGAAAGGTCTGCTGGTACTCATGACACTTTTTGGTTTGAAAGAGGATTTTACATGTTTGCCCTTGGCAAATTCTAAACCAACTTTATCAAGCTTATATTTAATGTTTGGAAGTACAATCACTAAGTCACAAGACCTAAGCTTATTCAAAAGTGTCAAGCTAGCATGTCCAAACCTCTTATGCCAAACCCATTGATTTGACTCGGAAACATCTCTCAAACAGATGGACTTGTTCTCTGGAATTTCATACAGTAAAGTGATGTCAATATCATCTTTCCTGGTTCCCTCACAAACAAGTTTACCTGTTTGTGAATTAACTATGTGACAAAGGTCATCTTGAAACTCAACTCGATTACCTTTATCACATAATTGAGAAATGCTCAAAAGATTATGTTGCAAGCCATCAACATAATACACGTCATCAATAGCTTGTGAAAGTAACTTACCAACTTTACCTATGCCAACAATACACTGGAAAAAACCTTATATGTCACTTAGTAACATATCCGGTTTAATTTTTACAAAACTGGATTCGAAAATCAGCAAAAAATAGGGAGGGAAAGCTGGGCAAAGAAACGAATTCGGCCCTTTAGTGAATTACATCAGTTAACAGAAAATTGATCCGATTTTCTGTTAACTGATCTAATTCACTAAACCGGATTTGTCAATCCCCGTGGTCCATATAAGGAACGTGGCCCAGTTCACAATTTCCCATCACGGGGCCCAGATTACGCGGGCCAGCTTGCTCACTACCCCATTTATTTCCCGAACTCTAAATTTCTCACCCCATTCACCCCATCCCCTTGAAACCCTAAATTTCTCCCACTCCTATCTCCTATCTTCTTTCTCCCTCACGAACATCTCCTCCCTTCTCTATGATTTCCCCAAACCCTAAACGCGAGTCAAGGTGATTTCCTTGCCCTTTTCCTCACCCCACGAACATATCCTTCCTCTCTCGCGCATCGCAATGTGAAACGCGCCGTCGTCTTTGTCGTCGCCGTCAACAATCTCCTTCGTTCGTTGCAAGGTGAAGCGATTTATAAACAATTTTTGTCGTCCTTTCGTTGCTCACCTCAATTCTCCTCTCTCAATTTTCGTTCGTCGTTCAACGAGTTAGAGCTTTTGATTTAGTAGGTTTGTAATTCCAGCTCTAGTTCGTTTGTTTTGTAGTTATGTTTCGTTCGTCATTCGTTTGTAATTCCTGATCAAGTTTTGTAGTTATGTTTCGTTCGTCGTTCGTTTGTAATTCCAGATCTAGTTTTTTTTTTTTGTGTTTTGTAGTTAGATTTCGTTTTTGTATATTTAGGTTGTAATTTTCGTTTTTTTATATTTTTGTAAATCTTCATTATAATTCCAGATCTATTTAGATTTCGTTTTATAATTTTCGATCTTTTATAATTTTCGATCGTCCTTCATTTTTCTTTCATTTTCTGTATTTTTCGTTTTTTAGTTAGATCTAGTTCTTTTTTTGTAATTTTCGTTCATTTTCATTTTTCGTTATGAAATTCCCAACCTTTCGTCGTTTTTTTCATTCTTTAGTAATTGTTGAACTGGTTTTTTATAATTTTCGTTCAACAAGTTCTTCGTTCATTGTTCAACTGGTATTCTTTGTCAATTTTCATCGTCCTTCGTTCTGCAAATCAGCTTTATTTTATTATGTTCATTCAAACTCAACTGATCCGGTTTTTTACTAAAACTGGATCTGTGCATCGGTCAACTGATCCAGTTTTCGACTAAAATCGGATCAGTTGATAGAAAACCGGATCAGTTAACGGTGTACTTTTTGCCAACATTCGTAGTCAATGCCAATGATGATGTTCTTCAATCTATTCTTCCACCAAGCACATTTTTTCCCATTGAATTTGAGTCACTAGTGGAAAAAGCCCATCCGATCCGGTCAAAATCGGGCTTACAGATCTGGTTTTGGTCCGAATCGGGTGGGCCCGGAGCTGTTGACGAAATTTAACTGATCCAGTTCAAAATCGGATCAATTAACCATTTACTAATCTGGTTTTAAAGTAGAAACCGGATCAGTTATTAGTTAACTGATATGATTTTCACGTTAGAACCGGATCAGTTGGCCTGTATTATGTGAAACGAAAAAAGCCGAGTCTGGCTACAGGGTATACAAGCTAGTAGCTATTGCAGTTGCCAGTTGCCACACATTCAACAATTCTAAAAAACGAAATAAAATAAATTCAACACCCAACAACAATAAAACAAATGGGATAGGAACAATGAAGGAAAAAAATATGAAAGAAATGACATATGACCAAATGAAGAAAAAAGAGAGTGATAAGGTAGAAATTCGAAACTAAATTACAAGAGAAAATAACATCTGAAAAAAAGTTATATCAAATTACAAACAACAATAAATTAATAAAACAAAATTATTGAATTACAAACTTTATACAATCTTAGAAATTACATCTGAACTAAAAAAAATAAAGGAATAAATAGCATCTGAACTATAATTCAAAACCCTAAAAAATGATAAAATGAAATCACATCTAAACTACAATTCTAAACCATGTAAAAACGAAAAAAGAATTGAAATCGCATCTAACAACCATTCTAAACCCTAAAAAAAGGAAAAAAAATTGAAATCGTAACTAAACTAATGAAGGAAATGAAACAACTAACTGATGGCAGGAAAACGAAACGAAATCGCATCAATTGAAATCGCCTTGCTGAGTTAAGTTGGTCTTCGCTGACGGCAGTGTTGGTGAAGATGGGGAGATGAAGGGAGAGAGAGAGTGGTGTTGGAGGTGCTGATGACGGTGTTGCCGGCAAGGCGACAGGCGAGACAACTTACTGATGATAGGAAATTCATGGCGGTTGAGAGAGATGTTTTAGGGTTTGAGAGAGGAGAGAGGAGAGAGGAGAGAGGAGAGAGGAGTGACGGCTGAGGGAAAGGAGTGATGGCTGAGGGAGATGAGTGAGGCTGAGGAAGGACGAAGGGTGTAAGGTAAAGAGGAAAGGGGATCAGGGTTTTAGAGAGGAGGAAGAGAGACAAGGGAAACGGGTCTCGAAGTAGGGGATGTGAGATTTAGGTTTTCATTATGTGAGGTGGGCGGTGGGCCGCATATTATATACCATATGAAGCCCGAATTGATCCGGTTTAGTGAATCGGATCGCTTAACAAAAACCGGATCGGTTTTACGTTAAGTGATCCGGTTCACTAATGAACTGGATCGATAAATTTGCCACGTTTTTCCTCCGAAAAAATGGACAATTCACAAATCCGGTTTTGTTAAAACTGGATGCATTTGTCTGTGACATGTAAGGTTTTTTCCACTAGTGAGTCTTGTTGTTTTATCCCATATCATTCATTTCTTGAGTACTCTTGATCTACTTACGTAGGTGTTACACTCTTAAGAAGAACTCGCTCTAACACCAATTGAAAGTTTGCAATGTACTCAAGAGGGGGGGAATTGAGTACTTAAACGATCCGGTAACAAATTCAAATTCTTTCGATTATAGGGGAACCAGTTGGGCTGGTTCTTGATAGCGGAAACACTAAAACTTGAAAGTAATAATGAACACACCAAATTTAACGAGGTTCAAGAAAACAAGGTCCTACGTTCTCCTACGCTAGTTTTCTTACTAATCAACTACCGAAAAACAAGAATACTCTCAGCCTCTCCAGGTTTCCCTTACTCTAGGTTAACAGCACACCCCACACTAACTGTAGTGTTCTACTTCGCACTTGAACTGCGAACGAACTCACAAACGCTACCCAATCTCTAACCCCTCTGTTAGAGATTCAATACACGAATTTCTCTTAACTCACGCTTTCTTACAAAGCAAAGAAAGAGTAATATGAAGCTATATGAGATGCGCACTCTATTTTGGAAATTGTTTAGCTGTTCTCTTTGTGAAAGGCTCTCAAAAATAGTCAATGAAATCCAGGAGAGCATCAAAGGTAAAGGAGAATCATACTTCAGTATCTATAAACCTAACTTAAACCTTTGAATGTGCCCTAACTCAAGGTATCAAATATATGATAATCCTAAGTCATGAAAAGTATATCTTGAACAATATCTTTCTCGGAGGAAAGATATTATCCAAGATATACACACGCTTTAAGGCAAGTAAATTCTGAACTATGATTCTAAGGGCTCGCAAACATTTCTTATGGAAAGTATTTGAGAAAATCTTTTTTCGAAAATCTTTTCTAAAACAGCCAACTCAATCACCTAGTTAAGTAACTGGTACCCAGACACGTTACCCTACATTATATTATTCTGAATATGTAATCAACTAGTTCCATATTCAAAACCCTACTTTTTCACATTAAGAACAACAAAAACAATTCCACTAGAAATATCATACATATATATTACATGAAGACCTAAGCTGAATCAATTAAAGAATCCTAAATTATCTTTATGCACTTCAATCCTTGAAGCTTCCCTTGAATCAACAATGAAAAACTTTGTCTTTTCCTCGAACAACTTCGAGAGGGCTTCTTAGCTTTAAGTCTTGGAATAACTAGTTTGCTACACAAGAACACATCATATCATACCAAATATTGTTTTGACTTTTTCATTATACAGTCAGAAACTGGATACTCAACTGTTTCCTAACGGCCTAGAACCACCTTTAATAACAACTGTTCCCTGCAACTGTTTCTCATCATTCAAAACCTAGGGGACTCAACATATGATGCACGTGATAAACACTAATTGTAATTAAATTTGAAATATGAAATATTCAAGTAGTATAAAAAGTTTCAACTTAATCATATTATAAAGCAATATCCATCCTAACCATACCAAACTCTTCCCAAATCAGTTGATCAAAGAAAATATCCCATAATAATTATATTAGTTCAATTATTTAAAGGGATTTTTTAAAGAGATGTTTGTTGATTTTATTTAAATAAATTTAAATATATTATCAATGGATCTTATTTTAATGTATTTTTTAATATGTTTCCAGTGGTAGAAAAATTATAATTTTTCGAAGTCAATATTAGAAGTTATACTTAATTTACTCTAGTTAATTTTCTATATAGCATTTTATTCAAAATAAAACTTTGATTTTATTTTATCCATAATTAGATCAATATATGTATTTTTATGTTTCTAAAACTCTATTTATTTTATATTAAAATCCTAAAATCATGATATGTCATCGAATATAGCGCGACAAATGACATCAAAAGGAGTTGCCAATATCGTAACCTTGTGCATGCCTTTTGGATTCCGTTCTATACCTCGTTCTGAATATGTAACCTATTGGTTCCATATTCAAAACCATACTCTTTCACACTTAAGAACAACATATATAGACAATTCCACTAGAAATAGCATACGCAAATATTACATAAAGACCTAAGATGAATCAATTAAAGAATCCTAAACTATCTTCATGCACTTCAATCCTTGAAACTTTCCCTGAATCAACAATGATCGGTGTTGCGGCAGCCGAGGAGAACGAAGGAAGAGAGAGGAAGAAAGTTGGGTGGAGAGAGGAGAGGAAAGTGATTAGGGCTTTGTTTGATGAGGCAAAATTTGTGAGGTAGGAGGGTATTTATAGGTTCCCATTAGGGTCCAAAGGAAAAATGGGCTTGATGGGTTAGTTTAATGCAAGTTGATCATATAAAAAGCTACAAAGTTTGGGCTCCTCTAATTCAATATTAAATTCATTTTCACTACCATTACTCAACTTATTTAAAATCATTGTTGACTCTCAAAATCCACCTTTAAAATAATTTAAGTACTTTAATTATTTAAAACATTAAATAATCATTGACTTTAAAATAGTCAATACTCAAGAAATTAATTATTAAAATACTAAAATATTTATAACGGAAATTTTGTGAGATACCCTTGAGATTCTATTTTTTTTTCTCAAAATACCCTTACTAACAACGGGCTACTAACACTGTAAGGTTTTTCTCTCTCGCTCTCACCTCAATGTTCTCTCTCTCCTCCCACCTTCTTCCATTACTAACATTCTAAACCTCCAAGTTTTCTCTCTCCCCCACCTCCATGCCTTTAACTCTCCTCCTCATTTAGGAAAAAAAGAGAGGGGATGCCCGGTATCACGTGTGGGGATTCTTTTTAAGGATATACTATAATATAACTAAATAGTTAAAATCTCAAGTGGACCAATGAAAATGAGAGGCATAAAGCATAAACAATACAATAAAATCTTCTATTTTAAACTGGATAACAAATTTGTTATCCAAATAAAATACTCATTAAGAGATGAGAGTCTAGACTCTAGATCGGGAAACTCTTGCTTCTCTCGTGAATTAGAAATTTTAAATGTTTTCCTTTTTTGAATCTCAACGTCTGCTAGAGCCATGGCAACGGGTTCAAATAAGGGCAATGGTGGAAAGAAGGATAATCACGCAATTCCTCAGAGGATGGCAATGAAGAAACCTCAAACGGTGGATACTCGAAAAGTCAAGAATATCAGTAGAATACACGATGTTTGTACTCTAAGTTGGACATCGTAGGATGAGGAATATGAATCTTCTCATGCCTCGCTGGATTTGGCTTCATCAATGTAGACCGCAAGAATATTGAAGCTGCCAGCAATCAGATGCGTAGTGGGTGGCATCTGTGAGAAATCCAATCAGGCAAATTGCAGCGCTACCAATGAATCCTTCACCATATCTGATGCATCAATTGGCGAGTAATCTAGGTAATTAGGCGAATTGAAGACACTCTTTATTTGAAAGCATTAGAGAGATGTAATTCCCCACAATTTTATGAATTTTATAGATATATTTAAAGTATATTTATAAATACGATTTTTCACCATATACCCCTGACATATTTTTTTTGCACCATATACCCTTTCGACTTTTGAAATTTACCATATACCCATCACTTTTGAAAAAATACATCCAATTACCCTTAATGACTAACAGCGTTAAACTCCGTTAGTCATTAACCCTTAATCCCCCCTCTAACCCTAATTAACTAACCTAAATCTACCCCTAACACTAACCTTAACCCTAACCCTATTACCCTAACCCTAACCACCCACTCCCCCACCCTCACCCCACCACCCCAGCCCCCCCCACGCCCCCACCACCCCTTACCCCACCAGCCCGTAGCCCCCGCGCAACCCCCCCACGCCCCCACCACCCCTTACCCCACCGGGCAGCCCCCTCCCCCCATCGGACACCGCAACTCTCCCAAGGCCCCCTCCCCGCAGCCCCTCTCCCCTCCCCCCCGCCTGAATCGCGCGACCTCCCTCCCCTTCCCCTCGCCGTCGCGCAAACCCCTTCCTCCTCGCCGTCGCGCAACCCCCATCCTTCACCCGCAACCGTCGCACCCCCTAAATAAATGAAAAAATCAAAAACGAATCAAGACCAGGATCGAATTGAAGAGAGAATCGGTCGGACTTGGAGAGGGGGAAGGGGTGGGGGGCGACTGCTGGGAAGGGGAAGGAGGGGTTGGGGAAGGGGGGAGGGGAGGGTTGCGGGGAGGGTTGCGGTGTCCGATTGGGGAGGGGGTTGCGGGGTCTGCGGGGCGGTGGGGTAAGTCTTGGGGGGGCAGGGGGCCGGGGTGGTGGGGCAATGGGGGGCTGGGGTGGTGGGGTAGGGGAGGAGGAGGGGGTGGTTAGGGTTAGGGTATTAGATTAGGGGGTTAGGGTTTGGGTTTGGCTTAGATTTAGGTTAGTAAATTAGGGTTAGGGGGGATTAGGGGTTAATGACTAACGGAAGTCTAACACCGTTAGTCAAAAGGGTAGTTTGATGTATTCTTTGAAAAGTGGAGGGTATATGGTGAATTTGGAAACTTGTGAGGGTATACGGTGCAAAAAGAAATTTGTCAGGGGTATATGGTGGAAAAATTATGTGTATAATATATGTGGGTGTGTGTGGGTGTGTTGGAACTATAGTTTTCAAACTAAAAATAGAGTAATTTAAAAAGCTGCAACGATTAGTATATTCTCTCTTCTCAAAAAGTTGTTGGAGATATAGATTGTTTTGAAGGCTATATATAACAAGAATAAATGAAAATGACAAGAATCGGTGTATTATGTCAATTTAAAATCACTGATTTGAAATTGATAATTCAGCACAACTGAGTGCCCATTTGCATTCGTTGTTTCTTTACCTAAATTAATTTATATTCACTATCACACTATTCTAAAAGTATCCCAGATATTTTTATCTATTATAGGTATAAATTACAAACACGGTCAAATATTGGTAACTTTTACACCATTAATGGTAAATGAGTAGCTTATTCTCATGGTATGGTGGAGATCATCGTGAATAAGAAAAAGTTATTTTTGATAGGCGAGTCACTCACTAACAAAAATAAATAACCTAACTGATCTCCTAACTATATTGCAGGGTAAGTTAAGATTTATCTCACAAAGAGAAAGTTGTTCTACGATTAACCTCTAAACATGGTAAGAATAAAGGATATTAATATCAATGATGATCGAATAAACTAGACTAATCAATATATAAATAAAGACTCTAGAATTAATAAATTATTACCCTAGTATGAATTAATGCAATAATAATTTATACCCAAATTAATCAATTAAATGTTCACAAGGAAAAGTACACCGATAAAGTACTTTAAACCTCTTCCGAGTATTAATAACTTCCCTAATATGCAATCGAGCCTACTCCCATGAAATTATGCAAATTAATGACATTAAACACAACACCCTAACTTCTTAACAATACATTCTACCTACTCCCGCGGATAATTTCATGTCCTTGATTGAATTACTCAAATCCATCAAAACCCAACTCCTGTTGTGATAAAGACAAATGAATGATAACAATACTAATTATCACAAATCTAGTATTAGAAATTACACAACCAATTAAGTAAGAACAAATTAAACAATTAATTTGGGGATTTAAAGGAACAAATCATATATTATCATGGCTAGGGTTTGCTTAACCCTAGAGTGAAAAAAAATACTCACGCTTGATAATTAATAAACAACATAATTAAATTAGGAAAGAAGACATGATTAATCATGGGTAGGAAGATAGCGTCGGGGGTGTGCCGGTTCTGTGCGATGGTGTAGGCAGAGAGCTGGAGGCTGATCGCCGTACATGGAGGCGGGGTTTGGTGGCTACCGTAAACTTGGGTAATTTGTGTTGGGTGGCTGAGAAGAACGAAGTATAGAAAGAAAATAGAGTATCGACAGCTGCTGGAAGGGGGAAAAACCACGGTCCAAGAGTTTCTTGCTGATATGGCCCACGTGCAGGACATGGTAATTACTGCCTACGTCTTCGAGCCTGTTCGGCAAAAGTAGCTGTTACGATAGCTGTTAGCTGTAGAAGTAGATGTCAGCTGTCAGATATTAGCTTGTAGAGTTTAACTGTGAAAATAAGTTTTCTGATAATTAGTGTTCGGTAAAACTAGTTGTCAGTTTAAAAAATAACAAAAGGTAATACTCGAAAAGCTACCTCTACCGCAAAAGGTAATACTTATTGCTTTTTCCAAAACACGAGTTCAAACACCAAAAGTTACTCCAAACACTAGTTAACCAAACACAACTTATCACCATTATTAGAGTTTTGACTTGGTCCAAACACTAAAAGCTACCTCAAATGTTATTGGCGAACACGCCCTTCATCTCTGCTTTAGTTTTGTTGCTATTGCTTCTTGTTTGTATTTTTTTTCTTCTTTAATTTTTTTCTAATACAACCTAACATAAAAAATACAAACCAAAAACCAGACAAAAATAATGAAATAGTGATAAAAATATTAATAAAAAGTAAGAAGAGAAAAACAAAAAATAAGTCAAAACTCAAGTTGCCTTCCGAGAACCGCAAATTTAAGGTTTTGCATAACCATTTAAGATTAGTATGCTAACACAAATTAGTTCAACGCTCTAATAATCTTGTCATATATTCCTGCAAACATCTCAAAAGATGTTATATAAGAGAGAAAAGGAAAAACGAAATAAATTAGTCCTAAAGATCTATTAAACCTAGAAAAATAAAAACCAAAGGAAATGTTATATTTACAAGAGTAAGAAAAAAGATAAATCGTTACTATTTTTACATAACTCAATAAGGAAGCATATAAACTAATTGTACATTAGTCACATAATCAAAATTAAGAGTCATTCAAAGGGGGTGAGAAATAAGGATTGATCGAGGATATAATATAGGGGAAGAGGGAATAAGGTCAAGTTTTGAAGCGAAAGAAACATGAGACTCAAAAACTACAGGTGCATCCGACAAAGACATATGAATCACACCACTCAACTTTATGTTCCTCTAAAGAGAGAATTTCAGCCATTGTTTATTCCTCCTTTAAAACTTCCATCACATTGGTGCTTTTATCAAAATTTTCATCATCCCAATAGTTTTCATTTATTATCTCCCCCTCATTAGCCACATCATCTCTATTTTATATGTCAACTTCTGACCCTTTGGTGTCCACCCTCTTTTTCCAAAATAACCCTAATAACCAAAAAAAATTACATAAACTACCTCAATTTAAATTTTAAAGGGAAAACTAAAATAATTAAAAAAAAAGATTGGGGAACTGAATAACTGATCCCTTAGCAGTTACTAAATTAACAACAACAAAAAAAACCCAACACACTGAAACACGGACACTCTTCTTCATCTTCTTCCTCTTTCCAATTAAGAGCGCATTCTCCGTTCTTCCGCTTTGAAGCCCCTACACAATCATAAACTGAAAATCAACAACAGGTAATTACAAAGCAAAAGTATGATTGATTTCTACATAAACCCTCTACAAAATTAAAGTCTAACATTCATTTTTTTTTGTTATTTTAATTTTGGAAGCAAAGAAATTGAAGCACCATAGACAATCAAGAGCAACAAGCAAAACAGTTGCAAGTTCAATGAGGAAAATAAAAAAAGGTATTTCTCACTGAACTTCAAAATACAAACTGTTTCTATGAACAACAAGGAAGAAACCAAATTTTACACAATAAGACTCTAAATTTATGCCTCCCATACTTTCAAGTGAAACAATAGTTATCTACCGAAATCTTCGACTAAATCGAACCAAATCGAAAAACAAATTTTTAAGAGAACAAAAAAAATTGGAACTCAGCATTGTCACATATTAGGAAAAAAAATTCATTTTTGCTTGGCAAATATCAAAAAATCACATTTTCGTATAAAATGAAAACAAAGTTGTTTGATTATCTTCAACTTTTCGTACGAAGTGCCCAAAAATAATTGCAATTAGATTCAAAGATCAATCCTAAAAGTTCAAAAAATATCATGACTAATCTAAATTTTTATAGCTTGGTTTTAGTGCTTGGTTGTATGCTCCTTTGATGATCTGTTGTTTGATGTAATTTCGATGCTCCTGTTGCTTCGGTTTCCCATTTTTGCTTTGAGTTTTGTATGTGCCTCTGGGCACTTAATTTTGTTGTAACCTCGCTGAACTTTTGGCCTAAATTAATGGAATGATACCAAATAATAAAAAAAAAAATCTAACTTTTTCACAGCAAATCAAGCCAACCCACAGTACACATTAGATGAAAACCCACATCAACATCAAAATCTGAAAAAAAAATATTAAAAAATTGAAGAGATATCAAACTCACCTATAAGTTTACAATCGAAGTTCTAGAATTTCTTCCTCTCCCTTCTTTAATTGTGTCGTCCAAGTGTTGCCTAGTAAGGAGCATTTAAATTCTTCAATGTCCATTTAATTTCTTAACACTCTATTTGCATTCAAATTTCCCGCGAATACCATGGGTAAGGGAGGCAAACAACGGCGAGAAGTCGTGATGGGGAGGTTCAGATAGAGAAGATGGGAGGAGGAGGATGAGAGAGAAGCAATGGGAGAACAGGGAAGTGATGGGGTGAGATAAAGAAAGAACTTTAAGACTACAGAGTATTCATATGTGTGTAGAAGCAGATTAAGCTTAATCTTCATGGTGAAAAAAAAATATGGTCAGATTTATTAATATAGGACCCTTTCCTTTTATACTTTGATTTCAACTTTAATAGTAATGATAGGCATGATTTTTTTGCAATATTATTCTTGCATGATCCCAAATTTATTTATACTTTGATAGTCTTTATCTCTATTCTATATGTCAAGAGGGATAGGACACCAAAAAATTGAAAAAAGAAAAAAAAATAAAAATAGAGGGGTAACTACGTACTTTAATGAAGAAAAATAGAAAGAAAAAAAAATAGAATAGGAAACTACCTAATTAATTAAAAGAAATAAAAAGATTTAAATAAAGGCACTACAAAAAGAAAACAGTGAATATTTACAACAAAGTCAATTACTTCCCTTTCAATTTTTTTTTTAAAATTTAAATATCCTGATTAAAAATTCAAAATCTCTAATTTATTAGATGTAATTAGCAATTAATTTAATTTTTTACATGTTTTCGCACGCATCGCGTGCATATAAAACTAGTCATCATTATAAATTCACGGTTGGGGATGAGATTTTGAACAGAATAATCATAAACATATTGAGAAGAGGTGTAACACCCGACCCATACTGAATGGAGCTTATTGTCACCAATGCGCATGAAGGGTGAACAACTGTCCTCAATAACCAACATAAGTTCTTCCGGCGCATTTGTCCATACTCATGCGCACTCTGAGAAACTTTGTAGAAGGTCACCCATACCTAGATTACTTCCAACCAAGGATGCTTAACTGTAAAGTAACTAAGGAAATGAGCTCCCTAAAAGCAATCATGAGGGGTATTACATACACCCCACATGAGGGCATCAACGCCCTTATTGCAGCTAAGGACTTCACATATTCGGCCACAACGACCTGTAGGCCGCTCCATCCTGGAAACCAATCACATATTCAACCGCAACTAGTGATATAGCTCTATAACCCTCCCCACTAGCTAGGCGACTAACCTTGGATTATCACACGATCAGCATGTAGTCATAGGGTTGCTCTGATACCATTTGTAACACCCACCCACAATGAATCGAGTCTATTGTCACTTATGCGCATCAAGGGTGAACAACTCTCCTAAAAAACCAACATAAGTTCTTCCGGTGTATTTTTCCTCACTCATGCGCAACCCTGATAAACTTCCCAGCAGGTCACCTATCCCTAGACTGCTCCCAACCAAGCACGCTTTACTAGTAGAGGAACTAAGTAAATGAGCTCCCTAAAAGAAAGATGCATCTTATTGGAATGAGTAGCCTTGTAATCTGTTAACTCGGAAGGAACACTACAAGAGGGGGGTGAAATGTATGTGTGGGAAATGAACGTAATTTTTTGCGGAATTATAAAACAATGAAAGGAACAAGAGAGAGAGACAATAGATTTTACGAGGAAAAACTTCTTGGGCCCAACAAGAAGAAACAACCTCGACCACTAAGGATTTTAAACTCAACTCTTTCACTATAATAGGCCAAAACACATTTGTTACAAACCTATTATCTCTCGGGCCACTCCTTGAGTTCCTCTACAAACTCAAGTCCCAACAACAGTTCCCTCTAACTATTGTTCCTCTCGAACTTCACTCGAAGTTCGTTTGTCTTTCTTTGCTTCACTCAAAGCCTCACACTTTACAGGAGTTTACTCAAACCCCCTTCCCCAAACTCAAACTATAAGAGTTCTTCTCAACTCTTTTCTCAACTCGAAATACAGAATAGTAGAATGATAGAAAGTACTAGTGAAACAATGAACTCATATGGTAATGAAACTTGGAACTTGGAATTTTGAACTTTGGTGGTACTTACTCAATAAACGTGATACTCAAATTAATACCTTTGTAGATTAATTATCACTTTTGTCAGACACACCTTGGTGTGACTACTAAAAGTCAGACACACACTATAACTTAATTAGACATAAGTATCTATAGCAGTGATTAACTAGAACATGGGATAAAATCATGTGTTATTGGTAAAAATATTTTCCCATGATGTTCCTCAACTAGAGGAACACGTTCCTTTAACTTCCCCATGAACTCCACGATCTCTGTTGAATGTGTGTTAGGATTAATACTGCTTCCTTGATTTTAGCAACAACTTTGTCAAGTAAATATAAATCTAATTTTTAATTAAAAAGTATTTTTATTAATAAAACCAAAATTAAATCCTTTTATCAAAATATATCTTTAAAATTATTATCTTTAAAACCGAAAAGGATTTATATTATCTAATAAAAATAAAATCTTTTCCTTAAGAATATTTTCCTTAAAATCAGATTTTTACTAAATAAAAACGGTTTCCTGGAATCTAGGCATAAATCACTCAAGCAACATTATTTAACCGTTGTACTTATTCAACATATGTCTAGTTCCTTTACCTTAACTCATTAGTACCAGTTCATCAGTTTTATACGCATGTTTCCTATACCAGTTCCACTAACATAGTTCCATAGGAACAATTCCTTTATTCAAAGGAACAACTCCATAGTTCCAATTTATTACCTTATGATGATTTTTGTTTCTTACATAAGAAACCTAATTACACCCTTATGTAACTAAGCTCTTCTTCTCTTGGAGTTCCAACGCAAGAACTTCATTCTTCTCTTGGGGTTCCAACTCAGGAACTTCACTTATTATCTATATAAAGCAGCATTATTAATTCAGGAACCTTGCACACATAAAACTTATAAACCTTGTTAGTTATTACTTTAGTTTGTCATCATCAAAACCATATTGGCTCAACAAAATCCCTTTAAAGCAATCAAGAGGGGTATTACATGATTAGATTCCAACAACAATCAGGTGATTGGGATAGAAATTGTCCATCAGACATAGACTCAAACACCGCTCTAATATCTTCACATAAACCATCATAAATCACGACACAACCCATATATTTTAATTCCATGATTAGGACTAATAAAATTGCTAAGTCGATAATAGTATTTCCCAAATAATTCTATGTCATATTGAGGAAAAAATATTGCTCCAGAATTACTAGCATGAATATGGGGTTCACTGATCATATAAGGTAGTTCATGAGTACTCATGCAAAAATTGGGAGAATTTTGATATGATGTATCAAAATTAAAAACGTGTGAATCACAAGAACTATGATTATGCTGCCTATCATGATAATTTTCCCCGGCATTATAATAATATGACTGCATGATACAAAAGAAAAAAATCACTAGTACAAAAATGACGATTTGCGTCGGACCTGGGACTTACATTTGCGTCGGACATCGGTCCGACGGCACAGGTCTCGACGCAAATCAAGGAAACATGATCTGCGTCGGACATTCAAACGACGCAGTTGATGAGCCATTTGCATCGGATCGTATGACGCAAAAGGCCCAAATGGCTGAGCTATTTGCGTCAGATGTGTTGCCACAAACGACGCAGATAGTAGCTTTTTTATTTAAAAAAAAAACATAAACAGACGAACCGTAAAAAAACAATTCAAGATCTAACAATCTCTGTGCGATTGGTTTTGTTATAGGCCAAAAGAAAGAAATGAAGAGAAGAGCAATTAAGGAACTTTATTATTATACAATTTGAATCGAAAAAAATCAGATACAAACACACAAAAAACCCTAAAATTTAATATCTAAACATTAAAATTTACAATTTATGACAACTTTTACATAGATCCAAAACAATTAAAAAAATCGGAGGCTAATCCAATACAATTTAGGGGAAACTTTAAAAAAATAACCTAAAATCTGAATGATGTTAAAAATCGAAGGTAAATTCAATATTCTTCAATCTTCACCTTCAACTTCTTCTTTGATGTAAATAGTCGCCATCTTCTGTTAAAAATCAGATATAAAAAATAAAAAACGAAAGGCCATTATTTTCAGATCTATATATAAAAGTGTAAACACAAAAAATCAGATATAAAAAAATTAAAAAAATCGAACCTGTTAGAGATGGAGAACGTCGAAGAAAGCCAAAATATTTCAGATACTTTCAGATCATCGCCGATTTAAATGGATTCCTTGTTGTCTTTATGCTTTTGATATATGTACGTCTAAGCCAAAAGCGGTTTCGACTCTTCGTTGATTTCAATTATCCCATCATCACCAAAGTTTTGTATATCATCGCTGAGGCTTCGTCCAAGTAGAATAAAATTGCAGGATTTTGTTTGCTCCCATTGAAGTAAACAACTGTTGCTCTAGTTGGACGAAGGGAGATAGAGAAAATAGGTGGAGCGGCGGTTAGAGTGGAAGAAGGAGATAGAGAGGGAGAAAGAGAGAGTGAGGTTAGGGTTTGAGGGTTTAAACTCGAAAATTAAAAGGGGAAAGAGTGATGTGCGTCGGATGGGCTTTACCCTTCGACGAACATAGTTAGTTCCTCTTTATATTTATATTATAAGCTGATTTGCGTCACACCTTTTCTAACATGCGACACATATAGATATTTTATGATTTGCATTGCACCTTTTTTCCATTCGATGCAAATCACTAATTTGCGTTGGCTGGAAGGCAAGTTCCGACGCAAATTTGTTTTTTGGTTTCTTGCTATAATTAATTTGCGTCGCATGCGGATTAGAACACGATGCAATTGTCCTATTTGCGTCGTTTGTACTACTGTCCGACGCAAATCAGGGGACGCAGATCAACTTTTTTGTACTAGTGAATATATGGAAAAAGAAAAACGAAAAACAAAAAAAGGGATTTTTCACCAGGTTCCCCCAAGGTTTTACAAAATGCATGAGGTACCACTTCATTTTCAAAAATTCATCAGGTACTGATAACTGTCATATATTATATATTTTTATGTCCATATATCCATTTGTTAAGTCCAAAACAATGCTAGTAGTTAATTATTCACCCTTTTGTTTTATGCAGGGCTATTATACTAGCTTAAACTTGATGGTGTGCAGGTTAGGTAGAAAAGAGAGAAAGGTCATAACATGGGATTAAAATCCCATTATGATATATGGAAAGCAAAGATGACAAAATAAAACAAGCCCATATATTATGTTGCACTTCAAGAATAAAGCAAAGCCAAATGGTGACAGTAGCACACGAGTAAGACAACTTCTTGTCTTAGTTTAATGAAAGAAGATAAATGGGCTTGGATTAAAGAAAACCCACGTGGGGCAAAAGAAGTATAAGGGAATCGATTGTTTCTTTGGGCTGGAGGAGATCATAGGCGGCAACAAGGGTTTTGGCTGGGAGTTATCACACGCTGCACAAAGGAAGATTAAAAGGGAGAAGTAAGCAGCAGCAGAAGGAGGGGTACGGAGCGACAAGGTATCCGTAGGAGAGACAGAACACAGCAGCAGCAGCAGCGGCGAAAAACAGGAGGAGCGACGAAACGGATAGGGACGAACTCAACGAAATTCGAAGCCTTCAATCTGATTCCGGCCATGAATTCTTCCATTAAGGTGATGTTTCTCCATATCATGAGTAGATAATTTCTATTTCTAGGACTTAGATGAAACCCTTTTAGTATGAATTGATATTTTAATTGTGTTTGGGAATTGATTTTTAGGTTTATGATTGCATAACTATTGAGATTATTATTGGGTTAATTATTGTTTGCAATATAATTGATGATTATTCTAGTAGAATTAATTATTGGTTTTTATTGTTATTAAATTTACATACTTTGTTCTTGTAGTTCAAAGTGTGATGTTATGCAATGGTGTTTGATGATTTGTGGTTAAAAGTTGAATAATTTATGCTTTGGTTAGATAAGTTATGTCACCTAATTGATCGCAATACTATTTCTTTGAGTATTCCGGCTTATAGTTTAGGATAGTTGATAAACCTATTGATTCTCATTTCAATTAATATATTATTCATATTATTTGTGGTGGATTCAATTGTTCTAGATTCCGTAATACTGTCTGTTCTCCGATTCACTTTTGTTATTGCCAAGTTTATTTAGTTTACAATATATTTCAGATTAGTTTAGTTAGTTTACAAACAAATCATTATATCATTATTTAGGATAAAATTGGTAGACATTATATTTAATATTACTCAACTGTTCCCTGTGGATACGATACCCTATTATTTATCACTTACTACTAAGTCTTGTACACTTGCAAGAATAGGGTTTTATAACTTGTTTAAAATCGCTACCAAGTTTTTGGCGCCGTTGCCGGGAAACGGTGTTTGCTTAATTTAATTTAGTGTCGTCTAGTTCATTTCTTATTATAATATTAATTTTCTGTTTTTCTTATTTGTTTTTTTTTAGTTTCTTAAATACTTTCGCTTGTTACAAGTATTGAAGGTTGGAGAGAAGTTGTCGAAATAAATCTCAAAGATAAGGTGCTTTCTTTCCACTTTATACTTCTATTGTGTGTTTGTTTGTGTGTTTTTAGTTAATGTTAGGTCGTAGGTCATTATCTTTTAATTTAAATCCCTATAATCTTGAAATTGAACGTACACTTAGAGAATTAAGGGCTTTACGTCAAGTTAATAACTCTGATTCTGAGACAGAGACTGAATCTAATTCAATGGGTGACCCAGAACCTAGACAACTTAGTGAATATTTCACTCCTGGTACCTACACTTCTCCTGTAGGTAGTCGAATGCCCACTATAACTAGGAGATTTGAAATTAAACCTCAGACTATTCAATTGCTTCCTTCTTTCACTAGTGGAAAAAACCTTATCTGTCACTTAGTAACAGATTCAGTTTTTACAAAATCGCATCCGAAAATCATTAAAAAAATGGGAGGGAAAGTTGGGCGGAAAATCTGATCCGGCCCTTTAGTAAACCGGATATGATTTTAAAAACCACTCCGGTTTTGTAAAATCTGATCCGGTTCACAAGACCGGATCAGATTGTCCGTGATATTTCTAAAAGAAAACCCGCGTTTTCCCTTATAACGGCCCAAGTCCACATCTCTCGCCCAATATGATAAACCCTAACTTCTATTCCCTCATCAAACGCTTCTCCTCTCCTCGCGAACCACCCACCCCCAGCTCTTACCTCCGCCTAAACCAACTACCACCACCAATATTCTCCACGAAAAAAACCTCCGCCTCAGCAACAAGTTGATCTTCTGTCAAAATACGAAGCTTTTGAGTGAAAATCTTGAAAATTCGGCAGATTTTTCAGCGAAAAAAAAATTCCCCGAGTAACGCAGAGGAGAGAGAAAACTTGGAGAAACACAACAATGGCGGAAGAGCAAGAGGAAGAGGAGAGAGAAAGAGGAAAAGTAATGGCGTTGATTGAGAAACCGACCAATTCAACTGAACCAGAGGTTGATCCTCGACTTTTCCAAGCCATTAAAATGGTCGTCAGATACTCCGATTTTGAGCTCAAACTCGCCGTTCAAACCCTAATGCTCTCATGAAGAGACAACACTCTCAGGTATCATTATATTGCATTTTAATTTCATCTATGATTATTGTAATTTGTATCAAATTTGTTGATTTTGGAATAAGTATGTGCGATTGATTATTGAAGTTAGGGTTTTTTTTGGGGGAATTGCAGATTAGGTATCTTGCGTTGTAGTTGAATTTTTTTTGTAATTGATTATGGATTTCAAATGAATTAGAAACTTCTCATTTAAATTTTAATTTTTACTACTGTTAACTTGCATTGTTATTATATATGTGTTGTAGTTCGAAGGTTCAATTTGTAGAGTTCGTTGCTTACTTTGAAAATTGTTGAAAACACTAGCTTGAAAGTTGAAAGTTAAGAGAAGTTAGAGAACTAAATTGATCGAAGTTTTTGAATTTCTAAGTGAATTAGCTGTTCGATTTGGAGTATCTGAGCTAGTAAACTTATTGCTTGTTCGTTTAGTTATTCAATCTAGTACAATTACACTTGCTGCTTGTGTTATTGATGTTCTGGCCTACTGTAATGCAAATTAGTAGTAACTAGATGTGTTTAACAACGCGGTTACAAATTATATTACTGATCTTTGCTCATTTGTAGTAGATTGAGCAGCTTTACAAAAATTCTAGCTACTGCCTTTTCCTGTTTGTATTTGTCATGTGTGTATTTCGATGTGATCGTGATAATAATTGATGTGCAAACAGTTCTGTGTTACATGAAGATGAATTTCATCGACTAGCTGATACTACCATCCATCATGTTCTCGAGAAATTGGAGGTAATTCTCTACAATGTGTATTAGTTGATGTCCTTCCAAACAGGTTTTGTATGCTGATTGTCATTAAAGAAAGTACCATAGTGGTTGTATGGGAAGTGGGAGAATAAGTTGAACAGGAAGGGAAGGTGTGTAGTTTTCATTTTTCAACTGTGACTGTTTCAATAAGTTGAACTGGATTTTTTATTAATCATTGTTTGATAAGGTGGAGATCCACATGTAATTGAATGATTAATGGAGCCTATGTCGAGGCTTTTGCAGTTTTTTTTATTTATTTATTGAGGATTTGATAATTGAAGGCATGATTTATAATAATGAACAACAGCTGAACTGAACTGAACTGAACTGAAAAGTTTAGGAAGTTGGGTTGCTATTGAAGATAGTTTATATTTTTATATTTCCAGCTTAATTCTGTTATGTAGTTTTATATGTGGTTATATTGTTTCTCCAAGTACTTGATTTTGAAATTTTCCAAGATTGATCTGTACTTGTGTTTGTCTCTCGTACTTGAGTTTGAGCATCCTAGTGCTTGTTTGGTTGACACGAGAAAACATAGGAAGTAGAATTTTATAGGAATTGGAAGATGGGTGAGTTGTTGGCTAAAAAAAATGGCAAAATGGGGGAAGTAAAACTTCTTAGGATTTTCAACTTACCACAAAATGTAGTAAGCTGCTTATCAAGGGTCCCTTAGGTAAGTAAAAGTTCCCATAAATATATCTCCACCATTGTCAACCGAACACTTTTAGCAAATTTCCATGAATCTTATTATGGAATTTATTTCCTATGAATTGGGATTTCAAGGGAATTTCAACTTCCCCAAATGAACCAATTCAACGAAGTAACCACCTAGTATTATTATTTCTCATGTACCTGCATCCTAGCATATATCAATATCCAACCCGCAAGTACCTTGGATCAATTCTTATGTGACAAGTCAAAGTTAAATCGTTAAAGATTTTATTTTAAAGTAGAATGAGATGATGCAAATGAGGGTAATTCATTTCTTATGTGGCCTTTCATTGCTGTTGGTTTCAGTTTCTTCTGTGATGGCTACAACTTAAAAGAAGTTATTGAGTTTGAAGGATCAAAAAAATACTATGAGGATTGAGGTTGCTCTTGGGATAGAGAGCCTGCACCTGCCTAGTGTAGGACAAAATCCACAGAGATTCTGCAAAATTTTCTTAAAGATGTTGTTTCTATATTTGTTTCCGCAAAAGTTTTGGAAGTGACAGTTGTGTTTAAGTGAGTTTGTGTATGGTTTCCTATAAGAAATATGATTCACAGTTGGTGGAACCGATCATCTTTTCTGTTATTGTAGAAGATCCTATGTCTTTCTTTCTACATTTCCGTCGAGTTCGGTGCATTTTTGGCTCAGTAGGTGATTTTGCAACTGAATGCCTAACATGATAGGTTCTTATACTCTTGCCTCTGATTTGCTTTTGACAGTTTTTTTAATTGGGTGTACCCATCTCTATATCTACTGTCAGAACTTTGTGACCTGACCATATTAAATTTGCCTTTGAAATTTCACGAGTTCTTTTTGCTGAATCTATTTTGCTTTTTTTGTGTTTTTTTTGTTTTGTTTTTTGGTTTGTTTGTTTTAATGCATGGGTCTCTTCTATATATATTTCTCTGCTTTTCTAAGCTGGTTAAGGTTGGTACTGCAATTATCTGGGCCTGCCATATATTATGCCGTTGTGATAGTGTAGTGCATGACAAACTGAAGCATCAGTATTGCCTTATAGTAGCACTCTAGCAGTAATTACTTTGTCAGAAGGGACTTGGTGATGACAACGGTGCTTGCATGAGTTTAATATTGTATTAGAACCAGGGAAAATTGGAGGAACTGGGTAAGAGATCATAGCCTTACTTGTGGTTGGGTGCAGCCTTTGCTGCTTCTTTCTGTGAAATAGGTATGGGATTTGAGAGTTGATGTTTCAGATCAAAACATGAATGAAGATATTTTTTCTCCTGACCTGAATCTACAGATAGTGGAGTAATGTTGACTTTTTCTAACGAAAAATGGGCTGATGGGTTAAATACGTTGGTGATAAAGCAAACTGCTTTCTCCCGTTATCTCTTACTAGGAGGGTAGTAGTCCTAGAGATTTTGCAAAAGTGGGGTATGTGTGTGTCAAATTGACCGACTGTTTTAACTTCTGTTTCTCCTTGCAGATGTTACGACATCTGCTCCCATATCGATTTTCCATCCGCAAGATTATAAGTGCATGTATTGCAAGCTTGAAGAAGCCTATGATAGCAAATGACTGTTAAATCTAATAGGAGGAGCCATTGAAGTATAAAATTATAATGTCATAGTTGTGTATGTTAATGTTTTTATGTATTTAATTATTTATGCTTCAATTGGGCATAATATGCTTAATAAAATGAGTTTTTATATATATTATTGATTTTGTATTGATTAATAATAAAAAAATGCAAAAAAAAAAAAATTTTTTTTTTTGGTTTTTGGGGGGGTTATCTGATCCGGTTTTTCTAAATAACCGGATCAGATTGTCTGCTTTGCATACAATTTATTTGGCGCCATGAACATTTTCTGATGCGGTTTTATAAGAAAACCGGATCAGATAATATTTGGGATCAACACCGGATCAGTAAATAATTGGGATCTGCTGCGAGCCCACCTGATGCGGCCTAAAACCGCAGCAGTAAGCCCGGTTTTGACCGCATCAGATGGGCTTTTTTCCACTAGTGTTTTTATGGTCTTGAATCTGAAAATCCATATAAGCATATTGATAAATTTCCAAAGGTATGTTAAACTTTTAATCAGCCTGATGTGCCAAATGAAGAAATTTATTTCTTACTTTTTCCTTTCTCACTAAAAGATAAAGCGAAACATTGGTGGACTACAAAAGAAAACATTACTAATTGGCAAAATCTTGTTACTCAATTTCTAAAGAAATATTTCCCAATTGGTAAATTAACTAAGATTAGACGTGAAATTAAAACATTTTGTCAATTACCTAGTGAACAATTCCATGAGTGTTGGGAGAGATTTAGGGATCTTTTACGTAGTTGTCCACACCATGAAGTTCCTAAATGGCAACAAGTGCAAAGTTTTTATTCTGGTTTAGATGAGCGTAATCAACAAATGATTGATGCTTCTTGTGGTGGTACTTTTTTCATAAAAACTCCTAATGAAGAATGGGAACTATTTGAGCATTTAAGTTATAATTCTCTGCAACATGCTAATTCTTCACGTATGGGAATTTCTAGGTCACTAGGAAGTAAAGGTGGTATTTATGAAATCTCTCATTCTCCTCATCTGTCAAGCAAAGTAGAGGTTCTCACTAAAAAGTTGGATCAATTAATGGCTATTAACAACATGAATATGAACCCCACTACTTCTCATGATTTATGTTCAATATGTGCGAATCCTAGTCATTTGTCTCACAATTGTCCTACTATATACTCTGAAGTATCATATGAACAGGTGAATGCAGTACAAGGATATTCTCCGCACAATAATCCATATTCAAATACGTGCAATCAGGGTTGGAGAAATCATCCGAACTTCTCCTGGAAGCAAAATTCTGGTGAGGTACAACAAGGGCAGCGAGCTACTCAAGTTAATCAACCTGGTATGAGTAACATTCCTCCTAATTTTCAAGCTCAAAGGTATGCCACACATATTGTACCTGCTACACAACCTGCTCCTAATTCTGAATATGAAAAAATCATGTCTTCATTGGGGACTGTAACTTCTGCATTAGGTACTATTACTTCTTCTATTAAAGCTTTGGAAAATAAGATGCATATTGTTGATTCTCATACTCAGTCTATAGCTAAGCTTGAAACGCGAATAGGTCAACTAGCTAATACAATGAGTAAAAGAGACGATGGCAAGTTACCTAGTAATTCAGTTGAAAATCATAAGAACAATAACTATGAACAAGTTAAGGCAGTTATGACCCTTAGAAATGGCAGAGATGTAGATAACTTAGTAGAAGAAAAGAAAAAGCATGATAAATATGATGAGTTGGAAACTAAGGAACATGAAACTGAAAAAGGAAATGATAACTCCCTTTCCCCTACTGTTTCTAAATCTTCATAGTCTATTCCTTACGAACCTAGAGTTCCTTATCCTCAAGCTTTGGATGCACCTTCACCTTATGGTAAGAACAAGCAAAAAGAAGATATTTTAGAGACTTTCAAACAAGTTAAAATTAGTCTCCCTCTCTTGGATGCAATAAAACAAATTCCTACCTATGCTAAATTCCTTTAAGATATGTGCACTTTTAATAGAAAATCGAAGGCGCATTGTTCTAAAAAAGTTGTCCTAAGTGAACAAGTAAGCTCAATTTTGCAGTTTAGCAACACACCTAAGTTTAAAGATCCTGGTGTCCCTACTATTTCTTGTTATATTGGTGATCATAAAATGAAAAGGCACTTTTAGATTTAGGTTCAAGTGTTAATATGATCCCTTATTCTGTGTATGAGCAACTAGGCTTAGGTGAGCTACAACCTTCTAATTGTACCTTACGATTAGCTGATAGGTCTGTTAGAGTTCCTCGAGGTAGGATTGACGATGTTCTAGTTAAAATTGACAAAGGTTTCTTTCCTGTAGACTTTGTAGTATTAGATATGGAGTCTGGTAACCCTTCTAAAAATATTCCTTTAATTCTTGGGCGTCCTTTGTTAGCCACTGCTGATGCTACTATAAACTGTCGCTCTGGAGAGATGGTGGTTTCTGTTCTAAATATGAGAATTAAACTTAATATTTTTAGAGCTTCTTCTTAAACTACATTTGAAAATGAATCTGAATGTTTCTTTATTGATTTGATTGATGAGTTAGTTGAGGAGGCTTTACCTGCACTCATATCTAAAGATGCTCTAGAAACTAGTATTGCACATGAAAACATAGAGACTTATAATTTAGGAAATGTTTCTCAAGTCTTGAGCTCCATTCTTGTTCAAACTTCTATTTTAGAAACTTCTTCTTGGGTGTCTAGAAAATGAGCTTTTACCACCCCTCTCCGAGTCTCCAGCCCCATCATCTATAGTTTCTCCACCTAAACTTGAGTTAAACCTCTTCCATCTACCGTCAAGTATGCATATCGAGGATCTAATGAGACTTTACCAGTTATAATTTCATCTAAATTATCTAATGAGCAGGAATCAGCGCTGATTAAGGTTTTGGCAGATCATAAGAGAGCTATAGGATGGTCTGTAGCAGATTTAAGAGGAATTAGTCCTTCTATTTGTATCCATAGGATCTTTTTAGAAGAAAGTGATAAACCTACGAGAGAGATGCAACGAAGGTTAAACCCACACATGAAAGATGTAGTCATGAAAGAGGTTGTGAAACTTTTAGATGCTGGTATCATTTACCCTATTTCTGATAGTCAGTGGGTTAGTCCTGTGCAAGTTGTCCCTAAAAAGTTTGGTATCACAGTTGTGAAAAATAGTGAAGGAGAGCTTGTTCCTACTAGGGAGACCACAGGTTGGCGAGTTTGTATTGATTATAGGAAGCTTAATTCCTTGACTAGGAAAGATCACTTTCCATTACCTTTTATTGATCAAATCTTAGAAAAGTTAGCTGGTCAAAGTTATTATTGCTTTCTTGATGGCTATTCTGGTTACAATCAATTGGCTATTTATCCTGAAGATCAAGAGAAAACTACTTTTACATGTCCTGCAGGTACTTTTGCATTTAGAAGGATGCCTTTTGGGTTATGTAAGGCACCTTCTACTTTCCAAAGATGTATGATGTCGATCTTTTTTGATATGGTTGACAAATTTTTAGAGGTGTTTATGGATGATTTCACTATTTTTGGGTCTTAATTTGATGAGTGTTTAGGTAACTTGACTATTGTTTTAAAGAGATGTGATGAGGTAAATCTTATTCTGAGTTGGGAAAAGAGCCATTTTATGGTCAAGGAAGGTATTATTTTGGGTCATAGGATTTCCAAGAAAGGTATTGAAGTCGATAAAGCTAAAGTTGATATCATCTCTAATCTTCCTATTCCTACTTCTGTTAAGCATGTTAGATCCTTTCTAGGCCATGCAGGTTTTTATAGGAGATTCATTAAAGACTTCAGTAAGCTTGTTAGACCCCTCACCAATCTTCTTGCTAAAGATATCACCTTTGTTTTCGATCAATCATATGTTGAGTCTTTTGAAAAGATAAAATCGTTGCTTGTGTCAGCATCTATAGTGCAGCCCCCTAATTTTTTCTTGCCTTTTGAAATTATGTGTGATGCATCTGACTACGCTGTTGGTGCAGTACTTGGTCAAAAGGTAAATAAAGCAACTCATGTAATTTATTATGCTAGCTGAACTCTTACGGATGCTCAGAAAAATTACTCTACCACTGAAAAAGAGTTACTAGCTATTGTGTTTGCACTTGATACGTTCCGCTCATATCTTCTATGCTCGAAAGTCATAATATATTCTGATCATGCAGCTTTAAGATACTTATTGTCTAAGAAAGAGTCAAAGCCTAGACTAATTAGGTGGATTCTCCTGTTACAAGAATTTGATATTGAAATTAAAGATAAAAGGGGATCCGAAAATTCAGTCGCTAGCTGATCATCTATCTAGGCTTATCCTTGAACATACTAATGATGTAGATGTGCATGACAAGTTTCCTGATGAATAATTGTTTGCAGTTACACATACACGTCTTCCTTAGTTTGTGCATTTTGTTAACTATCTTGCTTCTGGTTAGATACCGTCACAGTGGTCAAAACAAGAGAAAGACTGGTTCTTTTCATAGGTTAAACATTATTATTGGGAAGATCCTTATTTGTTTAAGCATTGTTCAGACCAAGTAATTAGAAAATGTGTACCTGAATCTGAATATCATGATATTCTATCATTTTTTCATTCTTATTCTTGTGGTGGACACTTTGGAGGTAAGAGAACAGCTGCTAAAGTACTCCAAAGTGGATTTTATTGGCCCACGTTATTTAAAGATGCACATCAATTTTGTCTAGCTTGTGATAGATGTCAGAAAACAGGTGCTATATCTAGACGAAACATGATGCCTCTCACCCCTATTTTGATTGTTGAGATTTTTGATGTATGTGGTATAGATTTTATGGGCCCTTTTCCACCATCTTTTAGCTTTTTATACATATTAGTTGCTGTTGATTACGTATCTAAATGGGTTGAAGCCAAAACCACTAGGACTAATGATCATAAAGTAGTTATGGAATTTATTAAAGATCATATATTCTGTCGATTTGGGGTACCTAGAGCACTCATTAGTGATGGGGGCAACCATTTTCTTCATCGTTCTTTTGAGTCGTTGCTTAAAAAGTATAATGTCACCCATAAAGTAGCTACTCCTTATCACCCTCAACTAGTGGTCAAGTAGAGGTGTCTAATCGTGAAATAAGATCTATTTTGGAGAAAACAGTTAAACCTGATAGAAAAGATTGGTCTTTACGATTGAATGATGCACTTTGGGCTTATCGTACTGCATTTAAGACCCCAATAGGAATGTCACCATATAGACTAGTTTTTGGAAAAGCATGTCATCTTCCCGTTGAGTTAGAACATAGGGCGTTTTGGGCTACTAAAGCTTTTAATTCTGATATGAAACAAGCTGGTTCTAACCGTCGTCTTCAATTGAGTGAATTAGATGAATTGCGTAATGATGCTTATGAGAATGCTAAGATATACAAGGCTAAAACTAAAGCTTTTCATGATAAACATATTGTTAGAAAAACTTTTGAACCTAATCAGCAAGTTTGGCTTTATAATTCTAAGCTCAAAATTTATCCTGGCAAATTACGTTCTAGGTGGGATGGTCCTTTTGTTGTTGAGCAGGTTTTTCCTTCAGGTGCTATACAGATTTCAGACACACGAGATGGACGTCTTCTTATAGTAAATGGACAACGATTGAAACATGTCGTGTCTCATGACGTTGAGGAAGGTCTTATTGAGTCCATTAACTTGGTAGACCCTGTTTACATTGATTGATGCATATGGTTACGTTTGGCTGAAGACTTAAACTTAGCGCTAACTGGGAGGCAACCCAGGATTCTATTTTACTTTTATTACTTTTCATGCAGGGTTTTTTTTTAAGTAATTAGATTTATGTTTCTGAATTCCTAACACTTGGCTAGTATAGAACTTATTGTGTTTTGCAGGATCTTGCTACTGCCTACTACAAGTGTGCGCACGTATCATTGACTTGGAGTATGGCACACCACACGTGGACAACTTTGCACAATTCAACAATACATCCACCATCCACCAGGTTGTGTTGTTCCTTTTTCTTCTTTTTCTTTTATTATTCTTGCATTGAGGACATTGCAAAAATTAATTGTGGGGGGGAGAATGGATGCAGCTGGTATATTCAGATGGTTTGGTGATGTGTAGTGTGTTTTGTGGTTATTTTCGATGCTAGAAAGTGTTATATGAGTGAATTACAAGTTTCAATAAGTGGCACATATTGCCTTTTGTCCTATTTATGGGGACATGCTGCCCAAACTTTTACAAAAATGTTGAGTTTTATATGCTATTTTGTGTCTAATTAAGGGTATATGTGCAGCATTCATTGTCATCTCTTAGAGGAGCAACTAGTTAATGAGAATAATTGATTATGGGCTCTAATCTAACAAAGTTTTACTCAAATTCCGTTTTATTACATAAAATTTTTTTTTTTTTTTTTGAAGCTATGAATGTGAAGACTTTAACTCTTGCAACTTATTGAATGTACCCTAATAATGATCATTCTTATTGGTAATCTAGCACACTTTCTTCATTGGCTTAGATGCGGGGTATGGAGGAAGGACTTTTATACTTTAATCAACCTAATTAGTACCTATATTTTTCTTGGTGATCTTTCACTGCTCTTGGTTACTGGAGAATTACTTGACTTTGTTAAAAATAAAGTGAGAGAATCATAATTCAAAAAAATAAAATTTATGGATTAGTAATCCAAATTATATCAAAGTTGTGAGAATGTGAACCATTAAAAAAAAAGCATAGAAAAAGCCTCAAAAGCAATGCAAACAACAAAGTATCGAGTACTCCTTTGAGATCATTGGGTGGCAAGTGCAATGTCATATGAAAGAGACGATCCATGTACGGGTACTAAGTGCCTCTTGTACGGATAAGTATGTGGGAATTAACTGAAACAATAATCAAGTCCGACTAAAGTACCTCGTATTCGAACGTCAATACACTTGCACATGAGCACCTAGATTACTTATGAGATCAAACAAATTTATTACAAAGGTTGCTTGAGAATAAAAGTTCAATAGCGTTCATAGCTTGCTAACCTAACAAAAATGTTTTTATGACAAACTTTTAAGTTCTTTTAAAACAAAATCGTTTTAGCCTATTGTTAACTCTCATGAATTTGGTTTCTTCTTTGAGGAATGGTAAAATTGATACGACCGAGTTGGTCTTAAGTGATATTGGGTGTTGCTTTAATATTCTATTTGCTAAAGGACTAGCAAAGGTTAAGTGTGGGGGAGTTGATAACTGTCATATATTATATATTTTTATGTCCATATATCCATTTGTTAAGTCCAAAACAATGCTAGTAGTTAATTATTCACCCTTTTATAGTATTGTGTTGGAATTTGGAATAATATGTATTATTGGTCTTCTTAATATAGGTTGGTTGGATATATATTGTTTTATGCTAGGGCTATTATACTAGCTTAAACTTGATGGTGTGCAGGTTAGGTAGAATAGAAAGAAAGGTCATAACATGGGATTAAAATCCCATTATGATATATAGAAAGCAAAGATGACAAAATAAAACAAGCCCATATATTATGTTGCACTTCAAGAATAAAGCAAAGCCAAATGGTGACAGTAGCACACGAGTAAGACAACTTCTTGTTTTAGTTTAATGAAAGAAGATAAATGGGCTTCGATTAAAGAAAACCCACGTGGGGCAAAAGAAGTATAAGGGAATAGATTGTTTCTTTGGGCTGGAGGAGATCGTTGGCGGCAGCAAGGGTTTTGGCTGGGAGTTATCACAAGCTGCAGAAAGGAAGATTAAAAGGGAGAAGTAAGCAGCAGCAGAAGGAGAGGTACGGAGCGACGAGGTATCAGTAGGAGAGACAGAACACAGCAGCAGCAGCGGAGAAGAACAGGAGGAGCGACGAAACAGAGAGGGACGAACCCAACGAAATTCGAAGCCTTCAATCTGATTCCGGCCATGAATTCTTCCCTTATGGTGATGTTTCTCCATATCATGAGTAGCTAATTTCTATTTCTAGGACTTAGATGAAACCCTTTTAGTATGAATTGATATTTTAATTGTGTTTGGGAATTGATTTTTAGGTTTATGATTGCATAACTATTGAGATTATTATTGGGTTAATTATTGTTTGCAATATAATTGATGATTATTCTTGTAGAATTAATTAGTAGTTTTTATTGTTATTAAATTTACATACTTTGTTCTTGTAGTTCAAAGTGTGATGTGATGTTATGCAATGGTGTTTGATGATTTGTGGTTCAAAGTTGAATAATTTATGCTTTGGTTAGATAAGTTATGTCACCTAATTGATCGCAATACTATTTCTTTGAGTATTCCGACTTGTAGTTTAGGATACATGATAAACCTATTGATTCTCATTTCAATTAATCTATTATTCATATTATTAGTGGTGGATTCGATTGTCCTAGATTCCGTATTACTGTCTGTTCTCCGATTCACTTTTGTTATTGCCATGTTTATTTAGTTTACAATATATTTCAGATTAGTTTAGTTAGTTTACAAACAAATCATTATATCACTATTTAGGATAAAATTGGTAGACATTAGATTTAATATTACTCAACTGTTCCCTGTGGATACGATACCCTATTATATATCACTTACTACTAAGTCTTGTACACTTGCAAGAATAGGGTTTTGTAACTTGTTTAAAATCGCTATCAGGTACCCCTTAAGTTTGGATATAATGTATGAGATACTCTCAATTACTTATTGATATTGTTTTTATTAACTTAATTGACTCAAAATCAATTGACTCCTATCCTAATTCCCCTGATAAAAACAAAATAAAGCAAACTATCTCCCGGGCAACGGCACCAACATTTGATAGGTGTGTCGCGCACTTAATAAAGAAAAATAACCTAACTAATCTTCTAACCATGTAGTAGGGTAAGTCAAGATCGATCCTATAGAGAGAAAGTTGTTCTATAATTATCCCATATATAATGGTAAGAATAAAGGAGACTAATATCAGTACTTGTCGAATAAACTACACTACCCAATATATAAATAAAAGATGCTAGAGTTAAGTATCCCCCTAGCATGAATTAATAAAATCAATACTAATTCATTCTCCGGCCCAAACTTATTAATTAAATTTTCACAAGGAAAAGTACACTCAATAGGATACCATAAACCTCTTCCGAATATCTATGGCTTCCCAAATATGCAATCAAACCTACTACCATGGAATCATGCAAATTAAAGACATTCAACACAACACCCTAACTTTCTAACTATCCATTTTACCTGCTCCCGTGGAGAATTTCATGTCCTTAATTGAATTACTCAAATCCGTCAATACCCAACAACTGTTATGATAAAGACAAATGAATGATAATAATACTAATTATTCCAAATTTAGTATTGGAAATTGCACAATCCACTACAAGAAAATGCCAAAATAACGACTGCTTAACAGCGACGGTGTATAAAACGGTCGCTAATGTTACATTCAGCGACCGTTTAAAGCCGTCGGTAGCCACCGACTGATTATAAAGCAAACAACAACGGGTAAACCGTCGGTGAATATCAACATCGGTTTAAAGCCGTCGTTGGTATTGTTAAGGTAAATCTGAAATTTTCTTTACCTTAGGCGACGGTCTTTAACGGTCGGTGATTTCGAAGGGGGGTTAAAATGAAATTGCCTCTTTCAGTCGAGTTTATTTCATTGAGTTAAGAAAAACAACCTCACCTTCACTCGTCAGTTTTCCATTTCTCTCTCATATAACCTCACCTTCACTCCTCCCTCATATGCCCTCACCGCCGGCGGCGCGCGCATCTAAAGGCGGTCGTGAAATCTTGACTCGGAGTCGTGGACCTACTGGTGGCTGTTGTTGCTTCGTAATTACCGACCTGCTGCAGGCCCAACGTTTTGGCTCAGAACTCGGTGGACAATGGTGGACGGACAACCTCCAAGAGTCGTGACTCGTGACTAGGTACATCTTAATCTGCTCAATTTTGTTGATTTCTTAATTTACTTTACAGATTAGGGTTTCTCAATTTCATGAGACTTGGAAAATAAATTGCAATTTTACTTCTTAGGGGTGTTTATATATCAGATTATATAATTTAGAATTGTTAAAAATGTTAATTTTGTTGTTGTACTTTGATTTGTTATTGGTGTTTGAAAATTGAAATGACATTATATTTGAATTGGGCATTATCAATGTTAATGCTGATTTTGGTGATTATATTTTAGGGAAATTCTCATTGGTAACCTTGTAGTAATGGGAATTATATTTGGTAACCAATCTCATTGGAAATTCTCATTGGTAACCTTGTAGTTAGTAAATTATTACCAGACGTGACATTAATGTGGTAATTGGTTAACTTTTCCGTTAAATGTCATCCCCACCCATGCCAGCCCTCACTCCACCCCCACCCCTGCAACCCCCCACAACAACCCCCCACACACCCCCTCTGCAGTTCCCCCACCGCATTCCCGCAGGCCGCCGCCCCCCCCCCACACCACCCTTCGCCTCCCTCCTTCGCTTCTGCCCTCCCCCCCCTCTCCTACCCTTCCCCCTTCGCATACCCTCTTTCCTCTGCTGCCCATCGCCCCTCTCCTACCCTTAACAGGCTTCAAAGTCTGCATAATCTGGTACCCACCACCAACCCAGAACCAACGCATGGGTGGATCTCGTTTCATTTCCATGGTGAGAGTGGTGTGGGGGGGCTGGCGGCCTGCAGGAATGCGGTGGGGGAACTGCAGAGGGGCTGTGTGGGGGGTTGTTATGGGGGGTTGCGGGGGTGGGGGTGGGTCGGGCAGGGGGGGGGTGGGGGTGGAGTGAGGGCTGGCATGGGTGGGGATGACATTTAACGAAAAAGTTAACCAATTACCTCATTAATGTCACGTCTGGTAATAATTTACTAACTACAAGGTTACCAATGAGAATTTCCAATGAGATTGGTTACCAAATATAATTCCCAATACTACAAGGTTTCCAATGAGAATTTCCCTATATTTTATGGTCTATGGCAAATTGTCATTTGGTCACTCATCTAAGAGAGTTTAAGGAATTATTACATTAGTAATTAGTTGCAGAGGTCCTTGCTGCAAAGAAAAGTGTTGTTGTGACTACTTTTCTAGGGACATTATATCAAAATAGCGGTTTTCATGTAGAATTGTAAGTTGGCTAATTGATTTACAGTGGCTAAATGCCTAAATTTATTGTTGTTAATTTATTATGGTTATATGTATTGTTGTTAATTTAATATAATTTGTTACAATGGCACTCACCAAAATCTCATTTGGCTTTGGCAATGTAGGTCGCCAAACACCACGGCCTAACTGCCGTCCGCCTGTGCCGGACCCCTGCCGCCTCTAGGTACTCTTTAATTTTTAAGTTCTTGAATTTTAATAGTAAATTTAGTTTATATGGTTAATTGCTTAATTTTATGTATAAATTTTACTAAATGTTTAAAGGTTACTGTTTAATAATTGATTTTCTACATGATGTAGGATTACGTAGCATTTTGGTGTTTCTCTTTGGCTTAATTGTAAGGTTAGTAGCAATTTTGACCATATTTTGTCTTCAATTTATATTGTTTTTGTTCATGTAAATTCTATACTTTAATTTTTGTGTAAGTTTTTCATCATGAAATATAATGTATTTAAAAAACTTTTGTTTAGAGAATGTTAAAAACTATATAATTTATTAGTTTATATTACTTTGAAGATTAAGTTACTTTAATTGTATAAGTTTAAGTTACTATATAATTATCACAATAGTTTATATAATGGTTCGCTTATTAAAGGTTATAAAAGTTAAAAACTATATAATTATCACAATAATTTATTTATTGCACATTCCTTTATTTAGTTTACACTATTTAAAATGTTTATATTGTTTTTGACATATTTGTTTTCGTGGAAATAGTTTGGATGATGTTATAAATTTAATTTAAGTGTTTAAATAAATATGTTTGCATCATCATGTGCCTAGATACCCGTTCAAGGTATACTCATTAGGAGTATATCTTGAATAGTCCCCGATTGGGACTGTTCTTGGACGTTTGACCTCACTTAGGTGGTGAATGTATGCCTTTTTTTCAATTCTATGTAATTTCAGGTGATGGTTTCTCTATGTTGTTCTCTGGGTACATATGTAAGCTTTTACGAAGCTCACATTGTGTACTTGGAGAACTCATGGGAAATGCTGCCGGATTTTACATAGAAGCGAATAGTTGGCATACATTCACAAGTGGGGTTAGACGTCGAAGAATGGGTTAGGTTGGAGTGATAAGGACCTTTGGACATCATTTTAGGCCCTATATGCATTTCACACAAATGTTTTAATTGTACGTATGTTGGTTGTTAATGGGTATTGTGATTGAAATGGCTTAGAATTATAGTATTGGTCACCATGAAACGGAAGGAGCGTTGGTGGATGTATGATAGATATGACAGTGTGTGTAACTTGAGGCCCGAGTTCTTGAGTTGGGTTGATGAATTCATTGACTTTTGCAAAGCAAATCCCGAAAACCCAGGTAAGGATAAAGTTAGATGCCCGTATCCGAAATGCAAGAACAGACGTATGCATGACGGAGACACGGTTAAAGTGCATTTGTATAGCAAGGGCTTTATACCTGATTACTACGGTTGGTATTCTCATGGTGAAGAGTTACCTCAATCCGCGCAAGAGCTATCTAATCCATACCGTGAAATGGTATTTATGCTCTTGGGAATAACCCGGAACCGTCCACTGTTGAAGAGCCTAGTGGAATGGAGGAGGAGCCTAATTCTCAAGCAAAGGTGTTTCTAGACCTATTAAAGGCTTATGAGGAACCGTTGTACGAAGGGAGCTCCATGTCTATGTTGGAAATGGCATCTAGAATAGTATCTTGAAGTGTGAGTACAATTCGCCACATAGGTGTGTTGATGCTTTTGCATCATTAATGAAAGAAGCAATACCTAACAACAACAACATGAGTAACACATTTTACGATACGAAGAAGATCTTGGAGGGATTAGAGCTTCCCCACGAGAAGATTCATGCTTGCCCCAAAGGTTGTATGTTAATTTGAAGAACTGATGCACACTTGGACAGATGTAAAGTGTGCGATAGCGACAGATACAAGAGGACTTCTAAGGGGTCTTTAGTTCCAATGAAAGTTCTGATTTATTTCCCAATCACACCGAGATTGCAGAGGTTGTCTGCAACAAAGAACGCAACTGAAGAAATGACATGGCATGCCAAAAATCCAAGAGTCGAAGACAAAATGGCTCACCCTAGCTACAGTGAAGCTTGGAAGCATTTGGATAGATCCTTTGGCGAATTTGCATCTGAGCCTAGGAATGTTCGGCTCGGTTTGTGTACCGATGGGTTTGGTCCACATGGAAATTTTGGGGGTCAATATTCATGTTGGCCGGTCATCTTAACCCAATACAACTTGCCGCCATCGATGTGCATGAAAAAACCCTTCATGTTCCTTTCGTTGCTCGTTCCTGGTCCTAAAAATCCGAAGGGAAACTTGGATGTGTACATGCAACTCTTAATCGAGGAATTGAAGCAATTATGGGATGTTGGAGCAACTACTTATGACATTTCTAGGAAACAAAATTTCAATATGCGTGCCGCCATTCTTTGGACAATAAATGATTTTCCTGCCTACGGTATGCTATCTGGCTGGTCTACCGCTGGGAAAAAGGCTTGTCCTTATTGTATGGATAAATCCAAAGCTTTTTGGCTCGAGCGTGGGGGTAAACTTTCTTGGTTTGATTGTCACCGTCAATTCCTACCTCAAGATCATCCTTTTCGTAAAAACAAAGTAGCTTTTTGCAGAAATAAGGTTGAAAAAGGGTCTCTACCACACATCATGTCTAGGAAAGAGTTGTGGTCATGTGTTAAAGACTTGCCAAAGGCTACAGATGGACCAGAAGCACTTAACGCTTTAAAAAAGTTGAAAAAAGGGTGGTTCAAACAAAGCTGTCTTTGGGAGCTCCCATACTGGAAAACTCTACATCTTTGTCACAACCTTGACGTCATGCACATTGAGAAAAACTTCTTCAACCAACTCATTCACACAGTTATGGATGTGAAAAATGAGACAGCAGACACCGTTGCATCTAGAAAAGACATTGCTAAATTGTGCAAAAGGCCTCAACTTCATGTTACCAAGGATGCGAACGGAAAAGAAACTCCACCAAAAGCACCTTTCGCACTGGACAAGTCCCAAAGGAAAGTATTATGCAACTGGGTCAGAGATTTGAAATTTCCCGATGGTTATGCTTCCGACTTAACAAGATGTGTGGACATGCAATCCGGTAAGCTGCACAGTATGAAAAGCCATGACTGTCATGTCTTCATGGAAAGATTATTGCCGATTGCATTAAAGGAGTTGCTTCCGGTTCATGTGTGGAAAGTTGTTACTGAGATTAGCGTCTTTTTTCAGTGATTTGTGTTGCTCCACCATCACAGTAAGTGACATGGAAAGATTGGAAAAGGACATAGCCGAGATCCTTTGTAAACTTGAAAAGATTTTCCCACCATCATTCTTCAATTCCATGGAACACTTACCAGTTCACCTTGCACGCGAAGCTAGGCTATGTGGTCCCGTGCAATACCGTTGGATGTATTCCTTTGAAAGGTACCTTATCCTTCATTTTCATATATCCTTTTTTAATGTTCTTCGCAATTGTGTAACTCTTTTTATAACCACCTTATTAGGTTCCTCAATCATTTGAAACGCAAAATTGGTAACAAGGCTCGTGTGGAGGGTTCTATTTGTAATGCGTACTTGTGTGAAGAGATTGCAAACTTCTCTTCAAACTATTTTGAGCAAGGAGTGGTTACTAAGACACGAGATTTAGGCCGTAATGTAAATGATGAAGTTGATATATAGGATGCTCGACGAAACTGTCCCAGAGCTATATAGGGTTAATTGTGGTCAGCCATCTAATGCAGGTGGAACACGATTTTTAACTGAAGTGGAACTACAACGTGCACACCTATATGTGTTAGCAAATACAAGCATCTTACAAGAATTTGAGAAGTAAACACAAGTCCACCATGAATTAGGGAGTGTGTGTGTGTCTAATGATGGAGGGATTGATTTCGTTGGGATTCTAGATGATGTTATAGAATTGAAGTTTACTGGTGCCCTTAGGTAATATAGCACTGTTCTGTTCAAGTGCAATTGGATGGGCAATGTGAGGGGAATGAACATCGATCAATACAAGCTAGTTGAAGTCAACCACACCAAGAAATACCCCAAGTTTGATCCCTTTGTGCTATCATACCAGGTTAGCCAAGTACACCGTACCCAAGCTTGAAAAGAGATCGTGCTCAATGGTGGGCTGTGTTTAGGACAAAGGCAAGGTCTGTGATTGATGCTCCCGTTGACTTCGACTTTCTTCAGGAGACAAGTGCTGGGACTCCAACTCTTTGTGATCCAAATAAAATTCCCGATTATGAAGGGGGTAATGATGTCGAGTGTGTTCAAGAAGATGATGAAGATGATGAAGAAATTTTGTTCGAAGCCCCCTCAGGTGATGATGAAGAAGATTCTAGTTTAGAGTCTGGAGAAAGCGAGGATGATGACGATGACGATGATGGTTTTTGGGATGACGATAGTGATGATGAACTAAGCGAGGATGGGAATTCACTTTGATTTGTTTTAGTATATCATAGCTTGTATTAAGGACAACATTTCAATAAAAATATGTGACTTTTGTAATGAAATGTTGAAGATTACTTGTTATGACATTTCCATTTATTCATTCTGGTATTGTTTGTCCGCATTCTCTGTCTCAACATAGAGTAATGTGAAGCATTCTCGATTTTCCTTTCTTCATCCTTTTTTTAATGAAGTGCATCTGTTGGGTGATTGTATTTTGATGTGTTGTGAAGGGTGGGGGTGCGGGGGGACAAGTGAAGGGTGGGGGGGCCATGCAGGGGGGGGGAGTGCGGGGGTCGCAGGGGGACAAGGCAGGGGTCAACGAAGGGGGGCAAGTGAAGGGGGGAGTGCATGGTGGGGGGGCAGTGCGGGGGGTGGGGACTAGGGTGTGCGGGGGGGTTGGGAAGGGGGGAGTGCAGGTAGGGTGGGGGTGTAGGGGGTCGGTGAAGGGGGGGAAGTGAAGGGGTGGGGAGGGAGTGCGGGGGGGGGGTACAGGGGGTCGGTGAAGGTGGGGAAGTGATGGGGGAGTGCGGGGGGGGGAGGGGGAGGGAATTTATTTAATTTTTTTTGTTTAATCTTGCGCGTTTCTAATTTCTTTCATTTTAGGTAATCATGTCTAATCCTAAGGGGCGCGGAGGTCGAGATGGCTTAGGTGGAAGCCAAAGTCGTGGGAATTTGATTCCCAGGGAGCTTTTTCAGTCACCAGAAGTAGAAGAAAGCCAAAACCGTATGTCAGAGACAAAGGGAGATGATTCACAGGCACGTGACTTTGGTAACCATGTACTGGAGACTCCGAACACTCATACGAAGGAAGGTGAAGGTTGGAGCCGTGCACCAAAAAAGGTTTTAAGCCCTACTGGATTGTGGTAAGTTCGTAAGCTACTATATGCTTCATGATATATGTATGAAATGATATTCACAATTCACGTGTTTGTTTGGTTTTCAATTCAGGTTTGATGATAACAAGGTTAGTGGGTCCATCACTGACATTTTCTAGGGACATTTTCGACAACCTTGGTTCAATTACAGTGAGGTAGACAATGCAAAAAAGACGCATTGGTGGAACATTTTCACAGTATGTATGAATCGAATTATGAAGAATGAAATTGATTATATTACTTTATTAATAACTTGGTTTAATGTTTGATTAAAGGGTATTTACGAATGGGCTCCTGAGTTAGATGGCCTAGTGAGGAAGGATTACAAGAAAAAAGCTTCATCTCGTCTCAGAGACTTGCGATACTGGGTGCTTAAGAAAGCCAAAGAAAGGCCAAAATGGTTGGGGGAGACGATCTACGAAGACATGAAGAAGAGAAGTGAAGAGCACACATTTCAGGAAAAATCTGAAAAGGCAAAGAAGAACCGAAGAGGTGGCTCCCCGTCTAATCCAATTGAGCCGTCACACTTTCAGGGCTCTATTTCGGCGGCACATCATGCTAGAAAGATGGTAAAAATGTTTCATATCTACTACTTAGTTTAATTTACATGACATTTTCGGTATGAGTAAAAAATAAAGTCTTTGTTCAACAATGTGTACAGGCAAAGAGTAGAGGAGGAGTACTCCCTACCGCTCCCGAGTTGTTCTTGAAGACTCATTTTAAGAATGTTCTTGGAAAAGGAGAAATTCCAGCAAACAAGAAAGCAAAGCAAATCTCGGTACATACTTCTAAACATATATTTATAAGTAGTTTTGATTAAAAATGCACCTTAAACATATATTTTAGGCCATTTTACTTGAAAATGAATGAATATGAGTAGTTTGATGTTAGTTTAAGTTATAAACACCTCAAACATCATATATATAGTTTGTTTAATGTATTTATAAGTTGTTTTGATTGAAAATACACACTATACGCAAGTTAGAACCAAATATAGGCCTTTTGAGGCCATTTTAGGACATTTTACTTGAAAATGAATGAATATGAGTAGTGTGATGTTAGTTAAAGTTATAAACACCTCAAACATCATATATATAGTTATTTTAATGTATTTATAATTTGTTTTGATTGAAAATACACAATATAGGCAAGTTAGAACCAAATATAGGCCTTTTGAAGCCATTTTAGGCCATTTACTTGAAAATGAATGAATATGAGTAGTTTCATGTTAGTCTAAGTTATAAACACCTCAAACACCATATATATAGTTACTTTAATGTACTTATATGTTGTTTTGATTGAAAATACACAATATAGGCAAGTTAGAACCAAATATAGGCCTTTTGAAGCCATTTTAGGCCATTTTACTTGAAAAATAATGAATATGAGTAGTTTGATGTTAGTTTAAGTTATAAACACCTCAAAGATCATATATATAGTTAGTTTAATGTATTTATAAGTTGTTTTGATTAAAAATACACAATATAGGCAAGTTAGAACCAAATATAGGCCTTTTGATGTCATTTTAGGCTATTTTACTTGAAAATGAATGAATATGAGTACTTTGATGTTAGTTTAAGTTATAAACACTTAAAAGATCATATATATTGTTAATTTAATGTATTTATAAGTTGTTTTGATTGAAAATACACAATATAGGCAAGTTAGAATCAAATATAGGCAAATATTGGTCATTTTCGGCCATTTTACTTGAAAAATTATGAATATGAGTAGTTTGATGTTAATTTAAATTATAAACACCTCAAACATCATATATATAGTTAGTTTAATGTATTTATAAGTTGTTTTGATTGAAAATCAACAATATAGGCAAGTTAGAACCAAATATAGGCCTTTTGAGGCCATTTTAGGCCATTTTACTTGAAAATGAATGAATATGAGTAGTTTGATGTTAGTTTAAGTTATAAACACTTCAAACATCATATATATAGTTAGTTTAATGTATTTATAAGTTTTTTTGGTTGAAAATACACAATATAGGCAAGTTAGAACCAAATATAGGCCATTTGAGGTCATTTTAGGCCATTTTACTTGAAAATGAATGAATATGAGTAGTTTGATGTTAGTTTAAGTTATAAACACCTCAAACATCATATATATAGTTAGTTTCATGTATTTATTAGTAGTTTTCATATAAAATACAAAATATAGGCATCTTAGAACTAAATATACGCCATTTTGGCCAGTTTATATTACTTGAATATGAGTATATTTAACCAATTGCAGGAGACATACAATAAGAAGCTGGATCATTGTACCACTCAGGGTTCACAGCCGAACCCTGATCTGTTGTATTGGGAGACAGTTGGGGCGAGAAACAGAGGAAAAGTTCAGGGGTTGGGTCAGGGAGATCATTTATACTACAACTCTTCATCAGAGCGAGGAGATGGCGGCTCTTCACAACCATATGAGCCGTCCATTTTTTCTCAGCTTGAGGCGCAGGTGGATGCAAAGGTCACTGCACGAATGGAAGAGGTGGAGGCAAGGGTCGCAGCACGGGTGGAAGAGTCAAGTCGGGCCCTCGTAGAGGAAATCATGAGGAACATGTCTAGTTTCGGCCACATGTTCTCAGGTTGCAACCCAGGCCCCCCTCCACAACGCAAACCAGAAGATGACCCAGGGTTTGGTGGTGGCGGTAGTGCTACAGAGACACCCTTGACAGTGTATTTTTTTGGTTTTGGCAACTAGGTAACTAACTTATAGTTTCCATATAGTTAGTCTAACTATATGCATTTAGTGTCAATATTTATAGGCATCTCGCTTTGTTTCTAGATGTGTCGGGTTATTTTTTTTGGAACCCGACTTCTACTTTATTTTCCGAGACCGGGATCTATTTTGCGTACATATATTTAATCTAGGTAGTTTGTCTAACTATAGACATTTATTGTCTATATTTATCGGCATCTAGCTTATTAGTTTCTAGATTTGTCGATATATATTTTTGTAAACACCGACTTCTACTTTATTACCCGACACAAGGATCTATTTTGTGTACATAATTGTAATCTATTTCATGTAATTATACAAGTATCTAAGCAAATTGTAATATATATCAAAATTGCATATTTTTGTAATTGAAAAAATTGAATGCGATGGAGGAACAACTTTAAAGTGGTATATTTAGGTGCAGCTGTGCAGGTACAGGTTTAATTATAATTAAGAACAATAATATTTAAAATAACGTTATTTTAAAAAAAACAACGACGGCTAAACATTGAATCAACGACGGCTAGGCAGTCGCTGTAAGGTAATGCATGCTGCCATGGACTTGAACGTCAACGACTGCTATAAAATAATAGCGACGGTTATCAACAGACGTTGAATCAACGAAATCAACGACGGTTTATAACAGTCGGTGATACAATGACGGTTAGAAACAGTCGGTGAAACACCGACGGTTCAAAACAGTCTGTGAAACAACGACCGTTAAACACAGTCGCTGATTCACCGTCTGTTTATAACAGTCGTTGACATAGAGTCAACGTCGGTTTTGCCCAACCGTCGCTGATTTTTAGGAAACCGTCGTTGATATTTTCACCGACGGCCATACGGTCGTTGATTCCAATATCAGCGACCACCGTTACAACCACAGCTTTATAACGACTGTCGGCCGTCGTTGATTTTGCAGCGATGGTTTTCCTTTAATCAACGACTGCTTTTAGCCGTCGTTGAATACCACTTTTCTTGTAGTGATCAATTAAGCAATAACAAATTAAACAATTAATTTCGTGATTTTAAGGAATAAATCATTTATTAATTATGGCTTGGTTTGCATAACCCTAGATTGAAAAAACTACTCACACATAATAACTAAATAAATATAAAAAAATTATGAAATAAGATATGATTAACAAAAAGAAGAGAATAGAGAAAACTATGAAATAAACTACTTGGATTCAGTTATGATCTAGATTGTGTAACTTGAATCAATTCTTGAAGGATGAAAAAAACTCCCCAACGAAAACTAAAAATAACGTCTATATGAGAATAAGAGAAAGTGTCCATATGAAGTGATTCCTAATAACCTATTATGACTAAAAAGTAAGTTACAAGATAAGGAAAGTCAATTTAATCCCTAAATAGGCGGAATTGACTAATTTGCGTAGTAGTTAGTAGTAGATTTCCGGAAAACAGTGCAAACATGAAATACCCATATCTCACATAATATAACTCGTCTTGGGCCGTGAAATCTATCATTGAAAATTACTTCAAGTAGTCTATTTTCTTAATGCCGCTGTAATCAATCAATTATCATAATCGCTTTAAAAGGTATGGGCAAAAGATTAGACATAACTGAATTTCCAAATTTCTTTCATTAAATTCCAATTTGTTTTAGCTCCAATTTGCACCGAAAGACATTCATAACGATCACTATCAATGTAGCTACCTTCCAATTGCTCCTAATACTCAAGCTTGTTCAATAATACTCTAATTATGTTATCAATACCTGAAGTTCAACAAAGAACAGCGAAAACACGCAAAAGGAGTAATATTTCACAATTGCAATGCACCTAAATGCTCATAAAATGCAACCTAAATGCGCCTACAAAATATATAAAAATGTGATACATCAGTTTTTTATGAATGATTGTTTATGGGTGAATGATATTATCATAATCGATAGAATATGATACCAATTTTCGGGCTTCAACTGTTTGCTTAAACCTTTGTTTGAGTTGGTCCTTTGATATGGTATTAAAGTGAGCATGACAAGAAGGTCACAAGTTTGGATTACGTCCAATTTTCCTTTCCAATGTAGAATATGTAGCGCTGGGTATCAAGTACTGGTTGTTTATATATCTCTTGTAGCACTTAAAAGTTATGTAGATGGATTGCAAGGAGCAAGACTTCAAAGTTCAAGAAAAGTGTCCTTTATTATGCTGTTGTAAATGCGTGTTTGTATAGTGTGTGGAGAGCTAGAAATAATGAATGATATTGAGAAAAAAAAAGATACCTTCTGTTCAATCTACTATTAAAATCATTTTGGAATATATTAACATTAGAGGTGAAAGTTCGGTGTATATTTTGGACTTACGCCTAGTCCAAACGAGTTCAAACAAAATTTAAATATTAATTTTTCAGTTCAAATCCAAACCAATTAGAATTGGGATATTATCTCAGATAACCCTGACTTATAGGCCTTTTTCCATTATAACCCTGACTTTGACAGGCCTTCTCCGATAACCCTGAACTTGATTTTTGTCATTAAACTGGACGGAATTTGTCACGCCGTTAACTAGACCATAAATTGGTTTGACTTTTTGCTAAATTCATCTATTTCTCTCTCTTGTTCTTCATTTCTTCTCTCTCTTGTTCTTCATCTCTTCTAGATCAATCAATTCTTCCGAATTTGTGTGCATCTTGACCTCCCTAACGCGTTTTATGGGGAAATCCTATGTTGTAAATTTGTGTGTTTTTAGACAAATAGGATCTATTTCCACCTCCTTTGTGATTCTATTATGAGGTGATTTTTTGAAAATAAAAAATAATCCAGCATATTGTAACAAAGAAAAATGCTTAAACAAGTCCAATGTTCATGATCTACAGAGGACACACTTTGGACCGGAATTCCCAGAAACTATACAAATCCAAATACTCCAGAGGCACTAGCAACTGTGAGAAAGCTCGTCAATAACGGAAACTATTCTGAAGCTACTGTTGTGGCTGATAAGGAGCTCTCCGGAGAACCATCTGATGTATGCTCCTCCATTTGCTTTCTAAAGCTAATTGTATGAATGTTGATAAAATAGCTTTTTTCTCGTCAATTTAGCAGCAGCAGCAGATGGGTGGTGGTTCATCGCCTTCAAGTGGTGGTGGTGCAACCGACCCGACCGGACGAATCGAAATCGAATTCTCCGCACATCTCCTGCAGCCCCGTTTCGAACATCTCATGCTTCTCCTCAACCTGTTGTAGTTGCAGTCGCTTTCCCCCCATCTTCTACTGTCTTCTCCAAGTACTCGTACTCATCGAAATCCATTGGAATTTGTTAAGAACCACGATTAATTGATGCAACTTGGCGAAATTGAAAGCTCTACTATCGAAATTGAAAATGGGTCTGATAAATTAGGGAAAGTTGTCGAACTTTAGGGTTTAGGAGGTTTTAGCGAGTTACGTAGAGAATTGAGGTGAAATAAAAATAAAAAACCACTCTAGCGAAAATAGCTTTCGTTTTGTTCTAGTTTTGGAGTAGTGGCTGGATAATGGTGGTTTTAAAGATTAAAGAGATTTACCTAAGTTAAAGAGAGAGAAAGTGGTGGAAAACATTGATGAATGCTTGAGAAGAGATGAAGAACAAGAGAGAGAAGAGATGAAGAACAAGAGAGAGAAATAGATGAATTTAGCAAAAGTCAAACCAAGTTAGGGTCTAGTTAACGGCGTGACAAATTCCGTCCAGTTTAATGACAAAAATCAAGTTCAGGGTTATCGGAGACAGATCTGTCAAAGTCAGGGTTATATTGGAAAAAGGTCTATAAGTCAGGGTTAACTGAGATAATATCCCATTAGAATTTGAGTCCAAACTAAACCAATTAGAATTATCAGACACTAAATTGGAAACAATATGAAATTTTCGGAATTTTCAAACTTTATCATTTCCATGAAGTAAATTAAGCGCGAGCATCAAAATAAAGCGATTCTATATAATAGAGAAAATTCGTGCATTCCCACAAAAAAAACTTAACAATAATGACTAATATTTCATACAAGCCCATAAATTTCAGTGATAACACTTAATATCACAAAGTTCCTTAAACTAATTAGAATTTAGCACGAACAATCGCAGAAGAACTACAGGTCAGCAACACAACAACAATGAGGGAGATTGAGATTAAGAGTGAGTGAGAGTCTAAGAGATAATATAAGATTAGTGGGAGAAAATGAAAGTAACCATTCGTTAGAATTAGGGGAAGTGAGGAACTAGTGAAAATTGAGATTGAGAAAGAGAAAATGAAGTTTTACATATAGTGACTACAGAGTGTGCTCACTCCTTAGTTTTATTTGGGCTTAAAAAAAAATTTGTTAGGCCTATCAAGATACGCCAACCCAATCACAAATATACTGAGCCTATTTGGGTTTTTGGATCCAATCACCCTCAATCCGAAAATCCAATATTTCATAAATGTCAATCTAAATCCAATCAAAACATAGTTCGAGTCTAATCTGAATTATTAATTTAGTTAGAACATAATGTAATTTGGATTTTATTCTTATAACTTTCACCTCTAAGATTCGTGTTAGAACTACGATTCATAAATCAATTTCTGCTAATGATAAATCTTTGGCTGGTTCTTGTTAAATGTGAATATTGCTTTGCATACAACATTGGCTATTTTACTTGTATAGAAATTAGGTTATAATGTTTCTAAGGGTGCCTATTTTGGCCAAGGCCTGTAGACTTCCCTTAAATTTTGTGCTTTAATGAATTTCTTACCTTTAAAAAAAAAAAAAAAAAGGTTGTTCCTTGGACATCCAATTATAAAAGAAAATGGATTCAATTGTGAATTGTATATTTGAGAATTCATGAAGCATTACTTTATTTTCGAGGAGTGAATTAAGTGCTTTTGATATCCACAAAAGGCAATAAACATAGCAGAATGTGGAAGCAATCATCACCGGACGATAGCATGAGTGATCATATATCATAGAGAATTGATCAATGTGAGATCAAATAATGAAGGGATATAACGACTAAGTTTAAGAGAAAATGCCTTTCATTTACCTAACTAATATAAGAAATAAAGATGGGATCAACCAGTCATATAGGTCATGTAGGATCGATCATCCGAGAAGGCAACCCTCATAGTTGGGATTATTTTGAAATAACTCATACTAGGAATAATTATTAAAAGTGCACGGCTCATAGTTGAGACTATTATGATCAATTAAAACGTCATAAATTTGAAAGTAGATAATTATTCATATAGAACACATAGAGTTATACATATATTTCCTTTACGGGTAGGAAAAGAAGGTCTCTGAGCAGATTTAGTACTCCTCAGTTTATTTGTCTAAGACTTGTACACTATGACCATGAATGAAACCAACCAATTGACTAGCAAGAGAGGTTATTCCCAGGTGAAACACCAAGCTGTTGACAATACTGAGTATAGTACCCAATACGAGCATTAACAGCACCGGGGTTACCACCATTACATTCGATATTTCCATTGATAGCTCGAATGGTGGACCCGAACCCTTGGCCCGAGACGATAAGAGAGTGGACATTGTTCATCCAAAACCAGAAGGCTGTCTTAAAGGCAATAACAGGGTCGTTGGCAACTGTTTCTGGTGCATTCAAACCATCAAATCCAATGCTTTGGCCTGCTGGTCCGTAGTTGTAGTTCCATGAGATCTGAATAGGGCCTCTTCCGTAGTATTGCTTACTTGGGTTGCACGGCCATTGTATGCTCGGCTGACAATAAGTTGCTTTCGCAATCTCCTCTATGTAGCAAAAATCTGCAGGAAAAAGTTGAATCAAATTTTGTGGCTTAACTAAGACAAGGTACTACAATATTTTATATGGAGGTAATTAAAGCATTTGCTTCTTATACACTCTGAAGTGGCGCATTAAATTTTTTTTTTTTGACAGGCTGAAGTGGCACATTGGCATGTCCGTGTTAGCGATATTCGAAATTACTGAGTAAACTTATTTATTAGGTCTGCTTGGTCAGATATTCATTTAGCATAAGTGAGGGGTGTGAGTGGAATGCGAAAACTCCATAGTTCAATCTATTAAAGTCCAAACTTATTGGATTGGACTATATAAAAAAAAATTGTGGATTGGATTCGATCTCAAATTTTCGAGTCTAAATATTTTCGGACAAGATTTGGACTCACCTCTTTGGATTAAAAAAAAGTTCAATTCAGTCCAAGAATAATATATATAGTGTATATATTAAAAAAATTCTTTGATATTATTTTTTATGTTTTTGACTTTCACCATTGCAACTTTAAATTTTGCTAGCTGGTGCCCGATTTTTAAATTACCCTCCAAAGTGAAAGGTCCAAAAAGTCTAAATTTGTTATCTTGCTGATTATTAAGAACCGAAGATTATAAGAAGGGTATATAATTATTATTTTAAGTTGCGCCGTGTATTTTACAATTTGCATTTTATCATACAGTTTAAAGATGGATTTAACTTTATTTATGGAATGGATGTAATGAGTTTAATTTTTATAATTTCAATCATTAGTAAACATTGTGAACCTTAACTAAAAAAATTAATATAATATTCGAAATAGACTGGTTTCGGACTCAAGAAAGTTTCGTATTAGACTACACTAAAAAAACTCTAGATCTGATTTGGACTCAATTTCTCGAGTCCAAAAAAACTTTGGACTCGATTTGGATTTGGCAAGGTCCAACCTAGTCCAACCAATTTACATCCCTTACATAAGATATCTCATAGTTGGTTAGTTTGGCTGACTAGTTGAATAGTGCTAAGCCTAAAGAACAGGGCATAAGTTTCAAAAAATCTAAAGGTTTTTTTTATAATAACCACCTTATGTTTTACCTGCTTTAATTTGAGAATAACCACATAATACTTTTTTATTTTACCACCTTAACTATACTAACTTCTTTAATTTCATCGCCATTTAATGTTTTCCGTCTATTTTTCCATGCAACGTGTCCCCATCTATTGTTTTCCCTCAATTCAATCCTATAACTCCATGATTCTTCCATTACTCCTCCTCAAACCTTGTCCAACCTCTCTCAATTGTCAAAATTCTTCCAACTAAATCTACAATCAAGAGAGGGTAAATTCATATATTGACTTTGTAATTCAATCTACGATGAAATTTCAAAGATTACCCGGACATATCAAGGAGAGATAGAAAGGAAGAAAAGGAGGTAAACACAATTTTGGATGGAAAGTGGTAGTGTTGGTGAAATTTATAAAGTTGGTAAAGTTAAGGTGGTAAAATACAAAAAAAAAAAGTATAAGGTGGTTATTTACAAAATAGGTAAAACATAAGGTGGTTAACTGGTTATTATTAAAAAAATGTCCAAATTTAAAAGTTCTAAATTCATTTTTTTGTTGTTGAAACTGCTCCAAAATTAGTGCTAATGAGTCCTAATATTTGGGACTCAGTGGCTATATATTGGAGTGTTCCATTCTAATATGATCTTGTAAGTGGTCAATGCCTCCCATATCTTAGGTACCACATATCTAGGTTTACGAAGTACTAGAAATTGGTATCAAGATCTTGACTGAGTGTGTAGTCAATTTGATTCAATGATGTTGTCTTTTATTGTCATGTTGTGGAAATTGGGTTTTCTTGTGCTTGCGGCGTGGTGGTGATGCAAAACGAGGTGAGAGAAATGACGATGGAGGGGGCCTTGGTGGTCGGCCATGGTGTTAGCAAGGGGAGGAGAGAGATATTTGCTTGCAATTATACAAACAATTAGAAAAACTACAATTTCAATCAGAAAACAAAATAATCAAATGGGTGAAAGACCGGTGAGAAATAAAACTTGGATGAAGATCAAAGAATTAAGAATTAAGAAAAAGAGCCAAAAACCCTAGGGTTTGATTCATTCTTGCAAAATCACTCAATTGTGTGCGGGGGTGGTGCTGATGGTGGTTTCACTGTTGTTGTTCTTGTTGTTGCTGTCAACAATTGTTAAGGTCGTGGGTTTATGGGGGGAGGAGAGAGAAGAAATAAGAGGGGGAAGGGGTGGAGGAGAGGGAGTGGGGGTAGTGGTGGTGGCGAGGAAGGAAAGAGAACAGAGAGATAGCTGGGGGTGGGGAGGGTTAAGTATCGGCTAGGCTGGGTCCGGCATGAAAGGGTGGCTGGTTTCGACGGCGGCTGGTCCGGCAGGGGGATGGGGGTTCTGGCAGAGGAGGGAAGGGGTAAGAAAAGTGTTTTTTATAAATTAAAAAACCAATCACAAGGTGACACGTGGCAAGTCACCTGCTAAAACAAGTTACTAATTTCACAAACCGGTAAAAGACTCATTTTGAGAAGATTAGGTGTATATGTAGGATTATTCTGAAATTAAGTTAATGAGGAATTATTATGAGAAGACCACCAAAAGTTTGGATTATTCTTTTCAATTTTTCTTTTATTTAATCTAATTTGACAAAAAACTCGTTTTCCTATAATATAAAAATTATGTCCAGATGAAAGTACTAGTGTTATTTTTCTTCATGGTTGATGTTTATGCATTCATTGCATTCAATTAGTACTATAACTCATTCAATATTATTAATAGCATGCAGTAATATTGTCAACACTTACGTCCAGTTTCATGGGTGACATGGGCAAAGAATGCAGCAACTTCACGCTTAGTAACGTCAGCGGATCCTCCAGTGCCAAACTGAGGATAGGAATTGAAAGCATTCAAGAAAGCAGACCTGGTGTAGAATCTCTTACCAGCACAGTTAGCGTCAGCTTGGCCAATGATCCTATTAAAGAACTGATCGGTCACCAAACTCGGGACCGAACCACCACCACCACTCGGGGTTGATGGTGTGGGTTTGGAACGACAAGGACCTTGTTGGCACCCATCACCGCAGTAGGCGTCTGTGGTGCCGCAGAAACCAAATTTGCTACAACATAAATTAGGGGCACAGCCACAGTTTTGAGCCACAACTGGGGTGCTTGACATACAAGCAATTGCCATGAGTATGGCAAAAATTGTACCAAGGGAAGACATTTTGGAGTTTGATTATAGGGGAGGAATGGCAAAGCAAGTATGTGTGAAGAAACTAGACACGGGAAAAGAGGTTTATATAGAAAATGAAAGAGAGGTTATCTAAGGAAATACTTGACTTAACTTGTTTAGCTACTTAATTATTAGGAAAAAGTTGATTTTAATAATTCCACCTATTGGTGGGCTCTTCAAAATGGTTCAACTTTTCAATAATTCCAAAATAATCCCACCTTAGCACCCGATCTTGTCAAAATGATTCGTTTGACTTAAATCCTCTTAAACAGGTTAAATTAATTATTTACTTTTATTTTACAATTAATATTTGCTTCTCTAAACCCTCCTCTCTCCTCCCTAATCTCAACCCTCATGAAAACTCCTTCTCTCTCCTCTGATTTACTCCACACCAGCACATGCACATCCAACCGACAAACACCATCACTAGCACCACTCCGTTGACCACCTTCAAGTCCCACCAAATACACACACGAAAACCACCCGCCGTTGCACCACCTTGAAAATCCACCCAACATGAAGTTGAGAATTGAGACAATAATCACGGTGGAGATAGGTAGTTGTTCTTATTCAACAAAAATTCCTCTTTCTTGTGGTGAAGGTGTGGCCGCGAGGTTAGTGTCGGTGGTGGGGGTGTTCCTATTAGTGGTTAGGAACGTGTGTGTGTGGGGTTTTTGGTGTTTCGAGGTGGGAAAAGAGGAGGGCAGAGAGAAAGAGAGATTAGTGTGGTGGTAATTGGAAGTTGTTGTAGGAACAGAAACTGGTAACTAAATTGATACACTTAACTGACCACCGTGGCGTGAGAAGATCACTGCCCTAAAGTTGAATTTGCCCCGCAACAACACACGGACTCACAGCAATCAACCTCCAGGGATACACGGTTTCCGCGTTTCCGGTGTTGACAGAAAAGCAGATTGAGAACGATCTTGAATACTGCCCAGAATAATTGAGAAAGAAAGAGAGGAGAAGAGAATGTGTTTCTGTGTCCTTGAGAATCCCAGAACACTGGTATTTATAGAGAGAAGAAAACCAGACGAGATTAGAACGTGGCTGAAATCGTGGGAAAAACGGTCACATAATGGGAAGAGTCATGGCCGTAAATCAGGAGAGTGATTAGGGGAGAAAACGGCATTAAAAGAGAGATTAAGGGGAAAATAATTGTAACTTAAGACTGATAAAAAACGGTCAAAAATGCCAACATATTTTTGACCCAAAACTATAGTTAAGTTAAGTTTATTCCCCAAGGCCCAAGGCCCAAGGCCCGGTTAGGGCGGGCGGCGGCGGCACGCGTGTGGAATCCACACATCACCACATACCCACTAAAAGCCTCATTGCTACTCAACTCAAAGGGTAGAGGAAGAGTAATGGTTATAAACCTTACTCTTCCCTCATATTCTTTCAATGTGGGACAAAAGGAAAAATTGACTCTTCATATTCTTTTGAAGCAAACTTAAAGTTTCTATTAAAAACTCCAACAATCCCCCACATGATTCAAAAGAAGAAAACAGAAAGAAACGGGGCTGAAAAAAGATGATCTGGGCAATAGATACTAGGTTTTGAAGTATCAATGTCTTATGGACTTGAATTGACACTCAGTGCATACAAATATGTCTTACTGTCATAATAGGTAGATTTCTCTTTGAACCTTTCATGAGGTTAGCAAACCATAGATGCGCACTCAACCTTTTTCAAATCAAGAAACGTTCTCGCAATTGACATATCAGTGCCCCACAATTAACCTGGATTCTCATGAATGCTCTAGAGAGCCTAAGCCTTTTGACTCTCATAGGGGATTGGACGTAACCCCCACATTCACATAGGTAAGTTCATCAAGTTTGTACTGTCACAAACCACCTTAAGTAAGGCTATGAAGTTATTAAGAGCTATAAGCTCAACCTCACACATATAACAGTATAATGAAATAAAATACTACATCACTTTTATTACTAGGAATGGTAGTAGTATCAACAACTTGAGTTCTTTTGTGATTTCGTTTGACCCTTTGAACTTAGGAATTCCTAAGAAGGGTATCCACCACAATTCACTCCACAATAGGCTTTAAACCCATTCCTTGTGCTGACTCCAGCACCATTTTTCTACAAAGGCTTTTGGTAAGAGGATCATCAATATTCCTCTCTGACTTTACATACTCGAGTGACAACACATTATTTTTAACTAAATTTCTAACTACAGCATGCCTTAAGCGAATATGCCTTCTCTTGCCATTATAGGCTTGATTATTCGCTACTCCAATTGCTGCTTGCAAGTCACACCGCATAGAAACTAATGGAGCTGGCTTCCCCCACAATGGAATATCAGCAAGCAAACTCCTTATCCATTCAGCTTCTTGACCTGCCAATTCTAAAGCAATAAATTCAGATTCCATGGTAGATTTGGCAATACATGTTTGCTTTGATGATTTCCATGATATAGCTCCACCAAAGAAGAGTAAAAACATAACCGCTAGTAGATTGAATTTCATCATTATCCGACACCCAATTGGCATCACAAAATCCTTCAAGGACACAAGGTGTCCTTTGATAATGTAGACCCCAATTGATAGTGCCTTTTAGATACTTCAACAATCTAATCAAGGCAACCCAATGCTCTCGATTAGGACTGTGAGTATACTGCTCAATCTACTAACAAAGATAAGCTATATCAGGTCTAGTATAATTCATCAAGAACATTACACTACCAATTATTTTTGCATATTGTTCATGGGATATACTATCACCCTTATTCTTTTTCAAATGAATACTAGAATCATATGGGGTTTTCACGGGAATGCAATCAAATTGATCAAACTTCTTTAATATTTTCTCAACATAATGAGATTGATTTAAAGATATCCCATATGACGTTCTAGTAATCTTTATTCCAAGAATAACATCAGCCTCTCCTAAATCCTTCATCTCAAAACAAGAATTTAGGAAACTCTTAGTTGCATTTACTACGTCTATATTGGTCCCAAAGATTAACATATCATCCACATATAGACATATGAAAACACAACCAAGCTCATCAACTTTGGAATAAACACAAGCATCAGAATCATTTACCAAAAAATCATTTGAAGTAATAGTTTGATGAAATTTACCATACCATTGTTTTGGTGCTTGTTTTAAACCATACAAAGATCTAATAAGCTTGCATACCTTGTCCTCTTGACCAGGAACCTCACATCCTTCAGGTTGCTTCATATAGATCTCCTCATTTAACTCACCATTCAAAAATGCAGTTTTCACATCCATTTGATGCACAATCAAATCATGAATAGATGCAAGTGCAATTAACGCTCTAATGGTGGCTACCTTAGTCACAGGAGAATAAGTATCAAAAAAGTCTAAACCGTGTTTTTGGCGATGCCCTCCAACTACAAGTCTAGCCTTATACTTGTCTAAAGACCCATCAGGCTTACATTTCTTTGTAAAGATCCATCTACTACTTAGGGCCTTACAACCTCTAGGAAGGTCTGACAAAATCCAAGTATTATTACTCATAATAGACTCGATTTCACTGTTAATAGCCTCTAACCAAAAACTTGAGTCTACATATCTCATGGCCTCAGCATAGGTTATCGGGTTCTCTTCCAATACAAGTGCATTGACATCTTGCTTATCTAAATACTCTTTTTCAGCTAGAAAGGTAGTAATAAAATCAGGTCCGAAACTAGACTCAATTCTAGCTCTCTTACTCCTTCTAGGTTCTAAAGTCTCACTAGATGATGCAATGTCATGATGCAAAGTAGAAGAAGATGCAGCAGGCAAGTATGATGATACACTAACTTTCATAGGAAAAACATGCTCAAAGAATTCAACATCCCTTGACTCTCTAATAGGACCAAAACCAGAAGCATCCTTAAGAATAAGTCTATATGCAGCACTATTAGAAGCATAACCAATAAAGATACCATCTACAGTCTTAGGTCCAATCTTACTCCTTTGAAAGTCAGGAAGTCCAATCTTACCCAAACACCCCCACACTTTGAGGTAACCCAAATTAGGCTTGAAGCCTTTCCACAATTCATAGGGAGTCTTATCTAACTTCTTATGGGGAACTCGATTAAGAACATAGCAAGCAGATAAAATAGCCTCACCCCACATGTTAGTAGGCATACCTGAACTGATAAGCATTGCATTCATCATATCCTTAAGAGTCCTATTTTTCCGCTCAGCTATTCCATTTTGTTCGGGTGTATAGAGAGCTGTACGTAACCTCATGAATAATCCCATTAGACTCACAAAATTTCTTAATGGAAACTCCATCATACTCCCCCACTCCAATCTGATCTCACCCTCTTAATCTTAAGGTCCAATTGGTTCTCAACTTCTATAAATTAGAAATTTCTCTTCAGCCTCATCCTTAGAACTCAATAAATAAACCTCAGTATAACGTGAGAAGTCATCAACAAATGTAATATAATACTTCTTTCCTCCCCTACTCATGGAATTCTTAAAGTCACCTAAGTCACTATGGACTAACTCTATTAATGTAAAGGAACGGGATACACTTTTATTGAATGCTTTCTTAGGGTGCTTAGCTTCTACACATACTTCACATTTCTCAAAAGATATATTGCTAAAGTTAGGAATAAGACTAAGTTGTTTAAGTCTTTTAACAGATGCAACATTCACATGACCTAGTCTAGAATGCCATAAAGAAACAGACTCAGCAATATAAATGCAAGCATTAGAGTTCTTATTATCAATAACAACATCCAAAACAAAAAGTCCAGCATTACAAAAGCCTTTTCCCACAAAAACACCATTTCTGGTTAATACAAGTTTATCAGATTCAAAAGCTAACTTAATCCCAGCTTTGTTTAAAAGAGAACCAGAAATGAGGTTTCTGCGGATGTCGGGAACATGCAAAACATTCAGCAAAGCAATGGTTTTCCCGGAAGTTAATTTCAGGAAAACCTTTCCTTTGCCTAAAACACTCACAGTGCTTGAGTTGCCCATGAAGACGCATTCTCCTTCTGAAACATTGCTGGAATCCTGGAACATCTCCTTGTTGGCGCAGATGTGACGGGTTGCACCAGTATCAACGATCCATTCAGCAACATTGCTTACCAGATTGACCTCAGACACCACAGCAGCAATAATGTCGTCTTCAGCAAGGTTGGCTTGAGCTTTGTTGTCTTTTGCTTTGTTTGGAGCTTCCTTTCTTAGACGGCAATCCTTGGCAGCATGCCTATACTTACCACAAACGAAGCAATTTCCCTTAAACTGAACTTTTCCCTTGAAGTTGTTATTTCTGCCTTGTACCATGAAACTGATTGGGACCCTTACTGTAACACCCCGTAATTTTCACTCTTTATTTTTGGAGTTAGTTTATTTTAAAAATGATATTCTTTTCGTAAAAATAAATAAATAAATAATTTATTATTTTCTCTAGATCAATGATTTTTATTCTTTATAATTTGGGAGCCGAATTATTATTTTATTATATGGTGTGTTAGTGTGTGCATTATATTTATATTTATAATATAATTTATTAGAATTATTTTTATTATTAAGTATGTTCAAAGTTTAGGCGCGATTTAGGAATTAACCGTTTTATCGCGTATCGGGCTTTCGTAGCATGGATCGTTGTTGAATTGGGCCGAAAGTTTTGTGTGGGTGTTGGGCTTGGGGCAGCCGGCCAAGTGAAGGATTAAGGGGAGCCTTCTCCTTTTCTTTTCTCTTTTGTTTTTCTCATGACTCTTTGTTGCTTTGTAACCCCCCTAATCATTCTCCTTCATTAAAACCCTTTATTTCAATCATTAAACATCCATAAAATTCTTATTTTTATTCAAAGAAGTTCAGCAGCATCATTCTCATTTAACCCCCCACCGTTTCAAGAAAAGAAAGAGAGAAAAGGAAGAGCAAAAGAATAGAAAGTTCAACCCGGTTTTTCCTGTCGCACCTTCACGAAAATAACCGTAACCGGAGATCTAACCGTTGGATCGTCTTCAAATTTGGACACAACGTTTATAAGATTTTGTTCTACATTCTGACCGGAGAGATTTAGAATCTGAGATTTTGATCATCGGGAATCATGGTTATAACAGAGCAGTGCGAAACAAGAGTTTTCAACGTTCAAGAAGAAATGCCTGGTGACTCGTTGCTACAATTCTCGTTCGTTATGCCTTGGGGTTAGAAGAGGATTTGGATTGCATGCTTAACTCGTGATTGTATCTTTAGACTCAGCTCTCCTCCCGACGATCCAGGTAACTAGTTGTTATCTTAGAACCATAGTGATTAGGGTATTATTCTGTATTAGATTAATACGTTAGGAATTATCTAAAATATTTTTTGAATGAGATTTTTGATGAAATTTGACATGAACATACGTGACACATGCTATGTGAATACTGTGTAGAGAAAAATAATTTTCTCATGATTTTTAATATTTATTTGATTTAATTAGTATTTTGTGCGTTTTTGGCTAAATTTCGTAATAATTATTGAACGACTGTTAAAATTGATGAAATCATTTTTATTTGATCATGTTACATGCGTATAATGTATTACATGCCTTAGAATAATTTTTATCTACTGTTTACTGTTTTAATTAATTGATATATCTGTTTTTGTAATTTCTGTTCAGTCAGTATATAATTCATGAAAATTATTTATAGAGGCAGAAAAATTAATTTATTTGAATAATATGTATTTACGTGAGTTTTTACATGTTATGTGAATTTTTGGTAATTTTTGGGCGTCTGTTTATATTTTTAATTATTATAATGGCTTATTTGAGGAATCTGTATATTAACTGTTAAAAATACTTTTTGAGTCCGAAAATTATAAATAAAAATTGTACCATGTCAGTAGAGCTATTAGGGTTATATGATAATTTTTGTGTGATTTTGATGCTCGAATTTGTAGGTTTCATAATTATTATGGTGTTTTTGTAATGAAATTGAGGACACACTATTAAATTGTTTGAGGGCTTGTAAATCAGATATAATTTATAATTTAATATATTCTGGGTTTCTGATTTTCAGTAGTATACAGTATGCATCATTTGGGTAACCACATGTTTAGGTTTGATTTATGAAATAAAATGATTTAATTGTTATTACTCTTTTAATGAATATGATTTAGAGTTAATTGGTGATGTATTTGTGATTGAGTGTGGTTGCTGTAAAAACCAGTATATTGTCATTGTTGATGTTTTGGAATGTTCAAGTGTTATTGTGAGAGATATTTGTTGAAAATTTGTAAGTGATTTATTTTGAGGATTTTTTGAAGAATTACTTTTGATGAATTATGGGTATAAGGCCGGGTGGCATCCCTTTTGACAATTTTTTTGAGATGAATAATACTTTGATGATATTTATGATTTTATTTTGAGATAAGAACATCCGGTGGGATAGATGTAGTCCCCGTGAAGAACATGCCAACCACCTGGTTTGCGAACTAGGGGTACACCCGGGTTAATTGTTGTCGTCCGAGAGTCGGGAGTTCTGCGTGTTCTACCCGGCATCGGGAGTTTGGCCATTCTTAGACACAGGGCAGTGGAGAACGTAAGCCCATAGACCGACCCGAGATTGCGATCGACAAACCTTAGGAAGTGATTTGCGAATCACTAGCGTTCGATTTCTGTCTCAGACACTTGTTTTACCTATACTTTTATTTTTCTAAAAGTACTCTTGAGATGATTTATTTATTTTTATCCAACTCATTTGCTATTTATTATTCATTTGCGTTATTTGTGAGTTATATGGAAGTGAATGCATATTGTAGTTAACTTGACTTAATTATTTCCTTTCTTATTAATCTATGTCCGAATCGTACTTTGATTGCTTTTGTTACGGGAGAACGCTAGTTACTCCCCACCGATTGTGGATATTTGTTGTATATTTTGCAGGTTTTGTTGATGGGGATTTTCTTTGATTTTGGGCTCGGGTTGAGATGCGAGAAATAATCTATTAGGGGTTTTAGTTCTAGACTTCTCTTTAGTGAGATAGTTTTCTCATTTTGATTTTAATCTAAGTAATTAATTTACTTATAGTATTTACTTATGTTAGTTTTTATCACTTAGTTATTTAAACAATATTCTTGTAGTAGTGACATTCCCAGAAGACGATGTTTCCGCCATCGTCCTATTAAATATATTATTATTTCTTTCTTTTCGGTCTTTGAAATTCTGGGGTGTTACACTTACCTTTTGGTCCTTTACCTGCAACAGCTTTATTTTTCACAAGATTAGCAGAATATGAAGAATGATCAACAGATTTCCCTTTGATTTGGATACGGTTCTGCTCCTCAATCTTAATGTGGGAAACTAATTCCTGAAGGGTAAAGTCTTTCTGCCTATGTTTTAAGGAATGCACAAAATTTTCCCAAGACGGAGGTAATTTCTCAAGTAAACAATTGGCTTGGAACATATCAGGAATAGCCATACCCTCAGCCACAATATCAGCACACAAATGTTCATACTCATGAACTTGATCTAGTACAGGTTTATCATCAGACATAGAAAACTTCAACCAACGACTACAAGTATATTTCTTAGTCGCAAAATCATCAGTACCAAACTTAGAATTCAAAGCATCCCAAATATCCTTAGCATTTTTGGACTTACTATAAATCATGTAAAGGGCAGAAGTCATATAATGTAGTAACATCTCACGACAAGTCTTATTATCTTTAACAAAATCCCTACTGGAATTCTCAGGAGCAGTATTAGCAAACAAACAATAATCTACTCCAATTTGTCCCAAAAAAATTCCATCTTATCAGACCACATTTTATAATTTTTTCCATCAAACGGATCTAACTTAGACATGTCAGGAATAAAAGGATTGGTAATTGGCACAGCATTAACACGCACAGGTTCATCAGATTTTTCACTAGCCATAGTTCCGTCAAAAAAAAAAAAATACAAATTCAACTTTAGAATGTAGGAACAGAAACTGGTAACTAAATTGATACACTTAACTGACCACCGTGGCGTGAGAAGATCACTGCCCTAAAGTTGAATTTGCCCCGCAACAACACACGGACTCACAGCAATCAACCTCCAGAGATACACGGTTTCTGCGTTTCCGGTGTTGACAAAAAAGCAGATTGAGAACGATCTTGAATACTGCCCAAAATAATTGAGAAAGAAAGAGAGGAGAAGAGAATATGTTTCTGTGTCCTTGAGAATCCCAGAACACTGGTATTTATAGAGAGAAGAAAACCAGACGAGATCAGAACGTGGCTGAAATCGTGGGAAAAACGGTCACATAATGGGAAGAGTCATGGCCGTAAATCAGGAGAGCGATTAGGGGAGAAAACGGCATTAAAAGAGAGATTAAGGGGAAAATAACTGTAACTTAAGACTGATAAAAAACGGTCAAAAATGCCAACATATTTCTGACTCAAAACTATAGTTAAGTTAAGTTTATTCCCCAAAGCCCAAAGCCCAAGGCCCAAGGCCCTGTCCGGGCGGGCGGCGGCGCACGTGTGGTATCCACACATCACAACATACCCACTAAAAGCCTCATTGCTACTCAACTCAAAGGGTAGAGGAAGAGTAATGGTTATAAACCTTACTCTTCCCTCATATTCTTTCAATGTGGGACAAAAGGAAAAATTTACTCTTCATATTCTTTTGAAGCAAACTTAAAGTTTCTATTAAAAACTCCAACAGTTGTTGACGGTACTTGTGTTTTTGCTAGTGATAAAGCAGGTAGGGCATAGGGTTGGTCAAATTTTTAGGGTGGGTGGGAAGGTGGTTGGAGAGGTGGAGCAAGTTATTGGAGATGGGGCAGGTTATTGTGAGATGGGGCAAGTGGTCAGGGAAGTGGTGGTTGTAGAGGTGGAGGTGGATATGATGGTGGATTAGTGGATACAGAGGAGATGATAGGATTTTCTAAATTAATAATAAAAGAAGCTTAGACCAATTAAAATTAGACACGTGTCCATTTTAACTTCATAAATCGGTTACTCAACTTAACAACAGGTAAATTAAAGGCTCATTTTAGAAAGATCATGAGTAAATGTGAGATTATTAGAAGCAAAGTATAAGAACGAAAATTGATCAATAGTAAAGCAAATTTGAGCTTCTGACGATTAACAAAAAAAAATTAGCTTAAGAGAACTTCTTGAAACCGAAGTTTCAGGATTGGCACCCAATCTCACGATTTAGAACGTCTTTGGTGGACTAGGTTCACACATTAGCTACTTCAGAAGAAAAAAATCTACTATTTTAAATAAAAACTGACTATATCAAAAAACTTATCAGATCATACAAGAACTAACTATCAAAAGGTGATTATATCATACAAAAATTGACTAATTAAGATAAAACTCACTATGTCAAATAAAAAGTAATGTATATCATACGAATATATTATTGTGAATTCGGTCCATTTAAGTACTTTTAATTATAGTTTGTGTCTTTTCAATTCGCAATTTACAAGCATAAGTAAAAAAAATTGTCCTTATTTTATAAGAACGTGAACTATTTATAAGATCATTAAACTATAAAGCAAAATAACTCCTAAACATACGCGTTATACTCCTAAGAACATTAGTAGGCTTAATATAAGAAAAATCTATCTCATATAAGAGATGTAAGCATAATCTTACAAGAACTCTAAAGAAGTTAGGAGGTGTAGAATCACACTGAGAGTAGACATCTACTAGGAAACTTCCAAGAATCGTCCTCAAGAACTTTCCGAGAACATTCAAAGAAGGTTCCAAAATCTTCCAAGAACCTTCCATATGCATGTAACGTTGAAGGGTAAAATTATTTTAGTGGCTTTTACGTTGTTATATACTACCTCAATCTCTATTTGGTTGACCATTTTTATTTCAGGATGGTTCACTAAGTACCACTGAGATTTATCAAGATGCACAAGTACTTTTGATATTTTCAAGATCCACCAAATACCCTCGAGCTTATACAAATATATAAGAATACCCTTAATAACTAACGATCGTCAACTCTATTAGTCATAACTCCGAATAAATCTAATTAAGAGCTAATTTATCCAAATAATCCCTTATTACCTGATTAATCTCAAATTAACCAAATTAGCCCCCAATTTAACCCTAGTGTAAGAAGCATGTGCCTCGTGTTTTAACATATCTCACCCTTTTCCCTCCTTTTTTCCTCACATAACCCTTTAAATAATTCACTTCTCTTATGAGGGATTAAATGACTCAATGCCTAAAATTTATGGGTCAATACCAGAAAATACGCTAAGATTGTATCACCCGAAGCAAATTTTCTTTAAGGTCTTAAGTTGTCATAAATATTATGGAAGGTTTTTTCTTGTAAAAAGTGATATAAAGGTTTGTTTTGACAAATTTTGCTTTTGCAAAGAATTCACTAAAAATATGCAGTCTCTTGGCTTTGGTAGGATATGTCTTGTATCCAGTAGACCTATCAATCACATGAATTAGGTCACATTCATATCGGGTCGTAGATCTTGCGTCGGATTAGCTTGGGTGAAAAATTGAAAAGTGCTCCAGCTTATCCCTTGTTTTGGATATTGGTCACTTAATAACTCTAAAAACATTTTTAGACTTTAGGTATTTTCGGTTTTTTTTTTTCTAACAAATTTTCCAAGTTATTTTCGCTATTTTTCATTACATTTGGAACGATAAAATTGATTTGAAAAAAAAGAATCAGGAAAAGTCATATGGAGCAAACACGATTGGCCAATTCTCCGCTACATTATTAAATTTTCTTGTAAGGTGACAATTAATTCCAAATGCAAGGTGCATTATTTGTCTTCATGGTAGATAGTAATGTATTCAATAGGCATCATAAATCATTCGATAATATTAATTTTGACACTGCCCTCTAGTTTCAAGGGTGGCATGGGCAAAGAAGGCAGCAACTTCACGCTTCGTATCGTCAGCGGTCCTCGAGTGCCAAATTAAGGATAGAAACTGAGAGCACTCGAAGATGACCGGCCTGAAGTAGAATCTCTTATGAGCATGGCTAGAGCTTGTTTGGTTGATCACCCTCACCCCCATTAAAGAAACAACACTACTTGGGGTGCTTGAGGAATAACATGGCTTGTCGGCACCCTTCGCGACAGTAGCCAGCTGCGTTGCCGCACTAACCAAAATTGCTACAACTGCAATTTCGAGCAGGGGCGAAGCTATAATTTTTTTAGTTGTGGGGCCGGATGGTCATTATTTTTTTATTCAGGGATCGAACAATGACCGATATAAAAGGGGTGTTAATTAGTTGATCCAACTTTCTAGTTATTCGAGCTCATTTTTCCATTGCATTATTATTAGTGCACTACCCATATTTTTTCAATTGTGTCTATCTAACACACACTTAGTGTTGAAATAAAATCGATGAGAACAATGCATCATCTATCAATGCAATCATCTTATAACTCCTGAAATATAGGGGGGCATTTAAGTAATAGTGAAAACAATTTTTGAATCTTTAGTTATGCCTGATTTACTTATACCACATCTAATGTGTAAATGTTGTATAGATGTGAAAGTTCGAGGTGCAATGTGGCTCTATATTTATAGATCTCTATACCTTTTCCAATGATACTTATAAATTAAATTGGCAAGATTCTTCTATGTCCCTCATCTTACAAAGAATTCAAAATTTCCTAGGCTTACAAGGTAAGTGCTCCAAAGGAAAGACATGAAGTTGAGGATGAAAATGCAAGTTTCGAACCTTTAACTTTCCCCTATAGCTGGTACCTTCTTAGATTAAGAACTCAAACTCCCAGAAGAATAAAGGTAAAAAAGAAGCAGATGTAATTAATAATAGGTATTTTTAAATATTAAAAACTACTTTTATCAAGTTTTGATCCTATGACCTCATGTTAAAAAATTATTTTTACCAACCTAGCTACTTTATCACTAAAGCAATATCATTAATGAGATAAAACAAGCAATATGATATAATATACTCCCTTCGTCCCATAATATAAGTCCCCTTTCCTATTAAAGTGTCCCAAAATATAAGTCATGTTTCTATTTTCAATCAATAATTATGCCCAAAATGCCCTCATGAAAATAACTTAATTCCCAAAAAGTCCTTATAATTTCAGCTTCCAATGCACCATTATTAATGATAAAATGGAATCTTATACCCCATTGTACTCTTCTACACATTAAACCATGCAACATTAATGTTCAGTTTTTATTTTTTGTTAAAAAGAAAAAAACAATGTAGGAGTTTCCCAATAAAAATGTTTTTTTTTTTTTTACTCAAATAAAACAAGATTCCACTTTACTTTAATTCCCATGTAAAAACAGAATCAGGACTTATATTATGGGACATAGGGAGTATATTACAAACGTTGAGGGAACACTCTTATAATACTCGGGCCGCGAAGGTGGGCCGCAGGGGTCCCTGTAGCTTCTCCCCTGATCTCAAGCCATATATAACTAGGGCACTTTGACAAACAAGTTAAGCAACTGCCATGAGTATGTCATATATTTGTCCAAAAGAAGGCATTTTGGAGAATTATGATGATAGGGGAGGAAAAGCAAAGCAAAGTATGAGATGAGTAACCTAAAAATGAACAGACTTAAACAGTTATTTCTAAGTCCTAATCCCATTAATCTTTTGTCTTCCATTATTTAGATCCTCTTTTAAGGGAGCATTTCTATTCATGTTCCACTTTGACTCAATAAGTAAGATTACTTCTTAACAACGAACCAACTTAAAGAATCTGTTTTGAAAAGAAAAATCCTAATAAAAAAGTTAACTCCTTTTTCAATTCTCACTTAGTTATTCATAAATTTGAAAGACATACAATATTTAGTACTAGCAATCTATGCACGCGATGTGTGCTTTAATTACTTTCTTTGTTGGTTATTCTTTCGCAGTAAACCCTTTTAAATTTTTTCTTTCCCCATGTAATTGTCTATAGCATTTCAATAACTTCAGCTCTTCTTGATTGTGCTATTTTATGAGTAAATTATTTGAAATCAATGAAGCACGTATAATGCATAAAGCAATTATTTAGAAATTATATATCACTAACCTTTTGTTGTTTTTAACATATAGTTGGAGTTGAAACTATGTGATGGTTCGATAATGTTCCTTTAGATAAAGAGTCTTAATTTATTGATAAATAATGTATAAGTTTCTAAATACATTATAAATCATCATCATCAAGTTTTTACACACTACATTATTATCGATAATGTATTTCAATAACACACTTCTAATTTTGTTTTATGGGCTTTTCTAATCAATGCATAATCATATGTATGTTTTTCAATGTGCCATTTTAAATTTATGGTAAATTTCCTTATTTAAAATTATTTTCTCAATTTTATGTTGATTGTGATGACTTTGAATTGTTTGAGAATTTCCTTTTTTAAAACAATTTTGTCCATTTTTTGTTGATTTGCATTGATTGTGCTGACCTTGAGTTGTTTAGGAGTGTTGTTTGAAGTTTTTTTCTTAAAAAATAATTTATTTAATAGGGGTAAAAACGTGATTTCAGATGGAGACACCATTGCTCCCCTCTTCCCTTATAGTATAGAGATAGAAGTCAAGTTTAGAATATGATTGTAAATCTGGTATGAATGTTATTCATTATTTTTATATCGGTTTTGTCACCATATACCCCCGACAAATTGAAAAATTCACCATATACCCTCAATGTTTCAGATATGCACCATATACCCCTCAGTTTTCGAAAACGTTCACCATATATCCTTTTTCTAACGGACGTTAGGTTGCCGTTAATGTTATTTACAATATTGCCATCATTAACCCCTAATCCCTAATTCTAATCCTAATACTAACCCTAATCCTAACCCAACCCAAACCCTAACCCACCCAGCCCACCACCCCTCTACAACCCCCTCCACCCCCAGGCCCACCCCCCACCCCCCTTCCCCCTCCCCCTCCCCCTCCCTCCCCTCCACCCCCGGCCCACCCCCACTCCTCGTCGAATTCCCAGCCACCACCACCCCTCCCCCCCATCCCTCCCCTCCCCGTCGAATTCCCAATCAAGCCCACCACCGCTCCCTATCCCCTCCCCCTCCCCGTCGAATTCCCGGTCCAGCCCACTACCCCTCCCCTCCCAATCCCCTCCGCCGCACTCGGAGAGAAATTCTTTCCAGCCCAACCCCTCCCGTTCAAGTCGATTTCTCTCTCCCCCGACGCACAAGGAAAAGTCAATCTCTCTCCCCGCGCAGCGAGCTTGAGTGCTGCTGGGTGCGGAGTCGATTTCTTGCGGCTGGGTTCGGGTCGAATTCTTGCGGGGGAGGGTGGGGGAGATGCGGCCGGGTTTAGGTCGAATTTTTGCCGGGGGTGGGGGGTGGGGGAGGTGCGGCCGGGTTCGGTCGAATTCTTGCGGGGGAGGGGGGAAGAGGTGCGGATGGGTTCGGTGGGAGGGGCGGAGGAAGGGGGGGAGGGAGGGGTTGGGCTGGGGGAGGGGGAGGGGGAGGGGGTGGGGGCTGGTGGAAGGGAGGGGAGGGGGAGGGGGTGGTGGAGGGGAGTGGGAGGGAGGGAGTGGTGGAGGGTTAGGGTTTAGATTATGGTAAGGGATTAGGGTTTACATTTCAGCGTTAGGGCTTAATGGTGGTAAAATGGTAAACAAAACTAACGGTTAGTTAACGGCAGTTAGGAAAAGGGTATATGTTGAACGTTTTCGAAAACTCAGGGGTATATGGTGCATATCTGAAACATTGAGGGTATATGGTGAATTTTTCAATTTGTCGGGGGTATATGGTGAAAAAACCATTTTTATATCCGACCTTGGGCGTGGTTAATTTTTGTTTGATTCAACTAATTATAGAAGATTTGATATTTGTTGCGATCATATTGATACGAATCAAATCATCCATATGTACTAGAAGAAAATAAGACAATTAAACTTGCACAAAGAGAGCTAGAGATGGTAAAACTCAATATATAGCCTTTGAGAATTCTAAGATGGTCTGAAATGAAATCTGACCATGGAAAATGTGGGGCCACAATGAATGTGAGCCACCCACATAAGCTTTCTTTTACATTTTCTTTTTTGCTTTGAAATGATTTTAGAAAATACCAAAATCATTTATTTGAATTTTTGAAAATGTTTTAAATGATTTCAAAAATAAGAAAAAATTCTGAAAAATCCGAAAAAATTCTGAAAAATCCGAAAATTAATTTCGTTCAAAAAAAAAATTGGCAAAAGAATTTTTTTACCCAGATTTTCTCTCTCCTCTCCTCTACCCCTTCCTCCCTCAAATCTTCCATGCATCTTGGATTCTTCTCGAATTTTCAGTAGATTTCTTACTTGGACCCTTCTATTTCCATGAAATGTTAAGAATTCATGAAGAAATCAAGAATTTGTGATGGAGAAGTTGTAAAATCGAAGTTTTAATTTCCGATTTTCGGGGAAAATTTTGGGGAAATTTTTTTCACTTTCCTCTCTTTCATATTTGCAAATCCATGAAATAGATGAAGAAACATAGAGTTGATGATTGTATGTACACCATAAACGCCCGAATATGCATGGAAATTAAGGTTTGAGTTTCAAAATGAAGAAACTCAAAATCTAAAGGTCATTATGAATTTAACAAAAACATGGTTTCAATTGTTGTAAGATGTTGGGAAACCGCCGATTTGGGATCGATTTGTGCGTTTTTTTAGTATTGATTACCATTGTCAAACTAGATGAAGAATTTAAGAGGAGAAGAAAGAATCGAAAGGTTGAAGATGACTGAACAGACACTTTAGGTAATTACTAAATAGGGTTCCAGTGATTACCAAAATGTGACAGAAACTAAGAGAATTCTCAAAACCACCAATTCCAAAGTGTATTGAAAAATAAACAATTGAACTAAATAATACTAAGTACAAATTAATCAATATGATATAAATATGTTAATCCAAAAAAGCCAAATTGATTTATAAAGTCACAACATAGAAGAATAAACAATGTCTTAATAGGTTTGGTAATAGCCAAAATAATTTTGGTAATAACCAATCCACATTTGGTAATTACCTAAAATCATATGATATGGGGTTAATTTGGGCTTTTTAGTACAATGAGGGACAATGGAGGCCTAAAACTCAATTCCATTTGGTTTGGTAAGGTATTGGGCCAAATGAACCCAATGGCATGATTGTCCAATCCCCATAGGATAACTTTGATGAGTAATGATAAAGGATTGAGATTGGATAAGTTTGGTAAAGCCCAAACCATGTTTGGTAATTACCTAAAAGCATGTGATCTGGAATTAATTTGGGCTTTTTAGTACAAGGAGGGATAATGGGGGCCCAAAACTCAAGTCAATAGGGTTGTGTGAGGTATTGGGCCTAATAGACCCAGTGGCATGCTTGTCCAATCCCCATAAGATGGATTTGATGAGTAATGATAAAGGATTGAGATTGGATAAGTTTGGTAATACCCAAACCATGTTTGGTAATTACATAAAAGCATATGATCTGGGGATAATTTGGGCTTTTTAGTACAACGAGGGAAAATGGGGGCCTAAAATTCAAGTCAATAGGATTGTGTGAGGTATTGGTCCAAATGGACCCAGTGGCATGCTTGTCCAATCCCCATAGGATAGCTTTGATGAGTAATGATAAAGGATTGAGATTGGTAGAACATCCTCCACTTAGTGGGTTTGGTAATCCCCTAAACATATTTGGTAGTTACCTTAAAGCATATGATTGGGGTTAATCTGGGCTTTTTAGTACAAGGAGGGACAATGGGGGCCCAAAAGTCAAGTCCATGGGCTTTAGTGAGGTATTGGGCCTAATGGACCAAGGGGCATGCACTAGGGGAAAAAAAAGGAAGGGCTGCGCAAGAAGGGCTGCGGTTAGACTAAAAAACGCAGCCCTTCCTGCAGTATGAAAACCGCAGCCCTTCATACAAGAAGGGCTGCGTTTTCTAGGATAAGCGCAGCCCTTCCTATCCCGCCCATTTCAACCTTTTGCGCGCAACACACAGTATAGCACTCACTCTCAAATTTCCCTCGCACACTCAGCTCACCCCTCTCCCTCACACTCACTCGCACACTCACTTCTCTCCCTCACACTCACTCGCACTGCCCTAACGGCCATCACCGAAGCATCGCCGGAGCGCCGTCCCATCGCCGGTGCACACTTCTTCTTCTCTTCTCTCAGCGTTGCCTGAGCTCCTTCTTCTTCACTTCTCTCAGTGCTCCTTGACGCCACCACCACCACCACTACTGCATTGTCGGTAATTCCCCTCTCACTCTATCTCCTCTTTGTTTTATTTAATTTCTCTTCTATTTTGTGTTGTAAAATGTGATTATATTGTAGGGGGTGGGGGGAGGGCTTGTGGAGGGTGGGTAGGGGGTGGGGGTGCTTGGGCGGGGGATGGGGGATGGGCTGGGGAGGCCGGCCATGGGGTGGAGGAGGGCGGGGGATGCTTTGGAAAGGGGTGGGAGAGGTCCGGGCATAGGGTGGGAGAGGGCGGGGATGTTGGAAAGGGGGGTGGGGAGGGGCTGGGGAGGCTGGGCATGGGGTGGGGGAGGGCGGGGGGATCTTTGGAAGGGGTGGGGAATGGGAATGGGGTGGGGGGGGATGGTGGGCATGGGGTGGGGGATGGTGGGCATGGGGTGGGGGATGGTGGGCATGGGGTGGGGGAGGGGTGGGGAGGCTGGGAATGGGGTGGGGGAGGGTGGGGGATGGCGGGGAAAGGGGGGGGGGGGAGGGCTGGGGAGGCCGGGCATGGGGTGGGGGAGGGTAGGGGATCTTTGGACGGGGGGTGGGGGAGGGTCAGGGGTGGGTGGATAGGGGTGGGTGAGGCATTGTTGTGAATGCATTGTTGTAAGTTGTAACACATGTTTGGTATCACTACTATCTTTCATTTTCTTTTTTGTTTTATAATGTAACTATGTAGATTTTTAGGCTTCGGAAACGAAAATTAAAGGTCATTTTACGCCTACATGGCAATGAGGGATTGCAGTGGGGGGCAGTAGTGGCGGTGGTGGTGGGACTGTTGTAAATGTGGAGAGTCAGGTCACATGGCAATCGAAAGCCCATATGGTGCTCTCCGCATTTATAACACTTCCAACTCCGCCGCTACCAGCTGATGGGCATTCCATTGCCATGTGACCTGATTCAATTCTCGGGTCATTTTAGACCTATTTTAGCCTTTTCGCTTCCAAATCGTACTTACCGAGTCATTTAACCCCAAATTCTTTTTGAATATGATTATATGAGGTATAATGTAACTATTGTGTAGAGTTTTAGGCTTGCATTTGTTTTTTGTTGCATTTCGGGAACGAAAAGGGCATTTTAGGCCTATTTTAGCCTTTTCGCTTCCGAATCGTACTTACCGAGTCATTTAACCCAAAATTCTTTTGAACATGATTATATGAGGTATAATGTAACTATTGTGTAGATTTTTAGGTTTGCAATTGTTGTAGGTTGAAACTTGGGAACGAAAAGGGCATTTTAGGCCTATTTTAGCCTTTTCACTTCCAAATCGTACTTATCGAGTCATTTAACCCCAAATTCTTTTTGAACATGATTATATGAGCTATAATGTAACTATTGTGTAGAGTTTTAGGCTTGCATTTGTTGTTTGTTGCATTTCGGGAACGAAAAGGGCATTTTAGGCCTATTTTAGCCTTTTCGCTTCCGAATCGTACTTACCGAGTCATTTAACCCAAAATTCTTTTGAACATGATTATATGAGGTATAATGTAACTATTGTGTAGATTTTTAGGTTTGCAAATGTTGTAGGTTGAAACTTGGGAACGAAAAGGGCATTTTAGGCCTATTTTAGCCTTTTCACTTCCAAATCGTACTTATCGAGTCATTTAACCCCAAATTCTTTTTGAACATGATTATATGAGCTATAATGTAACTATTGTGTAGAGTTTTAGGCTTGCATTTGTTGTTTGTTGCATTTCGGGAACGAAAAGGGCATTTTAGGCCTATTTTAGCCTTTTCGCTTCCAAATCGTACTTATCGAGTCATTTAACCCCAAATTCTTTTTGAACATGATTATATGAGGTATAATGTAACTATTGTGTAGAGTTTTAGGCTTGCATTTGTTGTTTGTTGCATTTCGGGAACGAAAAGGGCATTTTAGGCCTATTTTAGCCTTTTCACTTCCAAATCGTACTTATCGAGTCATTTAACCCCAAATTCTTTTTGAACATGATTATATGAGGTATAATGTAACTATTGTGTAGAGTTTTAGGCTTGCATTTGTTGTTTGTTGCATTTCGGGAACGAAAAGGGCATTTTAGGCCTATTTTAGCCTTTTCGCTTCCGAATCGTACTTACCGAGTCATTTAACCCCAAATTATTTTGAACATGATTATATGAGGTATAATGTAACTATTGTGTAGATTTTTAGGTTTGTAATTATTGTAGGTTGAATTTTGGGAACGAAAAGGGCATTTTAGGCCTATTTTAGCCTTTTCACTTCCAAATCGTACTTATCGAGTCATTTAACCCCAAATTCTTTTTGAACATGATTATATGAGGTATAATGTAACTATTGTGTAGATTTTTAGGCTTGCATTTGTTGTTTGATGCATTTCGGGAACGAAAGGGGCATTTTAGGCCTATTTTAGCCTTTTCGCTTCCGAATCGTACTTACCGAGTCATTTAACCCCAAATTCTTTTGAACATGATTATATGAGATATAATGTAACTATTGTGTAGATTTTTAGGTTTGCAATTGTTGTAGGTTGAATTTTGGGAACGAAAAGGGCATTTTAGGCCTATTTTAGTCTTTTCACTTCCAAATCGTACTTATCGAGTCATTTAACCCCAAATTCTTTTTGAACATGATTATATGAGGTATAATGTAACTATTGTGTAGAGTTTTAGGCTTGCATTTGTTGTTTGATGCATTTCGGGAACGAAAGGGGCATTTTAGGCCTATTTTAGCCTTTTCGCTTCCAAATCGTACTTATCGAGTCATTTAACCCCGAATTCTTTTTGAACATGATTATATGAGATATAATGTAACTATTGTGTAGATTTTTAGGCTTGCATTTGTTCTTGGTTGCATTTCGGGAACGAAAAGGTCATTTTAGGCCAAATTTTGCCTTTTCGCGTCCAATTCGTACTTATCGAGTCATTTAACCCCAAATTCTTTTTGAACATGATTATATGAGGTATAATGTAACTATTTTGTAGAGTTTTAGGCTTGCATTTGTTGTTTGTTGAATTTCGGGAACGAAAAGGGCATTTTAGGCCAAATTTTAGGCCCCCCTACTGCACAGCCCCTCCACTCCCCTCCCCCCTGCTGCCCCTCCTGGGCGGGCCGCGGGTGCGTCGTCGTGCGCCGCCGCCCGTCCAAAGATAAAATTTCTCCTACTCTCTTTTACACTAAGGTAGTATAGTGGAAGTAGGGGTCGTATCCACAGGGAAACAGGGACGAGTTTAGTACTCAGCGTGATTCAAAACCTAGATTAAGCTAAGGGCCGAGAAACCTAATAATAATTACAAAGGGGGGTTTCAAGTAGATTATAACTAAACTACAACTAACTAACATATAAACAAAATGAGAAATCAATTATAGGAAGGATCTTGAATCCGATTAACATCCACTTCAATTCATTATCGGTCATTGAACATCCACTCTAATTATTTCCATAATTATCTATTGTCGAGAATTAATCTCGTGTTCTCCTTATTCCTAGTTGAATAGCACGATCAGCGTGACTATAAAACTCTAACTAAAGGATAACCTAGTCCGATCCGCTAAGTTCAATCCGATACAAAAAACACAGAGAACCAATAGACCGCTAACGTCATACAAGCGATAAACATTCAACATTGATTCAATTTCCCAAGAAATAACCAAGATGATCGCATCTAAATTACTCCCTAGTTTGCTACCAAATGATAAAAGAATAAAACAATCCGATTCTATTCTTAAATCTAGCATTAGATTAATTACACAATCAAACTAGTAACGTTCCTAGCATAATTATGCAAAAACCATTGAAAGCAAGCATAGAAATTAAACCATAATCAAAGAAACTAAAGAGAGAGGAAAGATCTCACAATAATGCTTGAAGCTCCATATTAATCTCGTTCAAGAACGGTTCAAGCTACAATCGGCATAGCATAAGCCAATCCCATAATTGAAATCTACAAAGACTAAATTAGAAAATAAAAACTAAAAAGAAACAAAAGAGAGGGTGGAGTTTTGGAAACTCCATCCCTTAGCCGCGCCCCTAGGTCTAAAAACAAAGTTTAGTATTTATACTAAGGCTCAAAAGTTAGCCGTCATTTAAACCGACCTAGGGGTCGCGAGGTGCGATACAGTCGCACCGTGCGATAAGCTACGCCTCGCAACGAGCGAAGAATTGGCGAAACCACGCAGGTCGCACCGTGCGAGAATCCTCGCGAGGTGCGAGCGGAGGCGCGAGGTGCGACCATTCTCGCGAGGTGCGAGCCGGGCTTGCTGCGCCAGGCCGGCGCGCCGGACGAGCGAGGCCGCTGGGCGCTTGGACGAGCGCGGCGTGCGTTGGCTTGCGGTAGCTTGCGATGGGCAAGCCGGGCCGGGCACTGCGATGATGGTTGCTTGGATGGGCGAGGCCGGGTGGCTCGACGATGGGGCCGGGCGGGCGATGATGCTTGGGCTTGCGGTGGATGGGCGATGATGCCGCGATGGCCGAGCTTGGATGGGTTGGCGATGATGCTTAGGCTTGCGGTGATCACGAGAGCTTGGCTCGGATCAAATGCACTTCACCTTGGAAGCTCAATACATGACGTTAACACAAATTATCTCGCAAAGCTCCGAACTTCCGCTAAGAGCTAAATAAGACACGAATGTTAACAATTACAATCAAACCCCTAGCAAAGTGCACCTAAAATACCACAAGAACATCGTATAACTTGAGCGCATCAAATACCCCCACACTTGAACTTTACTCGACCTCGAGTAAACTCAAAATGAGGATCACCAAATGAATCATCACCCAAACTAACGACACCAACCTACACTCCCCATCAACTACATCATCATCATCACATCTTAACAACATCCGCTCAAAACCTAAACGTAAGGATGATGATTCCCCACACTTAGATTCGAGCTCACCCGAAAAAAAAAAAGCGACAACAATAATCACCAAACGACAACTAAAATGTGAGCTCAAATCCCAAGGATCTCAAAGGAATGAACTCACTCCAACGCCACAATCAAAATGACAACTCGCCTAAAACTTCAAAAGATAAACTACTACTACTATTACAACCAACCTATATAAGCAAGCTATGGAACAAAGACAAAAAGGATAAATTCCATACTTACCCCAAAAACAAACAATCAAAAGAAAGTGAAAGCCAACATAAATCTTCACAAAATCAAGGATGAAATAACCAACCCAACCCGAAAATGCTTTCCACCTTATGACACCATCTCCGGCAAATGAGTCTTCAAAATACATAATTCTCTCTTAATCTCTCATTTTGCCTAGGAGCCCTTTCGGGTTTTCATCCTAGCTTCTCACATTTTTTATCTCACCATCTTACCCCTCAATATAAGCCACTTTTGCATAAGTTGCCCTTTCGGGTTTTCAACCTATCCGGCCCCCATTTTTGCCAGTCGCCCACCCTGTGGGTTTTCAACTCACGGGTTTCATTTCATCATCATTTTTTTTTTTTTTTTTTTTTTTTTTTTTTTTATTTTAAATTTTTTTTTTCATTCATTTTTTTTTCATTTTCATTTTTTTCAAATTGAAAGTAATATACACAACATAGATACATGAGAATGAGAATACCCTCCCCCTACTTAAACTACACATTGTCCTCAATGTGTCGACAATTAGAAAAAAAGTAAAAAACGGGGAGAAAATCGAAAATCGAGTAAATCGAAGATCGAATCTCAAAACTCATGACCAAACAATCTCAAACTCAAATTTCTTAACAACACCAACTCAAATCTCATAAATCAACTCACAACCCTCTCCCTCGAATCACTCAAACAAATGACAAGCTCAAAAGTTTTGAAATTGTGAGATTTGCACCTAGCTTAAGAGATCGAAAAGATACATTAACAATCTCAATCCTCTAGTGTACCAACTCCTAGCTATTGAAGTCCTCCCAACGGATTTTCTTTGGATTTTGGTTACAAGTGAATTAAGATTGGTTGTGGATCTTTTTAGTGGGTGGGTGGTGGGTGAAAGAAAATTTGTTGTGGTGGTGGAAATTTGATGAAAAATAAAGAGAAAGAAAGAAAATAAAGGGGTCTCGGGTTGCCTCCCGAGAAGCGCCGTTGTTTAAAGTCGTGAGCTCGACTTAATACCTTAAGCTTAATCATCGGGTTGTGCTCCATGTGTGACAATGGTGGTTCCATGTCAATCTCCACTTCAAGTACCGCAAAATTGATTGAGAAGGACTCTTGCAATGCATTGTTAGTACCTAGCTTACTACAACATGGTTGAGCATATAACATCCGATTATATCCCAAACCTAGCATTAAGGCAACAACAAACATCAACCGGTAGTACTCCTAGCTAATCCAAGTCATGACCATTAATATCAATAATTAAAGCTAGACAATAACCAAACAATAAGCCGTCAAAAGCTTCAATCAATCATTCCCAAGATAGTTTAAGCAACAAGTTCCATGCTTCTTGTCCAAAATACGAAAGTGAAATACATAGAGCTCAATGGAAGATGAAAACTAGAAACTAAAACAAAAAGGGAATTCTTTATATGAGTGGCCAACCAAAAACAAAGAGCACAAGCAATACCATCCAAAAATCACTCTAAATAAAAACAAGTAACACCGTTTCCCGGCAACGGCGCCAAAATTGGCGGGCCGCGGGTGCGCGCGTGCGCCGCCGCCCGTCCAAAGATAAAATTTCTCCTACTCTCTTTTACACTAAGGTAGTATAGTGGAAGTAGGGGTCGTATCCAAGAAACAGGGACGAGTTTAGTACTCCGTGATTCAAAACCTAGATTAAGCTAAGGGCCGAGAAACCTAATAATAATTACAAAGGGGGGTTTCAAGTAGATTATAACTAAACTACAACTAACTAACATATAAACAAAATGAGAAATCAATTATAGGAAGGATCTTGAATCCGATTAACATCCACTTCAATTCATTATCGGTCATTGAACATCCACTCTAATTATTTCCATAATTATCTATTGTCGAGAATTAATCTCGTGTTCTCCTTATTCCTAGTTGAATAGACGATCACGTGACTATAAAACTCTAACTAAAGGATAACCTAGTCCGATCTGCGTCTAAGTTCAATCCGATAGCAGCAATAAACACAGAGAACCAATAGACCTGCTAACGTCATACAAGCGATAAACATTCAACAGTTGATTCAATTTCCCCAAGAAATAACCAAGATGATCAGCATCTAAATTACTCCCTAGTTTGCTACCAAATGATAAAAGAATAAAACAATCCGATTCTATTCTTAAATCTAGCATTAGATTAATTACACAATCAAACTAGTAACGTTCCTAGCATAATTATGCAAAAACCATTGAAAGCAAGCATAGAAATTAAACCATAATCAAAGAAACTAAAGAGAGAGGAAAGATCTCACAATAATGCTTGAAGCTCCATATTAATCTCGTTCAAGAACGGTTCAAGCTACAATCGGCATAGCATAAGCCAATCCCATAATTGAAATCTACAAAGACTAAATTAGAAAATAAAAACTAAAAAGAGAAGACAACAAGAGAGGAGTGGAGTTTTGGAAACTCCATCCCCTTGTAGCCGCTGCCCCCTAGGTCTAAAAACAAAGTTTAGTATTTATACTAAGGCTCAAAAGTTAGCCGTCATTTAAACCGACCTAGGGGTCGCGAGGTGCGATACAGTCGCACCGTGCGATAAGCTACCGCCTTGCAACGAGCCAAGAATCGGCGAAACCACGCAGGTCGCACCGTGCGAGAATCCTCGCGAGGTGCGAGCAGGAGGTCGCGAGGTGCGACCATTCTCGCGAGGTGCGAGCCGGGCTTGCTCGCTGGCTGAGCGCCGGGCGCCGCCGGACGAGCGAGGCCGCCGGGCGCTGACGAGCGCCGGGCGTGCGTTGGCTTGCGGTAGCTTGCTGGCGATGGGCAAGCCGGGCTCGGCAGGCGATGATGGTTGCTTGCGGTGGATGGGCGAGGCCGCTGGGTGGCTCGACGATGGGCCGGCCGGGCAGCTTGGGCGATGATGCTTGGGCTTGCGGTGGATGGGCGATGATCTTTGCGATGGCCGAGCTTGGATGGGTTGGCGATGATGCTTAGGCTTGCGGTGATCACGAGAGCTTGGCTCGGATCAAATGCACTTCACCTTGGAAGCTCGGAATACATGACGTTAACACAAATTATCTCGCAAAGCTCCGAACTTCCGCTAAGAGCTAAATAAGACACGAATGTTAACAATTACAATCAAACCCCTAGCAAAGTGCACCTAAAATACCACAAGAACATCGTATAACTTGAGCGCATCACCTCCCCCCCCGCACAACTCCTCCCCCCTACCGCACAGCCCTCCCCTCCCCTCCCCCCCGCACAGCCCCCTCCCCCCCTCCCCGCTTCCCCTCCCCTCCCCACTGCACAGCCCCTCCCCTCCCCCACCGCACAGCCCCCTCCCCCCGCACACCACTCCTCCCTCCCTCCACCGCACAGCCCCCTCCCCCTCCCCTCGCTACCCCTCCCCTCCCCACCGCACAGCCCCTCCCCCCCCCCCACCGCACATCCCCCTCCCCCTACACACCCTTCCCCCCCCCCACCACGCCCCTCCCTCCCCCCCCCTGCCCCCCCCTCCCCCCACCGCACAGCCTCTCCCCCCCCCCCCCCACTACACCCCCCTCCCCGCACACCCTCCCCCCCCCCACCGCACAACCACCTCTCCTCCCCCCGCTGCCCCTCCCCCCACCGCACACCCCCTCCCCCCCCCACCGCACAGCCCCTCCCCTCCCCCCTCCCCCCCCCCTCCCCTCCCCGCACTGCCGCCACTCCCCTCCCCTCCCTTGCACCGCCTGCCCCTACCCTCCCCCGCACCGCCGCCCTTGCACACGTAACCCCCTCCCCACACCCCACCCCCCTTAGTGGCAATGTTAATTTTAATTTTTTGTTATATTATTAATGCATTATTTGTACAATTTCAGGGAGATGGCGGATGTGCATACGGATAACACCACAAGTGGTGCTGAACACACTACCGAGGATGAGTCTTTCGATGCGAGAAAGGAACGGGGTAACTTGTCTCGATTTCGCCGTGAAGAGATAAATGCACAAATGCCTAGGAAGTCATTGGCGACGAAAAAGAGAAAAGGAAGGGGACCTACAAAGTCACTAGGGAAACACACAAATATGACTTTGGAGTACGATAACATGGGTCAACCTTGTGGAAAGTGGCGTCAAAAGTATGGCATGCAAGTTGGCATTTGCATGCATAAACTCTCCATTTTGCACTCATGGAAAGAGGTGCCCGAGGGATTGAAGCGGTGTCTATGGGAAGATACCATGGTAAGCTTCAAGTACAATAACGTTTAGTTTCTTAATTATTTAGTTAAATATATGTGTAATATTACTTATAGCATATAAATTACAACATTTGCGAAAACTAATTTGTGTCAGGTTTCGAAGAATTACCTCTTCCGCTGCCGAAGCCAGAAGTTGGTCTACAGTTACTAAATGATGCCCTTGGCAGTTATGTTCTGTGGCCGCGTGCATTGGTGCGGTTTTCAGATGAGGTACATTGATTAACATTCATATATATATATATGCGTGTTTTCTTTTATAGTTCCTATGATAGTCAGTAATATCTTACTTTTAACTAAATACTAGGTTTGGGGGAAGGCCGACTCACATGCCAGGAAGGGAAAGAAGGCATGTTCACCTTATAAGAAGGCAAGTTTACGTGATGAAGGTGAACGAAATGTGGTGACGGGAAATGTTTCTAAGACAAAAAATCCAGTTATTATCGATCCAGAGGTGGTGCGGAGCCTTACTACGCCATGCTTTTGGTTTCATGAGTGCGCTAGCGATTTACCCGATGAAAGCGCAATTGAGGTTGCTTTGGGGGAGCAACAATTCCACTACCTTGAGGACTCATCGACATTCATTTCAAAGGTTGATATTAAAGAATTCTTATTATGTGGGGTAGAGTTGAATGTTTCCATGATACAAACATTCATGAGGTAATACATAATTATATAAATTAAACATTCATATATGCCTTAAGTAGTTTTCAAATCCATAATAAGTAATTGTTGGTTTACTTTTAATATAATCAATATAATTTCTCAGGTTATTATACAATGAATTGCTTGCAACATCTAGTGCAATGTTTGGTTGGTTATGTCCAAACATAATACGAGATGACAATTGCTTACAAAACAAAGCCGAAGTGAAAGAGTATCTCGACATGAGTTTCAAAGCATCATCTCGTTTTGGATATCATCAGATCATTCTTGTTCCTTATATTGAAAAGTATGCTTGTTAAACTCGCTTTACTTTTATTATTCGAAACTTAGATTGACCTATTAATTGTTCTACGATTAATAATAACTATATTTTCTTGTTGTAGGGCTCATTGGACACTGCTTGCGATATGTTTGTCACGTAACGAAGTCTACCACTTTGATTCTTTGCGTCGACAACCACCACGGACCTTACTAATCAAATCATTGTTAAATAGGTAGCCTAATCGAAACTCAATATATGCGCACTTATTAATATTACACATTATTCATCATCTTTAAATATATAAACAGTTAGCACATCTAATCTTATAATAATGTTGTTGATGTAGTGTGATGAAGCATATTAGTGCAACAGGACTTCGAGCACCAAAAGCTCCTGTTTGGATATCAATCGAGGTAACATGACTAATTTATTTGTCCTTATATAGTAACACTTTTAGCCACATACTACACATCTAATTAACATGAATGTCATTGGATGCATCCTTTGGTGAACATTTAGTGTCCGCAACAAGAAGATGGACTTGCATGTGGCTATTACGTGCTGAGGTACATGTTCGATATCGTCAACCAGTGCACTAACGCCGATGATCTTCAAAAGGTATGTAACTTATTAGTATATGTTAGTTTAGATTAGATCGATTAGTAATAGGTATTAATTGGTTTAGAAACCAAAGTAGCACATGCATATATTTGGGAACGAAAATGTCATTTCTAGGCCTATTTTTGCCTTTTACGCTTCCAAATCGTATTTATCGAGTTATTTAACCCCAAATTCATTTTTAACATGATAATATGAGGCATAATGTAACTATTGTGTAGATTTTTAGGTTTGCAATTGTTGTAGGTTGAATTTTGGAAACGAAAAGGGCATTTTAGGCCTATTTTTGCCTTTTCGCGTCTAATTCGTACTTATCGCTTCATTTAACTCCATTTTCTTTTTCAATATGATAATATAAGGTATAATATAACTAGTGTGTAGAGTTTTAGGCTTGCATTTGTTTTTGATTGAATTTCGGGAAGGTATATGTCATTTTTAGAACTACTAACTACGGTACGTAAATGATTGAATTCTTATATTATGTGTTTATTCCTTGGTTGTTTTGCAAGGTTTATATGAATAACACACCACGTTTGAGGGCCTTCACCACAGACGAATTACATGAAGTTCGGGATAAGTTGGCGTCCCACATTTGCGATGATTGCTTATGATACATCTACTAGTTTGTATTAATTCTATGTACATTATTTTTCACATTATTAAATATATACATATCTAAAGTTAATTATTATATTACGTTCAAAAACTTGTCATATATTATTATTGCAATTTGATCGTTTTTTTTTTTGTGTCGAAGGGAGGTTTTGGGTGGGGGGGGGGGTGGGGGCCGCCATGGTGGGTCATTGGGCTGGGCTATGGGGCTGGTTGGGTGCAAGGGTGGCTGGCAAAGAATGGGTGGAGGAGGTGGCGAGAGGGTGGGCTGGGGTGGGGGTGCAGGGGAGTGAAGGGGGTGGGGCTGGGGGGGGCAAGGCCGGGGGGGGGAGGGGGAGGGGAGCGGGGGTGGGCGGGTGTGGGGTGGGGGGGGGACTGGGGGTGGGCGGGGGGGGTCGCGGCGGGGGGTTGGCGGGGGTGGGGTGTCTTTGGGGGGCTGGGCCGGGGGGGCGGGGGGGGGGGTCTTTGGGGTGGGCGGGGTGAGGGGTGTGCGGGCGGCAGGGGGAGTGGGCGGGGGGGGAGGGCCGGGGGTGGGCGGGGGGGGGTGAAGGGGCGGGGGTGGGGGGCGGGGGTGGACAGGGGTGGGGGGTCTTTGGGGTGGGCGGGGGTGGGGTGTCTTGGCTGGGCCGGGGTGGGGGGGGTGGGGGGCTTTGGGGTGGGCGGGGGGGGGGGGGGGGTCAAGGGGGGGGGTGGGCAGGGGGTGGAAGGTGCAATTTATTTTTTTTTTAAAAAAAATTTGAATGTGAAGGGCTGCGGTTTTTGGCCTAAACCGCAACCCTTCGTTGTGAAGGGCTGCGGCTAAAAACCGCAGCCCTTCTTATCTATTGAAGGGCTGCTATGGAAAGGGCTGCTGGCCAAAAACGCAGCCCTTAGGGCTGTTTTGACCGCAGCCCTTCCTTGTTTTTCCACTAGTGATGATTGTCCAATTCTCATTACCTAACACATGTAGTGGTTGTATTAGGTCATCACCAAAATATCTTTAGTAATTACGTAAACCCTTTATTAACTTGCACACATTCAATTCTATCATTTGAAAGCAAAAGAAAAAGGAAAACATGCAACGTAAAACCACGATGCAATCTTATCATATAAACCAGTTAAAACCTCATGGATTAAGTTATCAATAACCCACATCTTCACCATACAATTCCCTCATCATATATGTTATAGTCACATGATTTGAGGTCATTGCCCAAAATAATTATTATTTTAGTTAATACCCTAAACTAATTTAGGTAATGACCTAAAAGGTTTGGTAATATCCTAATCTAATTAGGTGATTACCTAACATATATAGTGGTTTTGTTAAATCAGGACCAAAATATCTTTAGTAATTACCTAAACCCTGCATTAACTTGCACAAAAAACTATTGACATTTCACTACAATGGAGAGGATTCTTTTGAAAGATTGTTCGACCATTTCAATCCGTTGTTCACATAAACATTTGATCGATGAACCTTTTATATCACCAAAGTCAATCAATTTAATCACTTGAAAGCAAAAGAAAAAGGAAAAAATGCAATGTTTTATCCCGATGCAATATTATCAAACCACATAAAATCTCATGGATTAGGTTATCAATAACCCACATCTTAATCGTATAATTCCCTCATCATATATGTTATTATCACATGATTTGATGCCATTGCCCAAGATAAATATTATTTTAGGTAATGCCCTAAAATTGTTTAGGTAGTGACCTAAAAGTTTTGGTAATATCTTAATCTAATTAGGTGATTTATGTTAGGCCATGACCAAAATATCTTTAGTAATTACCTAAACCCTGCACTAACTTGCACAAAAAAACAGTGACATTCCACTGCAATGGAGGTCCCGAAAATGCCACAAATTTGTTTCATCTAATTGCTAAACTAAAGTATGATCTACGCATCAAATGTAACCCAATAAAAGTGTGAAGTGCATTGATTTATTGCAATTATTTCACATACCTTAATTCCATTTTTGTTCATGTCCAAAATATGTTTAGTAATTACGAAAATATTTTTACGTTTAGTCATGTCCAAAATATCTTTAGTAATTACCAAATCACTGCAGTACCTTAGACAAAAAACCAGCTCAACCTCCCATGGAGGTCGCGAAAAAACTGAATTTTTTTTGCATCATAGCTAAACTAAAGTATGAACTACTCAAATGTAACCACAAATTGTCGCATAAAAGTGTGAAGTGCATTGATTTAGAGCAATTTAATAACCAATACCGTCATTTTATTTTCCCTAAAACCCCAGATTTGTTTGGGGGAAAATTTTCATAAATTGCAAGTTTAATCTTACTCAAACACACAAATGAAGATAGAAAATCATTAATTCGTTACTATATGCGATATATTCAAGTAAAATTACATCCATTTCATCAACGGGTGAAGAGTTTAGATCGAAATCCATGGAGGTGAAGTTCAACAATGGAGGTGAAGGTTTGGGGTGAAATGGATGTGAAGAATGGGTCGAAATAGAGCAAGAAGATGGAAGATAGGGTCGAAATTGAGGGAGAAGGTGGAAGAATGAGTCCAATTTGGAAGAAATTCGGTTGAGAATGGTGGAAGAGGAAGTGTTCTTGAATTTTTGGTGAAAAACACCAAGAAAAAGGAGGAGAGAGAAAATGGGTAAAAAAAATTTGGCTCCAAATTTTTTTCCAAATGTGAATTACTGTTTGGAAGATGAAAAAAAAATCGGATATTTTCAAAACTTTTTTAATTATTTTTTCGATTTTTAGAAATTATTTTCATAAAATTTGGTAAATAAACAAAATCAAAAGAAATTAGTTTTGACAATTAAAAGAAAAGGGAAAAGAAAAGAAATGGGGGCTCCACAAGCAAGAATGTGTGGCTCACATTCATTTGTTTCCATGGTCTGATTTCAAATCAGACCATCTTAGAAAGGTCTTATAGCCTTATAGCAACTGTCCTCTTTGATTTGGGTACAAACAAATTGAGGTTGCTAGAGTATCAAATCAATTTGGTGTTCGGTAACATTAGGCCGGATGCTTTCTTTGGTTATAGCCTTATAGGTCCCCATTTATTCGAATTATTGTCAAATTTAACTGCAGTATATTTCAAAGGATCTCTCAAATCGGTTCAAATTGTGACCGCTCTATAACATGCACTACATTGGCGCCTGGCGGCGTATAACTCATGAAGTGTTTGATACGTTCACTCTTCATAGTGTTGACATTTGACTTCGCTAGCTGGAGTGCTGGATCTTATTATCACTTAAGCCAACCAAATCTATACATATGAATATAAGTTTGACTTGTCAAAGCAAATCGAAAGAAGCAAATAACGTCAAAGAAAATTTGTAAGAAAAACTTAAAAAAATTCTGACAAAGCGATTAGGAAGTGAGACTTTCATGACCAACAATTTTTGATCGGCTATCTTTAATTGTATTTAAGTGTATTTAGCCAGGAAGATAGTATTTTTTAGGAAAACCATTTTTCTCACATTCTTTTGTTTGGTTTAGACCAATTAAAGAAGGGGAAATATGGGTTGTACTTCAGTTTTTAAAGGGATTCAAATTAATTTCCTTAGTAAGGCAAGGGAAGCCACATTTTTCTTCAACTCATTAAATGATACATTGTTGGAACATTTATAGTTAAATGTGTCCGTTAGTATATGTGATTATGTTATGTTATGAAGTTGTGGAGTTTAGTGTAACATGATAAATAAAAGGGAAAAAACAAAGTTTTGTTTCAGGGTGTTTGGGTTTTTCCTTTAAGAAATAGTTTTCATGAAAACCACCACTCATCATTGAAAATGTTATCTATCCAAACAAACAACTTTCAAAGATGATGTCGTATGATCATTGAAAGATTAACCATGTCTAAGTGTTTTTCCCCTTAAGGGTGCATCATTTTCGAATTATACATATATAAAGTCAAATATCTTTTCTAAATCCATGAGTCCCTAATTTTTTTAGAATGCTACATGTAGCATATATGGAAAATATTTAATACTACTAACCATATACTTTCTCCATTCTTAAATAAGTATTATACTTTCCATTTCTAGAAACTTTAAAATAAAGGGAAAATGGAATATAATAATACAACCTTTGCTCGGTCTTTCTTAAACAATTCCACCTTTTGATAAATTAAGAATAACCCAATCTTTTAGGGTGTCTTCTCTTAATGGTCATAGGTGATTGTGACCTTAACTTCAGGTAATTTTCTAAATATTTTTTTCCTCCTCCTACTCGCTTCTCTCTCTTCCTCCTTCCCTTGCCCTTCCTCGTGACCCCTCCTCCCCAACACCTGCACAACCACTAGCCCTCACCCCAAAAAGTCACCACCTCCCCTTCGAAACAGGGCCTACCAGCCCCCCAACCCTCACCATCCACCCCCAAAACAACCCCCACCACCCCCCCAAATTAGCCCCCACCTCGAAAACAATTTGTCATCTAATTGTGTGGAATCTTATCATCAGTATCTAAAAGTCTAATTCTGGTCCACTAATGTAATCAATTGAAGGAGGTCCATCAATATCATAATAATGTGAGTCAATAATCCCAACTATTTATTCTGATTTCTGAAACGCGTAAAATTCACCATTGTAAAGAGCAACATCAACAAAATTATAACTCTTATTATTTTCCTCAATTTTGTTGATCCATTCAAAATCATCCATCCTCAAAAAAAGCAACCCACCCCTTTTTTCTTTCATAAGCAAAATGAGAGTAGCAAAAGCATTAAGAATATCAGGAGAGAGAATCCTCCAACCACCAACACCAACGAGAAAGAGAGAATAAGAAGCTTCTAGAACCCTGGAATCCAACAAGCTAATTTCAACAATGACACGTGGCATGGGTGTCATGTAAAAGTCGAAATTCATGGGGTTGAAGAGGTGAAGATTGTTAGTACCAAATGGGATTAATCGACCCCCACCGCCCTATTTTCACCCCCTCATGTCAGCCCCCCTTTTTCACCTCCTCTCGCTCAGCCCCCTCACCGCTTCTCTACCTCTGTTGAATATATTGCTGATGATACAGCTGACATTATGGAAGAGCAACAACCAACTCAACCACCTTGAAGACTGTTAACTAATTTATAACAGAATGTGCCAGCTCAGATTGACCCTCTTTTTTTCTTTACTTCTTTCTTCTGTAATAAATTGTAATAATGGTAGTATAAATATTCCTCTCTTCAATTTTACAGATTCATTCAAACATTTTACTTTTACATAGGCTGTAATTTTTCTCTCTCAATAAATGAAATTAGTTCTAGATCCTGATCTCAAATTGAGAGTAGTGAAGGATACAATATACTGTGTTCTTGAGCTGTTACTTTGATTGATCTTCATCATTTGATATTGTAACATGGTATCAGAGCATCTAGTGAAGATTCTGGAAGTATAATCATCAAATTGATCTTCATTTCCTCATTCTATAGGTGCTTCTTCATCTTCTCTTTTTCTCGAAAACTTCCGCTGAAATCTTTGAACAAGAGTTTCTGTTAACATTGTTCTTCATCATAGTTGATTGATTGTTCATATAATTGATTCAATTTCATAAAAACTGATATCAAGTTCATTAAATCTTCATGTTATTCTAGTCAATTTGATCGCTGATATTGTGATTCTGAAATTTTCATCTATTCTTAATCTCTTGATTATGAATTCTCATTTCTTCATTATCATTTCATCTTTCTTTCAAATTCTTAATTCATAATGACAACTTCATCAAATGATAATTCAAATAATTCACAAATTTCGCTTATTGATCCTTCATAAAATCCTACTTCACCTTTCTATGTTCATCCTTCTGACAATCCTAGAATGAAGTTTATTTCACTTCAATTAAATGGAACTAGCTATGGAGATTGGAAACGATCGATGTTGAACAGTTTATCCGCTAAAAATAAACTAGGATTTGTAGACGGATTAATTCCTAAGCCTAATCCTGATGATACTACCTTCAAAGCATGGGAAAGATGTAATAGCATGTTGATTTCATGGCTTCTTGGAGTGTTAGACCTGAATATTGGTAGAAGTGTTCTTTACTTTAGCACTGCATGAATAATCCTGAAGAAAGATATGGACAATCCTCAGGAACACAATTGTTTTCCCTTAAACAAGCTTTACATGATATTAAGCAAGGATAAGATAATATTTCTACATATTACACTAAAATGAAGATGTTATGGGATCAGTTGGATTCTATGGAACCAATTCCCACTTGTAACGGTAAAAGTTGTAGTTGTGGTATTACAAGGAAGTTATTAAAATCACAGCAAGACATGCATCTTGTTGAATTTTTGATGAGATTAGCTGATGGATATGAAGTCATTAGAGGCAGCATCTTGATGATGTCTCCTCTGCCTTGAATTTCTCAAGCCTATAGGCTACTGATGCAGGAAGAAAAACACAAATAGTTGTCTCAAGCTCATAATTCTTCTGAGGAAACTATGGCATTTGCAGTTAAGAGGAGGTTTGCATACTATTCTCGTAAACCTAAGTACTATGGGAATAAAACTACTGAAAACAAAATTATGGAGGTGATCAAAGGAGATGGAACAATATTTTGTTTGTGATCATTGTAACATGCCTGGTGATACCAAGCGAAGGTGTTACAAGATTGTGGGATATCTAGCTAATTACTTCAAACATGACAAAGAAAGGAAGGCTACAAATGCTCTTGTTGAAGAACATACTGAATCAGCTGGTACATCTAAGGATCACAACGATGTGCATATAGATCAACAATATCAATTGTTCATGCAATTGCTGAATCAAAGGAAGTAAGACAACCAGGAAGGAGTTAAATCTCATTCATCAGCATTTGTTGTAGGTACTTCCTATTTTATATCATCATCAGTTTCTTCTTGGATATAGATAGTGGTGCTAGTGATCATATGTGTTATAATCTATCACTATTTCATAACTATGATAAGATAATAGCTACTGATAACAATATTACCATTCCTAATGGTAACAAACTTCAAGTCACCAAATTGGCACTATATCTTTCCAAAATGGTATTGTCCTAGATAAGGTTTTAGATTGGGGCACATGCCTGTGAATCAGTTACATTTTGTTCTGCATATGTTTGATAAGAACATATCTTTGGATTGTGTGTATCAAATATGTCCAGCAGCTAAACATACTAGATATTCTTTTCCATCTAGTTCAATTAAAACTACTGTTGCATTTTATATGTTACATGTGGATGTTTGGGGTGCATATAGGGTTCCCACACACAATAATCATAAATTTTTCTTGACCATTGTTAATGACTACACAAGGATGACTTGGGTGTTCATAATGCATAATAAATATGATGTGATCACTATTTTTCCGCTGTTCTTTCAATATATTAGCAATCATTTTCAAGCTAGTGTGAAAGTTATTAGAACTGATAATGCACTTGAGCTTTGTCAAGGCATACTTAATCATTTCTATCTTGAGCATGGAATTATAAATCACATAAGTTGTGTTGATACTCCCTAACAAAATGGGGGTAGTAGAACGCAAACACATACACATCTTAGAGGTGTCTAGAGCTCTATTTTTCCAAGCTAAACTACCTATTGAGTGTTGGGGGGAATGTATTCTTTGTGCTGTCCATTTAATAAGCATTCTTCTCAACATTCCTCTCAACATTCTTCATCATATCAATCCCTATGAAAAGCTTTTTGGGTCTCCTCCTTCTATTGATCACTTACTTGTGTTTTGTCTCCACTCCTAAAGCTACACCACATGTTTTTATAGGCTATCCACATGGACAAAAAGCTTACAAATTACTCAATTTATACACTTCACATATTGTTATATCTAGAGATGTAACATTTCATGAACAACATTTTCCATTCCAACTTTCTCCTTCTCCTGATTCCTCCAATTCTCATTCTTCTTTCAAGTTTTTCTTACCTGTTTTCACTTATTACACTCCACTTTCTTTATGTGAAATACCTGATGTGTTTCAATTTTCATCCACATATAATACTACACACATAACTCATACCTCAGATAACACCATAGACATGAACCATACAACTCCTCCTCTTTCACCAGAGTCCATTTCCCATACTGTAAATTCTTCTGTCATTCATACTCCACCTTCCTTCACTTCTTCTTACACAAATCCTACACCAAATTCTTTTTCTTCCTCTCCTAGTGACATTGTTGATGTTAGCACTCATGTACCAGTTAGAAGGAGTTCATGGAATATCAATCTTCCATCTCACCTCACTGACTACATCTGTAATACTGTCACTTCTTCTCAACATTGGTGTGGTTTAGTTGATTTTTTAACCCTTCCATCTGTGCATATTGTCTCTATTTCTAACACTGAGCATCTCATTGAATTGTGTCTTACAATGAAGCTGCTGCTGACCCTAAATGGGTAACAACAATTGAGAAAGAAATTTATGCCCTGGAGAATAATAACACATGGGTTCTTGTTGATCTTCCTCCCTCTAAGAAACCTATAGGGTGTAAGTGGGTCTACAAGATCAAGCTAAAGTCAGATGGTACTGTCCCTCCACTTCCCAGTCCTTCCACAGTTCCGTCACCGCCTTGTCTGCATCTATCTGCTCCTTCATCCATCGCGGAACACAGCCCCTTCATCGCACTTAGGTAGTGTCGTCTCGCGGTTTGATACGCGATGACTTCTCTAGAGCTGGTGTTGGGTGATCCTGAATTCACCAGCGCCACCGATTTCTGTTGATGGAATTGTGCCGCCGCTATCGCCACCTCTAGCCCTGACAACGGCCCAGCCTCCGCCGAAGTCCTCGAATCACCGTCAGTCAATAGGTGGATGCATGATTCTTCACGAAGCTCTGTTTTGTTCCTATAAGGAACTAGATCTAGATTCTAGGGTAGATTTCTTGTTCTACTTACATCTTATACGTAATTAGCTTCTTTGAGAAGCTTGTTGTCTGCTTCCTTGTGAAGCTAGTTCTAGGTTTTGTCTTTTTTATTTTCTTTTTCTTTGTACTTTAGTTCCTAGTGGTTTCTCCCTGAGATAGGGATTCCACTAGTTTAGGTTCCTAGTGGTTTGTCCCTAAGATAGGGATACCACTAGTACCCCATGTACCAGTTAAAAAAAAAGGGGATTAATCTGGCAAGCCAAGAACGAGGTGTGAGTTTGATCGGGTTGAGATATAAGGTAGAAATGGAGCGGTCTGATAAGCCATGAGTCAGAGGGGTGAGTTTGATCTAGTTGAAATAGAAGGTAGAAATGGAAGGGCGAAGTTGGTGATAGGGTATTTCAGTGAAAGCAGAAGAAGGAGAAGGGAGAAGCGAGAGTGTAAAGAGGTCGATGGGCGAGGATAGGGAAAAACGGTGGTGGCGGGAGAGGCGAGAGATAGGGGGCTTATTAATTTAAAGTAAAAGTAAAAAAAATGGAATGACGAATGAGAGTGTGACATGTATCACAGTTCACTTGTTGCGCCGATCATGAAAAGGTCAAGGATCATTATGAGAAGACATCCCTAAAAGGTTGGATTTTTTATAAGTAATCAAAAGGTGAGAATGTTTAAATAAGACCAACCAAAGGTTGGATTATTAGATTTCACTTTTCCTAAAGTAAATGCAACGTTCTTTTATTTGGCATTACTAAAAGTTTCAAAACCAATTCAAATAGAATTTTGATTTGGATTACTAATTTTAAAAATGAATTATTGACGAGCCGCGGCAATTGCACCAATTAAAGCAGTTTAATGTATCTGTCTCTTCATCACATGAGTCCCTGTAACACCCCAGAATTTCAAAGCGGAAAAGAAAGAAATAATAATAGTATTAATAGGACGATGGCGGAAACATCGTCTTCTGGGAATGTCACTACTACAAGAATAGTGTTTAAATAACTAAGTGATAAAAACAAACATAAGTAAGTACTATAAGTAAATTAATTACTTAGATTAAAATCGAAATGAGAAAACTATCTCAAACTAAAGAGAAGTCTAGAACTAAAACCCCTAATAGATTATTTCTCGCATCTCAACCCGAGCCCAAAATCAAAGAAAATCCCCATCAACTAAACCTGCAAAATATACAACAAATATCCACAATCAGTGGGGAGTAACTAGCAGTTCTCCCAGAACAAAAGAAATCAAAGGATGATTCAGACATAGATTAATAAGAAAGGAAAGCATAAAGTCAAGTCAACTACAATATGCATCCACTTCCATATAACTCACAAATAACGCAAATGAATAATAAAATAGCAAGTGAGTTGGATAATATAAATAAATCATCTCAAGAGTACTTTTATAAAAATAAAGTATAGGTAAAACAAGTTATTGAGTCAGAAACCGAACGCTAGTGAATCGCAATTCACTTCCTAAGGTTTGTCAGATCGCAATCTCCAGGTCAGTCTATGGGCTTACGTTCCCCACTGCCTGTGTCTAAGAATTGCCAAACTCCCGATGCAGGGTAGAACACGCAGAACTCCCTGACCTCTCGGACGACAACAATTAACCCAGGTGTACCCCTAGTTCGCAAACCAGGTGGTTGGCATGTTCTTCACCGGGGACTACATCTATCCCACCGGATGTTCTTATCTCAAAATAAAATCATAAATATCATCAAAGTATCATTCACCTCAAAAATATTCGTCAAAAAGGGATGCCACCCGGCCTTATACCCATAATTCATCAAAAACAACTCTTCATAATTCCTCAAAATTAATAACTTACAAGCTTTCAACAAATGTCTCTCACAATAAACACTTGAACATTTCTAAACATCAACAATGATATTAAACTAGTTTTTACAGCACCAACAATTCAATCAAAAATGCATCACCAATTAACTCCAAAACTTATTCATTAAAAGAGTAGTAACAACTAATCATTTTCTTTCATAAATCAAACATGAACATAAGGATACCCAATAATACATACTGCATCCTACTGAACATCAGCAACCAAGAACATAATAAATTACAAATTATTTCTGATTAACAAGCTCTCAAATAATTTAAAAGAGTATCCTCAATTTCACAACAAAAACCCAATAATAATTATTAAACTAATAAGTTCGAGCAGTAAAATCACACAAAAATTATCATATGACCCTAATGGCTCTACAGACATGGTACAATTTTTATTTACAATTTTAGGACTCCAAAAGTAATTTTAAAAGTTAATATACAGATTACTCAATAAAGCCAATATAATAACTAAAAATATAAATAAACGCCCAAAAATTACCAAAAATTTACAAAACATGCATAAACTCACGTAAATACATATTATACAAATAATTTAATTTTTCGGCCTCCAGAAATAATTTTCCTGATTTATATACTGACAGAAACGAAATTGCAAAAATAGATATATCAATTAAATAAACAATTACACGGTAGGAAAAAATTATTCTAAGGCATGGAATCCATATTACGCATATAACATGATCTAATAAAAATAATTTCAGAAATTGTAACATTCATTTAATAATTATTATGCAATTTAGCCAAAAACGCACAAAACACCAATTAAATCAAATAAATAAATAAAATCATACGAATCTCTTTACAGTAATCATACAGCATGCATCAAGTATATTCATGACAAATTTCGTCAATAATTGCATTCAAAAAGTATTTTAAATAATTCCTAGCGTAATAATCTAATACCGAATAATACTCTAATCACTATGGTTCTAAGATAACTACTAGTTACCTGGAAAGTCGGGAGGAGAGCTGAGTCTAAAGAGATAGTTAAGAGCTACGCATACAATTCAATTCCTCTTCTAACCCCAAGGCACAACGAACGAGAATTGAAGCAACAAGTCACTAGGCATTTTCTTCTTGAACATTGATAAATCTCATGTCACACTGCTCTGTTCCGACCATGATTCCCGGTGATCAAAAACTCAGATTCTGAATCGCTCCAGTCAGAGTGTAGAACAAGATGTTATAAACATTCTGTCCAAATTTAAAGACGATCCAACGGTTAGATCTCCGGCTACGGTTGTTTTCGTGAAGGTGTGACAGGAAAAACCGGGTTGAACCTTTCTATTCTTTTCCTCTTCCTTTTCTCTCTTTCTTTTCTTGAAAACGGTGAGGGTTAAATGCAAATGATGCTGAACTTCCTTTAATAAAAATCAGAATTTTATGGCAAGGAAAAACGAAGGGTTTAGGAGAAATGATTAGGGGGGTTATGGGGGTTACAATTTACCAAGAGTCACCAATTAAAAGAAATGAAATAAAAGAGGAGAAACTTCTTCCTTCTCCCTCCCCATAGCCGGCTGTCCAAGCCCAAGTACACCAAGAAGATTTCGGCCCAAGTCATCAAAGGTCCATGCATCAAAAGTCCGTCACGCGATAAATCGATAAATTCCTAAATCGCGCCTAAACTTTGAAAATACTTAATAATGAAAATAACTCTAATAAATTATATTATAAATATAAATATAATAAACACATTAACACGCCACATGCGATGCAACATTTCATCACTCAAATCGGTCCAACATTGTTACAAAAACGCTACGCGGCAAAAAAAATGCATCCTAAACGCCTAAATAAATAACGAAACTAATATAACCTTTAAAATAAATAACTAAAAACTTAAAATAAATATATATACATATATCACATCATATAAATATATATACACATTTTCACAACACGTTCCAAGATAATCTAAATAATAAATTATTTATTTTTACGAAAAATATCATTTTAATGTAAACAAACACCAAAAATAAGGGTGAAAATTACGGGGTGTTACAATCACACCCCCTTAAAAGAGTTTCGTCCTCGAAACTTCAAAACAACCAAGAGTCAAAAAAAATACTCTAGATAAAGAACATTAAGAAAACAGAAATCGATGGATTTTAGTTAACTAAACAACTTTGCAGGTATAAAATTTGATAACTCAAATAATATATATTTTATTTTGGAAGACCAAAAGAGTTGTATAAGCACGGTAACAACAATCATTTTATAAAATGTGAAAGAAGCAAAGACAAGAGAAAGTTTAAGGTAAAAACGTTTGCACAATAAACTGTAGGTAATTTTGTAAAAGAAGCAGGAATAAATATTTACGTAAAATTATAAAAGAATAAATCCGACCATACCTAAATATTTTTAGAAAAGAAACGAAGAAGAAAAAGTTCGTAAATAGATAGCCAAACCAATTTAAATAGAGGTAACCACACGGGCTTATACTCCACTTAAAGAGATAAGAACACTTTAATAAAAAGTAGCTAGCTGCTTTATTAAAATAGCACTTACGAACACAAGTCATGACATATGTTATAAGAGCGTACGCTTCCTAAACATATATATGAAAATTAAAGTTCGCAAAAGAAATTGAAAATTTTAAAATAAATTTCACAACGACGAAACACTAATAATAAATAGGCGATAAAGTAATAAATTATAAACAACATTTATAAAATTTGCCAAGACGACACAAATGTGCATGGAACCACCCACTGCAATCTAGTATCAACAAAACAATATTTGAAAGCCTTCTTATCAAATCAACATTAGAGTTTACTGGAATCACCCAATATAAACTTAATGTCAACTCAAAAAGGAAATTAAATCAAAACAGATAAAATGCGTCAACTTATCAAATTGACATACAAGTCAAAGGAATCACCCATTATGACTCAATATCAACTCAAACAAGTTTAAAATTTAGACTTATCAAATTGACATACAAGTCAAAGGAATCACCCATTATGACTTAATATCAACTCAAACAAGTTTAAAATTTAGACTGAGTATATAAATTTCATTTTCAAAGAATATAAAACAGATCAGTCAAAATCAGATAATTAAATAAGAAGTAATGAAAACAACCAAAATTTTGATATGAAATGAGAAAGCACTAAATATTTAAACAAGAAACAACAAATAGTAAACGAGATCCTTTCACGTATTTGAGTTCGAAAAATAATGCTAATAAGAAAAGTAAATTAGTAAGTAAAATAAAAGTTGTTGAATGCTAACCTTTAAAACAAAATAGTTTACATCTACTTTTCAAACTAACACCAAAACAACTCATTAGGGTACTTTTATTTTCAAAGACTACAAAACTTATTGCCGTAATTAAAGGCTAAATAAGGATTAACATGAAAAATAAAAATATTAAAAGGAAAATATTTATAAATATAGATGGTCAAAGACGGTAAGAGAAATTTGAAGAATATCTTGAAAGACACTTTCAAAACCCCTTTCTTATTCCAAACCATTATAAAACAATTGAAATTAAACGTTTTTTCAAATGAGTATATCAAAATATTAACAATAGGAAAATTTAAAAGTCATAAAATAACTCTAATATAGGTATGAAATTTATTAAGTTCAAAGATCTAAAATATAATTTGGAATATAAATTCAAACTAGAAAGTTTTGTAAATAATAAAACAGATACGTAGTACTCACATAAAAACAACACTCAATTGAAAAAGAACATAAAATATATACTGTCTCACATAATAACATATACTATCAAGCATCTAGCAAATAAAATAAATGCAATGCAACACACAAGACTATATTAAAATAAAATTAAAGCTTATTTCTAAACTGCAAAACACAAAACAAATTAAACACAACGAAACCGAGAAGGCAATAAATTACTTCGCCTTCGCTGCGCACTCTGATAAAAGAGAAAATAAATTACATGTAAGAGGCCCTGCAAATAAGATTAGCAAACTTGGTAGACTAATTCCACCAATAATACAAATAACCATACATATAACATATGCTCCATAAGCATGAAAGCACACCACATTCCCATAAGGCTTCCCTTTACTTACTCTACCCATAACACTCTCATTATAGTGAACAACTAAACTTAATTCTAAACAAATTTTATATCCTATGGCTAACTAATAGTTCTAAAGAATCATTAGCAACTATTTCAGAGTTTAGGAGCGTTTTGCTCTGATACCAACTGTAACACCCCAGAATTTCAAAGCGGAAAAGAAAGAAATAATAATAGTATTAATAGGACGATGGCGGAAACATCATCTTCTGGGAATGTCACTACTACAAGATTAGTGTTTAAATAACTAAGTGATAAAAACAAACATAAGTAAGTACTATAAGTAAATTAATTACTTAGATTAAAATCGAAATGAGAAAACTATCTCAAACTAAAGAGAAGTCTAGAACTAAAACCCCTAATAGATTATTTCTCGCATCTCAACCCGAGCCCAAAATCAAAGAAAATCCCCATCAACTAAACCTGCAAAATATACAACAAATATCCACAATCAGTGGGGAGTAACTAGCAGTTCTCCCAGAACAAAAGAAATCAAAGGATGATTCAGACATAGATTAATAAGAAAGGAAAGCATAAAGTCAAGTCAACTACAATATGCATCCACTTCCATATAACTCACAAATAACGCAAATGAATAATAAAATAGCAAGTGAGTTGGATAATATAAATAAATCATCTCAAGAGTACTTTTATAAAAATAAAGTATAGGTAAAACAAGTTATTGAGTCAGAAACCGAACGCTAGTGAATCGCAATTCACTTCCTAAGGTTTGTCAGATCGCAATCTCCAGGTCAGTCTATGGGCTTACGTTCCCCACTGCCTGTGTCTAAGAATTGCCAAACTCCCGATGCGGGGGTAGAACACGCAGAACTCCCCGACCTCTCGGACGACAACAATTAACCCGGGTGTACCCCCTAGTTCGCAAACCAGGTGGTTGGCATGTTCTTCACCGGGGACTACATCTATCCCACCGGATGTTCTTATCTCAAAATAAAATCATAAATATCATCAAAGTATCATTCACCTCAAAAATATTCGTCAAAAAGGGATGCCACCCGGCCTTATACCCATAATTCATCAAAAACAACTCTTCATAATTCCTCAAAATTAATAACTTACAAGCTTTCAACAAATGTCTCTCACAATAAACACTTGAACATTTCTAAACATCAACAATGATATTAAACTAGTTTTTACAGCACCAACAATTCAATCAAAAATGCATCACCAATTAACTCCAAAACTTATTCATTAAAAGAGTAGTAACAACTAATCATTTTCTTTCATAAATCAAACATGAACATAAGGATACCCAATAATACATACTGCATCCTACTGAACATCAGCAACCAAGAACATAATAAATTACAAATTATTTCTGATTAACAAGCTCTCAAATAATTTAAAAGAGTATCCTCAATTTCACAACAAAAACCCAATAATAATTATTAAACTAATAAGTTCGAGCAGTAAAATCACACAAAAATTATCATATGACCCTAATGGCTCTACAGACATGGCACAATTTTTATTTACAATTTTAGGACTCCAAAAGTAATTTTAAAAGTTAATATACAGATTACTCAATAAAGCCAATATAATAACTAAAAATATAAATAAACGCCCAAAAATTACCAAAAATTTTCAAAACATGCATAAACTCACGTAAATACATATTATACAAATAATTTAATTTTTCGGCCTCCAGAAATAATTTTCATGATTTATATACTGACAGAAACGAAATTGCAAAAACAGATATATCAATTAAATAAACAATTACACGGTAGGAAAAAATTATTCTAAGGCATGGAATCCATATTATGCATATAACATGATCTAATAAAAATAATTTCAGAAATTGTAACATTCATTTAATAATTATTATGCAATTTAGCCAAAAACGCACAAAACACCAATTAAATCAAATAAATAAATAAAATCATACGAAAATTATTTTTCTCTTTAAAGTAATCATACAGCATGCATCAAGTATATTCATGACAAATTTCGTCAATAATTGCATTCAAAAAGTATTTTAAATAATTCCTAGCGTAATAATCTAATACCGAATAATACTCTAATCACTATGGTTCTAAGATAACTACTAGTTACCTGGAAAGTCGGGAGGAGAGCTGAGTCTAAAGAGATAGTTAAGAGCTACGCATACAATTCAATTCCTCTTCTAACCCCAAGGCACAACGAACGAGAATTGAAGCAACAAGTCACTAGGCATTTTCTTCTTGAACGTTGATAAATCTCATGTCACACTGCTCTGTTCCGACCATGATTCCCGGTGATCAAAACCTCAGATTCTGAATCGCTCCAGTCAGAGTGTAGAACAAGATGTTATAAACATTCTGTCCAAATTTAAAGACGATCCAACGGTTAGATCTCCGGCTACGGTTGTTTTCGTGAAGGTGTGACAGGAAAAACCGGGTTGAACCTTTCTATTCTTTTCCTCTTCCTTTTCTCTCTTTCTTTTCTTGAAAACGGTGAGGGTTAAATGCAAATGATGCTGAACTTCCTTTAATAAAAATCAGAATTTTATGGCAAGGAAAAACGAAGGGTTTAGGAGAAATGATTAGGGGGGTTATAGGGGTTACAATTTACCAAGAGTCACCAATTAAAAGAAATGAAATAAAAGAGGAGAAACTTCTTCCTTCTCCCTCCCCATAGCCGGCTGTCCAAGCCCAAGTACACCGAGAAGATTTCGGCCCAAGTCATCAAAGGTCCATGCATCAAAAGTCCGTCACGCGATAAATCGATAAATTCCTAAATCGCGCCTAAACTTTGAAAATACTTAATAATGAAAATAACTCTAATAAATTATATTATAAATATAAATATAATAAACACATTAACACGCCACATGCGATGCAACATTTCATCACTCAAATCGGTCCAACATTGTTACAAAAACGCTACGCGGCAAAAAAAATGCATCCTAAACGCCTAAATAAATAACGAAACTAATATAACCTTTAAAATAAATAACTAAAAACTTAAAATAAATATATATACATATATCACATCATATAAATATATATACACATTTTCACAACACGTTCCAAGATAATCTAAATAATAAATTATTTATTTTTACGAAAAATATCATTTTAATGTAAACAAACACCAAAAATAAGGGTGAAAATTACGGGGTGTTACAATCACACCCCCTTAAAAGAGTTTCGTCCTCGAAACTTCAAAACAACCAAGAGTAAAAAAAAATACTCTAGATAAAGAACATTAAGAAAACAGAAATCGATGGATTTTAGTTAACTAAACAACTTTGCAGGTATAAAATTTGATAACTCAAATAATATATATTTTATTTTGGAAGACCAAAAGAGTTGTATAAGCACGGTAACAACAATCATTTTATAAAATGTGAAAGAAGCAAAGACAAGAGAAAGTTTAAGGTAAAAACGTTTGCACAATAAACTGTAGGTAATTTTGTAAAAGAAGCAGGAATAAATATTTACGTAAAATTATAAAAGAATAAATCCGACCATACCTAAATATTTTTAGAAAAGAAACGAAGAAGAAAAAGTTCATAAATAGATAGCCAAACCAATTTAAATAGAGGTAACCACACGGGCTTATACTCCACTTAAAGAGATAAGAACACTTTAATAAAGAGTCGCTAGCTGCTTTATTAAAATAGCACTTACGAACACAAGTCATGACATATGTTATAAGAGCGTACGCTTCCTAAACATATATATGAAAATTAAAGTTCGCAAAAGAAATTGAAAATTTTAAAATAAATTTCACAACGAGGAAACACTAATAATAAATAGGCGATAAAGTAATAAATTATAAACAACATTTATAAAATTTGCCAAGACGACACAAATGTGCATGGAACCACCCACTGCAATCTAGTATCAACAAAACAATATTTGAAAGCCTTCTTATCAAATCAACATTAGAGTTTACTGGAATCACCCAATATAAACTTAATGTCAACTCAAAAAGGAAATTAAATCAAAACAGATAAAATGCGTCAACTTATCAAATTGACATACAAGTCAAAGGAATCACCCATTATGACTCAATATCAACTCAAACAAGTTTAAAATTTAGACTTATCAAATTGACATACAAGTCAAAGGAATCACCCATTATGACTTAATATCAACTCAAACAAGTTTAAAATTTAGACTGAGTATATAAATTTCATTTTCAAAGAATATAAAACAGATCAGTCAAAATCAGATAATTAAATAAGAAGTAATGAAAACAACCAAAATTTTGATATGAAATGAGAAAGCACTAAATATTTAAACAAGAAACAACAAATAGTAAACGAGATCCTTTCACGTATTTGAGTTCGAAAAATAATGCTAATAAGAAAAGTAAATTAGTAAGTAAAATAAAAGTTGTTGAATGCTAACCTTTAAAACAAAATAGTTTACATCTACTTTTCAAACTAACACCAAAACAACTCATTAGGGTACTTTTATTTTCAAAGACTACAAAACTTATTGCCGTAATTAAAGGCTAAATAAGGATTAACATGAAAAATAAAAATATTAAAAGGAAAATATTTATAAATATAGATGATCAAAGACGGTAAGAGAAATTTGAAGAATATCTTGAAAGACACTTTCAAAACCCCTTTCTTATTCCAAACCATTATAAAACAATTGAAATTAAACATTTTTTCAAATGAGTATATCAAAATATTAACAATAGGAAAATTTAAAAGTCATAAAATAACTCTAATATAGGTATGAAATTTATTAAGTTCAAAGATCTAAAATATAATTTGGAATATAAATTCAAACTAGAAAGTTTTGTAAATAATAAAACAGATACGTAGTACTCACATAAAAACAACACTCAATTGAAAAAGAACATAAAATATATACTGTCTCACATAATAACATATACTATCAAGCATCTAGCAAATAAAATAAATGCAATGCAACACACAAGACTATATTAAAATAAAATTAAAGCTTATTTCTAAACTGCAAAATACAAAACAAATTAAACACAACGAAACCGAGAAGGCAATAAATTACTTCGCCTTCGCTGCGCACTCTGATAAAAGAGAAAATAAATTACATGTAAGAGGCCCTGCAAATAAGATTAGCAAACTTGGTAGACTAATTCCACCAATAATACAAATAACCATACATATAACATATGCTCCATAAGCATGAAAGCACACCACATTCCCATAAGGCTTCCCTTTACTTACTCTACCCATAACACTCTCATTATAGTGAACAACTAAACTTAATTCTAAACAAATTTTATATCCTATGGCTAACTAATAGTTCTAAAGAATCATTAGCAACTATTTCGAGTTTAGGAGCGTTTTGCTCGATACCAACCGTAACACCCCGAAATTTCAAAGCGGAAAAGAAAGAAATAATAATAGTATTAATAGGACGATGGCGGAAACATCATCTTCCCGGGAATGTCACTACTACAAGATTAGTGTTTAAATAACTAAGTGATAAAAACAAACATAAGTAAGTACTATAAGTAAATTAATTACTTAGATTAAAATCGAAATGAGAAAACTATCTCAAACTAAAGAGAAGTCTAGAACTAAAACCCCTAATAGATTATTTCTCGCATCTCAACCCGAGCCCAAAATCAAAGAAAATCCCCATCAACTAAACCTGCAAAATATACAACAAATATCCACAATCAGTGGGGAGTAACTAGCAGTTCTCCCAGAACAAAAGAAATCAAAGGATGATTCAGACATAGATTAATAAGAAAGGAAAGCATAAAGTCAAGTCAACTACAATATGCATCCACTTCCATATAACTCACAAATAACGCAAATGAATAATAAAATAGCAAGTGAGTTGGATAATATAAATAAATCATCTCAAGAGTACTTTTATAAAAATAAAGTATATGTAAAACAAGTTATTGAGTCAGAAACCGAACGCTAGTGAATCGCAATTCACTTCCTAAGGTTTGTCAGATCGCAATCTCCATGTCAGTCTATGGGCTTACGTTCCCCACTGCCTGTGTCTAAGAATTGCCAAACTCCCGATGCAGGGTAGAACACGCAGAACTCCCTGACCTCTCGGACGACAACAATTAACCCAGGTGTACCCCTAGTTCGCAAACCAGGTGGTTGGCATGTTCTTCACCGGGGACTACATCTATCCCACCGGATGTTCTTATCTCAAAATAAAATCATAAATATCATCAAAGTATCATTCACCTCAAAAATATTCGTCAAAAAGGGATGCCACCCGGCCTTATACCCATAATTCATCAAAAACAACTCTTCATAATTCCTCAAAATTAATAACTTACAAGCTTTCAACAAATGTCTCTCACAATAAACACTTGAACATTTCTAAACATAAACAATGATATTAAACTAGTTTTTACAGCACCAACAATTCAATCAAAAATGCATCACCAATTAACTCCTAAACTTATTCTTTAAAAGAGTAGTAACAACTAATCATTTTCTTTCATAAATCAAACATGAACATAATGATACCCAATAATACATACTGCATCCTACTGAACATCAGCAACCAAGAACATAATAAATTACAAATTATTTCTGATTAACAAGCTCTCAAATAATTTAAAAGAGTATCCTCAATTTCACAACAAAAACCCAATAATAATTATTAAACTAATAAGTTCGAGCAGTAAAATCACACAAAAATTATCATATGACCCTAATGGCTCTACAGACATGGTACAATTTTTATTTACAATTTTAGGACTCCAAAAGTAATTTTAAAAGTTAATATACAGATTACTCAATAAAGCCAATATAATAACTAAAAATATAAATAAACGCCCAAAAATTACCAAAAATTTACAAAACATGTATAAACTCACGTAAATACATATTATACAAATAATTTAATTTTTCGGCCTCAGAAATAATTTTCATGATTTATATACTGACAGAAACGAAATTGCAAAAACAGATATATCAATTAAATAAACAATTACACGGTAGGAAAAAATTATTCTAAGGCATGGAATCCATATTACACATATAACATGATCTAATAAAAATAATTTCAGAAATTGTAACATTCATTTAATAATTATTATGCAATTTAGCCAAAAACGCACAAAACACCAATTAAATCAAATAAATAAATAAAATCATACGAAAATTATTTTTCTCTTTACAGTAATCATACAGCATGCATCAAGTATATTCATGACAAATTTCGTCAATAATTGCATTCAAGTCAAAGGAATCACCCATTATGACTTAATATCAACTCAAACAAGTTTAAAATTTAGACTGAGTATATAAATTTCATTTTCAAAGAATATAAAACAGATCAGTCAAAATCAGATAATTAAATAAGAAGTAATGAAAACAACCAAAATTTTGATATAAAATGAGAAAGCACTAAATATTTAAACAAGAAACAACAAATAGTAAACGAGATCCTTTCACGTATTTGAGTTCGAAAAATAATGCTAATAAGAAAAGTAAATTAGTAAGTAAAATAAAAGTTGTTGAATGCTAACCTTTAAAACAAAATAGTTTACATCTACTTTTCAAACTAACACCAAAACAACTCATTAGGGTACTTTTATTTTCAAAGACTACAAAACTTATTGCCGTAATTAAAGGCTAAATAAGGATTAACATGAAAAATAAAAATATTAAAAGGAAAATATTTATAAATATAGATGGTCAAAGACGGTAAGAGAAATTTGAAGAATATCTTGAAAGACACTTTCAAAACCCCTTTCTTATTCCAAACCATTATAAAACAATTGAAATTAAACGTTTTTTCAAATGAGTATATCAAAATGTTAACAATAGGAAAATTTAAAAGTCATAAAATAACTCTAATATAGGTATGAAATTTATTAAGTTCAAAGATCTAAAATATAATTTGGAATATAAATTCAAACTAGAAAGTTTTGTAAATAATAAAACAGATACGTAGTACTCACATAAAAACAACACTCAATTGAAAAAGAACATAAAATATATACTGTCTCACATAATAACATATACTATCAAGCATCTAGCAAATAAAATAAATGCAATGCAACACACAAGACTATATTAAAATAAAATTAAAGCTTATTTCTAAACTGCAAAACACAAAACAAATTAAACACAACGAAACCGAGAAGGCAATAAATTACTTCGCCTTCGCTGCGCACTCTGATAAAAGAGAAAATAAATTACATGTAAGAGGCCCTGCAAATAAGATTAGCAAACTTGGTAGACTAATTCCACCAATAATACAAATAACCATACATATAACATATGCTCCATAAGCATGAAAGCACACCACATTCCCATAAGGCTTCCCTTTACTTACTCTACCCATAACACTCTCATTATAGTGAACAACTAAACTTAATTCTAAACAAATTTTATATCCTATGGCTAACTAATAGTTCTAAAGAATCATTAGCAACTATTTCAGAGTTTAGGAGCGTTTTGCTCTGATACCAACTGTAACACCCCAGAATTTCAAAGCGGAAAAGAAAGAAATAATAATAGTATTAATAGGACGATGGCGGAAACATCATCTTCTGGGAATGTCACTACTACAAGAATAGTGTTTAAATAACTAAGTGATAAAAACAAACCTAAGTAAGTACTATAAGTAAATTAATTACTTAGATTAAAATCGAAATGAGAAAACTATCTCAAACTAAAGAGAAGTCTAGAACTAAAACCCCTAATAATTTATTTCTCGCATCTCAACCCGAGCCCAAAATCAAAGAAAATCCCCATCAACAAAACCTGCAAAATATACAACAAATATCCACAATCAGTGGGGAGTAACTAGCAGTTCTCCCAGAACAAAAGAAATCAAAGGATGATTCAGACATAGATTAATAAGAAAGGAAAGCATAAAGTCAAGTCAACTACAACATGCATCCACTTCCATATAACTCACAAATAACGCAAATGAATAATAAAATAGCAAGTGAGTTGGATAAAATAAATAAATCATCTCAAGAGTACTTTTATAAAAATAAAATATAGTAAAATAAGTTATTGAGTCAGAAACCGAACGCTAGTGAATCGCAATTCACTTCCTAAGGTTTGTCAGATCGCAATCTCCAGGTCAGTCTATGGGCTTACGTTCCCCACTGCCTGTGTCTAAGAATGGCCAAACTCCCGATGCAGGGTAGAACACGCAGAACTCCCTGACCTCTCGGACGATAACAATTAACCTAGGTGTACCCTAGTTCGCAAACCAGGTGGTTGGCATGTTCTTCACCGTGGACTACATCTATCCCACCGGATGTTCTTATCTCAAAATAAAATCATAAATATCATCAAAGTATTATTCATCTCAAAAATATTCGTCAAAAAGGGATGCCACCCGGCCTTATACCCATAATTCATCAAAAACAACTCTTCATAATTCCTTAAAATTAATAACTTACAAGCTTTCAACAAATGCCTCTCACAATATACACTTGAACATTTCTAAACATCAACAATGATATTAAACTAGTTTTTACAGCACCAACAATTCAATCAAAAATGCATCACCAATTAACTCCAAAACTTATTCATTAAAAGAGTAGTAACAAATAATCATTTTCTTTCATAAATCAAACATGAACATAAGGATACCCAATAATACATACTGCATCCTACTGAACATCAGCAACCAAGAACATAATAAATTACAAATTATTTCTGATTAACAAGCTCTCAAATAATTTAAAAGAGTATCCTCAATTTCACAACAAAAACCGATAATAATTATTAAACTAAAAAGTTCGAGCAGTAAAATCACAAAAAAATAATCATATGACCCTAATGGCTCTACTGACATGGTACAATTTTTATTTATAATTTTCGGACTCCAAAAGTAATTTTAAAAGTTAATATACAGATTACTCAATAAAGCCAATATAATAACTAAAAATATAAATAAACGCCCAAAAATTACCAACAATTTACACAACATGCATAAACTCACGGAAATACATATTATACAAATAATTGAATTTTTCGGCCTCCAGAAAGAATTTTTATGATTTATATATTGACAGAAACGAAATTGAAAAAACAGATTTATCAATTAAATAAACAAGTACACAGTAGGCAAAAATTATTCTAAGGCATGGAATCCATATTACGCATATAACATGATCTAAGAAAAATAATTTCAGAAATTTTAACATTCATTTAATAATTATTATCCAATTTAGCCAAAAAGGCACAAAACACCAATTAAATCAAATAAATACAAAAAATCATAAGAAAATTATTTTTCTCTTTACAGTAATCACACAGCATGCATCAAGTATATTCATGTCAAATTTCGTCAATAATTTCATTCAAAAAGTATTTTAAATAATTCCTAGCGTAATAATCTAATACCGAATAATACTCTAATCACTATGGTTCTAAGATAACTACTAGTTACCTGGAAAGTCGGGAGGAGAGCTGAGTCTAAAGAGATAGTTAAGAGCTACGCATACAATTCAATTCCTCTTCTAACCCCAAGGCACAACGAACGAGAATTGAAGCAACAAGTCACTAGGCATTTTCTTCTTGAACGTTGATAAATCTCATGTCACACTGCTCTGTTCCGACCATGATTCCCGGTGATCAAAAGCTCAGATTCTAAATCGCTCTAGTCAGAGTGTAGAACAAGATGTTATAAACATTCTATCCAAATTTGAAGACTATCCAACGGTTAGATCTCCGGCTACGGTTGTTTTCGTGAAGGTGTGACAGGAAAAACATGGTTGAACCTTTCTATTCTTTTCCTCTTCCTTTTCTCTCTTTCTTTTCTTGAAAACGGTGAGGGTTAAATGCAAATGATGCTGAACTTCCTTTAATAAAAATCAGAATTTTATGGCAAGGAAAAATGAAGGGTTTAGGAGAAATGATTAGGGGGGTTATGGGGGTTACAATCTACCAAGAGTCACCAATTAAAAGAAATGAAATAAAAGAGGAGAAACTTCTTTCTTCTCCCTCCCCATAGCCGGCTGTCCAAGCCCAAGTACACCAAGAAGATTTTGGCCCAAGTCATCAAAGGTCCATGCATCAAAAGTCCGTCACGCGATAAATCGATAAATTCCTAAATCGCGCCTAAACTTTGAAAATACTTAATAATGAAAATAACTCTAATAAATTATATTATAAATATAAATATAATAAACACATTAACACGCCACATGCGATGCAACATTTCATCACTCAAATCGGTCCAACATTGTTACAAAAACGCTACGCGGCAAAAAAAAATGCATCCTAAACGCCTAAATAAATAACGAAACTAATATAACCTTTAAAATAAATAACTAAAAACTTAAAATAAATATATATACATATATCACATCATATAAATATATATACACATTTTCACAACATGTTCCAAAATAATCTAAATAATAAATTATTTATTTTTACGAAAAATATCATTTTAATGTAAACAAACACCAAAAATAAGGGTGAAAATTACGGGGTGTTACAGTCCCTCTTTGTTTCTCTTTCTATATCGCTCTGCTCTCGTTAGTTCTTTTGCCTCTCTCCCCCCAATGTAACACTTATTCTAGAACGGCGTAAGCGTAATAATTTCATAATTTATAGATAATCATTGTATATACTTCCTCCGTTTTTTTAACATGTTACACTTTGACATTTTACACTATTCATAAATTTCATTTTGACCATTATTTGTGATTTATACGTGAATAAAAATAGTCATGTGAGATCTTGTTAGATTCGTCTTAATATGTATCTTTTTAATATATATTATTTATAATTTTTACAAATACAAAATTAGTGATATATGCCCTCAAAGTTTTGCATTGGCATGCGTGAAAAGTGAAAGTGTAACATGTTAAAAAAAATAGAGGAAGTATAAGATTCTACATAGAATATGGGAATAATTGAAGTTACTAATCAAATATACAAACTCTTTCCATAATATTAATTTTGATTAATTGTTTTATTTCTGTATGACCTTTTCAATTACTTTATGTAAATGTTCTTATAATTTTTCGACAAACATATATAATAATTATTTAACAAACCTCAACCCATGAATGGCATAGGTCCCAAGTCTAGTGACCTTAAAAAAATAAGTACTGAATCTAATAACTTTACATAAGTTTAAAAAACTTTAGATTAAATCTAACACCTTATAAAACTTCAATAAGTTCGAATAAGTTCTAATAAGCTAATTTATATTCAGTTTAGATGAGTTATTGAGAAACCAGGTAAAAAGAACACACCCTAAATCTCTTCCTCAATATTCCTAATTTTCGCCCTCTAGGTTATATTAGGTGTGAGAAAAAAACGGAGTAAGCATAATATTCTCATAAGTTAATTTATAGGTAATCATTGTATATATAAGATTCTTAATAGAATTTGCAAAGTAATTGAAATTGCTAATCATAACTCTTCCCATTATATTAATTTTGATCAATTGTTGTATTTTTTAATGACCTTTTCAATTACTTGATGTACATGTTCTTATAATTTTTCGACAAGCATATATAATAATTATTTAACAAACCTCAGCCCATGAATGGCATGGGTCCCTACTCTAGTGAACTTAAATAAATAAATACTGAATCTAATAACTTTAGATAAGTTTAAAAAATTTAGATTAAATCTAACACCTTATAAATGAAATACAATAAGTTCGAATAAGTTCTAATAAGATGATTTATGTTCAGTTCAGATGATCGAGTTCATAAGAAACCAGGTGAAGAGAACACACCCTAAATTTCTTCCTTAATATTCATAATATTCTCCCTCTTAGTTGTATTAGGAGTGAGAAAAAATGGATACCCGGTTCCAGACCTGAAATTGATTTTAGGGACTCGTCGGGTTCTGAATCCAAACAGGTGCAGTTGGGACCTACTCTGGGTCCAAAATTTTGGACCCAGTTACAATTTGGTCTGGGCCCAGTTCCTATGTTTTAGTACCCGGTACCCACTGGGTGCCCAATGTAACTGGATATACGAGTTAATTTTATTGAATAGAGATTTTTTATAGAAATATACTTTAACTCGAAACTTTTGGTTTTTGACAAAGAAGTAGAAATAGGCTATTGTACCCTTACTTTTTCCTTTGCTTTAAGGAAAAATTGTTTTAAATAAGTCAACCTTTGGGCGGTCTTCCCATTTTAAGTCTACCTTTTGATTATCCCTAATTGATTCAGGCTTGTATGTATGTTTTATTCTATTGAGTTTTAACCTGTTTGTGACTTGTTTAGTAGGTTACTTATGATACGTGTTACAATGTCCCTTCTTCTAAAACAGGCGAGGGTGGGGGCGGGACATTGTAACACGTATCATAAGTAACCTATTAAACAAGTCACAAACAGGTTAAAACTCAATAGAAGAAAACAGACATAGAAGCCTAACTCAATCAGGGATAATCAAAAGGTAGACTTAAAATAGGAAGACCGTGCAAAGGTTGACTTATTTAAAACAATTTTTCCTTGCTTTAATAGCAAAGGTAGTGGGTTTTAGTAACCTTGACTTTATTAACGTTGAAAATTCTAGTAGAAATAAAAGTACTTGCAACTATATAAACATCTTTGATAATACTCTCCTCTAAAAAAAAAAAGATATTCTTTGATAATACTCTAGATAGATAAATGGGTCTTGTTTATATCCTCGGTAAGTGACATTTATGTCACTTTCATGGGTAATTTTTACTTTATTTTTGTAGTTTATTTTCATATATTTTGTCTATTTTAATCTTCTTTAACCTTTATTTCTTAATTTTATATATTGTAGCTAAATTTATTTATTTAGTGATTTTTACCACTCTCTTCGTCTCAAAATATAGTTGATGTTTTCATTTTAAGTGTCCAAAAAATATATTGTTTCTATATTTAATCATAGATCCTAGCCAATATACCCTCATCGGTATTTTTTATTTTTAATTTTGTCCACATTTTACCATGTGGAATTGTGACCTAATTGAATGCAACATGAGATCTTTTTTCTGAGTTCTCCTTTTTTCCCTTCTCATTAACTCACCCCATTTACTGCTTTTTTAACCATTATGTTTTCTTCTTTCTCTTCTAAACCATCTCGTATTTTTTTCCTCTCTTCATTCCTCTTTTCATACACAAACCTTATAACGTTCTCTCTTTCTCTCTCCTCAAATGTTCAGATTTTTTTGCTTCATATTCTTGGACATCGCTTAGTTTATCATGTTCACATCTTCTTTACTATAAGTTTCTCTATATAAAATGTCATCATTTTATCTTATTGATCCTTCTTGAAAACAAGAGCAACCACCTCTTGATAAGTGAAAAGGAATATACTAATTTACTCGTCAGAAGTGCATGCCTCTATTATATCTTAGTCTTCCAACAACAGCTGTAAACATCTCTTTTTAGGATGAAGTTTGAACTTGCCACTAGTAGAATAATTGCTTATTGTTGCGGCTGAATTGTTGCGGTTTTACCCATACACAGCAATAAACCACGTCAAAATAAAAGGAAAAATCGAAAATCAACATATTGCTACGATTTTGGGTGAAAACAGCAACAATAGATGTCAACGGGAATTTATTCAAAAAGCGTTGACTAGTTTGACCAGATCTATTGCTGCGGTTCCCATGCACAACCGCAACAAATTAAAATATTATTAAAAAATAATATTTTAATCTATTGCTGCGGTTTCAAGAAGAAACCGCAGCAATAGGGTCATTAGGGTTTTTTATTCTCTTAGTAGTTAAAGGCTTAGGCGCACGCCGTCATCACTTCACTCCTCACTCTTTCTCTCTCACTCCTTTCCTCCTTCCTCGTTTTCCCTCTTTCACTCATTCTCCCTCTCTCACTCATTCCTTCCACCACTAAAATTCGCCTCCAAAATGGAGCCACCACCACCTAGGAAACCGCCACTCCACTGCAACCCATAAAATCGAGCCACCATCACTGCAAATCTCCCCCCTAAATCGAGCCACCACCGCTGAAACTCGCCCCCAAAAGCGAACCACCACCACCACAATCTTTTCTACCTCTTCAACCACCCCAAATCTCTCTTCTCTCTCTCTTCGACCACGAACTTCAACCACCACAAAAATCGCCTAAAAAGTTCGACTACCACCACGAACTTCACGAAATCGAGGCTTGGGTTTATCGATCTATTCTTCCACTTTGTCGATGGTTTGTGGGGTTTTAAATTCGGCTTTGTTGAGGGTTTGAATGGATTCAAATTCGTTTTTTGGGTTTGTGGGGGTTGGAATTTAGCTTTGGCGAGGCTTTATGGGGGTTGGAAGTCATCCGAATCGGAGTCCTTCGCTGCAGATCTAGTCGACCTTTTTTCTTTTTCAGATTTTTAGTTTGTTTTTCATATTTAGTTTTTCAGATTTTTAGTTTGTTCTTGTTATTAGTATTACAAAAGATATCTGATGGTTATGTGGAAGCGACGCAAAGCTATGAATACAAGGTTTCCATCCATCTTTTCTTTGCTGCATTGATTAGGAAGGTCACAGTCGATTCCAATGGATCACCACTTGCAGCAAATTTCGGCTCTCTCTGTCAAGAAATTCAGAAGAAGCTTCAACGAGTGAGCCTTTTTTCAATTTTTTTTTTTGAAATTTTTCATGTCATTTTGTCGATTTTAAGTTTAAACTGAATTAAATTAGGAAGATTTTTTTTAGATTTTCGGTTTTGTATATACTGATTTGTTGTACAATTTCTTAATTTTTTAGTTTGCTTTTCTTAGATTTAGTTTCTCTTTTTCTTTTGTTTTTCTTAGTTTGGTGTCTCTTTTGTAATTGGAGTTTGTAACATGTAGTGGATTGTTGTAGCTATGTTTATATTATAATTGTACTATAGCTACAAAAGTTTTACACTTTGAGATATAATTTTATTTTTCCCTGCTATGCATCTATTGCTGCGGTTTTTGGAAGAAAATGCAGCAATAGACCTATTTATTTAATATTAAAAAAGAACCTATTGCTGCGGTTTTGACTAGAAACCGCAACCTATTACTGCGGTTTTTGCCAGGAACCGCAGCAATAGCTTAACCTATTGTTGTGGTAAAAAACCGCAGCAATAGGTTAATTACCTATTGGTGCGCTCTTAATTGCTGCGCGGCCAAAACCGCCGCAATAGGCCACTTAATGACCGCAACAATAAGCATTTATTCTACTAGTGTGCTCCCCTATACTTCCCTCTTTCATTTTGTGTTGCATACACCTTTTGTGACTCGTTTGTAAGGTAAAACCACTTCTCATCCAAGTGTACAAAGTCATACATTAGGTAATACCTTCTTTTTGTTTGTGGTGCATCTCCCATAAGAGAATCCAACATCCACACCAAACTTGGTCAATTTGTTTGGCTTCTTTAACCCAGGGTGAAGTGGTTTTGTATGAGGCCTTATTATGCCGTTTTTATCATTATGTGTACTATAGTTTTAGAGAGAGACAGCATAGCTGACAAGTCCCTTATACATGATCTATGTCCCATGCTCAATTGTGTTATTTCATTGCTTGTACCTTAATTCTCTTCCTTCCACAAAAGTAAGTGAAGCTTTGTTGCTACATTGAACCTTGCTGCATATTACTTGCAGCTTATGTATACTTACTTGCTTTGCTCCAAATTTTACTTATGCATCTTATTGTCAGATTGAATTATGTGAAAGCTGCTGTGAATGACCCATATTGCAATTTGCGATTCTGGCCACCGTTTAGAAGCCAACATAACACGTCGAACTTGTCCTCACTGCTGAGTCTTCGACGTTTAGGAGAGGGTAAAACACAAGAAAAGATGAAACGGGAGGGAGGAAAGAGATGCACCATAGAGATGAAGAAGGAAGGGGAAAAATGACGGTTAGGAGAGGGTAATAGAGGTTTTGGGTTCAATTGAGAATGTTTTGAGTCTCTAAATAATGTCATAAATAAGCTTTTTATGTTTCACAAATAAACAAATGAAATTTATCTCCACTTAATAAAAATATAAGTCATATTTTCTCTAAACTCCAAATATATGTAAGTGGTGAATTTATATTTAACAAAACTATTCTAGAAGTTAATGAGTAATGAACATGCATTAACTATTGCCAAAAGTTACTTAAAACACTGGCATTACAACAAATCGATATAAGATTTATCCTGCAACTAATAAAATTGGTTTATTTCTTAGAGATTACCAAATCACTTTCTAAAGTGAAGTTCAATATTTCTTAAAATAATTCCGAAAGAACTATTATTAACTTAATCAAGCTAATTAGTCTTTACTTATTTCATAATTAAAGCTACTGCAAAACCGAGCTATTACACAAGTATTCGGAGTTGTTCATTCCAAGTTTTTTACTTGTTATTTTAAGTTTTGAGGACGAAACTTTTCTTAAGGACGAGAGATTGTAACACTCCTTGTTTTCGCTTCGAGTTTTTCGCGTTATTTCTCCCTAAATAATATGTCGTGTGCTTTTGGTATTCGTATTATTTTTTATTGGATCATGCAAAAAATTTATTTGAGTTTGAAAATCTGCAACCTAGTTTATAATATTTTAATTTAAGTTATGTTACTTATATTTAAGTTTATTATTTAGTTTATTTATTATTGTTATTTAGGCGCGCTATTTTTTGCATTGTTGTTTGTTCATCGCTTTAGACTGTTTTTGTGACGAGCCTTAGTCCGCCAAGGCCCATGGAGTGGTGATGTAATGGGACGGTTTTGGGGGAAGAATTTAGGGGTTTGAGTCTTTGAGAGCTCCAAAGGTTGTGACCTTGTGCATCCTTGTAACCTCCATCCTAACTCTTCATTTGTCCTCATGATAACTACTTATTTCACCCGAAAAAGACTGATTTTTTATCAGAGAATTTTAGCTCATATTCCATCTTTATCACATGCCATTTTTGAGTTCTAGAGGAGAAAAAAAGTTGGTGCTTTCTTCATCAAAAAAAATTCAAACAGTTTTTCATTTCGTTGCATCTTTTCGTTGGAAGCTTTAACCTTTGCATTTGGAATTCTAGGAAGTGATTTGGAGGACACTAATCCCGCATACGAAGAGCACGCCTAGCCTTGTCATTTTCTACACACCACCCAACGTTCCAGTTAACTAATAATTATCGTAGAATGTTAGATATCATGATAATATTTAGGAGAAAGTTTAATTTCACTAGTGGAAAAAACCTTAAATGACACAAAAGAATTGATCTGGTTTTTACTAAATCGGATCAGTTAATCTCAACTGATCCGGTTGGACAAGGTATCCCGATCAGTTAGTTTAGTATTTTTGCGCTCAAAATGTAGGATCAGTTAATTGGGTCTTTATATAAAAACAAAATGTGCCAACCTCCTCGGCCCACTCCTCAATCTTTTCTCTTCAACTTATCTTCACACAATCAACAACGCATCAACCACCACCACTCAGTCCTCCTCTTCGTTGTTCTCATGAAAGACACAATCAACAACGCATCAACCACCACCATCGCCAAAAACGGCGCTAATCTTTCTTCTTCACGGTCGCTCATGAACCACCACCATCGTTAACAACGAAGCCGTTGCTCATCTTCGCCCAGATTCTTCCACCACCGCTGAATTTTCGTCGCCGTCACTTAAACTTTCGTCGCCGTCACTCATCTTCTCCCATAATAATTCCTGTTTTTTTTTTCTTTTTTAATTTATCTAGGGTTTGAGTTTATTGATTTTTTTCTTAGATATTTTCCAAGATCTTGCCCAATATCTTCTATTAGGATTAAGATTAAGATGTTGGCTCTAAAGTCTAGAAAGTGTGCTATAAATATATATATCTTTTGAAGAGTTGGCTGATAGAGTACTTGTGAATCTCTGATTCGCAAGGATAATCCACAAGAAACTATCTACCATGAGGTGAAGCAGTTTCAACATCATTTTCTTGTTGTGGGATGCAAGGGAAATTGGAGCTTCCAGAGGTATGCTGGACTTTCTACGACTTTACAAAGTCTAGTTTTATCCTTTAATGTTGCGTATTATTGCTTTTCTGATAAATTTTTTCTTCTTGTGTATTATAATCTTTTTATAATCAAGCAAAAGAAATATCCACTACTCTTCAATTGAATCTTTCAATACTACTGATGAATTAATTAGAAATATCCAACAGATTTTTCTATGTAGATTTGATTAAGCAATTGATAACTTATTTAGATTCATTTGAACGTATTTGAAGATTTATATATATATTTGCTTGTCTGAATCTGAAGATGTTCAATGAATGAATGAATGGATGAATTGGTGTTTCTTCACATGAATTGAACTTATGAATTGATCTTTCTTCGGTTAATTGATGAAGCTGTTGTTGTTGCTTCTTCCCTTGGCAAGATGTTGTTGGTGTTGCCGCCCACATTGAGCTGATGCTGCCCAGAACGACCTGCTGTTGGTGGTGCTCCTCCTCTGCAAGAAAATTCAGAATCTTGCTTTTGTACTGCAATATATCGTTTGAAAAGTCTTAGACTTTTTCTAGAATATCTATCTCCTGGTCTCCACTTATATCCTTAACAGGTAGACGTTAATTCTTTCATTTGGCAAGAGGGCCCTAGGCTGAAGATGATATTGAAACTCTTTCCTGACTAGAACTCTATATTTTTGCATCTCTTCTAGTCTTTTGTGCAATTATGAACAGAAACTATAGTTTAATTCAATCTTGTGTAGACTAAACCTTATGAAAATATTGCATTGAAAGAGTCTCAAGAAAACATGAGTTGGTGCAAGTGATTGTATTTCAGTAGTAATGCAGCCGTTGCTGTTTATTTTTATTATCATGAACTAAATATTGACTTGCTTTAGTAACCATAGAGACTTAAAGAAGCTAACTTAAGAAATTTGCAATGCTTTTATGCCGTATCATACTTTTTCATTGGCCTAATCAAATCCTACTTTTTCCTTGGCTTGCTTGTATTTCCGTACTGTTTAGTTGCTACATACCATTATCAATAAGCTTTTTCTCTATAGTAATGGTCTCTAAATGCATCCACCCACACTTTTCTCTCTCTATCTTTTCTCTATGTATCAAGTATCAACTATTTTGGGATGGAGGAAGTAACTATATAAGTTGTGTTAACCAAATTTATGTTTATCAAGGAAAAATGAATGGTTGTCACTTGAACTTCCATGCTAATGAGTTTCTAAAACTGATACATATACTCATGCTTGTGCTTGTTCATGCAGATGTTAGTTTTAGGGTTTTTGTTAAGATTATGATTGATTTTAGGGTTTTTGAGGAAAGCTGAAAGTTATGATTTTTCCCCCTTTCTATTTTAGGTTGGAATATAGTTTGTTTGATTGTGAAAATATAAGTTATCGTTCTAAGATCTTGAATCAAAGTCACCAAAGAATGTATGTTAGTATAAACTCTATCAATAAAACATGATGTTGTTTGGGATGAGTTTGATGATTGTTTGGTTGCTAACAAAGTGTTGAACATGAGGTCTTTATTTTTTAGGAAAATTCATCAGGAATGATATCAATTATGAGACATCAAATGATTATAGCACTATTTAAGTCACCACCAATTATGTGAAATATGCACTTGTGTTTTTGATAGAAATTATTTATCATATCCATTTTGTCATTTTGACAGTGGTTGATTGAATGTGCCGAATTCGTCACAGGGAGAAGCTCTATTTTTTATGCTGGAATTTTGTTGAAGGTTTCAAGTTAAAACAGGAGGTGTTAGTGTAGTAGAAGGAGGCAGCCTGTAACTGAATTGGAGTGTCAAATGATTTTGTTGCCTGCCTTGTTTCTTATAGTCTTAAATACTTTTTATGTATCTAATTATTTATGCCTTAATTAAGCATAAGAAAATGGGGATTGATATATATACAATTGTTATTGTATCAATTAAGAACGAAAAAAAGCAAAAAAAAAAAAAAAAATCAGATCAGTTGATAACACTAACTGGTCCGGTTTTCCAGCTGAATCGGATCAGTTAATATTTAACTGATCCGGTTCAAAACTGGATCATTTAACTTTCCCACGAAGCTTTGTCCCTACCCGTTCCGGTCCATTTACGGATCAATAAGGCCTATTTGGACTGGATCAATTGACCTTTTTCCGCTAGTGATTGTTAGGAAATGATCTGGATTGTTTATTATATGATGATCGTTAGAATTTTTGATAATAAAATGTTTCTAGTGTGTGTGCCGTATGTATATGCGTGAGCGAGGGAATATTTGTCTTGTTAGATTAATTCGTATGAAGATCTATATACGTATATATATAGTTGCACATGTTATACTTGTAGATTATGTATTCGATGTTGATTTCTTTGCGTCTATTATGATTATCTTATATGATTTTTATAGAGGAGAACTTTGATATTTGAATTTTTGTTGCTTATAATTGTTGATAAGTTTTGCCTATGTTTTCGTTTCATAAATTAGAGCTGCTGTGATTTTTGTATCGTATCATATGAGTGGTTTTCGTGAAATTTTGATTGAGTTGAGTTACGGTTTGATTGGAGAGTTTTTCTCAGTTGCATTATTCACACTGTTGCTGCGCCAGACACAATACTTATGTTAAACGCATAAGCGTTGTGCACAGCGCTCGCACGGCGAGGCAGAATCTTACTGCCAGTTTGTTCGAAGCTTGATTTCGTGAAGTTTTGTCGTAAATGCAGTTTGTTGATTTCGTTGTGTTAGAATTGTGGTTGTTATATGATGTAGTCATGTGAAGTTATTTTGTTAAGTTGATTTGTGACATATACATTTGAGGATAAATGTGGAAGCCAGTATGAGTTTTGGTTGTTTATTGGTTTTGTGTTTTATTTTCCGATTTTGAAGTTCTTGAAACATGTTTTAAACTCGTATTTTTTGAAACTTGATTATTTCATGTAGATTTTGAAGTTATTATACTTTTGATGAGAAGAGAGCGATTTCAAGATGACTTGAATTACTTAGGTTGTGATCCTAGTTTTTCTGCAGATTTGGGTGTAAGGCCGTATGGGCATCCCTGTTGATATTTTGATTTTAAGAATTATTAAGTTGAGTTTATGATTTATTCTTTTGAGATGTAAGACATCCGGTGGAATAGATGTAGACCTCCGGTGAAGAACATGCCAACCACCTAGGTTGCAATTTAGAGGTGTTACCAATGTTAATTGTTGTGGTCCGAGAAGTCAGGAAGTACTGAGGTGGATACTATCTTGCATAGGGAGTTTGACCATTCTTAGACACATGTAGTAGGGAACGTAAGCTCATAGGTTGTCTGGAGGTTGTGATCTGACAAACCTTAATAAGTGGGTTACGATGCATTGGTGTTATGCTCTTTCTCAAAGTCTTTTATACCTTAGTACTTATTTGGTTTGTCATTGTAACAACCCCCACTTCCGAGCTACTAGCTAATCACACTTAAGATTCACTAATCACAATCAACACTTAATAAACCTCAAATTACATTATCTTACAGTAGAAACATAACCTTCTTGTACGGTCCTGGATCAGTGGACTTATGACCCAACAACAACATTCCAGAGTTTAAATACATTCACATGAAATGATCAAACAGGATTTCCGAAATAATACAATAATACACCATAAGAGTTATTTAAATTAAACTATATAATCTCCACCATTGCTCATCCGACAATCATCTCTTATAACGATCCTTTATCCACACTGGAGTTAGCTTCTACATTTCCTGCAAAAATAACTAACATTGAACACTACCCCCCACCAGGACAGGTTCCAAGAACAAAATCAGCAAAACTGAGTAGACACTGTCCAACTAGAAAATCTAATTGGTGGCTTAAAACGTAATTACCGATTTTAAGTTTATCTTACGAGACATTCGAAATCAAGATACAAAGAAGTCATCATAAAAGAGTAATAGATCAATTACTCGAATGCAATTTATAATGTTACTTCTTTCATAATATTACGAATATCTTATAACTTAAATAGTATATACTTCAATTGACAGAACCATGAGAATTTTATACAACTAATACGATCTTCCGAAATCAACTCTAAAACTTAAAGTCAATAAGTATCTTCCACTTCTGTGTTTCAGATCAAAAACCTTTAATCGAATATGTATATCGCAGTTAACTCCTTTCAAAAATTCCTAACGTGTTTCTTGGTAAATCATTTCCATAATCGGCTAATGAATTCCATAACTTGGGTGAGCAAGACGTTACTTCGTAAATCGATGGTAGACCGCGTTTGTCGTGTACGCCACCCAACCAAAGATAAAATTTCTCCTACTCTCATGCACACTAAGCAAGTATAATGGAAATAGGGGTCGTATCCACAAGGAAACAGGGACGAGTTTAATACTTAGCGGGATTCAATACCTAGATTAAGCCAAGGGCCGAGAAACCTAATAACAAGGGGGGTTTCAAATAGATTATAGATAAACTACAACTAACTAGCAAATAAATAAGATGAGAAATCAATTATGGAAAGATCTTGAATCCGATTAACATCCACTTCAATTCATTGTCGATCATTGAACCTCGACTCTAATTATTTCCATGATTATCTATTGTTGAGAATTAATCTCGCATTCTCCTTATTCTTAGTTGAATAGCACGATCAGCGTGACTATAAAACCCTAACTAAAGGATAACCTAGTCCGATCTGCGTCTAAGTTCAATCCAACAGCAGCAATAAACATAGAGAACCAATAGACCTGCTAATGTCATACACGCGATAAACATTCAACAGTTGATTCAATTTCCCCAAGAAATAACCAAGACGATCTGCATCTAAGTTACTCCCTAGTTTGCTACCAATTAATAAAAGAATAAAACAATCCGATTCTATTCTTAAACCTAGCATTAGATTAATTACACAATCAAACTAGTAACGTTCCTAGCATAATTATGCAATAATCATAGAAAACAATCATAGAAATTAAACCATAATCAAAGAAACTAAATAGAGAGGAAAGATCTCACAATAATGCTTGAAGCTTCATGATAATCTCGTTCAAGAACAGTTCAAGCTACAATCGGCATAGCATAAGCCAATCCCATAATTGAAATCTCCTGAAACTAAACTAGAAAATGAAAACTAAAAAGAGAAGACAACATGAGAGGAGTGGAGTATTGAAAACTCCCTCTCCTTGTGGCTGCTGCTCCCTTTAGGTCCAAAAACAAGTTTGGTATTTATACTAAAGTATAAAAATCGGCCAACAATTACACCGACCTAAGGGTCGCGAGGTGCGGTACAGGTCGCGAGGTGCGAAGAGTACTCTGTCTTCCGCAAACTTGGCTGGGCAAAGGAAGTCGCGAGTCGCGACAGGACTCGCGAGCCGCGAGCAAGCAGGTCGCGAGGTGCGACCTGGCTCGCGAGGTGCGAGCTGCTGTGCTGGGCAGGTGCTGCTTGGCGATGAGCGCGCACGAGAGCTGGGCAGGCTTGCTTGCTGGGCTTGCGATGATGGTGGCTGCTCGGTAGGCTTGGTGCTATGCTCGGCTACGGCTTGCGGCGATGCTTGATTGGAACATGTGACGACGCTTGGCAAGTATAACGATGTTGAGTCGTTCCAAACACTAATGCTTCTAGGAGCTCGGAACTTACAACTTTAACTATAATTAATTTACAAAGTTTCGAACTTCCGCTAAGAGCTAAATAAAACGCAAACGTTAACAATTATGATCAAGACCCTTAGCAAAAAGCACCGAAAATATAATATAAACACCGTATAACTTGAGCGTATCAAATACCCCCACACTTGAACTTTACTCGACCTCGAGTAAACTAAAAAATGAGAATCACCAAATAAATCATCACCCAAGCTATCGACACCAACCTACACTCTCCATCAACTACATCATCATCATCATCACATCTTAACAACATCCGCTCAAAACCTAAACGTAAGGGACGATGATTCCCCCACACTTAGATTCAAGCTCACCTGAAATATATAAAGACTTAACACCAACAAGGTTAACCAGCAACACCAACAAAAATCAAAATGTCAGCTCACGACACATTAAACTATCAGCTCTCCCAAACCTCCAAAAGATGACCTCCTACTACTATACTACTAGTACAACCAACTTAGAATAGCAAGCCATGGAACAAAGACAAAAAGGGATAAATTCCATGCTTACTCCCAAAAATAAACAATTAACCAAAAGAATGTGAAAACCAAAATAAATCTTCACAAAATCAAGGATGAATTCACCAACCTTACCCGAAAACGCTTTCTACCTTATGACACCATCTCCGGCAAATGAGTTTTCAAAGTATATAATTCTCTCTTAATCTCTCATTTTACCTAGGAGCCCTTTCGGGTTTTCATCCTAGCTTCTCACATTTTTTTTTTCATCTCTCTTCTTTTTCCGGCTCACAAAACTCACCCGCTCAACTAGCTCTTTTTTGCATAGGCCGCCCTTTCGGGTTTTCGACCTATCGGAGCCCCGAATTTTGCCCGAGTCGCCCGCCCTTGCGGGTTTTCAACTCAGCGGGATTCACTTCATCATCATTCATTTTTTTTTTAAATTTTCATTTTTTTATTCAAATTAAAAGTAATATATACAACATAGATACATGAGAATGAGAATACCCTCCCCCCTACTTAAACTACACATTGTCCTCAATGTGTCGACAATTAAAAGAAAAAGTAAACTGAAAATGGGGGGGGGGAACCGACAATCGGGTAAATCGAAGATCGAATGCTCAAAACTCATGAAAAGCAATCCGTCAAACTCAAATTTCTTAACAACACCAACTCAAATCTCATAACTCAACTCACAACCCTCTCCCTCGAATCACTCAAACAAATGACAAATTCAAATTTTGTTTAAATTTTTGAGATTTGCATCTGGCTTAAGAGATAGAAAAGATTCATTAACAATCTCAACCCTCTAGTTTTACCAACTCCTAGCTATTGAACTCCTCCCAACGGGTTTGCGTTTGTGGATATTGGCTTAAATTGGATTAAGATTGGTTGTGGATCTTTTTAGTGGGTGGGCGGTGGGTGAAAGAAAATTTGTTGTGGTGGTGGAAATTTTGATGAGAAATAAAGGAAAAGAAAGAAAATAAAGAGGGGTCTCGGGTTGCCTCCTGAGAAGCGCTTTTGTTTAAAGTCGTTAGCTCGATTTAGTACCTTAAGCTCAATCATTGGACTTGTGCTCCATGTGGGACAATGGTGGTTCCATGTCAATCTCCACTTCAAGTATCTGCAAAACTGATTGAGAAGAACTCTTGCAATGCATCGTTAGTGCTATGAGTGTCAACCATAAACAAAGAGCACAAGCAATACCATCCAAAAATCACACTAAATACAAACAAGTAACACCGTTTCCCTGGCAACGGCGACAAAATTTGGTAGGCCGCGTTTGTCGTGTATGCCACCCAACCAAAGATAAAATTTCTCCTACTCTCATGCACACTAAGCAAGTATAATGGAAGTAGGGGTCGTATCCACAGGGAAACAGGGACGAGTTTAATACTTAGCGGGATTCAATACTAGATTAAGCCAAGGGCCGAGAAACCTAATAACAAGGGGGGTTTCAAATAGATTATAAATAAACTACAACTAACTACCAAATAAATAAGATGAGAAATCAATTATGGAAAGATCTTGAATCCGATTAACATCCACTTCAATTCATTGTCGATCATTGAACCTCGACTCTAATTATTTCCATGATTATCTATTGTTGAGAATTAATCTCGCATTCTCCTTATTCTTAGTTGAATAGCACGATCAGCGTGACTATAAAACCCTAACTAAAGGATAACCTAGTCCGATCTGCGTCTAAGTTCAATCCAATAGCAGCAATTAACATAGAGAACCAATAGACCTGCAAATGTCATACACGCGATAAACATTCAATAGTTGATTCAATTTCCCCAAGAAATAACCAAGACGATCTGCATCTAAGTTACTCCCTAGTTTGCTACCAATTGATAAAAGAATAAAACAATCCGATTCTATTCTTAAACCTAGCATTAGATTAATTACACAATCAAACTAGTAACGTTCCTAGCATAATTATGCAATAATCATAGAAAACAATCATAGAAATTAAACCATAATCAAAGAAACTAAATAGAGAGGAAAGATCTCACAATAATGCTTGAAGCTTCATGATAATCTCGTTCAAGAACAGTTCAAGCTACAATCGGCATAGCATAAGCCAATCCCATAATTGAAATCTCCTAAAACTAAACTAGAAAATGAAAACTAAAAAGAGAAGACAACATGAGAGGAGTGGAGTTTTGGAAACTCCCTCTCCTTGTGGCTGCTGCCCCCTTTAGGTCCAAAAACAAGTTTGGTATTTATACTAAAGCATAAAAATCAGCCGACAATTACACCGACCTAAGGGTCGCGAGGTGCAGTACAGGTCGCGAGGTGCGAAGAGTACTCTGTCTTCCGCAAACTTGGCTGGGCAAAGGAAGTCGCGAGTCGCGACAGGACTCGCGAGCCGCGAGCAAGCAGGTCGCAAGGTGCGACCTGGCTCGCGAGGTGCGAGCTGCTGTGCTGGGCAGGTGCTGCTTGGCGATGAGCGCGCACGAGAGCTGGGAAGGCTTGCTTGCTGGGCTTGCGATGATGGCGGCTGCTCGGTAGGCTTGGTGCTATGCTCGGCTACGGCTTGCGGCGATGCTTGATTGGAACATGTGGTGACGCTTGGCAAGTATAACGATGTTGAGTCGTTCCAAACACTAATGCTTCTAGGAGCTCGGAACTTACAACTTTAACTATAATTAATATACAAAGTTCCGAACTTCCGCTAGGAGCTAAATAAAATGCAGACGTTAACAATTATGATCAAGACCCTTAGCAAAAAGCACCCAAAATATAATATAAACACCGTATAACTTGAGCGTATCAATAGAGTTTGAAATAACTTTCCACGAAACCACTTGAATACTCAAATACATATTCTATTTTCTTTCAGAAATCATATTTTATAGAGGAAGAGAATACGAATAGAGTTGCCATCGTGGCACATTCTCTAAACTTTTACAAGGGACGTCTCCCTCTTCCATGTACTGCTTGCAAGACTTTTCGGGACATGTCCCCAGAATACAGAATACAGAATATACAGAATGTTGTTCATCACTTCTCTAGCAGCTTCTTCCCCTCACAGAAACAGAGTCAAATTCGTAGTTCAATAATTTCCAAAACTCAAATTCAGCATTCTCGAATCAGATATATCAAAATCTTATAACACAATTGCACTTAGGCATTTTATATACAAAACTTAAATTTGCTTGATAAATGATCTAGTTTCCAACAACTTAGTGTAACAACCTTTTATAAAATTTATTTAATGAAAACTACTCAAATGCGGACTCTAAAAGAAATGTGGTCTCAACTGTACGAGCTCATCAATTATCATAACTGAACTCAACAGAACACATCTTCCCGAAAGATTATAATCCCAGAATAGAACTTAAATCTTACATAAACTTTAAGTAGTCACAATGTAGTAACATCAAATTCCATTAATCTACTTTCAAATTACAATCGTTGTTGCCCAACTTTAGCTTCTCACATAACAACTTACCTCCCGAAATAGAGCTCCTCAAACAACCATTTTATTCTTCAACCATTTCATCATAAATATCCAATCTTATAAACCCAATTCCAAAGATTCTGTAAGGATACCTCTGTAATATAGTTTAACTTGTAACTTTAAACTTCACTTTCTCCCAAAACAGAATCAGAAAAGCTTACTTGATAACTCTACAAATTCATCCTCAATCTAATTCCCTGAAAGATTTTATTGCTAGCTCCTATGTTACCTGGACTCTGCTAGGAGTGTCGAATATGGGTACTGATTCGAGTATCGGGTACGACACTTCCAAAAAAACAGGACACGAGGACTCTGTCCGGATTTTGGACACGGGTACGGGTATGGTAAGATTAACATTTAATAATATACAATTCAATACTTAATTTAGATTTTATAATTGTCTATTTGTAATATACTAATAAAATTAAGGTATTTGTTTAAAAAGAATAACAACCTAGCCATAGAATAAGAAGAAAAAAATGATTTAAAAAAAACAAAACACAAGAAGGAAATGAGAGAAAGAAAAATAAAAAGAAAAATAAAAAGAAAAAGAAGAAATCACGTGAAAACAGAACAGAAGAAGGAGAGAAAGAAAAATAAAAGGAAAAAAGATAAGAAAAAGAAGAAATGTCACGTTAAACAGAACAGAAGAAGGAGAGAAAGAAAAAGAAAAGAAAAAGAAAAGAAAAAGAGTCACGTGCCGCCATGTCCAAGCGAACTTTGTCGGATCTGACACGTATTTCGTACCGGTGTCGGTGTCGTGTCGTACCGACACCGGTATATGGCAAAATTTGTCGAGTCCGGGTAACAGAGGCTAGCTCCAATAGTTATCATAGACTCTCCATCGCATCACTAAAGTTTCCTCATATCCTAATTTGCATAATTTTTTAACATCTCGAAATAATAGTTGACTTTTGAAATCTCTAATTACAACCTTCTCATGATCCAGAAAATCTCAAACATACAAAACTCAAAATAGGATTCTGAATCTTACTTTATCATCAGAACTTCAAACTCCTATTTCCCAAAAGTAAATCATGTATTCCTCAATGTTGATATAAAATTATCTTTAAAACCTTGTATCTTATATTTCAGATTATATATAAGAAACTTGAAACGGAATCCGCTTGACTATCACAATGTACTTAGATTTCTAGTAATCTTGTATGAATCAATTCTTTGTATATTTCACATATTTACAGCTATATACACATATACGAATATTAGTACAAATACAGTAGAGTTTCATAAGCATATCAACCTTATCGATTTAAAGTTAATTACTTATCGCAACGTATGCGAAATCGGACAGTATATTTTACTCATAGATACATTTGAGAAATATAATGACCAACTCTACTTAAATTATTGTAATCCAACATGCATACTTTCATATCATGTCTAGAACGTGGGTTGCGCAACAATTTTTAAGATTCGAAAATCAAAATATACTTCAATTCCAAACACGATTGGCTTAGCATCACATAAACTGGTGTTGTTGGATAACTCTTACTTACCCAAATATCCGAACAGACTATCATCCATAACCAAAATTTATAAAGATATTTCAAATTATGATTATCAATCAAATGCTAAACTCAATATAATCTAATACTTGATGTCAAATCATAAACTCCGAAAATCAGACAAACTCAGTACTTAAGAATCATACTTTCAAACAAGTTGAACTTTATAATCATAAAACAATAACAAATTCAAGTCAAAACTCATATTCCTTTTTGGAAAGTCATGAAATTCATATGAGTTGTAATAGCACAAAAATGGTTTAGTTATAAAGTGGAAGGACAATGTGTACCTTCTCAAGTAATATTAGAAAACTTGAGAATCCATAACCTTGATGTCTTCATTTGCTTGAACTCCCATAATCTAATCCGCATAATTCACCTCAATGATAATGACAAACAAGTATTAATACTCACTCTCAATAATATTTGAATAAAAACCATAACTTGCTTACAATGATAATCTCAACCCTTAGCCTCAAGATCAATAAACTAGTATTGCACCCCCAACATCCCATAATATAAATCAATTAACCAAGTTTGGAATTTCTAAAATCAACTTGATATCAAAACTCCAACAATCTGATTACTAATACTAATTACTAACAATTTTTTCCAAAATGAGTTCAGAAATCTACTTGTTACTATGCAAAATATAAAACTTGATTCAATTATAATAAAACATAATTTAAACAAAGTTTTTACCTTTGATTTGAAATGAGCCCAAAACTGAATTGGATTTTCTACAATTGAGAACAAAAATCATTCACATCTTTAGGCTGCAATTCAGCAAGACATGCTCAAGAGAGAAAAATTAGAACTTGAAGATGACAACAACTGAACATGAACAAATTAATTCGACAACTCGTTCGACAGCCAGCAGATGCAAAAACAACAACGCAACTACGGCAACACACTGCACATGGGCGGCGCAAACAGATCTGAGGAGAGAGAAAAATTATAGGACAATATCGAGGGAAGAGAGAGAACGAGGCCAGCCAATACAGGGGAAGGGAAGAAGCAGTTGCGCCTGAACGCTAGCAATGCAAAACACTCGCACTTGCGGCGAGGAGGAACACAGACACCATGGCGGCAACAACACATGCAAGGGTGTCGCCATAACCGGACACATCAGAGAAGCCAGCAGCAGATTGGAGGAGCAAGAAAGAGAAGGAAAGAGGAAGAGTGTGAGGGAATAAGTTTGGGGTTTCTCCATTATTTTCCCCTAGAATTTTCTAGCTTAGAAAAGATTTATAGGGTAGTCAAGGGAAAGTCATGATTTCTCTATAATGATCAGTAGGAATCACAAGAGAGGAAGAGAGAAAAATAAAATTGGGGTTTGCTTATATGTATTTCTAGAATATAATTTCTAATCCACAAATATCAATACACTCTATTAAACTATTAGCTTTGAAATCATAATTTGATAATTGACAACCAATAAACAAATATAATTAATTAAATGCTATTAGAAAACTGGGATATTACATACTACCACCCTTAAAAGAAGTTTCGTCCTCGAAACTTGAAAACGCAATATTTTTGAACATCTGAAAACGAACAAGATCACATAAAACATTTTTTTAACGGAAATCAAATCAAATAACTTCTTAACTCCAATACCTTAAAAGATTTGCTTCCCAAATAATCACATCTCAAATCTAGATTTTCCAAAATCCCTCATCAATAATTTCAGGTTTCCTCAAATGATCACACACTACAATCCAAAACCTCAATAACACTTTTCACTTTTCCACATTTCTCTTCTAAAGCTCATCTATCAATTTTCTTAATTTCTATTTCCCGATTCTTGACTACTCATAACTCAAATCGATTTCAGGCAATCCCAAATATCTTTCTTAAACTCATATGCCATGATATGAAGATCACGACACCTCTAAAACAACCATGTTCTGATACCACCTGTAACAGCCCGCACTTCCGAGCTGCTAGCTAATCACACTTAAGATTCACTAATCACAATCAACACTTAATAAACGTCAAATTACATTATCTTACAGTAGAAACACAACCTTCTTGTACGGTCCTGGATCGGTGGACTTATGACCCAACAACAACATTCCAAAGTTTTAATACATTCACATAAAATGATCAAACCGGATTTCCGAAATACTACAATAATAAACCAAAAGAGTTCATTAAATTAAACTATATAATCTCCACCATTGCTCATCCGACAATCATCTCTTATAACAATCGTTTATCCACACTGGAGTTAGCTTCTACATTTCCTACAAAAATAATTAACATTGAACACTGCCCCCACCAGGACACGTTCCAAGAACAAAATCAGCAAAACTGAGTACACACTGTCCAACCAGAAAATCTAATTGGTGGCTTAAAACGTATTTACAGATTTTAAGTTTATCTTACAAGACATTCGATATCAAGATACAGAGAAGTCATCATAAGAGAATTATAGATCAATTACTCGAACACAGTTTATAATGTTACTTCTTTCTTAATAATACGAATATCTTATAACGTAAATAGTATATACTTCAATTGACAGAACCATAAGAATTTTATACAACTAATACGATCTTCCGAAATCAACTCTAACAACTTAAAGTCAATAATTATCTTCCACTTCTGTGTTTTAGATCAAAAAGCTTTAATCCAATATGTATATCACAGTTAACTCCTTTCATAAATTCCTAACGAGTTTCTTGGTAAATCATTTCCATAATCGGTGCATGAATTCCATAAATTGGGTGAGCAAGACGTTACTTCGTAAATAGAGTTTGAAATAACTTTTCGCGAAACCACTTGAATACTCAAATACATATTCTATTTTCTTTCAGAAATCTTATTTATTTTATTGGGGAAGAGAACACGAATAGAGTTGCCAACCTGGCACATTTTCTAAACTTTTACAAGGGACGTCTCCCTTTTCCATGTACTGCTTGCAAGACTTTTCAGGACATGTCCCAGAATACAGAATACATAATACATAATATACAGAATGTTGTTCATAGCTCTGACAGCTTCTTCCCCTCACATAAACATAATCAAAATTTATAGTTCAATAATTTCCAAAACTCAAATTCAGCATTCTCGAATCAGATATATCAAAATCTTATAACACAATTGCACTTAAGGATTTTATATACAAAACTTAAATTTGCTTGATAAATGATCTAGTTTCCAACAACTTAGTATAACAACCTTTTACAAAATTATTTGAAGAAAACTACTCAAATGCGGACTCTAAAAGAAATGTGGTCTCAACTGTTGATAGGAAAACGTATATGAAAATATAACTTAAGCTTGATAAGCTTCACTCAATTATTTCTACTTAAGGATTCTAAATCGGTTTTGAAGTTTATCTCACTTAGAAACTAATTTAGGAGGGTTTTTGAGAGTGGATTTAATTAGTTTAAACTCACTAATTATATTAACTCTATCTTAAATTAAGTTTAACTCACTTAACTCAAGGGTTTCGAAATTAAGATCACTTCTTAATCACAAGAGAAATTTCGGATGTTTCAATCTCCAAAAATTCGAATAAACACAAAGTTTAAGTTCAAAGCAAATCTGATTTCATTGACCTTCCACATTACATATATATAACAAGGGTCAAAGAAAGCTTAAAAGATCAGCTACAAAATATCTAGCACACTAAGGATAATAAACAAAGCTTTAAACTACAAATATCCCCTAAAACTAGCTGATCCATAACCTTGATGTCTTCATTTGCTTGAACTCCCATAATCTAATCCGCATAATTCACCTCAATGATAATGACAAACAAGTATTAATACCACTCGCAATAATGTTTGAATTAAAACCATAACTTGCTTACAATGATAATCTCAACCCTTAGCCTCAAGATCAATAAACTAGTATTGCACCCCAACATCCCATAATATAAATCAATTAACCAAGTTTGGAATTTCTAAAATCAACTTGATATCAAAACTCCAACAATCTGATTACTAATACTAATTACTAACAATTTTTCCCAAAATGAGTTCAGAAATCTACTTGTTACTTGCAAAATATAAAACTTGATTCAATTATAAGAAAACATAATTTAAACAAAAGTTTTTACCTTTGATTTGAAATGAGCCCAAAACTGAATTGGATTTTCTACAATTGAGAACAAAAATCATTCACATCTTTAGGCCGTAATTTAGCAAGACATGCTCAAGAGAGAAAAATTAGAACTTGAAGATGACAATAACTGAACAGGAATAAATTAATTCGACAACTCGTTCAATAGCCAGCAGATGCAAGAACAACAACGCAACTACGGCAACACACTGCACATGGGCGGCGCAAACAGATCTGAGGAGAGAGAAAAATTATAGCACAATATCGAGGGAAGAGAGAGAACGAGGGCAGCCAATACAGGGGAAGGGAAGCAGCAGTTGCGCCTGAACGCTGGCAATGCCAAACACTCGCACTGGCGGCGAGGAGGAACACAGACACCATGGCTGCAGCAACACATGCGAGGGTGTCGCCATAATCGGACACATCAGAGAAGGCAGTAGCCGATTGAAGAAGTAAGAAAGAGAAGGAACGAGGAGGGGAGTGAGGGAATAAGTTTGGGGTTTCTCCATTATTTTCCCCTACAATTTTCTAGCTTAGAAAAGATTTATAGGGTAATAAAGGGAAAGTCATGATTTCTCTAGAATGATCAGTAGGAATCACGAGAGAGGAAGAGATAAAAATAAAATTGGGGTTTGCTTATATGGAATTCTAGAATATAATTTTTACTCCACAAATATCAATACACTCTATTAAAGTATTTGCCTTGAAATCATAATTTGATAATTTACAACCAATATCCAAATATAATCATTAATTATTAAAATATAATTAAGAGAAATTCTCATTGATACCCTTGTGGTTTTTAAGTTTCTCATTGGTACCTTTATACTTTTCATATTATCACTAATGCCTATGAATTATTGTTTAGTTTGTAAATGTGACTTAACTTATCTAATTTCTGTTTAACTAGCTTATTTTCGTTAAGTATAGCATTTTTCTAACTAGAGTTACTTAGGGCCCATTTGGTTGGGCTCTCGAAAAGCAAACAGAATGGAATGAGATGAAGTAGAGGAATGGAAAGAGTTTTAACCCAATCCATTCCTTTCCTAATTTTGTTTGGTTTACCATATTCTTAACGAGACCCACAAACCCCCAATCCTTTCTTAACCTTCCAGTAGCACACACACTCTCCTCTCACACTACTGTATCTCTCTCACCAGTTGGCTTCATCTTCTTCACACCCACAAGGCTCATTTTTTCTAGTTTTGTTTTTCTTCTTCAAATTCTTGTGCTGATCAGATGACTGGGTGACCCATAGTGGAGTTGCAGATGTGAATTTATGTTTCCTCTCTTTAATGGTATCTGTTACCACATGGGTGAGAAGGGTATCAAATTGGGGGAGTAGGATTGAGGAAGGTAAAGGAATGGAAACAAAAAAAATTGTACCAAACTTCTGATAATGGAGTCTATTTCTGATTCCGTTTCTTGAGATTCTTCAAAGCTGAACCAAACAGGCACTTAGTGGGGTTAGAACTATCTAATTTCTCCTCAAATCCAATTACTTGTTTCCCTCCCAAATCATAATCTTAATTTCTAGGAACTTCTCCTGCCGTTTCCATCAAGTATGGTTGTGCACGCCAAGTCTGTGATGCTTCATCACTTTCTCCATCTTCTACAAATAGATACAAATTCTGCCAAATTCTGAAATTTAGATACAAATTTTCTAATTAAAGATGAACTTAAAAAGGATTAGCAGCCAAAATTTGAACCCAGGCTCCCCCCTTTTTTTCACGTCTCTCTTTCTTCTCTCATATGCTTATTATTTCTATGATAAGCTAGCAACCCATGTGCATTTTAATTCACTTTAAGCCTAACGGCTAACATGTATGATCTTGATACTTCACTTCAAATAATTGCTGCTTGATTCATATTGTTCCAATTTGAATTTTTGAGCATTGTTGCTTGCAACATGTTTTTCAAAAGTGGTGTGAAGTTCAACGAATGATGGGTTAGGGTAATAACTAGGTTTAAAATTGGTTAATGGGTAAACTAAACAAAATAACCATGGTTAGCATAACTAACTACTTAACGGAAAATAAGTTAATTAAACATAAATTAGGCAAGTTAAGTCACATTTACAAACTAAATAATAGTTCATACGCATTAGTGATAATATGGAAAGTACAAAGGTACCAATGAGAAACTTAAAAACCACAAGGGTACCAATGAGAATTCCCCTATAATTAATGGCTTATTAAATGCTATTAGAAAACTGGATATTACAGTCATGGATATTTGAGTGTGTAATAATGCTTTGGTGATTATTCCCTGTTTATTCATGCATTTCATGTTGGGTTCTTTGTATTCTCATAAGTTTGTTGATTTGGCGATTTCTACTAGATAGTTGGTATATTATATTGTTGTAAGTGACATGTTGATTTTTTGTCTATTAAGCTTACCGCTACTTCTATCTTGATTCTATTTGTTCTATGAGAAATAATAGTTACTCCCCAGTGATATATTGTGGATTATTGTTGTTTTATATAATTTTGCAGATGGAGTTAAAAGTTAGGTTGATTACTATTTGGGCTCGGGAAGTGAGAATAGGAGAATTTCCTAAGCTTGTTGTTGTTTCAATGGATGATATCTATGACAGAATGTTTTTAGATGTGTGGTATCCGATTTTTTACTATCTTAAATAACGGTCTGAATCCCATGAAAGTTTCTCATTGGACTATGAGTTTTAGAAAACCTGGAAGTCGCCACCCTATTAAAATCTGAATTGGGACAGATTTATTTAATAAATTATTTTAAAATCAATTTCGAGAAATATCATTTAAAACAATGATGACTTCATATGGATAAGGCTTTTTGAAAATTGGTCTTTCATACCATGAGATAGGGTTCGGGGTTTAGGTTAAGAGGTGCAAACGTCTGGAACTCGTCTACTCTTCCATTCTAAAGAACGGGCTCTTACTAAATTCGTTATTTTCCATTTCAAAGTAATCATGGCTATTAAAAAGAAATAAAATCACATAATTTGCACATATACACATTAACCATTTTTTTTTAGGACCAATATATCATTTGTATATGGTAGTTTTGAGCACCGAAGGTTCACTACGTACCAATCATTGTGGGATTGGAATCCACTCATGGATCAAAACCGTCGTAGTTCGAGCTTATGTCTCACCCTAAATGGCCAATTCCATTGTGGGAAGAAAAGGAAAGAATAGATTATGAATAACTCACCTTTAGAATTAAACAAATCTATTAGGATTAAGGTAATCACTCCAATTAGTGATTGAAATGAGGTTAAGATAATCACCTTTATTAGTAATTAAATATGAAGGATTAAGATAATCACCTCAATTAGTGATCGAAAATGGAGGTTAAGATAATCACCCTAATTAGTGACTAACAATGAAGGTCATGAAGTAATCACCCTAATTGATGATTATTCAAGGTTTAAGATAATCACTCTAATTAGTGATTAAATGAGAAGAATAATTGTCCTAATTAACGATTATTAAGGTTTAAGATAATCACTCTAATTATTGATTAAATGAGAAGATTAATCGTCCTAATTAACGATTATTAAGGTTTAAGATAGTCACTCTAATTAATGATTAAATAAGAAAAAATAATCGTCCTAGTTAACGATTATTAAGGTTTAAGATAATCACTATAATTAGTGATTAAATATGATGAAAGGTTAAGCTAATCACCCTAATTAGTGACTGAATGAAAAGTTTGAGTTAACCGCTCTAATTAGCAATTAATCAAGGATTGAAATAACCACCTTAATTAGTGATCACGTTTATGATTTTCGAGAGGTCTTAGAAGGTTTGCTTCCTAATTGAAGGCTTTTGAGAAATAATCTTAATTGAAGATTATTAAGTCATTTGGAGAGAAATGATCAATTTGAGATCGAATTTGGAAATTTGTGTTTGGCTAATTGGAATTTGGCCATTTAAAGTGAGACATGTGAAACGGCTTAAAATCAATTCGGAGATCATAATTACCAATCTAATTATGTCACATTATATGATTAATTCATTTGAATATGGAGAACACATTTTTAAAATGTAAGATGGATCATCATACAATTTAACTTAGTTATATTTGCAATTTTTCCTCTTAATTGAGATTGGGTCATTTGATTCATATGCTATGATATATTGGCCCAACATGCAATATTTGTAACATTGGTTGCTCATTTTATTAAAAAGAGTTGTGGAATTATTTATGAAAATTATGCATAAACATCTCCATGTTTTTCATTAATTGAGTGATGTAATAACTATTTACAAAAAAACAATATTATTACAACAATATGTACAAATTCTATGATCTATACAAAGTCTTCAATCTTGATCTTCACCATGATGCTCCTTGATCTTCCTTTCCTTGAATGGGCTTTGGAATTCATGTTTATTTGTAAACATCTGAAAAATTAGAGATTAATTAACCTCTTTGATTTTGGTTTTTTTTATGACTTTATTGACTTTTATTTACATGATAAAATGAGTCATTTTAAGAGAAACTTAAAATTTAATGAATTTTAATTCACATTTTCGTATGAAAAGAAAACATTTTTTTTATAAAAGTTGAGTTAATCAGATCATTTTATTTCATTTTTCAGATTGCTTTTTTGTTCTTGTACAGATTTACAAAATTCATAACTTTCTGTACAAAGCGTTAAACTGAGAATGTTATACATCTATGGATAAATCAGTGAATTATTTATGTTGTGAAAAAATTTCACAAGCTTTTAGTGATGGCTCAAATTATGGTGAATTTTATACCAAAACTGGTCAAAACAGGACCTTTATTCAATTTGTTCTTTAAAACCTAACTTATTAAACTTATTCTTAAGTGAATTTTGGTATGAACATTCTAGACACCTTTAACGACTATACGGAAAATTTTCACTTGAATTGGACATTTATAAGACTATTTTTTATTTATTTCCTTAACTGAAAAGAAAATCATTTTTCTCGAATTTAGCGATTTACCTGAACGGTTTTGTAAAAATGATGTAAAATTGTATAAAATTCATACGAACATGATTTTTATATTTATGAAAGGCTACGGATGTTTTATTCAAACTTTATGTTTTTAGTTTTATCTAAATGATTTTATTTTGAACTTTATTGACAGAACAAGCTTAGGTGGTACTAGACAAAATCAGTTTTGCACAATAAAGTTATATGATATTTAGTTATTTAAACAAATTTTTTTTTTAGAAATTCCAAAGCCCAATTGCTGGAAATATCATGCACTTCATGGGAAAAATATTAAATTCTACACACTACTCTGATAATACAGACAAAAAATTAAAATGAAGTACAAAACTAAAACTGATTATAATTACAGCATCACTTTTTTTTATATAGAGATGTTTATACACAACTTTTCTTGAATTTTTTTATGAAAACATTTTTTTGTGATGAACAACAACTTGGTTAAGGGAAAATCACGTAATCACATTGTTTCCTAAGAGTCATCCCATTAGAGGTGACTAATCTAGGTGGGGTGATTTAAGGTTGGGAACCTATTAGGACTTCCACATACCCAAATCACTCCAAAGATTAAAAAAATGATAAGAAGAAAACAAGAAAGAAGGTTAGTATATGATTAAGAATATAATCAAAATAAACAAAAATTTCAATTTTACCTTGCTAGTTCAATGATGCACTTCTTTTTTGCCAATTTTTCTACCTTTTTTGTGATTTTCTTAATTTCTAGGTGAGTTTCTAAATCCTCTTAATTACTAACTTAAACTCTTTTTTGTGTTTTTTCCTTCTTTTGATGAATTTCTTTACTTACTAATTATCTTACTAAATTTTACTTTCTTTTGCTTAAGTGAGATTTTTAGAGAGAAGGAGTACAGAAGATGAGAGAATTAGTGAAATTAAGTTGAACTCTTTTCAACTTCCTTACTAATTAAAACTTTTGCTTAGATGGAAAGATTAAGGAGGAGAAGAGTAGTAGAGAAAATGAGAGTGAAGTTGAATTGTGTTTTTTTCAACTTGGTTTTGAAGTGAAAAAAGAAGGGTATTTATAGAGAAGTGAGGGAGGTGAACTAGGGTTTGAAAGAGGTAGAAAATCATATTTTTTACCTAAATAATCTGATTTTCTTCATCCTTAATCACCCTAATGACATCACTCTAATGACCTCACCCTAATGACATCATCAAATCTCTTTCGAAATACAAATATTCATATTCTTTTTTGATTTTCTCATAAATGAGGTAAACTCAGATTTTCAGAAAATATTCTTCCCTAAACATCCTAATACTTAAAAAAAATGCGTCGAAAAACATGCAAACAAAGCTGATTAAGACGCTGCGCCTAGCGCTACGTCCTGCGCTAGACACAGCATCGTGCACTAGGCTCACAGGCCTGCGTCTAGCGCAGGAGCCTGTTGTGCGCTGGGCGCATGGTCATGTGCCTAGCGCACAGTTTGAATCTTCCAAAAAAAAAAATGGATCCTTGGCTTCTTACCCTTTCGATTTGATTCTTATTCTTATTCTCTAACTAATGGATAAAAGATGGGTTTAGTGGATAAAGAATATATTCTTATTCAATATATTCTTTATCCAATGAACAAAGACTTGACCATCAAGAAAACTGATTATTACTGGTTTTGGGATACAACTAAAATTCCGACGCCTGATCGTGACTCGTTTTCCTTTTTTTTGAAAAACTTACTTAAAATAATTAACGAAAACTCGTCAAATTAATAAAGACGAGCATGATTATACTACGAATCATTTTATTAACACGGTGGTTGTAGCTATTGACTACGACTCACGGAAAATTATATTTCTAAGCCAAAATCACGCTCCACTATGCATGATGATTTTTGTTATTTTTGATTCTTTTCAAAATCTTTATTTATCCGAAAAAATGGGTTAAAAATTTGGTGTCTATAGGTTGGTTTTATCTTTTTTCTGCGGATTGTTTTTGCCATGAGGAGTTTGACTTTTATTATGTTTTGTTGGGTTTTGTAGAGGTTTTCCTTGCCTCTTTTGGATAATTTGGATTTTGTTGTTTTGGGATATATATTTCTTTATAGTAATGATGTTTTATTAACAGTCTCGGCAATATTTCCGTAATCGTCTGTATATTATTTCTCGTTTTATTTCTCTTTAATTTATTAATGTATATAGACGGAGTGTTACAATATGTTTCATCATTGGATAATCAATGGGGAGACACGATATTTTGTCTACAAATTAAACCTTCTTCCAATACGTTGATGAACACTAGACATGAAAAAGGTATGAGCCGCTAGCTGATGATAATCACCAAATCAAAAACTTAATAAAGGAACAACAGATTGGCAACGACAAAACTTGATCAATATGAGATTTCTATTCCAATCAAAATTCTGATTCCAAGTCACCTCAACAAAATTACAATAACACCTGACCCATACGAAATCGAGTCTGTTGTCACCAATGTGCATCTAGGACCAACAACTGTCCTCAATAACCAACATATGTTCTTCCGACGCATTTTATCCTCACTCATGCGCACCCTGTAGAAATTCCTAGGAGGTAACCCATCCTAATACTACTCCCAACCAAGCATACATAACTTTTGGAGTAACTTATGAAATGAGCTCTTCAAAAGAAAGAAACTTCTGGCTGGAACCCTTTTAAAGCAGTCATGAGGGGTATTACATACACCCCCACTTGAGGACAACAACTCCCTTGTTGCGCTTAGAGCCTTCATATATTCGGTCCAACAACCTGTGGGTTGCCCCAGCCCGGAAACTGATCACATATTTCACATGATCAGCACGTGGTCGCTAGATTGCTCTAATACTATTTGTATTCACTACTACATTTTGAAGCAAATGCAACAGTCTAATGCAACGGTTGACCATAAAGCAACAACATAGGATAATGCAACACTTATTTGTAACAGATAATACTAATGCAACACTTATTGCAACAGTTATATAAAACCGTTGCAGTAGAGTCTTAAATGCAACGGCTTTTAAATCTATTGCAACGGCTCCTCAACAACAGTTGCAATAGTGAGTGTCTCATTCAGGTCCGATTAAGTCCCTAAGCAGGGTGAGCAACTACATAGGGCCCTCAAAATATGAGGGCCCAATTATATATGTTGTTTGTCCAAGGTTAAAAAAACTAACACTAATTAATGCTTCACGCGTCTAACAGACTGTATGGGCTCTCTTCTAATTTCCAAAACCATATTAATGTATCCTGTCATTTCTTATGCTCTAACAATTTTCAAGCCTCCTCGATTACAACTCCAAAGTAAGGTTTAATTACCAGTCAAACACCTTGGATTCCACCTTCTCCAGCCTCGGCCTTCAACCTTGCTTTATGTGACCAACTCCAAGGTTTCTCTCTCTTCTTCTTAATAATCTCAATCTTATTCTGCCAAGAAGCAAGGTTGCAGATTTGGCCGCAATCATTCAACATTTTCAGAAGTTCGATGATGATGCTTTTAATATTTGCTCAGACGACGAAAAACCCGTCACTCTTCTTCACTTTAACATTCGTAATTCCAGTAATTTAATCTGATTCTCCATTATTTCTTGATTATTGATTTAATTGCATGTTTTTTTTTGGATGTTTTTTTTTGTTTTAATAAGATTTTCTCATATGGGTTTTTCCTTGAATTACAGTAATATTCAGTAAATTTTCGGTAATTAGTTTCTTTTTATGGAAACTCAAATTTGTCTGTTTTCTTAATGTTTGTGAATTGTGATGTTGAATTTTGTATATTCTTGAAATTTCATGCATGTTATGGGTTTTCTTTAGTGGTTGTTTGGTATACAGTAAATTATATAGACAATGGAAATTCCCATGATTTTCTAATTTTGCTAGTTGTTTGGTTGACAGGAAGTGGGGAAAATGAGTGCAATGAAAATTCATGGGAATTTAAAATTCCCACAAAATGTAGGAATTTATTTACCTACCATCCCCTTGGTCACTCACAATTCCTTCATAAATTCCTATGCATTACAACTTCCCATATGACTACCAAACAACTTAGACTAATTCCAAGGAATTTCATAAGGGAATTAAATTCCCACAAATTGTAAATTCCTATGGGAAAATAATTCCCATTGCAACCAAACCAACACTTAATTTATGGAAATTTCCATGCCTTATTTTTTTTTACTTGATTTTTTTGACATTGTGCATTTGAAATTCTACTAATGTATAGTAAACCTCGACTTCAAAGGACGGATGGTAGTTTTGGTATGTGATGTTTGTTTAAATGTTGGGTGTTTTATGTTTAATGTGTAGAGATTGAAACTTTGCGTAGTATGAATTTACTGATTTTTGGATTCGAAAAGGCTTGACTAGTGGATTTCTCCGTGTTTATTGAACAAAATTATGTTACTGAGTCACGTTAGTTGAATATGTACAATGTAGTAGATTTTAATTATGAATATGTAGTATATGCTGAATTATGTTTGGAAAGAAAAAAACTTTTATTAGATGTATGAAATGTTACTTTTGATATTTATATAAGGACCTTTTTTTTTTTAACTCTTTGGGGCCTCGTATTTTAATTTAGCACATAGCCCCTAAATTGTACGAGACAGCCCTAGTCTCATTGCATTAATCCAATAGCTAATGCAACGGTTGTTTTAAATTAGTTTATTGATCTTTAATTTGTTTCCATTACGGTTTTATTCAGCAATTTGTGCTAATTATTGATGTTTGTTATAGTTGCTATTTTACATATTGTGGCGATTAGGTTATTAGCTAGTGTTTGCACTTTTTAGTTGTTTTTGTGACAATTAGTGTGTTGAAATCCATGAAGTGTTAAATGTAGATTGATGAAAACAATATGATTTTTGGGTCCTTAATTCTTTTTAAAGAGCAAGGGAAATTTACTTAAGTAATTCCTATTATACTATTGTTACATTTAGAAAAATAAACTTTTTGTTGCAAACTGTGAGAGTGGAATTCAATTGCACACTAACTTTAGGGGTTGAATTACTATTTGGGTTTGATTAAATGTGTATGCCATAAACATTTTGAACTTACATTTAGAAAAACAGTTAGTTTATTTATCAATATTACATAATTTTTGAGAATAGACAGTTCGAAGTGATTTATTTGTTTATTACGTGCTGGTGCGTTGGAAGCAACTCGGCTGGTGCCTGGTGGTGCATTGTAACACTGGTACAGTATGTGAGGCAGACAAGCAGAGTGACACAAACAGTAGAATTGGTTAGTTTTCTTTTCTATATCTTTTTTTCGAAAGTCTTTGTTTTTTAAAAAAAAAATGTGAATTGAATGAATTATAAGAGTTATATTGAAGAAGTTATGTTCTGAATTGGGAATGTTGAAGATGTGAGATATTCATTTTAATTTTCCAATGTTAGAGGTCAAAAAAATAGTAGTTGAGTTGATTATTAGTGAATTCTTGTGTACAGTGGTTGAAGTAAGTGAAATTGTTTGAAATATTAGTGCATTATTAGACGTGGTAGAAGTAATTGGAATTGTTTGAAATAGTAGTTGAGTTGATTATTAGTGAATTCACTTACGAGGTCACCTAATGTTGGAGATACTTCTAATTGAAAACCCCATCTAACTCGCAACCAAGTCAATAAATTCTTCTCAGTCAAGTAGAATTTTGTTTTTCAATCTCAAAATCAGGAGGATAATTACTTACTGTTTATTAATTATGTTAGAAAGTAGGTTGATAAGTTATCTTTTGATCAATAATCTATTAGGCGTGGTGTCATATATCTTACAGAATTAATCGAATATCCTCGGGGGTTTACCTTGATTTCTAGTGAGCTTTGCGACAGATTCCTGGAGGGTGGCCTTCAGGTGTGAGCTATATAGACTATTAAATTATAATCTTTGGGCTATGTGTTGTCAGTTATTATTTATGATACTCTAGCCATTATGTAATCTAAGTTACTCAAGAAGATTGTGTGGAGGTTTTGAAATCTTTTCTTGCATGCCTCTTATTTCGAAAGGATCTTCTAGGCATGGTTTAAATTTTGTCATGAATTAAAGCCTTTGTTACCAACAACTGATTATGGGTCATATCCCTCCCAGCTTCTGATGAATGTTATTAACGACTTCAAATAAGGTTTCTGAGGTGTGAGTAAATTGCCTATATTATAAGCTTCCTCTGGAACTTTTAGGTTATGATGTTATGCTGCTTCAGAGAAAGTTGTTAGGATCACGACCCTCCTTCAGATTAGGAATTCTTGCCTCGTCAAATAGTTTTGAGTTGGGGTGTCATGTCGGAAAACAATTAACAATTATCGAGCATGACTCATGGACTTCAAAATGGCTTCGTAGTTTATATTTTCTTTTTACAGGAAGCCATTATAGGCCTCGAGGAGACTTGGTAAGACTGCTTTGGGAGATGGGGATGCTTCTAGCCAATATGCCCTCACAAGTTCACCTCTGTTGAATTTTAGATTTTGTTTCCAATATCATATATATGCTTCAGAAGACATTGGGAAACACAAAAGCAATTTCCTTTGTGTTTCTGCTGAGTTTTGTTGTGCCTCAGATGATCTCTTTAGTGTTTCAGTTTTTAAAACCTAGTCTAATTCTCAGTAGCCCTGGTGCATTGCTGCATTCTCTTGCTAAAATATTTGCTACAATGCTTTTACTAATACAAATTGGACACAATTAGACACTAACTATAATCTAATTGTTTTTATTATGTAGCTAGGTACACGTAGAACCAAATAGGTTAGGCGAGGAGGCATCACAATCATTGGAATGCCAATTTTTCGTGGTAGATTTCACTTCTAGGTGCAATGTAGTTTTAGAATTACTTGGCTTGTTAGCGATCTTGTAGTAGTTGGAATGTTTTGGTGAATATATTCATGATCTCAACCAATGGAAATTAAACTTGTTGTACCTTCTAGTTTGATACAAGTACTACTATTCTACTTGATTTTGTAAATTGTCGAAATGATTGAAAATGTTATGTATATTTATTGATCATTATAGATCTTTTTAGTATCAAAATGAAAAATTAATTGTTGTCGTCTTGGTTTATTACTTTAGCTTATTATCAATATTAAATTTCAAGGAATATATTTATATTATATGATCACTAGTGCATAATTGGCTTTAGGTAACATTAATTGGTAGCACTTTTAAGGTTATAAGTTTCTTGAATTTATAGGTAACACATTTGTAACACTCCATGAAAATGTAACACTTTATTGTAGCACTTTTAAAAAATGTAACACTTAAAAGTAGCACTCTTAAATTATGTAACACTTGAAGGTAACACTTTTAAAATATGTAATAATTTGTTGTAACACTTAAAAAAAAGGAACATTTTTAACTTATAGCAGGTAACAGTTTGTTGTAACACTTTTGAAAATGTATCAGTTTATAGTAACACATAAAGTATTGTAATTCAGTAATGAAAGAAATGTTAATTTATTTTTTCACAAATCCCATGCATCTAATTCTAAATTCTAAATAATATGGCTATCTCTTAAAAAAAATACTTAATTGGTTTAGATTATACTAACAGGCGCTAATCCCGCTTTTGATCTACTGCCTTATTGAAGAAAAAATAAAAAAATAAAACAAACGCCTAAAACCAACACAATTCACTTATTTAGAAAACAAAACACAAAAAACAACATTAGGGGTTCCGCCATAATCGTTATTGCTTAGTTCCTCACGACCTCCATTAATCAGCGAAGGTAACTCCTTTATTTTTTTTCTTTTTTCTGCATCGCCTATAATTGAATTGCACATAGAATTGAATTTGTTGTGCAATTGAATTTCCTGTATAATTGAATATGATGTTTAACTGAAGTGTGAATTGATTGTTTTCGAACATAATTGAATTTGCTGTGTGATTAAAGGTTGGATTCACTTTTGTTCGCACAATTGCTGTAGATTTGCGTAATTGTCATGATATCCACTGAAGGTTATTAAATTTGCTTAAATTGAATACTGTTGTATGCACACAATTATTAATGGGTTTACTTTTGTTCCAACTCTAAGTTCTGTAATCCTACTGTTCACATGTTTCCATATAGATGCTTGAAGGTAATACTATAGTGATATAATTCAGTTTTTCACACTTGAAGGTAATCTTATAGCCATATAATCCTGCTGTTCACATCTATATGACTATATGTAATTGTTCTAGTTGTAGAACGGTTGGCGGTCTTGATAATAGTCCGCCAAGTATTGAAGTTGGCGTCCGCTGGTGCATAACTGCACGGGAAGCAAACTTGAACTACCCTCGGGGGGGGGGATTCGAGGAAACCCCCTCCGACGCTCAAGTCAGCACCTATCCAAATTGGATTTAGAGAGAGAAAGGAAAGAGAGAGAGATAAGAATTGTGAGTGTGAGAGAATGTACATGCAGAATAGTACTAGTGGGGTATTTATAGAAGTACTATTCCTCTGACAGGGTGCGTAATCCTTCTACACGTGTACGACTGTTGTGCGCCTGACAAAAGGGAAGATTCCACTATTTTGTCTTGTTAGGCGACCGCCAACGCTGTCGGACCATGTCAACGAACTAACTTGTTAGAGCTGTAGGCAACGTTTACCACAATCGCGTCCGTTATTGTGTTCGTGGACTCTTGACGGAGATCCGCTAACGTACTTGGGTTATATCCATACAACTAGTTCCCCCAGCATCATTTGGGGTGTTGACCGCTAAGGATGTTGTCGGTGGACGCGAGCCAGTGTTGTCGTGTTCAATTTTTTGGAGAAGTTGATTCGTTGGATGCCACGTGTCATTGCAGGGAGTTGAAATTTTTTGAAAAGTTAATGATTACTTTTCCAAAAATCCCGCCCATACTTTATTAGGGTTTAACTGCGCTTTGCCACGTGGCGAGAATCTGGGGAGAAGTTGAGGTGTTTTTTAATCTCAGTCGTTCGTTCGCCACATATATATGGGAACAGTTATCTTTTTTTTGGATCCTTTATCATACACTCAAAACTTCCTCTTTTTTTCTCCAGTTTTTCTCTGACAAAACCTCCATAGCCGAAGCTTGTACTGCTAAAAAATCGTCCTTTTTGTGCTCAAATTACTCCAAAAAGTTACTAAATCTTCTAGTTTTTACTTTCCGGTTCTATTGCGCGTCTTTTCTTGACGAACTTTTTCTGGGTTTTTTTGGGTTTGAAGGTTCGTGTTTCACCGGCGCTTTTCTTGGTGAAGCTCGGAGCTTTCTTGCATTTTCTCGCTCTTGAAAGCTTTACTTGCTCATTTCCGACGACCAATCTTTTCTTTCTCGCTTTTTCCGGCGACTGCTCTTTGCTTTCTCACTTTTTCCAGCAACTTTTCGCATCCAGGTATTTCTTCGATTTTTCTTCTCCGCTTTTTCTTTAAGTTTCTTTGCATTTTCATCATGTCGGACCAGTCTGATAGCCAGAATGCCCCTAGTGATGTACTTATGACTGAGAGTGTAACACCCCGCCAACCCGAACCCTTTTTCATTTAATAAAACTTGAGATGGGGAAAATCCACGAGGGTTCGACTCAACGGGAGTGCTACCGCCGCACTTCTCTCCTTGGAAATAAATGCAAGGCTAGATTAAAGTATACTAAATTCAAATAAATTAATCCTTACAACCAAGTAAATCGTTCATTAAATATTACTGAATACTCAAGTGTTTCAGAGTTCCAGCGGAAGCTAAAACATAAGCTAAGTGGATGACAACTCTAAATGATCTCCCCTTGTTCCCCGTCGATCACCCACCTGCACAAATACATTGAAAAGAAACAAGAGAGACAAGCTCCCAAAAATCAGAAAAACTGAGTAATTCTAACTCCATCCTGTAAAATACTTAAGTTGAAAATACTTTGTTAAATAGTAGGTTAATAGGGTTGAAAAGCATAGCACACATACACGTATATATACAATGAATAATCGCATAATTAATTCAATTAATTCAGTTAATCCAATTATTTAAGGAGAGGAAAGAGAACGCCAGTAAGCCGGGGTCAATCCCCTGTAACCACTTACTTTAACATTGTAGGCCGGGGTCAATCCCTTGTAACCACCTACGAATAACATAATGGCCATAATAACCGAGTCCCTAGTGTGCACACCCCTTCTACTTGGATCACAACAAGATAGAAGGAAGACAAGTAACAGAAAATCAGCATAGTAACCAGAGAACCTGTAGGGGCCGCTGAACCTCTCATACAGGGCAACCTGTTCATCATTTCCCTCCGATATTTCACTTTACGTGATTAACATCTTTTAATTCAAGTCATCACATAAATCACGTATACAATTACGTCATCGTTGTTCAATCCAGTGTGAATATATTTCATCCATCATAATCTCAATCCATTCATAGCGGTTTCAATAACTCATTTCACAACCGTCACTTGAGTTCATTTATCTTTTCAGATTCATAATCATTTCATTATCACAAGTTCTTACTAATTCCAACTTTCATAAAATTTCAATAATAATAATAATAACGGTAATAATGATAACAATAACAATAATAATAATAATAATAATAATAATAATAATAATAATAATAATAATAATAATAATAATAATAATAATAATAATAATAATAATAATAATAATAATAATAATAATAATAATAATAATAATAATAATAATAATAATAATAATAATAATAATAACCATAACATTACTAAATGACATTAAGCGATTTTAATAACGTTATAATAAACATATTTGTCATATCGTATATCGTCCATAGTCATGATTCATACTCGCAATCAATAGTCGTCGTCCATTTTGTCATTCGTTTTCATAATCCGCATTAAGTCGATAATCCATAATTATAGTCCATACTTATATATATTTTATAAGCACATAATAATCACATAATCAATTCGTTTTACACTAACGGGATCTATGTTTAGATGGACATCGGAGATTACCTCGTGACGCGTGCCCAAAAGTTAAGTTCACGAACAGATTAACACTCTTGATATTCCTCGTCTACGCAATTGGAGTCTACAATAGACATTAACGATATCTAAGTTAGTTACCTAAATAACCCCTTTCTATATAAAATAAAAAATTTAAATAATTCAAATAACTTAAAGAATTCTTAATGACTTTAAGAGAGTTTATAAATCAAAGTTTATGGTTTTCAAATTATATATGAAATCATTTTAAGTACTCAAAATTAAGAAATGTTTTCAAGTTATAAAAGACTAAGTTAATTAATCTAAAATACACCAACTTAATAAAGTAAGCTAGTTTAGGAAAGTCATTTGTTTTGTTAACAAAAAAATAAACTAATAAAACTAATAAAACTTAACAAAAAGGAAAAAAAGAGTATCACTGGATCTAAGAACCAGTTTCTCATAAACGAAAAAAACGAGGAAGGAAGAAGGGAACAGAGGGAGGCGAATCAGGGGTAAGGAAGAAGAGGAGGAGGCGCTGGTGGTTTTAGGCGAAGCACGGCGAGGCTCAGAAGCACGGCGAAGGCTGGCGGTTGTGCAAGTGGTTCGAGTGGTTCAGGTGGTCGGTGGTGAAGTCAGACGGGGGTCGGGTGGTTCGTGCGGTGGTGCACGGTTAATCCAATGTGGACTAGAATTTTATTTTTTTATTACTTTTAATTCCCAAAATAAAAATCAGAAATTAGAAGAGGAGAAGGGAAGAAAGTGAAACAACCTTAGAAAGGGTTGGTTGCTTGAGCGACTGAATGTGTTTGGGTTGCTATTTATAGGAAAAAATTTCTGAATTTGTGGAGCTTAGTCAACCCCCATTAATGGAGGAAGTATGGTGTGAGATTTTGTTTTCTAATTTTGGGAGATTTTTGGGCAGAAGAGTTGAAGTTATGGTTGATTTGGTACTTGATTTTCAAAGTTCTATGACAAGATTTGTTGAATTTGTGGAAAAAAAATTCCTTTGGCTTGTTGATTTTTGTACGTGAGGAAGGAGGAAGGAGGAAGATGGTGATCTATGATCACGCTTCTTTCTTTCTTTCTTTCTTTTTTGTTTTTGTTTTATTTTCCTTTTTCTTTTTGGCTAAAAGACATATGGCTATGGACTTGTATTTGGGCTTTGGATTACTAAAATGGATGGAAAACTTGTACAAGGATACCCATAACAAAAAATAAAGAGTTTAATTTACCATAGTTAAATTAGTTGAAATAATATTAAACCTTTATAATAATAAAATAATCTTTAAAAAATCGGGGTATTACAGAGAGTGAACCTTCTTCCCCCCTGGCCGATAACAATCTTTCTTTAGATTCCAGCCTTGTGAGGAAGACTAGGTTGTTAGCGGACATACCCCTCACGTCCGAGAGAGAAAAAGAACTCAGATCCAAGTTCCTTAACAACCCTGCTACTCCTGAGGAGCATAATTTAACTAGGAAATACCTGTTCGCTAGGGAAAGCGGTGACAAGCAGACGCTTAGGAACTTATACATCAAATTCTTGCTAGACGGTCCCTTAGGCATCCTCCCACCGATGCTGTTCCCGGGTTTAATGTACCCCCTCTTAGAGAACATGCCTGGCTGGATAGCTTGGCAGATGTTGGGGTTGAAGTGACGACCGATTTTTACGACCGTTTACAGGAGTCTGTGGCCCCTAATCTTCCTATCATTGATTTAGGTTATGATAGGGACTCAGTTGCGACCGTCATGGCTAATCAAGAGTCCGTTTATCAGTGTCGATCCACTCCTGTCGGTCTCCGTACTCGCGTACGAGTCTATGGACACGAACATTGGCACAAGTGCGCCTTTGTCCGAATACGTGGTTGGGGAGAGTTCTCACGCGATCGAGAGAAGAGTTGACAACTCTTATGAATTGGAGGAAGATGCGGAGGAAAATATTGACGGTCCTGGCTCTGATACACTATGGTTGCCCGAGGACGACTGTGCTGGGCCGCTAAGTGTGGAGATTGATTTACCTTGGCGCCAAGATGCTATTGACCTTGGTTACCCCAGGGTCGCTGACCGCTTATTCCAGTTTCCGGATGGTTATAGGTTGGTGGTCCCTCCTGAGGGTTCCATTGTAACGGAATGCCCTCCCGGTCATGTAGCCGTTTACACTCATCACTTTGTGTTTGGGCTTCGCTTTCCCTTAGACTCACTTCTGGTGAAGATTTTAAACTCCTTCAATGTTTGCTTAGCCTAGCTGACTCCTCTAGCGGTTCGCAATTTGGTTGCGTATATTTAGACGGTCCGATTTTTGGACTTCCCCGAAACTCTGAACTTGTTCCGCCATCTCCACTGGTTAAAGAGGAATGGCTCTTCTTGCAAGCGGGGTGGTGGTCGCTAATGACTGCCGACAAGAAGATGACAGTTCAACCAAAGGCTACCGGTTTGAAGGGTTGGCAGGATACCTTCTTTTGGTTGCACGTTCCTGAGAACTACCCGGTGCGCCGCCATTTCACTGAGCCGCGCCCACATATGGAACATTTGCCTCCGGTTCCGCTAACTGATGATGAGTTGACGACCTTTGATTATTTTGACGCTGAGGATTACATGGTTACCTATGAGGACGGGAAGACGGTTAAGGTTAAAGAACCGTTGTCGACCATGTCGCTCTGCCCTACTCACGCGAATAGTAAGTGTTGTTATCGGACTGGTCTGTCTGATGATATTTTCTTTTTTTTAACGTTTGTTTTTGCCATTTGCATGCTTTGACCAACTTGACATCGAGACCCTTTGCGTCACTGAGGATCTTCAGCCGATAACTAATATGCAGCTTGCTCCCGCAAAAACTATGAGACCATGCACGACAACACTAACGGCATTCGAGGTGGAACTGCAACGGCCCCCAAAACACCCGTCGTGTTCGCGGTGGACACACTAGTCACACTCCCGGTCGTGGCGCCGCTACTGTAGTCGCCGGCTCTGGCGGCCCTCCCACTTCCGCCACCCCACTCAGGTCTTCTACTTCTCGACCTGTTGTTAGAGGTAGCGGAACCAGAAGGCGACCGCGTGAGCAAACTGCGGCAGATACGTCCGCCAATAAGCGGTAAGCGGTAGCGGATCCTGCTGCTTCCGTCGCCATTCACGAAGTCGTGCGAGTGGAGGACGTGGACGTGAATGCTCCTTCAAAAAGTCAGGAGCATGCTGAGGTCGCGACCACGGGCCCTTGTCATCAAAGCGGAGCTACTTGGCTGTCGGGCTCTTATTCCACCCTCCGTTAGAAGATCCTGAAGATGATCATCATGCCAAGCTTTTTATCCAACTTATCTCCCGGTATCTTTTCTTGATATCATGAATGGATCGAGAAGAAGGAGGTGCTGATAAGTGACGCTGTGGCTGCCTCTTTTTCCCGCCGGCCTGTTGTCCCCGGTAAAGTTTATCAACCTGACTGGGACGCCAGGGAGGATGAATCGTTGTATGCCGACATCCCTGAGAACGGTGGCATTCTTGCTTACCGGAATTTGAAGGGCATGCAGCTGCCCCTATGCAGGCCGGCAGGCTCCTTGATGACTCTTGCTGCTAGGTTGGCTCATGACCAGCTTGTGGTACGTTTCCCTACTTGTTTGTATTTTCCACTTTTGAATTCATTATGCTGCCTTTTCATGTACGTCCCTTCCTTTTGCAGGCCAACAATACTGCTCTGGAATGAATTGAGCAGTACGTTGAGTACCAAAAGCTGGTGGATAGCCAACAGCAAAGTCTATTGACCTGCCAGGATCTGCTGAAGGAGACAGAAGAGAAGTTGGCGGCTAAAACCACGGCTCTGCAGCCTTTGGAGGACGAGCTGCTAACCCTGAGGAAAATGTTACCGCATTGACCAAGGCTCTGGAGGCTGCCAACTCTGAAAAGGAGGTTGTCGTTTTGGATGCTGCTGCTGAGGCTGAGACCAGGGGGGCCGCCAAGGCTATTGCTGAATTTAAGCAATCCGATGAGTATGTGGCGGCGCTCCAAAAGAGGTATGATGCCAGATGGGTAGCCGCCATGAAATGTGTGTGCAAGACCATTCCAGGATTTGACTGGAACGTCATTGAAGACGCTCATGCTGATGGCCAACATCTCACGCCTATCGAAGGGGATCCGAAATTTGCTGATGAGGACGCCATAGCTAGGGTGTTCGTGGGTTGGGTTAGTGCGGTTTGGGATGTAACCCAACCCAAACCGCAAATATACGGTTTGACATATTCCCAACCTAAACCGCACCGCACTTTTGCCCAAACCAACCCAAATCGAACAGCGCAAAACGGTTTGGTGCGGTTTGGTTTGCGGTTTAACCATTTTTTCCTCCGCGACATTAATTTTGTAATCTTAGAGTAAAAAAAATTGGTAATAAATTTAAAGAGTCCAAATAAATATGAAGTTGACTTCATAATTAAACATTATGTCCAAATCTTACATCAAATAAACATTCTGTCCAAATCTTTCACCAAACAAAGGAAAGAGTGTATTTAATAAAAAATGAAAATAGATAAAAAAAAAATTAAAAAAATCATATAAAATTGCGGTTTACAGTGCGGTTTCATGTTCCAAAATTTAAAACCCAATCCAAACCGCAAACCGCGGTTTGCTTGAAAACATAACCCAAACCGCAATTTTCAAACCGCAAACCAACCCAAACGGCGCAACTTACCAAAGGTTAGTAAATAAAATGTTTGAAAAGATTGGGGACACCATAGAGGTATACATTGACGACATGCTGGTCAAGTCTAAAAAAGCCGACGATCACATTCAGCACCTTGAAGAAGCATTTGAAATCTTAGTACGCTACCAAATGAAGCTGAATCCCAGCAAATGTTCCTTCGACGTCACCTCCGGTAAATTCCTAGGGTATGTCGTAACCCAGAGAGGCATCGGAGCAAGTCCAGAACAGATCAAAGCCATTGTCAATTTGCATTCTCCAAGATGCGTCAAAGATGTACAAAAAAGCTAACCGGACGAGTTGTAACGCTTAACAAATTTATATCCAAGTCGTCAGATAGATGCAAATTGTTCTACGATGTGCTAAGGAAGAACAAATCATTTGAATGGACCAACCAACATGATGAAGCATTCCAAAACTTGAAGACCTACATGATGACGCCACCACTTCTCGCAAAGCCAAAGGACAAAGAAGAGCCGCAACTTTATCTAGCCGTTACGCATGCAACTATAAGCACCGTTTTGGTAAGAGAAGATGGTGGAATCCAATCTGCCATATACTATGTAAGTAAAACTCTTGTAGACGCTGAAACAAGGTACACCTCATTAGAAAAACTTATACTTACCTTACTCATGGCCTCTATTAAGTTACGCCCTTACTTTAAATGGCATCCTATTTGTGTTAAAACTAACTATCCTATAAGATCTGTGATGAACAAACCTGAGTTGTCATGCAGAATGGCCAAATGGCTAGTGCACCTAAGTGGCTACGAAATCAGGTACGAACCAAGGACAGCCATCAAGTCGCAAGCTTTGGCAGACTTTGTGTCTGATTTCAATCCAAATTTGCAAACAGAAGCTGACGAAGAACTCTTGCATTTGCTTGAGCAAACCGCAAATCCTACATGGACACTATGCACTGACGGAGCATCAAATACAAATGGATCAAGACTTGGATTTGTACTAAAATCGCTACAAGGGGACATCATAGCCCAAGCTGTGCATTGCGAATTTAAAGCAACTAACAATGAAGCAGAATACGAAGCTTTGATTGTTGCCCTCAACGCAGCAGCAAAACTCAAAGTAAAATGTATCGAGGTAAGTTGCGATTCTTGCTAATTGTCAATCAATTTAATGGATCCTATGCAGCAAAAGATCATAAGATGGTGAAATACTTGGACATTGCCAAGAGTGTTGTCATCAAGTTCGATGAATTTACCATAAAGCAAATACCAAGGGAGGAAAATGTAGAAGCGGACGCCTTAGCCAACCTAGGCTCGATTTCCGCAGCGCTCAACTTGAGCAACATTCCCATTGTGCATATCTGGCAACCTACGATAGACAGACATCAAGTAAATGAAGCCATCATTGTAGTTGCCTGCGAAGACGCGGACTGGACAGAGGAGTATGTTCAATGGCCAAAAGAAGGCATCTTACCCCAGCAACTCGGAGATCTGCGAACTTTCAAGGTAAAAGCATCCTACTTCATCTTAATCGATAACGTACTATTTCGCAAGTCAGTTGCAGGTCCCTACTTGAGATGCCTCAAAAGGTAAGATGTACCCATTGTCTTGCGCGAACTACACGATGGCGAGTGTGGCAACCATGCTGGAGGAAGGAGTCTATCTAATAAAGCACTTAGGATGGGCTATTTCTGGCCTACTATGAGAAAAGAATCCATGGAGTATGCTAGAAAATGTGATGCTTGCCAAAGACAAGCTGCAGTCTCACACCAGCATGTTGAGCAATTTCACCCAATCCTGGCGCCCTGGCCGTTCATAAAATGGAGAATGGATATCGTTGGCAAACTTCCGCAAGCTCCAGGGCAACGCGTATTCATGCTCCCTATGACAGATTACTTCTCCAAATGGATCGAAGCAGAAGCATATCGGAACATCACGGACACTGAGGTAATATCTTTTATAAAACGCAACATATTATGCAGGTTTGACATCCCTTCAGAGATAATTTGCAATAACGGATCACAATTCATAAGCAGCAAGACGAAAAAATTCTGCCAAAAATGGAACATCAGACTAGACACTTCAACCCTAAGATACCCGCAAACTAATAGGCAAGCTTAATCTGGTAACAAAATTGTCGTCAACAACATCAAAAAGTGCATCGACAAAGCAGGTGGCAGATGGGCTGACGAGTTGCCTCTAATCCTCTGGGCAGACAGGACAACTTCCAAAAACGCAACTAATCAAACTCCTTATTCTTTTGTTTTTGGTTGTGAAGTAGTTATCCCAGAGGAAGTGTACATGCCAACTGCAAGGTTTGGCCTCATGACAGAAAGCATGAATGATGCAGAATTAGCACACAACTTGGATACCATCGACGAAATCAGAGATCACGCTAAGGTAAGAATGACAGCTTATTAGCAACCAGTTGCCAGGAGTTACAACAAGCACATCAAGGTCAAGCAATTCCAAGTTGGAGATTGGGTCCTCAGAAAGACATTTCAAAATACCAAAGATCCAAAGGTAAGCAAACTTGCTCCAAATTGGGAAGGATCGTACCAAATCAAAAAGGTATAGGCAACAGAGCATACAGGCTAGTCACTAGAAATGTTGTGCAAATCCCACGCAGTTGGAACGCAACTCACCTCAAACAGTATCACTTCTAAAACTTATCATTTTACTTTTGTGCAATTTATTTCTTTTCCTCCACAAACATTTACTGACTTAAGCATCGAAAGGTCGTTGGCAAAACGCCAACGGTCTAGGTTTGCCAGATCATCTTGCAAAGGGTTGCGACCTTTAAAACACAACTCGGCGGCTACCCAGGTAACATCTAAATACAAAGGGCTTGGCAAGAACACTTCTGGTAACATCTACTAATATCATTCTTTGTCGCGCATACTTTATCTAGCTAATTCACAAGTACACATACTGACTTAAGCATCGGAGGGCCATTGGCGAAACGCCAACGTTCTAGGTCTAACAAACCATTTTGTAAGGGGGCAACATCTTCTCCACTAACTTCCTAAGCAATTTCTCCAGCATCTTCCCCCGCAACGTCCTAAGCAATTTCTCCAACAACTTCTCCAGCAACTTCCTATGCAAAGTCCCTCAACAACTTAGCAAGCTACCTTCAGAACAACTCCTTGGCAAGCCTCCCAGCAACCTTTTGGGTAGATATGGACGCAACAACGAGGAAAGCAATTTTGATTGGATCTTAGTCAGATATGTGCAATCAAAAGTCAAGCGACTTCAAAGTGGCAACTTAAGAAACAAGATGCTAGATTGACTAGATTATGATTCCTAACCTAGGCATTTTGCTATTACTTCTGAAGAATATTCCTTGTAAGCAAGTTATTTCTTTCGTTCATTACTTGTAATTTTCGAGTCCTATTAATAAAACGCACAATTCATTTGAAATTGTCCAAATTCAGTTATCACCTTCTTGCAAGTTATGCCAAACATTGAAAAGGTTATAACACGGCAGTTGCAAAACAAATGGTTTCAAAAAGCAACTTCAAAATGGGTCGACGTTTTAGTTTGCTACAACATGCATGCATGAGACAAAATTAGCCAAACACAAACTATTCTCAAAAACAGAATGGCATTAAGCAAAATAAAGCAAATTTGATAAAAGTTGTCTTCCTTAGGAAAAGCAATAAATCAGGTCCTAACATTCTGCTCCTAGCAAGCAGAACAAGCAAGCAAATTAAAGTCGTTCCTATGAGCAAATACCTAACACACCAATGTATTAAACCTTGCTCCCATGAGCAAGTAAAGCAACATACAAAATAAAACATTGTTTTTAAATCCTAAACAGAAGGCAGCAAGCATTAAGCGGCATCATCCTGGGGCTTGTCAGAATCAACATCAATAGGCTGGGAATGTGTGCCAACTACAGCAGCTGCTGCATGAGTAGATGCGTCGTCAGCAACTTCTTCAAGAGCGGCTGCAACCTTTACATTTTGGGCTCTTTTTGGACTGTTCATAGGCCAACCTCTTTGCAGCAGGGTTCCATTCCAAGTGCTTGCCAGCAGCATACTCCTCCATAGCTTCAATCCTGGCCAACCACAATTGCATGCCAGTGTTGTCAAGGAGTTCATTAAATTTCGCCTCAGATTCCTCAGCAGCCTTTTCCACCTCTATCTTCAAACGCTGCACTTCTGCTTGCTCCTTCGTCAGCTGGTCCAACCAATGTTAGCATCTTCCCTCAACCTCTTCTTTCTCCTCGGTAAAGGCGGCAACTTTAGTGGTCAATTAAGATAAGTTTTGGTGCGTGGCGATGAAGGATTGCATGCACTGAAAGCAAGATGCACCAGAAGTCATTATACAGCAAAAACAAGGAAATTGTCAGAAGTGGGAATAAAGTTAACCTGGACAAATAATCTGACACCCTCAGATGTGATGGCAACGGGCGCCATAGTTTCGTGACGCGACTTGGCGGCAGGAAACCATAAGTTTTTGGCGCTTGGCCATATCGGAGTTGCTTCAGCAGCAACAGAGCATAAGTCTTTGGGGATTTCGATTTCCATGTTCTTTCTCTTCTGCCCAGTCAGCGTAGAAGCTGCAGGTGTTGCAATCGAGCGAAGGGTCTGAGGAGCAGGTGGACGGGTCGTCGCAGAAGGCGCGGGAGGGGTAGTAAAAATTCACTTCTGTTGCGCATCCTTGAGATCAGTTCGGAGTTCGAAATTGGAGCAGTCCGCTGGGATGCAGAAGTTTCTACCGACAAGAAAGGAAAAGATAAGCAACTCATAAAGGGGAACCATGCAAGGGAATAGAAAGGTGCCTGCATACCAGAAGACATGTTAAAGGTCGAGCGAGTTCTAGAACTTCTTCTTTTTGGGGAGTTGAATGAATCTGCTTATGTAGGCAAGTTGGCACCAGGGTACGGGGGAACAATAGAGAAAGTTCTATCTTCAGTACTGAGAGCCAAGATCAAATCTGTAAAACCGGTCGATTGTTCGCGCCTATAAGAATGCAGAGAAGGGCTTGCCCAACAAAAAGTGTAAGCAAATTGTCAAAAAGTAGTATGCAAAACTCACAACAAATTAGGCAAGTTACCTTCAGATCTCCAAGTATCCTTGAAAAAACCACCAAAATCACCCATAGAGTCTGCTCTTACAATTAAGTATCTTGCAGCCCAGCCCCTGTCTTGACCCTTGTCGGTTTTCTCTATCAATGCATCTTTGCCTTCGTTAGTTTTGAGGGTGAATCTCCCTTTCCTGAAAGTTTTGATTTGGTAAGTGAAGACCAAATCATCTATTGTGAAGTCCGAACTGATCTCAAGGATGCGCAACAGAAGTGATACTTGTCAAGACCCAAATTCTTGCTTAGAGTTTCTATACTTGTCAAAACCCTCCATGCACCAGGGAGAAGTTGGCAAGGTGCCATGTCAGCTGCAGCAAAGAATTGGCGGATAAAAGGCGAAAAATGGAATTTCAGTCCTAATTTGGCAAAAAGGTAGTCATAGAAAACCAACCAACCAGGGCAAACCCAATTCATTTTCTCTTGATTTATTGGCAACCTAATCACAGCGCCAGGAGGAAAACCGTAGTTCTTCCTAACAGTTCGCAAGTCGGCTGCAGTTAGCACGCTAGGGTAAAGGTTCTTGTCTTCCAAAATTTCTAAAGGGCGAAAGGTATTTGCTCCCTCGGGGGAGGAACTGCTTCTTGAAGAAGACCTAGGGTTTGCTCTAGTCATGCGAAAAAGGAAGAAAAAGACAACAAAGGCACAATTTTGCAAAATCGAAAAATAACTTGAAGGAAAAAAAGAAGAAAAAAACGCAAATGAAATCAGAAGGGAAGATGAGGTTTTTACCTGGACAAAGGAAGGAGTTGAATTGTGCAATAAAGCTAAATAATTTTTTTCTCGAAACAATGTCCTGCATTTATAGAAGAAAGAAGAAGTTAGATGTCTAATCAATCTATGCAAGAAACCATCATAATTGCGTGTTCTCCAAGGCAGTTTTCTTTTTAAAATCTTGAAATTTTTCCGTCCTTAGTTTGCCGCCCAAGCAGGAAAATTTTGGGGCAATTGTTATAGGATGAATTATTCTTACATATCAACAAGTTACAAAGTCATGGTGTGTTAGTGTGAACGGTGAAGTGGTAGCGCTGAAGTGGACGGTTGAAGAAGGGAAGGATTAATGACGTGGCTAGGTAGTTTGAAGACTCCTATTTCGTAGGAGGATGTGCGCATCGTTGAGGAAGACGTGGGGATAAGAGTTCAAACTGCTTGAAGATATTTCTGGGCAATCCCATCAAAATAGGATCTCCACCAATCAACGCCTAAGGGAAAAACGGCTAGCAAGCAACGTTTACATTGTAAATTAGTATAAATAGTCTACTAGCTCGTGCATTGTAAATCACTACACACTGCTCTCTCAAGCTAATACTTGTACTCTCTCACAAACTCGAGCAACTTAGTGAATTGGTAGGATACAAATCCTCCCATGGTTTTTTCCCTCATTTCCAAAGGGTATTCCACGTAAAACTTGCTGTGTTCTTTCCTTTATTTCTCGCAACTTTACTTTGTGCAATTTACTTTTATTCGCAAGTTAATTATCATCCCCCTCTCCAAGCAAATTAGCCTTAGTGTGAAATTTGCCCTAAACAGAAATATTGATTAATGTGGCAAAGAATATTTGTTGTAGTTGTAATTTTTTGTTAGCTAGTGTTAGTTTTCTTGAAAGAAGTCCTGGACATCCTAATATGCCCCAAACTGAACAGCAATCTATGGTTTGTACTATGTCGTATTAGACTTAGAAGTTCAGCTTTTCGTCATGACGAAGTTTGATTTATCTAGCTCTCTTTTTATAAGTTAGGCCTTTGTTGACCCAACTTGTGTATTAGTCCCGGTATATATGACTAAGACTTATTATACTTCGAAATGGGTAGATAATTCAGGAGTTCAAATGTTCAATGTAGCTTCAATAATATATACATTAACATTTCCCTCATGCCTCATTCTCTTCATCCAATTTTCTTCTTTTTTAACTCTGCTCTCTTCAAGGCCTTTTAGAGGTTAAAGCCAGAGATATAAACATGCTTTTGTCAGCCCAGGATATGTAGATTCTCAACACTGAGAGGTGGTGACCAAATTCATAATTAATATAATCGTGCAAGGAATCATATTATATGAATATTTTATGATCTGCTGGAAGTTAATGTTTAGGAACTTCTGTTAAGACATCTCAAAATTGCAAGTAGAAATGTTTACGAGTTCAGTAGAGAAGTGTTCTCTGTCTAACCTTCCTCAACATCTATAGGATAAACAGAGTATTTATGGGAGATAGAGTATATCCGTTTGCACTTTATAACCTGATTGTGAAGACACGGATTGATCTGACTGTATCCACATCGGCTATAGCTGCAACGTCTGCACATGAGGGGTGGCCGTGATTGACTAACCTGTTTCTGTTCACAATACAGAACATGTGAACTTGAACTGAGACTTCTTACATCTTAGGCTTCTGCAAATCCTCCTTACAGCTTTATGTTAACTCAGTTTATGTTATAGGTACTCCTTCAATTATATGCATCTAAATGTTTTATTATGCTGCTGAACTTATCCAAATGTTATCCCTTGATAATGATTGATCACGAAAAAATTGTGAGCTCTTACAGATTTATTTTTTTTTTTTTTTTTACAGGATCATCCAGAGGATCAAGATGATATATTATTGGAGTAGTCAGTCACGATCACCCGAAAACATTCATGGAAATATGGTGAAATAATTAACGATGAAGAACAAGAGATACAAGATTTTATTATATATATATATATATATATATAGACTATAGTAGAGTTTGTTTTGGAGATGTTTCAATTGACATTGCCTTATTTCAGATTCTTATAGAAATAGATGGCTTATGATATAATTTATGGTAGTGTTGGTCATTAGTTTTTGTCCTCAAAAATAAGCATTTGTGAATTCGTATATTATCTATGTAGATACTTTTTTATATTATATTATTATTTGTCAATTTCATTTTGCACAATAGGCTCATTATATCTTATTATTGTTGTTATTGCTATTGCTATAATAATTTTATTATTAATTATTATTATCGATAATATTATGCTACCTAAAAAAAGTGATACATAATATACAACAACGTGTTACATAAGGTAGTTGACAAATGATACATAAGGTCTAATAAACTGTTACTCATTAGCAAAAGAGTTGATTGAAAAGTGTTACTAATGACAAAAAAGTGCTACATTAGAAATTATAAGTAACACTTTGAAAATGTTACAAAAAGTGTTCAAAAGTGTTACTTAAGAGCACTTAAGGTATCACTTGGAGAAGTGTTATCATAGGTTTACAAAAGTGTTACCTTAGAGCATAGGCGACACGAGCAGATGTATCACCCACAAAAGTAATTTTCTATAATAACACTTTTAATCTTTTATGCAGCGCTTAATGGGTGTTACCTAAGGTCAATTATGCACTGGTGGATACACCATTGCAATAGACATGGACATACATTTGACTATTGTATTGCAACGGTTCATTAGGAGTTGCATCAAGTGCAAATATGCATTGCATTAGGCTAATGCAACGACTTGGGATGATACTAAAGGGGCGTTGAATTAGAGCAAAATGAGTGCTGCATTGTAGCTAATGCAACAGTTCTAGGAGTTCACCAAAAGGCACTGCAATAGGCATAAAAACCGTTGCATTAGGTCTAATACAACGACAACGACAACAACTGTTGTTGGACCGTTGCAATAGCTATATTGCAACGGTTTTCAAGCGTTGCAATAGCTCATTTATGTAGTAGTGGTAACACCCGACCCATATGATATCTAGCCTATCGTCACCAATGCACATCGAGGGCTAACAAATATCCTCAGTAACAACCACAAGTTCTTTTGGTACATTTGGTCCTCACTCATGCGCACCCTGAGGAACTTCATAGGAGGTCACCCATCCCAAGACTACTCCCATCCAAGCACACTTAACTTTGCATTAACTTAGAAAATGAGCTCCCTAAAAGAAAGATGCATCTTTTTGGAATGAGTAACTTGCTAAGGGTCTGTTCTCCCCAACTTATTTTCAGTTCAGTTTAGTTCAGTTCAGTTCAATTCAGTTCAGTTCAGTTCAGTTGCAATCACTTCAGTTCACACAATTTGAACCTAATTCTAATATTAGCTGGTATTGGAAGAAAATTTGTGATGTGAAAGAAAGCTTAAAAAGGGTGTTCACCCAAGCTGAGATCAACAATATAAGCACATATTCAGTTCAAGAAGTGTATCACAAACTGAAGGGTGCACAAGCTAAGTTTCCTTGGGATAAGGTGGTATGGAATAGACTGGGAGTTCCTAAGCACAGATTCATCATCTGGCTGGCAATTCAAGGCAAGCTGAAGACTAAAAAGAAGTTAGCTTTGTATGGAATAAGCAGAGATGATTAATGCTTATTATGCAATAACAGTACTGAGAATCATCAGCACCTATTTTTCTCTTGTCCATTCAGTGTAGGATGTTTGAGGCTCGTCAAGAGCTGGCTTCAAATCAGATGCACAACAGCAGATCTGCAACAACTTATCAGGAAGATACAACGCAGCAGAAGATCAAAGTTTCAGAGGAATGTCATTTTAGCTTGCTTGAATGCACTAGTGTATGTTATTTGGCAAGGTCGCAACTCTGTATATTGGAATCAATGTGCTCCTAACATTGATGCTAGCTTTAAACAGGTTAAGAACATCATTAGAGCTAGAGTTTTAGCTATTATGCCACAGAAAGTGACAAGAAAAGATAAGCAATGGTTTGCTAGATTGTAATTAGATGTATGTTAGTATTGGAACCTGTTGGTTTCTACTGTCCTAAAGGGTATGGGAGTCCAACCTAGTTGGTTTGCCTCCTTTAGGATATTTAGGATGTAAAATGTTTTGTTTTTAATCAATCTACTTAGTTTGCAAAAAAAAAAAAAAATTCACTTCAGTTCAGTTTAGTTAAGTTCCAATCAGTTCAGTTCAATTCCTAAATTATTATCATAACTATTAGTTATAATTTCATTTAGTTCAGTTCAGTTCAGTTCAATTCAGTTCAGTTCAATTCAGTTCAGTTCAGTTCAGTTGCAATTGGTTCAGTTGAGTTCAGTTTAGTTCAGTTCAATTCAGTTGCAATCAGTTCAGTTGTTTTATGCCGAAAAGAACATGCCCTAAATTCTTTTTAAGGCTATCATGAGGGGGAATTACAATTACAAACTATAATAGCTTTAAAAAACATCCATATAGTAGCTAGAAAAAGATGAATATACTTGTCAGTTGTCATAAAGATAATAAGCTTGAAACATATAAAGCGTGTGTCGTGGGCATATGTTAGGATTTGCCATGAGTTCTATAACGAATTTTTATGTTATGTTGCTTTTTGCCATAATATTAATTATAAATTTTGATCTCATTTAATTTGTTTCTTTAGTTCTAAAATGAATTTTTATGTTATGTTGTTTTATGCCATAATATAATTATAAATTTTGATATAATTTGTTTCTTTATGAAAATACAAAAGTTCTTAACCTAAGGTTACGTTAAGCTTTTATTAGTGAATAAGAAGGTTTAACGAATAAATTATAATTTCTTTTTGAATAATTTACATGACCTCGACCTAATTTTTTTTTAGAAAATGTAAATAGTATATTAAGTATGCCTCTCATTTTATTGTATTAAGTTTAACATTAAAGAATTTTCTATTCACTACATAAACAAACATTATTCAACTCTTATCATTATAAGATCTTAGGGTATTGTGCGCTATCAACAAAAAAACTTTGGTTTCTTGCCAGCTAGAAGGAAGCATGTTCTCATTTCTAATAATAGTTGTGGTTTGGAGCATTTATGTGCTGATTCCGATTACAAAGATTGTTTAGGTAAATTTAATGTGTTTATTATTCTTTGACAAGAGACTTATCGTAGAATAGTAGGAGATATGAAAATTTGAATTTCGGCTAGGAGATATGAAAATTTGCATTTTGATCCTATGGTTTAGAATTTACATTGCATTTGCAGATTATTGACCTTTGGGAAGGCGAAAAGATTAATTGACAAACGTATAAGAGAAGAGTGAGATGGAGAGAGGAGTTGGATTCAAGATGGAGAGAGGAGGTTGATTCAAGATGGAGTAAAGGTAAAGGGGAGAAGGAGAATGTGAGGGTGAAAATGAGAGAAAGAGGAGGGAAGAAGAGATTGTGCTAACATAGATTATAATTAAGTGTATTTAAGAAAGAGATAAAGAGCGCTTCTAAAGCATTCTCTAAAAATTTAAAACTATAAAATATTGGTAGGAAAGAAGGGGGAGAAAGCAGGATGAGAATTCTAAAATTTTCAAAGCCATAATAATAAATAAGAGTAAGATCATATAGAGTGAAAGAGGGACCAAGTAGAAAGGTCTAAAGAGACTGGACAAGATCGAGGTAGTATAGGAAAGAGAATGCAAGGGTTAACATAAGAGATCGAGATAAGAGGGAGGAAGAGATAGAGAGATTAAAGAGACTATTTTTAGAGTGTAATTAAAGTACACTTTTAGAAGATTTATAAAAAATTCGGAAAATCATAAATGATGAGAAAGAAGGAGAGAAAGATAAAAGAAAATAGAAAAGGAGCAAGTACTATGTAATTGAGTTCAGAGCATGTACAATGGTAATGTCTCTTCAATGAACTCTTTACTATTCTTTCTCTTCAAGCTACTCCAAAAACCTCTATAAAAAGAAAAATTTAACGTCAATAAGCTCTTTAAAGTGCTCTGCGTTGTATATTTCACTATGTAATAGTCTCTATGTCAATTAATGAAACTCATTCCTATGTACCATGTGTCACCAATTGATTAGTTAGTACAATGGAGACCATTTTCAATTTCTCCCTAGTGAAACTTTGAAAAGTGTCTCCATGTAGATACACCCAAGAGCTCTATTGTTGGGGTAAGAAGTAGCTCTCCATTTTCGCTCTGCTTGAAGAGCTAGTTGGAAAGCCCTTACAAGAGTCCTATTATACATGCTCTAATTTAATTTACATAGACAAGGAGCACTTTCAATATAACGCTCCAACGTAATTAAGAGTTGTCTACAGGATAGGATAATGTATAGTTAAAACAAAAGAGATTCAAGGTGAATCTAAATTAAACTTGAAATAGAAATCTTTACTTTGAAATTAAACAATTGAAGGAATGAGAAAATGTAAGAGTGGAGATAACGAGGTAGAAGATGAGAGTGAGTACTTTACTCAGTATTTAAATACTTTTAATTTAAATGATCCACCACAACCTCAATCCAAAAATCACGATTTTCACAAATCGTATATGTATTGGTTCTAATTTTTCATATATTCGATCTACATTTGTCATTTTGGGATGTAACATAAAAAATGCAAAATTGAAAAACTTATTTGTTTTAGTAATTTTTTTCAACAAAATTATAAAAATGCCATTACTTAAGAAAATAATAATCTGATTATATCATCCTAATTTTCTTTACATTTTAACCACCAATTTATTAAACTTAATGATCTTGCACATCACACCAGTCCAGCAGTCCAGCACCCCCACTCATCACCACCCTCAACCCCCACTCATCATCACCACCACCACCCATCTTGTTTTCACCACCCCCACTCACCACCAACCACCATCACCTCTTCCAAAATCCTAACACCCCCATACCGCTCGAACCGACCACCACCACCATTTCAAAAACCCTAAACCCCAATACCATCCGAACCGACAACTACCACGATTTCCAAAACCCACACTAGCCACCACTATTCGAACTTCGAAGAAGAGAAGAAAAGGAGAGAAGAAGAAGGAGAAGAGAACAAAAGGAGAGGAAGAAGAAGGCTCTAGTAGTTGTCGATGATGGTGGAAGAGAACAAAACGTGAACCCACCACCACTGCCCTTCGAAGAAGAAGAGGAATGGTGGAAGTGTTGCTCGATTTGTTCTAATTTCGGGTTTGGGATTCGATTTTCTGATTTTGGGGTTTGAATTTCTAAGTTTGGCGGTTCAAATTTCTGGGTTTGGGGGTTTTTTTTTTTCGAAATTTTGGGGTGAATTGGTTGTGGTCAAGGTGGTTGGTGTGGTGGTGACGAGGTGATGGTGGTTGGTGTGGTGGTGACGAGGTGATGGTGGTTGGTCAGCGGTGAAGTTCGGTGGTGAAGGTGGTGGTTGGTGTGGTTGTCTAAAGGTGGTGGTTGGTCCGGTGGTTTTGGAGATGATGATGGGGTTTGATTATGCAATATTCTCTCTCCTCCTTTTCTCCTAATACACCTCCTAAACTACAATTACCAAATTCTCTCTAGGAGCCTGTACCGAGGAAAATTGTTGCACTTATTTCGTTACGAAGGAAGTATCTTTTACAAGCACCAAGCAACTTATCACAATAGTTTCCCATTTCATATCTTAAATACATCTAGCTTGGCGCGCGGTGCATCAACTAGTTTTAGAAAATCTTCAAGAAGACGAGAAGTTTTCATTAATTAAGATTGAGTTTTTATATTGTTTGGGAGAGAGGAGAATTATTGAATGCGATTAAATTTTTTTCCTGGTTTGAGATGTGGCTAAGTGAACGTGGTTGTATAAGGGGAGTTCATGAAATTTTTTTTAAAAAAATGGTAAGATAAATTACATTAACGCCCTCTTACAGGGCACCTAAATACAGCCTACCCCAAAGCCCCCCAAATCCCTGATGAGAATCGAACCCACGACATGTGGGTGGAAGGTGAAAGGGCTTATCACCCTTCCACTCCATCATTCTCAGGGGAGTTCATGATATAGGGAGAGCAAAAGTTTATCATAGAAGGGCGTCATATTTTGGAGGTATCGTTTTAAGAGGTGAGGATGTTGAGTTGTTGCTATTTGTAAAGTAGACATTATTTATTGTCATTTTTTTATTATATTCCCATGATAGAGGTATTTCACTAGTAAATGGACTACTTCTATTTTATTTTTCTTTTTGATGCCTAATAATTAGACTAGTTAATGTATAACCCAACTAATTAGCATTTCATAAAATTTTACCATAGTCCTTATATATATTGAGTCACTGAGCTTGGTCCCCTCTAAGTTGGGCCTAGGGCTAGCCTGACAAAACGTGTCAAAATTTTTTTTTTTTTGACAGGACGTGTCAAATTTGATCCTCAAGTTTGATTCTCTCTTTATTTATTTTATGAGATCAAATATTGTCATTTCTATATATTTCTTTCTTCTTATATCTTGTTGAGAACAGAATGTAGATAAGTGAATAATCAACCTTTACTATGCAATTGTACCGTACACTGCAGTATATGCGTAACTTTGTACGCAACCTTGGTGTATAAATCACTGCATTTGTATCAGCAAGAATGGCAATCAATCCACTTACATTTTGCATCAACTTCTCTTACTCTTTCTCCCTTAATCTCTAACACGTTATTAGCACGAACAACTCTAAGGTATAATTTTTTTTTCTCTACTTCACAAAAATTACTACAAACTACTTTAGTCTTTTTTGTGAGAAGTATGCTCTATAGTTGCCGAGAACTCGGATCTTCTATATCGAAAACTCATAAAAAAAAAAAAATTTGTAGAAACCTTTCATATCTAACTCTACTAGACTTCCCGTGAAATTATTTTATACAAAGTTCAAAAAAAAAATATATACACTCACCCATATCCACTGCATACCTTCATCTTTTTTTGGTACTCGCTCTAAATAATATGATGTAATCGAATCACAATTTTTTTTTTTACTGAACATCCACTAGATATCAGAATACTTAAGAAGAAAATTGGAGAGAGAAAGAATATATGACTTTTGAATATGAGAAATAAGGGGGAAAGTAAGAATGATCTACTTCTTATAAGCTGTAAAAGAATCCAAGGTCATGTTTTTTTTTCTTTCATAATACATATGGCTTTCATGCATGAAACTGTAGGAATTTAGATGCTTAATGCGGAAAACGAGTATCACATACTCAAACATCTAACACCAAGATCTTTGCATAAATTAACATGAATCAATAAAGAGTATAAAATATACCTCTTGATGCGTGAATTCCACTTCCACCCCGAGCCTTCTAGTGGAGATCCTTTATAACGTCAAACGTCGTTCCTCTAGTGTTGGTCCACGAACAACCCTTAGATCACCACGTATGCTAGTACGGAAGAGAGAAGAATCCTCTTGCTTTTGAGGTGTATAATGCCCATAGGAGGAGAGAGAGGAGAGCAAAGAAAATCAGATTTTCTTCTCTAAAATGATGTAATCACCACCCTCCTTTGTAACCCCCATATCATTATATAAGGTGGTTACAAAGAGGTGTTTTCATGAGGCTTTATTTTGCCTCATAATGTCATACATTATGAGCATAATAAACTCATGAGTTACAACTCTTCCATCCATCATAAAACCGCCCAACCCATTTCACAAATGGATTAGGATAATATCTAAGGGTTGTCACATTGTGTGACCTCATAGGACTCAATACATATTAGTAGTTGGCCTAAATATACTAGCCCAACAAACCACAATTAGCTTCTAGCAAAACGTTGCAGTCACCTAATATTATTGAATATATTATCTTTATAATTTGTCCATATACATTTAGTTTGTTACACTTGATCGAGGACAAAATCCTTCAATCTCCCACTTGTCTAAGAACAAGTGTGTAACCTTCAAACTCCTTAAGTCGCTTAATGTCTAACTTGATGACATGGTAACATCGTATGTAAACCATACCAATATTCAAGTTGTTTCTTGAAATTCGAGTTCGAACTGTCGAAACAAATGATTAACTCCTTAATCCATTTGAGCACGGCCATGCATTTTTAGTTCTTGCTCTTCAAGAGGCCAAGACACCAATCCTAACTCTTAGGAGGACTTTATCCAGTCTTGTATAACCAAAACTCCCACTCAATTAGTAGCAGTTCCGACCACTGATTTTATAGCCTTCTTTTACGGCACAACGTTTTGCAGTGTCAAAAATATACTAATCCTTAAGTAAGAATAGTGTTATACTCATGTCTAAGGAATCCACTAAATATATTAATGAGATTCTCATAAACCTTTTAGAGAACTCTCACTAGGTCTGCCCAACGTGTATCAACAATACACGCCTATGCAAATGACTAGACATCTCTATGTCCCCATAGCCCATGAAACTACGCTATCACTCAACTTGCAATCTAGTCCATGAAACATAATCATTTACGTTTAATTTTAATGATTTGAACTAGGGACAAAGATAAATTATAACTCCTGTTCACTAGATAGGGTTTCATTCGTCAAATCACATATTTGACAATCCTAACAAACGTTATAAAATACTTTGAATGTTTTATTTAATACTAAACCAAGATTAAATAAGAATGTAACCTTTTATTTGATAAACATAACCAAACATATCACAAGAGTAACTATAACTGTGAACTAATTAAAAGTAAATAGTACACAATCAAAACCACTCTCCTACATGCTTAAGTCCTATAGCCATAGAATGACTCTCATGCTTAGGCTGAGGCAATGGTTTAGTCAAAGGATCAGCGACATTGCTATCCGTATGAACTTTGCTAACTATTACATCTTTTCTCTCAACGATTTCTCGAATGAGATGAAACTTCCTAAATACATGTTTACACCTTTGATGTGATCTTGGTTCCTTAGACTGAGCTATGGCACCATTGTTATCACAATGTAAAACAATACCATCTCCAACACTAGGCACTACTCCTAGCTCCAGAATGAACTTCTTCATCCAAACGACTTCCTTTGCTGAATTTGTCGCAGCAATGTACTCAGCTTCTGTTGTAGAATCAGCGACAGTACTTTGCTTTGAACTTTTCCAGCTCACTGCCCCTCCATTTAGACAAAAGATGAAACCAGATTGGGATCGAAAATCATCTTTGTCAGTTTGGAAGCTCGTATCTGTGTAACCCTCAACAATTAACTTACTTTCACCTCCATACACTAAGATATTATCCTTAGTCCTTCGTAAGTACTTTAGGATATTCTTAGCTGCACTCCAGTGTGTGTCACCTGGATTTGATTGGAATCTGCTACACATGCTCAAGGCATATGAAACATCTGGGCGAGTACAAATAATGGAGTACATAATGGACCTTATAGCTGATGCATAAGGAACATTACTCATTCGCTTAATCTCATCAGGTCCAGAAGGACACTGAGTCTTGCTAAGAGAAACACCATGTTGCATGGGTAGAAAACCTCTCTTAGAATTTTCCATATTGAACTTAGTAACGATCTTATCTATATAAGTTCATTGGCTAAGTCCAATCATCCTCTTAGACCTATCCCTATAGATCTTGATCCCCAAAATGTACTCAGCGTTTCCAAGGTCTTTCATAGAAAAACAACTCTTCAACCATTCCTTGACTGACTCAAGCATGAGAATGTCGTTTCCTATGAGAAGTATGTCATGTACATATAAGACCAAGAAGACTATATTACTCCCACTTTCCTTCTTGTAAACACAAGACTCTTCTCCGTTTTTGAGAAAACCAAACAGTTTGATTGCCTCATCAAAACGAAGATTCCAACTCCGGGATGCTTGCTTCAATCCATAAATGGACTTTTGAAGCTTACATACCCTTCTAGGATATTCTGGATCCACAAAACCTTCCGGTTGTGTCATATACATATCCTCTTTCAAGAACCCATTCAAGAAAGCGGTTTTGACATCCATTTGCCAAATCTCATAATCATAAAAGGCAGCAATCTCTAGGAGTATCCGAATGGATTTAAGCATTGCTACTGGTGAAAAGGTAACCCTTTTGCAACCAACTTTGCTTTGTAAACCTGAATGTTACCATCCTTGTCTGTTTTCACTTTGAAAACCCATTTGCAACCAATGGGTGTAACCCCATCGGGCAAATCCATCAAGTCCCATACTTGATTTTCAGACATAGATGCCATTTCGGACCTCATGGCTTCAAGCCATTTTTCGGAGTCTTCACTCATCGAAGCTTGCTTGTAGGTAGTAGGTTCCTCAAATTCTAAGATCATTATCTCAGAACTTTCGGTTAACAAGAAATCAACAAACTTTTTGTTTGGTATTCTTGATCTACTAGTCCTACGAGGGGCTGCAACAGGAGAAATATTCTTCTCAACAATTTGAGAATTTTCGCACGAATTAGATTCGAGTGGGACAGCAGGAGGTTCGTGTACAGGATGCACGTCCTCCAACACTTGGTCAGTTATGGGAGAAGATTCCTCCAAAGGAGGAATTACTTCAAGCTCCACAGCTGGCACTTGTGCTTCTGACTCTAACATAGGTTGAACTATGTTCGTTTGTTGCTTTTCTCGAACCTCTTCGACAAATATATTACTCCCACTTGCCTTTTTGGAAATAAAATATTTTTCCGGAAAAGACACCACGACGAGCAACAAACACTTTGCCCTCAGTTCGATGGTAGAAGTAATAGCCCATGGTCTCTTTGGGAAAACCCACAAAGAAACACTTATCTGATTTAGGGGCGAGTTTATCTGAAAGTAAACGTTTTACATAAACATCACAACCCCAAATACGTAGAAAAGACAAACTTGGAGTTTTTCCACTCCACATCTCATATGGTGTTTTTTCTACTGCCTTTGATGGAGTTCTATTAAGTGTGAAAGTACCAGTTTCGAGAGCATATCCCCAGAAGGAGATGGGAAGATCAGCAAAACTCATCATAGACTGAACCATATCAAGTAGAGTTCGGTTCCTTCTTTCGGATACACCATTCAACTGAGGTGTTCCAGGTGGAGTGAGTTGTGAAAGAATTCCACAACTCTTCAAGTGATCACTAAACTCTTGGCTCAAATATTCACCACCACGATCGGATCGTAGTGCTTTAATTGTTTTGCCAAGCTGGTTTTGGACTTCATTCTAGAATTCTTTGAATTTTTCAAACGATTCCGACTTATGCTTCATTAAATAGACATATCCATATCTACTTAAATCATCAGTAAAAGTAATGAAGTACCCAAACCCTCCCCTAGCTTTTGTGCTCATTGGTCCACACACATCAGTATATATTAGACCCAATAGATCACTGGCCCTTTCACCCTTTCCAGTAAAAGGTGACTTTTGTCATTTTACCCATTAAACATGATTCACATACATCAAATGGCTAAAAGTCAAATAATGTTAGAAGTCCATCTTTATGTAACTTCTGAATGCGTTTCGCGTTTATATGTCCTAAACGACAATGCCATAAGTAAGTAGGATTAGTATCGCTTGACCGATGTTTTTTGCTATCTATGTTAAGGACATCTTTGTCTAAGTCTAGGAAATATAGACCATTAAACCTTTTAGCAATGGCATAAAACATTGAATCCAAATAAACAGAGAAACAACCTTTCTCAATTGTAAATGAAAACCCTTCAGTATCCAAAACAGGAATAGAAATAATGTTTTTGGTAATAGCAGGAACATAATAACAGTTATTAAGCTCTAATATTAAACCAGAAGGCAAAGGTAGACTATAAGTCCCAATTGCAACGGCCGTAACCCTTGCACCATTTCCAACGCGCAGTTCTACCTCTCCTTTAACCAAGGTTCTACTCCTTCTTAGTCCCCTGCACATTCGAAGTAATGTGAGAAACACAATCGGTATCAAATACCTAAGAAGTAGATGTTGCTAAATTAATGTCAATGACATAGATACCTGAAGAAGAAGCCCCAGACTTCTTATCATTCAGATACTTCGGGCAGTTACGCCTCCAATGGCCTATTTGACCACAATGGAAGCACTTGGCATTTGCGGCCACCTTTGGCTTTGCCTTTGCCTGTGGCTTATCAGCAGTCTTAGCGGCAACTTGCTTGCCCTTGTCTTGCTTTTTCTTGCCAGCCCATTCCTTCTTAAAACCCTTCCCCTTTTGAACCATAAGAACTTCCTTCTTAGGTGCAACAGAGATGTTTTGCTCGGCAGTCATGAGCATCCCATGTAACTCAAAGAAGGGTTTTCGACACCCCATTCATATTGAAGTTCAACCTAAACTGGTTGAAGCCTTCATGAAGTGAGTGTAGCATGATGTCAGTAGCCAACTCTTGGCTATAAGGAAAGCCCAACCTCTCCATTGCCTCGAAATAACCAATCATTTCGAAGACATGAGTGGCGACTGGCTTGCCTTCGACTAATGTACACTCAAGAATAGCCTTGTGAGTTTCATACCTCTCTATCCGAGCTTGTTACTGAAACATGGTTTTCAGCTGTCGGATAATACTGTAGGCATCCAAGCTTGCAAACCTCTTTTGAAGGCTTGGTTCCATAGCCGCGAGCATAAGGCAAGTAACAATTACTGACCTTTCTACAACGGCCTTATGGGCCGCCATTTCGGCTTCAGTAGAGGTGGTTGTTAAAACCGGGATCGGGGTTTCAGGAACATCCTCTCGACCTTCGGATCTAAGAACAATTCTCAGATTCCTTTCCCAATCAAGGAAGTTATTCCCGTTCAACTTATCCTTTTCTAGGATTGAACGTAAGTTAAAAGGTGAATTATTGTTGTTACCAGACATGATATCTACATAGAAGATGCAAAAGTAATGAGTATGTTTATCATAATAGCTTTTAGCAAATTTTAAACACTTTAAAATAAAAGCTAGGCACTTGACCAATTTTCAATGTGTCCCCTTTTGAATCAAATGATTCTAAGATCCTATCAAACATGATTTATAAGTGGACTTTGGCCTCAACTTTAAACCAAATTTAGAAGATAAGTAAACTCTTTTACTAATTACAACAATTGTAATTCTTAGTTGATGGGTGATTGCTAAGGTGATGAAAGCTCCCAGGTAAGGAAGTTACCCACAACGTTGGGGAAAGCCTTCCTAATCCTAGACAGAGCTTGTCACCCAAACACAAAAACCCAACCCTTTGCTTCAAAATCCAAAACCGTTTTGATTATTTTGTTGGACCAAACCAAACTAAACATGCAAATTTCGGAAATTTACTCTACTTAGCCCAAGATTGGAAGTAACACTCTGCTTTGGCAGAACCTATTACTAACGATCAAGATTTTAGTGGATGTTTATTTGGAATAGCAATTACCCAATTAGCTTTAGGGACCTAAGTAAATTATTATGTGATTTAATTACTAGTGAACTCATTGTAAAAATAATTCACATGCATAATAAAACTTAGAAAGCATTCAAAAGCAATAATTTAAATGCATAAAGTAAAATGTGATCCTAGTATGGCCCCTAACCCTAAAGACTACTCTTTAAGGCCTCCATCCTTGAACCACCTTGGACCTCCATGTGCTTCATGGAAATGAAAAACATCGGATCTCCATCCTTGAATCACTTCAACTTGAATAATTTTTGAAATTTAAACTAATATTACAAAAATACCAACGATGCATAGATCATATTTAAATTATAAAAATATATTAACGATACGCATATCGTAATTTCTATCCAATTTGGGCCATACTAGTCACCGCATGCATCCATAATATATAAATTATTATGCTTCAACAACTTTAAAACATAATAACACCAACCAAATTTAATCTCATATTAAATTAAATGGTTATTACCTTAACACAAATTCCAATCATATTAGAATTTATCTCCCAAGGGCTTTAAAATATAAATCTAATAAATTTAATCAAATATTAAATTTAAAGAAAAATACATAAGCACTCTAAGGCACCACATATATTTTAATCATATTAAACATAAAAACATAGCATGATATTTAATCACAAATACTAGCATGAAAGAATTAATCAACTTATTGAAACTAACATCCTAACATAAAATTAAATGTCACAAAATGAAACTCCCATCATAATTTTAATTCATTTAAGTATTAACATAGGATACCATGCATAATTACTTATTAATATGCATTAAGGGATAAACGGATCTTAAAGTTTTTATCCGTTGAAGGAGAGACGAGCGAATGGTGGCAGACCACCGCTCGCGACTCGCGACCATGGGCGCGACTCGCGAGAAGCGTTCTGCTTCTGAGTTTCCGATCTCAATTCACGTAATTTTAATCGAAATACGTATGATTTTCTTTATACATTAAAACACTTTTATGCATAACTAAATCAGACTTGGCCTCAAATTCTAGAATTCATGCTATGAAATTATACATAATCAAATTAAGCATAAAAACTCAAAGCATGCAATTCATGAATCATACATATATACATCATATTCTAATTAACAACTTAACTAAAACATGGAACAATATAACAATTATATATGTATATATATGTACCGAAAATGTATAAACAACTTTTATACTCCCACTAGATTAAAATCCAATTTTAATCATGCAAACAATATCCTCATGCTAATACCCTCCCCTAAATGAATTAAAATAAAGGAAAACATGCATCAACATGATCATATCAATCTATGCAATAGGCTAACTGATACCACTACGGAATTTAGATGCTTAATGCGGAAAACGAGTATCACATACCCAAACATCTAACACCAAGATCTTTGCATAAATTAACATGAATCTATAAAGAGTATAAAAAATACCTCTTGATGCGTGAATTCCACTTCCACGAGGGGAGGGAGGGGGGAGAAAATCTTCTCAAAACCCCCCCTTTGTAACCCCCATATCATTATATAAGGTGTTAAAGTTTCCCGAGCCTTCTAGTTGGAGATCCTTTAGAACGTTAAAATGCCGTTCTTTTCTAAAAATATAAATTTTATTTTCAAAATTTAATTAAGTGTATATTATATATATATTGTTTTCATTAGTGTTGGTCCACGAACAACCCTTAGATCACCACGTATGCTAGTACGGAAGAGAGAAGAATCCTTCTTGCTTTTGAGGTGTATGATGGCCAAAGGAGGAGAGAAGAGGAAGAGCAAAGAATAAAAGTTCAGATTTTCTTCTCTAAAATGATGTAATCACCACCCTCCTTTGTAACCCAACCATATCATTATATAAAAAGGTGGTATTTTTAACAAAGAGGTGTTTTCATGAGAATTTTTTTTAAAATTTATTTTTTTTTTTTTTTTTTTTTTATTTTTTCCTTTTTTTTTTTTTTTTTTTTTTTTTTTTTTTTTTTTTTTTTTTTTTTTTTCTTCCCATATAATTCAAAAAATTATTTATAAAGGGAAAAATTAATTTATTTAATATTTTTTTTCTTTATTTTTCTATTTTTTTTTTTTTTTTTTTTTTTTTTTTTTTTTTTTTTTTTATTTAACTTTTACCCAATTTAAGTTTCTTAATTTTATGGTTTTTTGTATAATTCACTTTTAAATTATTTCTTAAATTATTTTTATTATTTTTTTTCTATTTTCATTTAATCATAGCATCATTTGGTAACCACACGTTTAGTTTGTTTTATGAAATAAAATGATTTAATTGTTATTACTCTTTTAATGAATATGATTTAGAGTTAATTGGTGATGTATTTGTGATTGAGTGTGGTTCTGTAAAAACCAGTATATTGTCATTGTTGATGTTTTGGAATGTTCAAGTGTTATTTGAGAGATATTTGTTGAAAATTGAATTTTTTTTTTTTTTTTTTTTTTTTTTTTTTTTTTTTTTTTTTTTTTTTTTTTTTAATTCTTTTTTTTTTTTTTTTTTTTATGGGCTGTACATGCCTCATAATGTCATACATTTTATGAACATAATAAACTCATGTGTTAAAAAAACATATTACTCTTCCATCCAATCATAAAACCGTTTGGTTCAACTTCTTTAGTTTCTCATTTTGATTTTAATCTAAGTAATTAATTTACTTATATATTTTTATTTTTTTTTAACTTAGTTATTTAAACACTTTCGCCATCCCTATTAAATATATTATTATTTCTTTCTTTTCCGCTTTTGAATTGGGGTGTTACAAAACCGCCCAACCCATTTCACAAAGGAAAAATTGATTTAATCGGACCCAACTATGGGCGCCCGACAAAAACAGTCCCAACTATCGTTTTTTATTGTTCAGTCCCAACTTTGGAGGGTATTTTACAATAGCGGTCCCAACGAGGTAAACTTTGCCAAAAAAAAAAAAAATTTTTTTTTTTCTATCTTCTTTCTCCTCTTTCCTCCCTCCTTCCTTCACTGCTCCCTCATCCTCCTCTCCCCGCCACCCAACCTCCTCCCCTTCCACCACACTACCCCCCCTCACCCACCTCCCCTAATTGTCACCACTCCCCCACCACCCTCTCCCCCGTCCCCAAGACTCCTCTACCCCACCCGCCACCATCTCCCCCGGTCCCCAAAACCTCATCCCTCCCCTCGACACCCATACCCCTGCCCCCGAAACCACTCCCTGCCCCAGCCACCCCCCCTCTTCCGCCCTAAAACTCCCACCCTGTCCCGCTACCACCTCCCCTAGACCCCCAGGACCCGAACACCTCCCCCCACCCTCGAAATCACCCTCGAAACACCTCCCCCCACCCTCGAAATCACCCCCGAAACACCTCCCACCCTCGAAATTACCTCCACCACATTCGAACGAACCCAAATCCCGAAGAGAAGGCGAGAGCGAAGGAGGATGGGGGGATTGGGGGGTCGGAGGGTGAGCGGTGGCGATAGAGGGTTTCTAGGGCTGCGGGGGGGGGGGTCGGGAGAAGGTTGTGTGGGGAGGCTGAGGGTGTGGTGGGGGCGTGGGGCTGGGGTTAGGGGGCAACGGGTGGGCCGGGAGGGTGGGGGGTTGGCTTGGGGTGGACTGGGTTGGTGGTGGGGTTAGGACAAGGATGGGGGGCTGCAAGTGGTGGCTGGATGGTGGGGGGTTGGCTTGGGGTGGACTGGGTTGGTGGTGGGGTTGGGACAAGGATGGGGAGCTGCAAGTGGTGGCTGGATGGTGATGGGGTGGCAGGGGAAGGGGAGGGAGGAGAGAGAGATAGGTGAAATTAAAAATAAAAAGGAAAAATAAGGGTTAATTCGATTTTTTACCTGTTTAGTAAGTCACCGGTCCACTCGGACCACCAGTGTAAAGGGGGGGTTAAAGTTGGGACTGAACAATAAAAAACGATAGTTGGTACTGTTTTTGTCAGGGCGCCCATAGTTGGGACTGATTAAATCAATTTTTCCTTTCACAAATGGATTAGGATAATATCTAAGGGTTGTCACATTATGTGACCTCATAGGACTCAATACATATTAGTAGTTGGCCTAAATATACTAGCCCAACAAACCGCAATTAGCTTCTAGCAAAACGTTGCAGTCACCTAATATTATTGAATATATTATCTTTATAATTTGTCCATATACATTTAGTTTGTTACACTTGATCGAGGACAAAATCATTCAGAAACTCCACTACATAAAGGGAGATTATTTTTACTGTAGCATGGAGTTGTGTGGAATACAACATCATTACTTCTATCACTCATCATCTTTTCTTCTTTGGATTGCATGTCACGTAGAAGCCAAGAAAAAATTGGAATTCCTACCTTTGTTTTTTGGCATTTTCCCCTTGTTCTTATTATCTAGCATTTATTTCCTTTTATAGTATTGTTGTTGTTTTTGTTCCTTTTGTCTTTCATTTAACCTTATAAGAGAGAACTAAAACTGATGATATATATAATAGAATGATCATCTTATGAGATACTTATATTGTTGTCACAAGTTCTTTTGGGTATTGCTTCGTCTTATCAAATAAGTTTAGTAGTTCCTTCTTGTTTATGTTAATATTGTTATCACTAGTAATAGTTACTCCTGGTCAAGTGCCCTAGTTTCTCCAATATTATTAAATAATTATCTGTTTATTACCAACACATATACATTTACATATTGTAAAATACAGTTTGGTAATTACCTCTATAAATACCGGATTACCCGTCTCTTACCACCACAAACCCCTTATCTTATCTTCACTTTTTATCCAAAATCTATCCATCTCCCACTTTTCTTCTTCCACCTAATTTCGTCCCCCATTTTTTCCCGGCCACCATGAATCCCAACAACAACAACCAACCTTCATCTTCTTCTTTTGAAGAAGATTTTATGATGATACGGTTTTATTTATCCCTCATTATGGCTCTAATAGCCTTATTAATGGGGATAATTATTTACTTTTTAACACAAAAATAAAATCCAAACACAAACCCCCCCTGCGAAATAGTCCAAAAATGCACAAATATTTTCATTAGTTGTGCATTTACTAGATTTTTGTTTTAGTATGTATTATATAGTCTTTTTTCCTTTCTTGTTATCATTTATTTTTGTTTAATTTTGTTTTGTTTTTTTAAAAAAGATTAGTAGTTGTTATATACTAAACTTATATGAATTATGTGTTTGTTATATTTCTTTGCATAATATTTATGATGATAAAAATCAGGGGGAGATAATATATATGATTTATTATCATTTACTAATTTCAAATATTTACATGTTTGTAGTAAAAGATGGGAGATCTAATGAAAAGACAATTTAACATACTAGATCTATCTGGGCATAAATTTTTAGAATAGAAGGTGGACGCCCAAATGAATTTGAAGGCCCAGGGATTGGAACATACAATTCAAAGTATCACGGCCCAGCAAAATGATGCAACTACATCAACCACATCGTTTAAAATAGCAACTGAACAAGAAAAGGCAAAACCCTTAGTCCTTCTCAGGCATCACTTACATGACAGTTTGAAAACTGAATATCTACTTGTGGAGAACCCCAAAGAATTATGGGACAGCTTAAATGAAAGATATGGTCACAAAAGTGTGCTCCTCCCTAAGGCACATTTTGACTGGACCAATCTGAGGTTCCAGGATTTTAAAACAGTCAGTGATCACAATTCAACATTGTTTAGAATTGTATCATTGTTGAAATACTGTGATCATCCTATAACTGAAGAGGAGATGATAGATAAAACACTCTCCACTTTCCACGCTACGAATATAATATTGGCACAACAATACAGGTTAAGAGCTTTCAAAAAATACTCTAAGCTAATCTCAGTGCTGCTTGTGGCTGAACAAAATAATGATCTTATATTGAAAAATCATAATCTTAGACCTACAGGGTCTTCAGCCTTACATGAAATAAATGCAATAGAAAGCTCTGATCCACCAGAAGCAAATGATGTACATAGGGGTGGATGCGGTAATTACAACGGCCGTGGGAGAGGACGTGGTAATTATCATGGCCGAGGGCGTGGACGTGGCAGAGGCCAATTTTTTCCTAGAAACAATAATTTCAAAAATTTCGGGAGGGGACAACAAGGAAATTACAAGCAAACCCCAAAAGGAAAAGATGCCTGTTAGAAATGTGTTATGACTAGGCATTGGGGCCGCACTTGCCGCACAGCCAAACATTTAGTAGAACTCTGCCAAGCTTCCAAAAGAAATGGAAAGGATGCGGAAGCCAACTTTGTCAATGAGGCAAATACCTCCATGCCCAGCCTTGACATATCTGACTTTTTCATGGATGAAGCCGACTCAGGAAAAGACTTTAACCTGGGAGAAAACAACAATGTTTAGCTAATGCATGTATCACTAAGTTTTATTTCTTGTTCACTTGTACTTTTATTCATGTACTTCATTACTATCAATAAAATACGTATTTGTTTTCTATTAAACTAACTATATGTTTATTTTACTCTGAAGATATGGATCGAGTTGGAAATGAATATCAATGCCTTTTAGATAGTGGAACAACACATACCATATTGAAAAATAAAGAGTATTTTTCAGAATTGGTAATGTTCCAAGTCGATGTTAACACCATATCCGGAACATCCAAATTAATAGAAGGCTCTGGAAAGGCTTGCATAATGCTCCAAAATGGGACAAAATTAACCATCAATGATGCACTATACTCAAGTAAATCTCGAAGAAATCTCATAAGTTTTCGAGATGTGCGTAAAAACGGTTATCATCTAGAAACAATGATGGATAGCCAGAAGGAATATTTGTGTATCACAGAAAATAAATGTGGCAAGAAATTTATATGTGAAAAATTGCCAGCATATTTATCAGGATTATATCTTATTGATACACATCCAATTGAAATAAATATGATCTCTAAGCGAAAATTAGAGAACAAAACATTGATTACTTTATGGCATGACCGCTTAGGTCATCCTGGCACAGGAATGATGCAGAAGATAATCGAGAATTCAATTGGACATTCGATAAGAAACATAAGAGTTCCTAAATCAGATGAATTATCATGTGTTGCATGTTCTCTTGGCAAATTGATAACAAGGCCTTCTAGAAATAAAATTGCAACTGAATCCCCAACATTTTTAGAGAGAATACAAGGCGATATTTGTGGGCCAATTAACCCTCCATGTGGACCATTCCAATACTTCATGGTATTAATTGATGCCTCAACACGATGGTCACATGTGAGTCTTTTGTCAAGTAGAAATATTGCTTTTGCAAAACTTCTTGCTCAAATTATTCGATTAAGAACTCAATTCCCAGATCACACAATAAAGAAATTGAGGCTTGATAATGCAGGGGAATTTATATCCCAAACGTTTAACGATTATTGCATGTCAATTGGAATTATGGTAGAACACCCTGTTCCACATGTTCACACACAAAATGGTCTAGCGGAAGCATTAATTAAGAGGTTGCAATTAATTGCAAGACCATTATTAATGAAGTCAAAGTTTCCTTCATCTGTTTGGGGTCATGCTATATTACATGCAACATCACTAATTCGGTTGAGACCCACTACCTATCATAAATTCTCCCCATTATTGTTAGCCTCTGGAAGAGAACCAAATGTCTCATACTTGAAAATCTTTGGATGCGTTGTATATGTCCCCATTGCTCCACCACAACGCACAAAAATGGGTCCACAAAGAAGGCTGGGAATATATGTTGGTTTTGAGTCACCATCCATTATAAAGTATCTTGAACCAATGACAGGTGATCTATTCACAGCTAGATTTGCTGTCTGCCATTTTAATGAGGCAATATTCCCACCCTTAGGGGGAGCAAAGATGGACCCAAAGAATAAACAAATTGAGATCACATGGAATGCAACACAATTATCATTTCTAGATCCACGAACTAATTTTTGTGAACAAGAAGTGAAGAAAATCATCCATTTACAAAATGTTGCAAACCAATTACCTGATGCATTTACGGATATTAAAAAGGTGACAAAATCACACGTACCAGCTGAAAATGCCCCTGCACGTATTGAAATTCCAACTGTGAATAAGGCATTGGATAATGAATCGATGTCACGTAAGCGAGGAAGACCGCCTGGCTCTAAAGATTCAAAGCCAAGAAAAATGAAAAAACGAGAGGAAGTAGTAGATGAAATAAAGATGGCTCTTCCAACTGAAAATAATAAAATCCAAGCTGAAAATAAAGATAAAGATGCCTCAAAAGATGAGGAACATGAAATCATAGACAACAATAATGAAACATCGATTAATTACATTTCCACAAAGAAACAGTGGAATCGGAAAAATATTGTTATGAGTGACATCTTTGCTTACTCCATAGCGGTTGATATAATATATGATGAAGATGATGTGGAACCAAAGACAGTAAACGAATGTCGACGTTGACAAGATTGGCCAAAATGGAAAGAAGCAATTCAAGTAGAACTAAAATCACTTGAAAAACGTGATGTATTTGGACAAATAACCCGCACTCCTAAAGGTGTGAAGCCAGTCGGATATAAATGGGTATTTGTAAGAAAACGAAATGAGAAAAATGAGATTGTCAGATACAAGGAAAGACTTGTCGCCCAAGGATTTTCTCAAATGCCAGGAATCGATTATGATAAGACATATTCTCCAGTAGTTGATGCGACAACTTTGAGATTTCTGGTGAGTTTTACAGTCTCAAACAGATTGCAGATGCGACTAATGGATGTCGTGACGGCATATTTATATGGGTCGTTGGATGCAGATATTTATATGAAGGTTCCTGATGGGTTAAAATTACCAGAAAATCATATATCGAGAGAAATGTTCTCCATAAAATTAAAAAGGTCACTATATGGGTTAAAACAATCTGGTAGAATGTGGTATAATCGTCTTAGTGAATATATTCTAAAGGAAGGATTCAAAAATAACCCAATCAGTCCTTGTGTATTCATCAAACGATCTCAATCAGGTTTTGCTATAATTATCGCAGTTTATGTTGATGACTTGAACATCATTGGAACCCCTAGAGAACTTGAAACAACTGTCAAGTACTTAATGAAAGAATTTGAGATGAAAGATGTAGGGAAGACAAAATTTTGTCTTGGGCTGCAAATTTAGCATTTGAAGAATGGAATTTTCAGTCAAACTATACAGAACGAATCCTTAAACGTTTTTACATGGATAAAGCCCATCCACTAAACTCTCCAATGATAGTTCGATCTCTAAACATTAAAGATGACCATTTCCGTCTGCGAGAAGAGAACGAGGAAATTCTTGGTCCTGAAGTGTCATAGTTAAGTGCGATTGGTGCTTTAATGTACTTAGCTAACAACACACGACCGGATATTGCTTTTCCAGTAAACTTGTTAGCCAGATATAGTAACACACCAACAAAGAGGCATTGGAACGGAGTTAAACACATATTTCGTTATCTCCGGGGAACACACGATCTCGGGTTATATTATCAATCAAAGCCAAACGCATCACTTATTGGATATGTAGATGCTGGGTACTTATCAGATCCACAAAAGGCGAAATCACAGACTGGTTACCTGTTCACTTATGGAGGTACTGCCATATCATGGAAATCAACAAAACAAACCTTGACAACTACATCCTCGAATCATGCAGAATTGATAGCTCTTTATGAAGCAGGACGAGAATCCGTGTGGCTCAGGTCAATGATTACTCACATTCAAGAAGAATGCGGGATGAGAACAATTGCGGATAATCCAATTGTGATTTACGAAGACAACACTGCGTGCATCACACAAGTAATTGAAGGGTTTATGAAAGGAGACAAGACCAAACATTTATCACCAAAACTTTTCTACACCCATGACCTCCATAAGGACGGAAAAATTGATGTTCAACAAATTCAATCATCTCAAAATCTTGCAGACCTATTCACCAAATCACTCCCAGCAAAGAGATTTCAAGAATTGGTGTACAAAATAGGGATACGTCACCTTCGTGACATGTGTCAAATTCAGGGGGAGTATTATACACACTGCACTCTTTTTTCCTTCGTTCAGGTTTTTATCCCACTGGGTTTTTCCTGACAAGGTTTTTAATGAGACAGTTAGTTCCAATGTCTATGGATGATTATTCAAGGGGGAGTGTTGAGAACAAAATGTAGATAAGTGAATAATCAACCTTTATTATGCAATTGTACCATACACTGTAGTATATGCGTAACTTTGTACGCAACCTTGGTGTATAAATCACCGCACATGTATCAGCAAGAATGGCAATCAATCCACTTACATTTTGCATCAACTTCTCTTACTATTTCTCCCTTAATCTCTAACATATCTCTCTTTTTCTTTTTTGTTGCACACATGACTCACGAGCAGTGACAAAATAGTTTAACCCTCTTGCTTGGTGTGGGTATACCACAATCTCCAGAACCATTTTTTTTTTGGAAAAATTGATAGGAACGGTCGTAACTATGACCGTCCTGCCATAATAAATTCAACTATTGAATATCTCATAGCAGACCAAACATTATGTCATAGTTTATAAGAGTGGTCCCATATGACTGGGGTAAAAAATTGTTTTTTTTATCTAAGCAGATGTAAAGCGCTCTCCCCTTGGAAACTACCCACTCATCTTTTTCATCTTCGTTTCTCCATTTTCTCACTCCTCTTCCAACCTCCATTTTTCTCCCAGCATCTCTCATTCCCCTTCTCTGCAAGTGGGTAGGAATGCCCCTCTTTTTTTCGGGAGTTTAGTAGTCCCTCACCGTCGACGAGATCGTCAGAGCTACCTCAATTAATTAGGTCGTCAAGAATATGAGGAACGTGGCTCAGAGAATTGCTAAATTAATTCACCATAATAAAAAGAGGATGTTTGCGTTTCAATTAGAGAACCATCCATTCCTGTAGTAGCCGTCTTAATTAAGATTTGTTTCTGCTATTTCATACAAGCTATCATCATTTGATATGCACCTTCAAAGTGGCTATTACGTAAGATGACAACTAAATCCTTGCTTCTGGGGCCCCAACAACTATTGAATTACCAAAAGCTGTCATTTGAGATTTATCACATATAACGAAGCTAGCCAAGTCTTGCGTGTCATAGTTCATTCGAGATGAGATCGATAGGGATAGCTTTGGCAGCTTGGAACTCGATTGCATATTTGTCTCTACAAATATAGTGCGTAGGTGAGAGAGGAGGGAGAGTAGTACGTCAGCCGAGGTGGCGGTGAGATAGGGCCATGACGGTGGTCGAAGAAACAGGGGATTAGTGATTCTAGCTTATTTTTTCTTCTTCCTTTATTTGTTAATCATTCTGGTTGGTTGATGGAAAAATTATTAATTGATAATGGTGGCTATGAAGAGTTGAGCCAAATCCTGCCATAACACAGCGAGAAGTGATTTTGTTGATTTCAGTGGTAGCTAGTGGTAGAGGGCAGAGCCAAGGAATTTTACAAGAGGAAGGGAAATGGGTGTTCTAAATGCTAGTCATGTGAACCGCACATGACCCACTTTACCTGTTGTAGCAGGTCATTGACCTGCCAGGACCACTCTTGTAAACTATGACATAATGTTTGGCCTGTTGTGAGATATTCAATAATTGGGACTTCTTATGGCAAGACGGACATAGTTGGGACTGTTAATATCAATTTTTCCTTTTTTTTATCACATGTCCTGAATTTTAGTATCGACTGTAAGTTTACTGTAGGAATGTTATCAAATTATTGCAACTGTGCATAGAAGTTACAATTCAGTTTGCGGCCATACTGTTTATCAGAGGCTTTACAGTATTTTATACGTTCATGGATGATTTTTTGATATGTTGGTAATGTATTTAACTATTTATTGATGATATGTTCCATAATTTCGTAAAAGCATGTAAGTAAGAAGACCAATTGGAACATATATATATATATATATAGTTCATTACTGTATCCCTATCAAAAGCGTAGACATGAAATATAAATAACAGAGAGTAATGCATATTTCCCTTACGGCTAAGAAAACAAGTCAGTTCCCTCGATTCTCTTTATTTTCCTTACACTAAAACCTGTAAATTGTGACCATGGAGACCCTTCACGTGACTAGCAAGAGAGGTTATTCCCAGGTGAAACACCAAGCTGATTGCAATACTGAGTATAGTACCTAACACGAGCCTTGACAGCCGGTGTGTTCCCCCCGCCACATTCACCTCCATTAATAGCTCGAATGGTGGACCCAAACCCTTTGCCGGAGACGATTCGAGAGTGGACATTGTTCATCCAAAACCAGAAGGCTGTCTTAAAGGCGATAACGGCATCATTAGCAACTGTTTCGGGTGCATTCAAACCATCAAATCCAATGCTTCGACCTAGAGGTGTCAATTCAGTTAACCAGTTCAGTTCTGGTTCAAACCAAACAGTTCAGTTGACTTCAGTTCAGTTAATTCAGTTCATTTTTTCGAGATTAATTGATTCAGTTTAAACTTTTTCGGTTTCAGTTTCAATCCATACAGTTAATTCAATTTTCAGTTAAGTTCAGTTCAGTTTACAGTTGTCTTTTGGTTTGACCCGTACAGTTTGGGTTTAAACAGTTGACTTTTTACCTATTACTATCAGTTAAACAGTTATTTTCAGTTCGGATTCAGTTAATTTCAGTTTCTTAAGGAAACCCGCATCGACTCGGGTGAAACTTGATATCGGTTATGCCATGTACAACTTTTACCTTCGGGACTCGCTTCGGGTAAAGTCATTATTCATTGCAGGGAATTTCAACTCGGTTTGACTTTTGTCACATCGGTTAAACTTGTCGAAAACAACGATAGCACCATGAGACGTATCTATAAAAGCACATTTTGAAGTTGTTATATTTTCTGTTAAATTATTTTAATAAAGGTCCAACATTTGGCTGATATTGAAAAATTCAATTTCAAATTCTTCATTATTCTATAGTTTTCCAATGTGTAACTATCAATGATGAATTGGTGATTGGTTGTGGTCAAAGATTAAGATGATGATTGAAAATGATTCATTAGTTTATATATCAGTGAATATAAGTGGTTAATCATTAGGTTAATCGTCTTCCAGTGTATAATGGAATTTGAAACCAAAAAAATCTACTTAAATAATCCAAGTATTTATTATTGTACATAATGAATGTGCCAATGGTATAATCATCATTAAGCTATACAAAGTATCAATCCTGCATTCAAGTTAATAGTATTTAAGTTAAATCAATTTCAAAACTGTAAACATATTATTGAATTAGATTAATATGTGTCAATATAAGTCAATAAGTTTGTTAAGGATAACAATACTCCATTCCAGTTAATCGTCATTAAACTATATTCACTTTCAAACTCAAAACATCTACTTGAAATCGAAACAATTTGTTATCCAATAAGAACAATGAAAGACTTATAACTATACACTTATATTATATAAATATAATAATAATCTTTGATGTATTCTTTTAACTTTCTACACATGAGAGTATAAACTTATAAATAATCAAGGTGATGATGATTTGTAATGGTGAATGATCATAATTTAGTGATTATGATGATTAAAGTCGATAAACACAAGCTAATATAATACGAGTATAATGTGACAAAATTCAGTGTAGTTGGGTAATCATTAGGCTAAACTAGATCAGTATATTGTGCAGATATATGTATTGCATTTCGAGTATATATTAATGTATAGAATAGTGTATAGATCAAAGTATTGAATTTCCATTTGGCGTAAGTGATTATAACGGGGATTCATATGTTGTACAATACTCTAATAATAAACATAACAACAGTTATAAATGAGTAAAGTTACTAAACTAATTAGATTGTTGGCTAATGGCTTATTGCATTTATGTGTTACTCCAACAAAGTATATAATTAAACAACATACATTAAAGTCACTAATGATTAAGTCAAATCAACTTGTGTGAACATTCGATTCTACGAGTTTATCTTACTAAAATCCCAACTTTTTCGATTCTTTCTAAAATCCTAACTTGTTAAAAATTCCTAATCACCACATATAACATGCATGTTCACATATTTCTAATTTCTAAAATTTAGAATAATAATTTCTTAAAAATCAATAATACTAGTTTAATTTTGAAAGTTTATAATTTCTAATAATACTACTAATTTCTAAAGTTACTAAACTAATTATATTAGAATTATAAATTTAGAACACTCAAATCATAATAATATCAAAATACAATACAAGTTTATTAGTAGTTAGGCCATTGTTTTTTTTTTTTTTTTTAAGAGAAAGGCCATTGATTTTAAGAAGATGAAAATCCAACCATTGATTACGTTAGCAATCCATGTGATTGACCACTCTCAATTCTCATTGGTCAAAAAAATAATATCATGGATTATGAATTAAGACCATTGATTTGAGAAAGATCAAAATCCAACCATTGAATCAAGACCATTAAGTTCTCTCTCTAACCCTAAAACCTCCCTCGTTCCTCTCATCCTCGTTCCTCACAGCCTCCCTCTTTATCATCCTCAATCCTCTTCCATCTCTCTCCCGACTCCTCTCACCATTTTTCTACACCACCACCTCTCTCCCCTGACTCCCACTACTACAAATTAGGGAAAACATAACACAAAAAAGATAATAGTTGATTGAGTAAAGTGTTATCTAAAGAGAACATAACAGGCCAAATGGATAATTGTTTTGTAAATAAATTAGTAAATAACAGTTGAAGAACTCCAATGTTATCTGGATTTTGCTTTTTTGTTGTTTTACTTTTACCCGTTATATTTTTACTGAATAATTGAGGATTGGAGTTCTTGAGATCTACAACTATGGCTGGAGAAGATGAAGCCGTGTCACATAACTCGACTCATCATATTTCTTCTAGAGGTAAGAATGTAAGATCCTTAATTTTGTTTAGGTCTATTAACTCTGAAAGTTCTTACTTATCTGAATTTAAGATAACTTACTCTCTCAAATACAATCGAATTCATGTTGTATTAGTCTTTCTTTTTTTAAAAAAAATTTCTTAGATCTGAGTTTACACTCAATTTTAGACCAGAGAAAATTAATGGTATTATCTCCATTACAGGAAATGTTTTTAATTTGGTTCGAATTTTTTGATCTTTTACGATCTGCGAATTCCTCGAGATTTCGCACATTTTGATCTTCTGATTTTATATCTCTATTTTTGCATATGTTGAAAGCTCTCTTGGATGATAATTTTTATATTCAATATATGATTGCTTAAGTTTATGTTTAAATTTACCTTTCTAATTCTCTGGTTTTTCTTTTTTCTTTGAAGATGGTGGCGGAAGAAGGCATGACTTTTATTTTCTCAGGTGTTTATCCAAGAGAAATTTAGTAGAATTTGGTTGTGGTTTTTAATATGGTTCATCTCTGGACTGTTTGTATTCAACTTTAGTTGTAAGAGGAGCATTAAGATTAGAGGTATACTGATGGTGGTCAAGACTGTAATTTGTTCGAGTTAATATTAATATAAATTGTAATTCAATAATTAATATTTAACAAGGATGAATTCCATGAATTATATTTGAAGAATCATAACATTTCTTGTGATTGTCTTGCGACAAATGATGTTTTTGATTTATTGAAATTAGTTAGATGAATTTATGAATAATCATAACTCCATAGTCCATACAACTATGCAAGTATTTTCCTTTATTGAATTTTAATTAACTATTGAGAATTCAACTTTTTAAATAAAAATAGTAGTTGAAAATTGAAATCATGTGTTTTTATATTTGTCTAGTTATTAAGGTGTCATGTTATTGTATGCCAATAACTTAGGTACATTAAAAAAATTACAAAATTATGTGTTACATTTTTAAACACTTTAGTTTGAGATAGTTTTATTCTGTATAGTTTAATACTGTTTTATTCGATTTGAATCAGTTCGATTCAAACAGTTTTATTCGTTTTACACGTTCGGTTAAAAACAGTTTTATTCAGTTTGATTCAGTTCAGTTAAAAACAGTTTGAAACAGTTTTCAGTTAAATTCAGTTCATTTTCAGTTCAGTTTAAATCGGTTTTCCGTACAATTAATTTCAGTTTAGTTTGTTTTCGGTTGAGTTTCGGTTCGATTTCGGTTCGAGTTAATTGCGTTTACTTTAATCTGATTAACTTATCGGTTTTTAACTTTTCAGTTGTGGGTCAATTCAGTTCAGTTTATTCAGTTCAGTTGGTCATCAGTTTGCAGTTTAACCATCGGTTTTCAACCAAACTGACAGCGCTACTTCGACCTGCTGGTCCGTAGTTGTAGTTCCATGTGATTTGGAGAGGCCCACGTCCGTAGTACTGCTTATTTGTGCTGCACGGCCATGTTGTGCTCGACTGACAATAGGTTGATTTGGCAATCTCCTCTATGTAGCAAAAATCTACAACACACAAGTTCAATTAATCAGATGAGTATTATATTTTTCTATAATTCAAGGCATTCCCATTGATTTAGGCTTCGTTTAATTCAACTTAAAATAATAATATTTAATAAATTAGTTATAACCAGCAAAATCTAGTTTCAATTAAGTTCAAATCTTCTATCTCACTTTTTTTGTACCATTATACGTCACTGAATATTATTGGTCCACAATCCACATAATAGATTTAAACAAAATTCTCAATTACAAAAAATTAGTAAGAGGAAGAATAAATGACATAAAGCAATAAGATTGAGTGGAACAACTAAGTGTACAAAAGATTTTATTCCATTTCAATTCTACCATAGAAGGCATTAATAATGTTAATACTTACGTCCAGTTTCATGGGTCGCATGAGCAAAGAAGGCAGCAACTTCACGCTTAACCTCATCGGAGGATCCACTGCCAAATTGAGGATAGGAACTGAGAGCACTCAAGAAAGAAAACCTAGTGTAGAAGCTCTTACCAGCACAACTAGAGCTTGCTTGGTTAATGATTCCATTAAAGAACGCATCGGTCACCAAACTTGGGACCGAAACACCACCACTTGGGGTAGACGGTGTCGAGGAACAAGGACCTTGTTGGCATCCAGCGCCGCAGTAGGCAGCTGTGGTGCCGCAGTAACCATATCTGCTACAGCATAAACCAGAGGCACAGCCACAGTTTTGATCCACAACTAGGGCGCTAGACATACAGGCAACTGCCATGAGTATAGCAAACATAGATCCAAGAGAAGACATTTTGGAGGAGTACAATGATAGTAGAGGAATTGTTAAAGCAATCCGTGGGATGTGAAAACTAGACACTTGAAGATGAGTTTATATAGAAAATGAAAGATAGGTGATCTAGGGAAGAAGCTTACGAATATAGGCTTATAGCTAGTTGTATAGTGCAGGGGCGGATCTAGGATTTTGAATTTGGGGGGTCCTAACTAAACCAAGTAAATAGACAAATAAACTCAATACACAAATGACAAAAAAAATTGGTTAAAATTAGAGCTAAATTAAGATAGATAGATACTATTAAAATAATAAGATGAAGATCTGAAATAGAAAAGAAAAATTGGTAAAAGAGGAAAGAGAAAGAGAAAGAGCAGGAATGTAAAAAAGAAAAATAAAAAAGAGACCATCAAGCAAATAAGAAAGAAAAAGAATAAAAGGGCTGGAATTGGTATTCAATAGATTCGAACCCGCGTGGCCGCGTTGTATGACGCATGCAAGGAGTTTTCAGCCAATCTACCACTAGAGCAAGTTGCGTTGGATGAGTTTATTCCGCGGATATCAATTTTATCCTATTTTAAAATCTGCTTAACGTAAAAAAAAAGGAAATTTATATTTTTTGGTGGGGCCCGTGCCACCCAGGATCCTTAGTAGGTCCGCCCCTGGTATAGTGATGTGAATGGAAATATTGTTTGATACGTGTAAAATGTTGACATTTGACTCGCTTTTTTTTTTTCTTATGTCGGGTTGACATTTGAAATTGGCCACTCATTTTATGTAATGATTAGAGTTATTAGTTTGACTTGTTCAAAGAAAATGAAACGACAGAAATTCTGTTATATACGGGTCCATTATGGTTCTTCGTTAACGGAACTTAGGGTTTTGCTTAATGACACCCTAATTTTTTCTACTAACACCCTGTATTTTATATATTTATACACATCTCTTTCCTTCTCCTTTTCTTCCCCTTTCTTTATTTTTCCAGATTTTAGGAATTGTCAAAAAATTGTATGTCATACTCGTCCAAATGAACTCAAAATCTTCATCCCCAATCTCTAGTTACAGAAACCTTGAACTTCAGAACGACGAGGTATTAGTAAAATTACCCTCTATAAAAGTTGAACTTCCCAACCCAAAAACACAAAACCTCATGTATGGGTATGTCCAAGTTCACTGTCGGACACATCCTTTGTGGCCGACATCAATAAACTTGAAACGCGACCTCATCAGTAGAGTCCAGGCCGTTTCTAATAAGCAGTCCGAGATGGCATTCATGGCCACATTTGAGGACAATCTTCCCTCCACTTAGACTCATCACAGTCATACACGTGTCGCAGGATTACGCACCCTGTCAGATGAATAGTACTGCTATAAATAGCCAAATGGTACTGTTCTACAGGGACATTCTCTCACATTCTAAGCTTTGCTTTCTCTCTCTATCTCTCTCTCTAAAATCCTTATCGGGCACTTACTGACTTGAGCGTCGGAAGGGGGTTTCGTCGCATCCCCCCCGAGGGTAGTTTACGTTTGTCTTCTTTGCAGACTTCCAGTCTCGGACGCCCACTCTCATACTGCCGGACATCTCTCTGTCCGCCACCGTTTCAACACCGAAACAACTTGGCGCTAGAAGGAGGGGCCTCATATCCTTGCGAAGCAGTCATGTAAAAGGCAAACGATACAAGTCGTGGTCCATCTGGACTAGAGATCGGACAAGGATCTTCTCATCCACCAATCACCAGATCCATGGGTGCAACCCAGTTCCATCCTAACATGTCAGAGAGCAACGATCAGCGCACTCCTGAAAACAATGTTACTTAGGTAAATCCTGGTGGTGTCCCTTTCAATTTGGCTCAGTTGAGTCAATTTTCACCTGATCAGCTGTAAACTGTGGCATCCTTCATCCAGATGTTACAAGGCACTCCTCAGCCTAATAACACTCCTGCTCCTAACACAAACGGCGTTCAGCACCGTAAACGATCACTGGCCATGGCCGGTAGAAACGTTGACGGTATGCCAGTGAGGAGGATGCGTACGTTAATGCCGGAAGACCGTCAGATGGAGAGACAAATTGACGACCCAAAGTACGAGGAGGTCGAGTTGGAAACTGAGGATCTTAACAACTCAGAAGAGTATCACAGATGGCAATGATCTGGACGAGATGAGGATCCTATTTTTGACCGTGACGATCGGAAACGGAGGTCGGACAAGACCGAATCCGTTTTTTTTTAAAACGAAGTTGGGGCCTCCCCACTTCTATTGTTCTAAAAGCCTCCCAGTCCCGAATTTCATTTCTTTCTTTTCACGTCACTCACTCGGCACCCCCTTCAATCCCTAAACCCTAACACCCATCTCCCCAACCACTTTCACTCTTCTCCCCCCAGCCTCCTTTGTGTTGTGGTCAAGCATCTCTTAAGCATCTCGGGCGACGACGTGTCGGTTACCCGGGCGACGACGTGCGGTGGTCCTCCGTTTTTGTTAGAAGTAACTCGGGTTTTCGTTGGTGGTCCTCCTCACATCTCCGGCGCGACGACGTGTTTCAATGCCGGGCTCGTGTGTATTTCTTCTTCCCCTCCATCGTCTCTCTTCGTGCCTCCTTTGTTGCAAGTCGCAACTCAGCACGACCTCCACCGCCAACGTCCTCCCCCCCTCTTCTCTCGCGCGACCACCAACGGCACCACCATCTACTATCGCCACCACTAGCCGGAGATGATTCTACTACGAATTGGGAATTTCAAAGTTGTTTCTTTAATTTTAATTAGTGTAGTTTTTAGATCTAATTCATTTTTAGAGTTTCAAATTGTAAGCTTAATTAGCTACAAATTAAGTAAAATTATTGATTGTTGATTTTTTTGAATGGGATTATTTTTTATATGAAAAGTAGGTAAAATAATACAAATTATGCAATCCGTTTGACCGATCCGTGATCCGCGATCGATCCGGTATAACATTCTCGACCCGGGTCGGATCGATCCAAAAACGGATGATCGTCCACCGACCCGGCCGATCCGACCCGTTGCCATCCCTAATCACAGCCGCTCATACCGAGAGTACAGCACCACAAGTGTTAGTAACTACTCGGGTGGCGGACATCTGCTAATCAAGCCGAAACTCTCCCCATATGTTCTGGAGGTACTTAATTACCCAATGCCGAGAATCAAAATGCCATCATGCAAATTTGACGGCAGCTCAGATCATGACGATCATGTCGCAGCCTACGAGGGACACATGTATCTGTACACGCAGATAGACGCTATCTGGTGCAACCCGTCCACTCTTACTGGCATAGCTCAAACTTGGTTTAAGAGTCTCAAACCTGGTAATGTGTCCCGTTTCTCTCAACTCTCATCTATGTTCAGTACTCACTTTGTAAGCAACAGGCGCCGTGAGCGCACTACTGGGGAATTATTGTCAATCAGGCAAGGGGAAACCGAATCTCTCCGGGATTACATTGGGCGTTTCAATGTAGAGGCCGTATCTATTCCCAGGTTGCAGCAAGATGTAGCGGTCTTAGCCTTGATGTCGGGACTAAGAGAAGGAAATGCGTTCAGGAGTTATCTCGGCCGAAAATCTTTCACGTCGTTAGGACCAGTGCTCGGCAAAGCCAATGATTTCATAAGAGGAGAAGAATTTGACAAGGCAGCTAGCAGCCAGCATCAGGAGTCTGATAAGAAGAAAGAGGATAAGTCACGGAAAGATAAAGGTCGCGAAGTTGAGCGTGGCCGGGATGAAAGAAGAGAATCTAATATGGTCAAAAAAGGAAATGACCGAGAGCGGGATGGCCGGGAAAAAAGTGAACGCAAAGATAGATTTGATGCGTACACTCAGCTCACTACTTCCCGAGCACAAATATTCACCATGAACAAGGAAAGTGACAAATGGCAGAGACCAAAAAAGATGTTTCATAAAACCGGGATAAGACTAAGTGGTGTGATTTTCATGGAGATCACGGCCATATAACTGAAGACTGCCGGCACCTCAAGGATAATTTGGAGGATCTTATCCGCAGAGGGTACTTCACCCAATATAAAGCTCAGACAAACGGAGGCGATTTGATGAAACCCAGAGATCAGAATGTTCAATCTCGGATAGGAGAGATTCATGTGATTAGTGGCGGTCCAATCCATGGCGGAAGTGTCAGTGGGGTGAAAGCCAGTTGAAAGGAGTTCCGGCATCAAGTGAACTTTAATGAGAGTTGCCAGTGGAGAAAGCCACCAGACATGCCAGCCATGTCATTCTCATTAGAGGATGCAAAGCACGTGATTTACCCTCATGACGACCCACTGGTGGTCACCTTAAAAGTTGCAAACTGTTTGATTCATAGAATTTTGGTGGATGGAGGAAGTTCCGCTAATATTCTATTCCTGTCTACTTTCGAAAAATTAATGATGGGCCGGGAGCACTTACAGCCAGTTCGGTACTGGTGGGACGCGGTCGTACGCGCTACCAAAGATAAAAGTTTATTTTCCTTCCTTCCAATACAAATAAATGTAAGTGGCAAGTAGGGTCGAATCCACAAAGACTTGGGGACTAACTCGTGCTTATAATAGATCAAATGGGGGTTTTGGGATTAAAGAATTGAATCACTAAATATGAAGAACTAAAGAACAATCAAAAAGTAATGTAATCAAGAAGAGAAGAATCTTGAGTTCGGTTAATGGCCACTTCGATTCATACTATTGATCATTGGTTTCTCAAATGTGTAACTTTACTCTTAATTACTCAAAGTTGGAAATCAAATTCCTTTCCCTCAAAAGTACCGTTAAACAATCACAATCAGATGATCATTTGAACTAAAGATTAATCTAATCTAATGAGAGATTAAATTCAAATCAATAGAACATCAACGAACTAGGAAACAATGAGCCAATTAACAAATTGCTAGCACAACATATTCAAATTGGAACTTGTGATTTCTCTAGTGATTAATCAAGAATAATCAGATTCATTAATCAAACCCAAGATTGTTACTCATGAAAGAAGAACAGATGAATCGGCATCAATTCTAAATCCTAGCAAATGATAAATCGAATGTATAAACTAGTAGTACTCCTAGCAATACATACCACAATCATAGATTAAAATCAAGAAATCACAATTATAATTAAGAAAAAGTTAACAAAGAGAAACCTCACAATAATAGACCGAAGCTTGATTAACCGTTCTCAAGACTAGATTTAGGCTACGATCAACATAGCATTCATCAAGCAAATCTTCAAACCAATTATTCGAAACTCAAAAAGGGAGAAAAATAGGGATTAGGGTTCTTCTCTCTATCCTCTCTAATTCAGTTCAGAAATTACCAGATATCCCCCTAACAACGTTTTTTTTTTCAATTAATAAAACCTAAGGAAAGCTGAAAACTGCCGAAGAGTCGTAGCCGCGTCGAAGTGCACGAGTCGGGCTCTCCTAGTGCTCGAGTCGGGCCTTTGCTCCTGCCCAAAAATCCAGCCAAGGCTCGAAGTGCGCGACTCGCGCGATGATGGTGCGCAGCTCGGGCCTTAGCTACTGCCTACTTCCAACCTCCGCTCGAAGTGCGCGGATCGTGCGTGTATAGTGCGCGAGTCGGGCACTCGCCACTGCTCATGATTCTCTTCTTCAAAAACGCCCGAGGTGGGCTCTTCAACGCCCATGGTGGGCACACAATGCCGTAGAGCCACAAAAAGATGAACTTGGATGACAACCATCAAAATCTAGACTTCAAGGAACTTTGTGAGCTTAATCCACCTGTCAATGATATCAAAAGCATATGGAACCACCAAATATCCTTAAATCTCCTGTAATACTGCAAATTCATCATAACTCCCTCTTCTCCACACTAAGGTATAGATGAGTCAAACACTCCTTCATTAACCTTAAACCTTAGTAAAATGGACTTCTCAACACTCTATAATCGCATATAAATTGGTCACATCAAATACCCCCACACTTGAACTTTACTCGACCTCGAGTAAACTCAAAATAAGTGTCAATGAAGCACCCCTTCCAAGCCATTGCTCACCTTTCACTACTCCCCTTATCTCTCCATCCTAGTGAATGATAAAAGCTTGCTATTTCCCCCGATTCGCTCAAAGCCAAGTCTAAGGGTGAGAGTCACCCCCACACTTGAACTAAAAGCTCTCCTTAAATAATGTAAATAGCACTCTCATACTATACTCAACACCAAGATAATAAAAACACATGACTTTGAACCCGGAAAGATCTCAAAGGATTCAAAGCCATTCCAATCTGCACAACCCCACACCCATCCTCATGTTATGAAATGACAAAAGCAAATTCGAATCCTGACAAATCTCAAAGGACTCGAACTTGGACCATCTAAACACAATCACAACCACCAAACTCCTTATTCCTCCAATGATGAGCGAGCTCTAACCTATTCGCCTCTAACTCTGAACATCAAGATGAAAAACCTACCCGAGGCACTCCTTATATCACCAATCCTCCTTATGACACCACCTACGGCATGATTTCAAATTTTCTCTCTTTTATCTCTCATTTTGCCTAGGAGCCCTTTCGGGTTTTCATCCTAGCTTCACACACATTATTTTTTTTCATTTATGAGCTCACCATCTCACCCGCTCCAATTAGCTACTTTTTTGCATAGATTGCCCTTTCGGGTTTTCAACCTATCCGGGCCCCCATTTATGCCTGAGTCGCCCGCCCTTGCGGGTTTTCAACTCAGCGAGTTTTCGTATTTTTTATTTTTTTTTCAATGAGAAAACATCAAATAAAACAATGAGCAATTCCTCCCCCCTACTTAATCAAGACATTGTCCTCAATGTGAGAGCAAGTACAAGAAAAACACAAGAAATGAAAAGGGGAACACTCAAAAACCGACTCTCACAAAAATTCTCACTCCCTCAACAATACCCATCAAAAACAAATCACACCCCAATACATAAGAAAATACAATGACAACAAACACACACACCATCTCACAACCCTACTTTCTATAACACCCATGTAAATGACTAATCCAAAATTAAATTCATTGGGAGAATATAGTTTCGGAATGGGCACCTTATAGTAGAACCAAATCCAGTATGTAAATGCGCATCATTGCTCATAAGCATTGCTCATGCATCTCCTTCATCAATCTCGACCCTCCAATTTCACCAACGTCTCTGAAATGGACACCTCTCAAAGGTTTCTTGATGTATTTTGGCTTAACTTGGATTACGATTGGCTAAGAGTTGTGAATTGTAGCTTGGGAATCTAGAGGGGTAATGGTGGGTGAAGGATAATTTGTTGTGGTGGAGTATAAAAATGGTGAGGTTTAAGAGTAAGAAGGAAAAGAAAAGGAAGAAAAATAGAATAGAAAAAGAAAGAAGAAAAGGAAAAGGGTCTCGGGTTGCCTCCTGAGTAGCGCTAGTTTAAAGTCGTTAGCTCGACCTTATACCTCCCACAATCAGTCCGGGGATGGTTCAAATCCTTGTTCCAACACTTGTACCTGTAAGTTTGATAAGACAACTTCCTGCACAGCTAGCGTTAGTGAAAAAGGTGTAAAACTATGCAGTAAATCAGGTGGTCTCTCATATTTTTGCAACCTCACTACCTCCAATGACTTATGTCCTTCACTGGTATCATATGTATCACACTCTATGGACTGAATAGTACCCTCAAAGCATGATGAATGTTCAGTCGCTAGGGAATTTTTAGACTCATGAATACCAAATGCTTCTAAATGTCCCCCAAATTCCACAGTTAATGACCCCGCACCAACATCAATTTTTGTACTGGATGTTTTCAAAAATGGTCTCCCTAAAAGAATAGGAGAAACATGACAATCAGACTCCATGTCCAGTACATAAAAGTCAGTAGGAAACTGAAGTTTACCAACATGAACTAACACATCCTCGACCTTACCCTTGGGATAAAAGTGGGATCCGTCAGCTAATTGCACTATGACATTTGTTGCATGCAAAGGGCCAAGCGCTAAAGACTTATATAGCGAAAATGGAATCACATTAATTGAAGCACCTAAGTCTAACATAGCTTTAGGAATACCAATGTCATTAATAGTGCAAGGGATGGTAAACATGCCTGGGTCATCATATTTGGGAGGAAGTGCATTATGAGAAATAGCAGAAACATGCTCACTAGTTTTCTCTATGTTGGTTAAAATAGGAGAACTTACCTCACATTCGCGTATGGACTCGTATATACCTTTGTTGCGTTCATACCTTCTATCGGCCCGCAAAGCTTCTGGAAAAGGTGGGGCAGGTCGATGCTTTGGAAGTAAAGTAACTTCCTTGTTTATTGTCACCACTCTTTCTCCCTGTGTCAGCTGTGTATCACCCCTTATCATGATAGAACTTACATTCTTCTTTGGGTTTACTTCTGTTTGGGAGGGTAATTTTCCCAATTCACGAGCCTCTAGCCTGCTCACTGCACTCGAAACCTGGCTCATCTGTGTTTCCAAATTCCTTATACTAGAGCGGGTTTCCTCTTGAAACTGTACCATATTCCCTTGCATGGTGGTCACATTCTTGGTTAAGGCATTGAGCATATCTTCAGTAGACATTGTAGAACTTTGCCTCATATCCGAATTCTGACACTGATGATGACCCTGAACTGGAGTTTGGGGTCTCATGAACTGTTGTTGCGGTTGATGATTGGGTTGTTGGTTACCTTGCTCATTACCATACCTCAACCTCGGATTATCTCTCCAACCAGGATTGTATGTGTTGGAATAAGGATCATATCTCCTTTGATTCCCTGAGCCTTGAAAACCAAGAGCGTTGACTTCCTCACTTGATCCCTCTTGAAGTTGTGGGCAATAATCAGTGGGGTGATCTGAAGCACATATCCCACACGCCTTAACTTGTTGTGTGTGTCCCTTAACAATGAGCTCTCTTACTAGTGAGGTAAGAGCTTGAACCTGTTCTTCAAGTTTGGGATTTTGCGTGTTTGAGCTACTCACATCCACCTTCTTGTGGGTGGATCGCCTACTAAAATGTCTGGAGCGTTCAGAAAGCTCCTCTATCAAAGCTCTAGCATTCGCTGGAGTCTTATTTATGATCGATCCACCACTAGCTGCATTAATCATCCGCACATCATCATCAGAAAGTCCATCGTAGAAGTATAAGATCAAATCTTCCTCACTATATCCATGATACAGACAGCTTGCACATAGCCTCTTAAAACGCTCCCAATATTCATACAAAGGTTCATCATATCGTTGCTCTATGTTGCTGATCTCTTTCTTGAGTGTGGATGACTTTGAAGCGGGAAAATATTTATCAAGGAACCGCTTTTTCATCTCACACCAACTAGAGATACACCCCGGTGGAAGATAATATAGCCAATCTTTGGCCGTATCCTTAAGAGAAAAAGGAAACGCCCTCATCTTAACTTGCTCTTCCGTGGCATTACTCGGTTTCATGCTTGAGCACACAACATGGAACTCGGATAGGAACTTGTTAGGGTCTTCACCACTGAGCCCATGAAAAGATGGTAATAGATGAATGAGCCCTGACTTGAGCTCGAAAGTGGTACCTGCCTCCGGTGTTGGGAAAGTGATACATAATGGTTGCTGATCAAGATTAGGAGCGGTGAGCTCCCTCAGAGTACGAGTCTCCACCCTAGGTGGCATTTCTTCTTCCAAATTCAATAAAATGGAAGTTCTTGAAAATTTCTTCTCAATTCCCTTCGCAACCTGAAAAGATTCAATTCTAACTCGGGATCGTAATCCACACAATCTTGGTTAGTGGCACGGGTGCCAACCATATACTAATCAAAAGGTGAAATTTCAAAACACAATCTACAATAAACACGTTTTAGTAGTTGCCAAGTCCCCGGCAACGGCGCCAAAATTTGGTGGGACGCGGTCGTACGCGCTACCAAAGATAAAAGTTTATTTTCCTTCTTTCCAATACAAATAAATGTAAGTGGCAAGTAGGGTCGAATCCACAGAGACTTGGGGACTAACTCGTGCTTATAATAGATCAAATGGGGGTTTTGGGATTAAAGAATTGAATAACTAAATATGAAGAACTAAAGAACACTCAAAAAAGTAATGTAATCAAGAAGAGAAGAATCTTGAGTTCGGTTAATGGCCACTTCGATACATACTATTGATCATTGGTTTCTCAAATGTGTAACTTTACTCTTAATTACTCAAAGTTGGAAATCAAATTCCTTTCCCTCAAAAGTACCGTTAAACAATCACAATCAGATGATCATAAAAGTTGAACTAAAGATTAATCTATTCTAATGAGAGATTAAATTCAAATCAATAGAACATCAACGAACTAGGAAACAATGAGCCAATTAACAAATTGCTAGCACAACATATTCAAATTAGAACTTGTGATTTCTCTAGTGATTAATCAAGAATAATCAGATTCATTAATCAAACCCTAGATTGCTACTCATGAAAGAAGAACAGATGAATCGGCATCAATTCTAAATCCTAGCAAATGATAAATCGAATGTATAAACTAGTAGTACTCCTAGCAATACATACCACAATCATAGATTAAAATCAAGAAATCACAATTATAATTAAGAAAAGTTAACAAAGAGAAACCTCACAATAATAGACCGAAGCTTGATTAACCGTTCTCAAGACTAGATTTAGGCTACGATCAACATAGCATTCATCAAGCAAATCTTCAAACCAATTATTCGAAACTCAAAAAGGGAGAAAAATAGGGATTAGGGTTCTTCTCTCTATCCTCTCTAATTCAGTTCAGAAATTACCAGATATGCCCCTAACAACATTTTTTTTTTCAATTAATAAAACCTAAGGAAAGCTGAAAACTGCCGAAGAGTCGTAGCCGCGTCGAAGTGCGCGAGTCGAGCTCTCCTAGCGCACGAGTCGGGCCTTTGCTCCTGCCCAAAAATCCAGCCAAGGCTCGAAGTGCGCGACTCGCGCGATGATGGTGCGCGGCTCGGGCCTTAGCTACTGCCTACTTCCAACCTCCAATCGAAGTGCACGGATCGTGTGTGTATAGTGCGCGAGTCGGGCACTCGCCACTGCTCATGATTCTCTTCTTTAAAAACGCCCGAGGTGGGCTCTTCAACGCCCATGTTGGGCACACAATGCCGTAGAGCCACAAAAAGATGAACTTGGATGACAACCATCAAAATCTAGACTTCAAGGAACTTTGTGAGCTTAATCCACCTGTCAATGATATCAAAAGCATATGGAACCACCAAATATCCTTAAATGTCCTGTAATACTGCAAATTCATCATAACTCCCTCTTCTCCACACTAAGGTATAGATGAGTCAAACTCTCCTTCATTAACCTTAAACCTTAGTAAAATGGACTTCTCAACACTCTGTAATCGCATATAACTTGGTCACATCAAATACCCCCACACTTGAACTTTACTCGACCTCGAGTAAACTCAAAATAAGTGTCAATGAAGCACCCCTTCCAAGCCATTGCTCACATTTCACTACTCCCCTTATCTCTCCATCCTAGTGAATGATAAAAGCTTGCTATTTCCCCCGATTCGCTCAAAGCCAAGTCTAAGGGTGAGAGTCACCCCCACACTTGAACTAAAAGCTCTCCTTAAATAATGTAAATAGCACTCTCATACTATACTCAACACCAAGATAATAAAAACACATGACTTTGAACCCGGAAAGATCTCAAAGGATTCAAAGCCATTCCAATCTGCACAACACCACACCCATCCTCATGTTATGAAATGACAAAAGTAAATTCGAATCCTGACAAATCTCAAAGGACTCGAACTTGGACCATCTAAACACAATCACAACCACCAGACTCCTTATTCCTCCAATGATGAGCGAGCTCTAACCTATTCGCCTCTAACTCCGAACATCAAGATGAAAACCTACCCGAGGCATTCCTTATGACAGACGAGGAGAAATCTGAGAAGAAAGGAGATGTTTTGGACATAACTATAGAGGAGCTTGAATCTCGGCCAGAGGATTGGCCAAAACCCAAGCCTGAGGGGGAGTCCAAGCTGGAAATGTTGACGGATGATCCAAAGAGGACTGTGGCTGTCGAAACGGACATGGACCCAAAGGTCAGAATCAACCTGATAACCCTCCTACGAGAAAACGCCGATGTATTCGTGTTCTCAGCGGATGAGATGCCAGGAATAGACCCGACCGTGATGGTCCATCGTCTGAATGTCAACATCTTTGTTCGTCCCGTAAGGCAAAAGAAAAGAAACTTCTCAGCAGAAAAGAATAAGGCCGTTAAGGAGGAAGTTGATAAACTGCTAGCGGCCAACCTTATTGAACCCTGTGATTACCCGGAATGGTTAGCAAACGTGGTTATGGTGAAAAAGGCAAATGGTCAATGGCGAATGTGTGTGGACTTCACAGATCTCAACAGAGCATGCCCGAAAGACTGTTATCCTTTGCCAAGAATAGACCAGTTGGTAGATTATACTAGCGGACATGCGCTTTTGAGCTTTATGGATGCGTTTTCAGGTTACCATCAAATTAGTCTTCTGGAAGATGATAGGAAGAAAGCAGCTTTCATCACAGACTGTAGAGTGTTTAATTATAAAGCAATGCCTTTCGGCTAGAGAAATGCGGGAGCCACGTACCAGAAATTGGTCGACAAAGTATTTGCTAAGCAGAAGGGAAGGAACATCGAAGTGTATGTGGATGATTCAATCGTCAAGAGCAAAACAGACCGCGAGCACATTGTTGATTTAAAAGAGACCTTCAATACTCTGAGAAGATACAAGATGAAGCTCAACCCAAAAAAATGTGTATTTGGGGTAAGAGCAGGAAAATTTATGGGGTTCATGGTCAGCAAAAGGGGAATTGATGCTAACCCGGATAAAGTGCGTGCTATTATGGATTTGCCAGAGCCGAAAGGAATAAAAGACGTACAAAGGTTAACCGGAAGAATGGCTGCGTTAACTCGTTTCATCTCCAAGTCGGCCGACAAGGCCTTACCTTTCTTCGCACTACTGAGAGGAAACAAGAAATTTGAATGGGGCGAGGAGCAAAGCCAAGCTTTCATCGCAGTCAAGGAGCATCTGAAGACTCTACCCACCATCACCAGGCCAGAAACGGGGGATACACTACAATTATATATCTCGGCTTCCCCAAAAACCGTCGCGGCTGTTCAATTGGTTGAAAAAGAGAAAAGGCAACGACCGATATACTTTGTCAGTCACGTCTTGAACGGCCCTGAAAGCCGCTATCAACTGGTCGAGAAGATGGCGTTGGCCGTGATAATTGCCGCCAGAAAGCTCAGGCCATATTTCGATTGTCATCCCATTCAAGTCTTAACTGATCAACTGCTGGAGAAAGCTTTGCAGAGGATGGACAGCTCAGGACGTCTTTTGAAATGGGCAGTTGAGTTGTCCGAGTATGATATCCAGTACAAACCTAGGATCGCGATAAAAGCCCAGGCATTGGCGGATTTTATCGTGGAGGCATCATACGAAGAAGAGCAGGTGGAAGAAAGCACTTGGGTGTTAGAAGTAGATGGCTCGTCAGCAGCAAGTGGCTCAGGGGTTGGCATTGTAATGACCAGCCCAGAAGGAAATATTTTTGAATACGCCATCAAGTTCACTTTCCCAGCTTCAAACAATGAGGCAGAGTACGAGGCAACAATCGCGGGACTGAGGATGTGCATATCAGCTGGGGCCAAAAGCGTATCTTTGAAAACGGACTCGCAGCTAGTTAATGGCCAGTTAAAAGGGGAGTTTGAGGTCCGAGAAGCAAATATGCAAAAATATGCGGAGAAGGCCAAGGAATTGATAGCCCAGTTGACTCACTTTGACGTTCAAGCCATTCCTAGGGCCGACAACACTAAAGCGGACGCATCTCCAAGCTGGCAAGCTCTGATTCTTTGAAGATTGAAAGATATGTTATGGTGGAGGTTTTGAAAGAGAAAAGCATCGCCGAAAAAACTATGATTGTAAGTACTGCCAATCAGCAAGGCGAATGGTTTAGTCAAATAGTGGCTTATAAACTCACGGGCTCACTCCCTTCGGATGCAATGGAAGCCAGGAAGTTGAAAAGGCAGGCAAGTTGGTATGTCATTTACCAGAATGAGCTATATAAGAAATCGTTTAGCTTACCGCTGTTAAAATGTGCAACGGCATGGAAATCCGGAAAGATTATGGAGGAAATACACGAGGGAATCTGTGGAAATCACATTGGAGGCAAAACGTTAGCATTAAAAGCATTGAGAGCCGGATATTACTAGCTGAGCATGTTGGCAGACGCACAAAGTTATGTCAAGAAATGTGACAAATGTCAAAAATTTGCTCCCATCATCAATATGCCCGCGAACGACCTCCTACCCATAATATGTCCGATACCATTTGCGCAGTGGGGCTTGGATATCCTCGGACCTTTTACAACAGCCGCTGCCGGTCGTAGATTCTTGATTGTTGGTATCGACTATTTCACAAAGTGGATCGAAGCAGAGCCGACAGCAAAGATAAAGTCAAATCAAGTCAAAAAGTTCATTTGGCAAAACATAATGACAAGGTTTGGTATACCGGCTACAATAGTCTTTGATCACGGCGCGCAATTTGACTGTCGACCAATCAAAAAATTTCTGTCCGAGTTCAGGGTAAAGTTCGCATTTTCAGCCATATGTCACCCACAGAGCAATGGGCAGGCTGAGGCCGCAAACAAACAGATTCTCGCAGCCTTGAAGAAAAAGTTGGATGAACTCAAGGGAGCTTGGGCCGATATGATTCCAGCAGTATTATGGGCCAATAGAACAACAGAAAAGGAGGCAACGGGAGAGAGTCCATTCAAGCTAGCTTTTGGAACGGAAGCAGTCTTGCCAGTAGAGGTTGGTTTACCGTCCTATCGGATCAAATACAAAGATATGGAGAACAATGATCAAGCCTTAAGAGAAAATCTAGATTTTCTAACAGAAACAAGGTTGATAGCGGAACTCAAAGCTGCTGCATACAAAGATCGTATCAGTAAAGCTTAGAACAAGAGAGTTCTTGAAAGGCCATTAGCAAAAGGAGATCTAGTGCTACGAAGGACGGCAGCCACCGGAAAAGCTCACGCTGAAGGAAAGTTAACAGCCAACTGGGAAGGGCCATATCAAATATCTAAAGAAATTGGTCCCAGCTCTCTTGCGCTGAAAACGATGGATGACATTGAACTAAAGAATTGCTGGAATACAAGTGTTTTAAAGAAGTACTATGTTTAGATATCTCATGTAAAAGGCCAAGAGCCACTACTTTCTCGTTTTAATAATATAACTTTCCGTGAATGTTCCATTAAATGTTTGATTATGCTTATCTTATGTACGCTACGTTCCATTAACCCAAAACGACCATATGACAGGTCAAATATGAAAACGGCCACATAACAGGCCATGTACAAGAACGACCATATAACAGGTCTAAGTACAATAAAGACCATATGACAGGTCAAATATGAAAACGGCCACATAACACGCCATGTACAAGAACGACCATATAACAGGTCTAAGTACAATAAAGACCATATGACAGGTCAAATATGAAAACGGCCACATAACAGGCCATGTACAATAACGACCATATGACAGGTTAAATGAGAAAGCAGCCATATAACGGACAATGTACACAATAGGTACAATATGTAACTGCCCGAGATACGACATTACTTCGATATAAAGCGAAAGCAGAAGAGAACAAAAGTTCACAAAAATTAAGCTTCATTACTAATTACTGGCATGGCGGCCAACTACAAGCAAAAATGTGGGCAGCCACCAAAAAGGCATCAAAAATTCATAGCAGTAATTGTAATTGTAAATCTTATCCAAGGTACATGCCATATTGGGCCGAATTCAACGTTTACAAAATATTGGAAAAAACAGAAATCTAGTAGCTATTAGAGTCAACTGAAGAGCCTAGAGATGAACGCCAAAAACATCAAGGGAGAGGCACCTCTTCATCATGAGCAACGGGAAGAACGTTGGCAATCACATGCTCCTCACAGATGAAGGGTTCACCCTCAAGGGGGGGTGTGTGAACACCTTCTGCAAAAGCGGTTTCCATCTCCTCCCAGTTGAAGTTGGGGTGAGAATGGCAAACACATCTTTTAGCAGCTACCCAGCCGCCATCATATCTCTCTCCTAGCATACCGATAAACTCCGCAGATTTTCTGAAGTTTGCAACAGCCTGAGAGCTAACATCATCCTTGGCCTTAGAAATAGCGGAGGCCATCTCGTCCTTAACAGATGCCAGGGCAGCTTCAAGCTCCGCTGATCTCTTCTCAGCTTGCTCAACCTTGCCAGCTTTAGCTCGCAAATCCGTCATTTCCACATCAATTACTGCTCGTGATGCCTTCTCAGCATCAAGCTGCTGTTGTATATTATCAGAATGAACGCGGGCAGCATCAAGCTGGGCCTGAAGCTCATCCAAGGATTGTTTCTGCTTACCAGACTCAGATTGATAATAGACAAATTGTTCAATGAGCTCGATGGCGGAATTGTTAGTCTGCATCAAAAAGACGGGATTAAAAAGACGGGATTAAAAAAAAAAAATACATATAGCTTACCACGGCCAAGTCATGAGCAAGTTGGGCTGCCGGCGCCACCAGCTTGTCGGCTGGGCAATCAATTGGCAGCTGGGGGCCCTTCAGGAGACGATATCCAAGAGTACCCCCATTAGCTGGAATGTCAGCGTACAAAGATTCATCCTCCCTCACGTCCCAGTTGGGCTGGTAAATTTTCCCAGGGACAGAAGGGGGACGAAAAAATGCAGCTTTCACAGCGGCACTAAGAATTATCTCCTTGTGCTCAATCCACTCATGGATCCGAGAAAATATTCCCGGCCCAAGGTTTGTCAAAAAGCTGGGGGAGCTAAGGATGTCATATATTTTTTGGCACATGGAAGAGCCAGATCCCAATGCCGTCCCGATGCTGTCAATGGCAGTATTCAGAGGAGAAACCCTGGTGGCAGATGATTCCCGGACGGGATTATGGTCCGGAACGGTAATGGCAGTCTCCGGTTGCTGGGTTTCAGAAGCAGCGGCAACATCTAGGGCCTGCCTCTTGCTGGGACTATTATCGGAGGGCTCACGAGGCCGCCTCTGACCCACAGTCACGCCACTCCCGCCGCGACGAACAGGAACGTGAACGACCGGGAGAGGAGATTTCTGATCCCCACGTCTAGCAGATCGGCCGGGAGTACGCCCAGGCGTGCGGCCGACACGGCGAACACTTGCCCGGCCAGAATGGCGACCACCACGGCCGCGATCTACACCTCTGAGGCCCCCAGTGAGGCCGTGAACAGTGTCGTAATCAAAGACGGGCTCCTCAGGAGTTCGAGACATTGGCGTTAAATCTTCGTTGAGACCCAACTCCTCAAGATCTAAACTGACAGGACCTGCAACAGCAAAGCGGAAGGATTAATATCATGTTAACTAACAGAAAGTAGAGGCATAAGTCCCACGTCGGACCATAAGTCAAGAGGCAAACCTTTTGGGTAGGTCCGACAGAGAAATAAAGCCGACAAAGGTTCATTTCCCAGTATGTACTTTGCATGGGGAAGCCATTTGCAAGGGATCCTTCCCTCGGTATCTTCACTGATAACAGTAATAGTCCCGACCTCGGACTCAAAATAATCAAAGGCCTTCTGCTCGGCCGCTGAAAGACCATAAGAGGGGACGTCTTCTATCCGAGTAACCGGCTTAGTAATGTGACGACGAATAGGGAAATTATTCGGCACTTTAACCCAATAAAAAGCGGGTTGCCAACCTTTTAACCCAGTCAACTTAGGGTAGACGGTAAGTTTATTTTTGGCCGTCATCAAGCTCCACCATCCTTTCTCAGTGGAGCTGTTCCGTCGCAACCAATGAAGGCGACGGAAAAGGTTGAGTGTCTCAAAAAACCCTAAATAACGACAGGTCCAAATATAAGCGATCAGGTTCCTAACGGCCAAGGGTGTCAGCCGAGCCAGGCAGATGTTAAAAGCCTTCAAAATCCGTACCAAGGTTAAATCTAGAGGAAAACGCAACCCAAACTCAAAATGGTGCGCGTAAACAGCTATGTGCCCTGCCGGACAATCAGTCACTTTCGATCCCTTGTCGGGGACTATCAACTTATATTCCGTTGGGAAGGCATGCAACTTCTCCGCAACATCGCAGTAGTTGAGATCTATGGCGCATTGTCGCCAGAATTTACAGATGACTGTGGATCTCGGACCACTGCTATAATCTATTGGTAACCATATCCCAGAGTGCTCAACATCATCGCGGTCAGGAATCGGCTCGGGCCGAGAATTAGGAGGCATGCTGGAACTTTCCCCCAAAACTATCTCGTTTTGACGAGTATTCTCATCCCGGCCAGAAGTAGAAGAACCATCAGTCTCGTCCATTGTAGCAATAGAATCGTTGTCGGAACCTAAATCAATAACAGGTGGATGAGAAGAGCCGGCATCATGAGCAAGGCGGTCGTAAAAATCGTCCGCCACTACAACCCCAGCATGTGATAAATTATCTAACCAGACATGTTCCCTCAAGGGCGGGACATCAAGTCCGGGAACAGCATCAGGGGGAGGATTTCTAGCAGTCCGGCGAGCTAAAATTTGATGTCTTAATTCCCGAAGTGTTTGTCTATCACCACTCATCCTCGCGGACAGATATTGGGAAGTTAAATTTTCCTGCTCAGGGGTAGAGCGGTCATTAAGAAACTTAGATCTAAGTTCCCTATCTCTATCAGCAGTAAGGGGCATGTCAGCTAACAAACGAGTTCTCTCCTCTCTAGGGCTGGAAGTAGACGAACTATGTCCGCCATGAAGGGAAGCAGGAGACGAAGGCTCACTTTCAGACATAAACTTATCACTCAAGGAATTTTGACTATCTGAGTGGTCCGACATAATTTCGAAGAAAGAAACAGAAAGAGCAGTTGAAGAGAAGTTGAAAAAAGGTACCTGAGAAAAGTCGACGGAAAACGACCGGAAAATCAAGCAGGTTCCCAACAAAGCACAGCAAAAGGCCTCGAATGCACGAACCGAAAGAAGAAACCCAGTAAAAGGAGCACTGGAGAACGTAATTTCACCGGAAAAGTTGAATGCATTGAAAGTAAACCCTCGATTACACTCAGGCGAAAAAGGTGAAAAAACACTAAAAATTCTCAGAAGTAAAGGGAGAAAAGTAACTCAGAACACTTTTGAGGAAATTTGGTAACTCAAAGGCAGGATCTTGGTGAAGAAAAGGGGAATTGAAGTTCTCAGAAAATCGTAAAAGCCAGAGAAATATGGAAGGTTGAAGACGAAGTGTAGAAAATGAGAAAGGGAAACTAACGCTTCTCTACAAAAGCGGGATTGAATGGCCAAGATGAACTGACCCATCAACTTCTTTCTTGGATGAGTGCCAAATGTCACTTGCTGAGCCCAGCCTATTAAAGAATAAAGAAAAACGAGCGAGATTTCACAAAAAGTCATGATTGCACTTTTCCAAATACGGAGTCTCCCCAGGGCAACACGTGGCAGCAAAGAAAGATGTGGAGCATAAAAAATTCACTCGCGTCCTCAGTATAACATCAATGCCGGTTACGACCTCCAATGATGCTGGGGGGCTAGTTGTATGGGTATGTCCATGTTCACTGTCGAACACATCCTTTGTGGCCGACATCAATAAACTTGAAACGCGACCTCATCAGTAGAGTCCAGGCCGTTTCTAATAAGCAGTCCGAGATGGCATTCACGACCACATTTGAGGACAATCTTCCCTCCAATTAGACTCATCACAGTCATACACGTGTCGCAGGATTACGCACCCTGTCAGATGAATAGTACTGCTATAAATGGCCAAATGGTACTATTCTACAGGGACATTCTCTCACATTCTAAGCTTTGCTTTCTCTCTCTATCTCTCTCTCTAAAATCCTTATCGGGCACTTACTGACTTGAGCGTCGGAGGGGATTTCCTCGCATCCCCCCCGAGGGTAGTTTACGTTTGTCTTCCTTGCAGACTTCCAGTCTCGGACGCCCACTCTCATACTGCCGGACATCTCTCTGTCTGCCACCTCAAATCCCTCAATTCTCTCCCTCTGAAACCAAACTCACGAGATTGCACGGTAGCTTCAGACCCAACAACAACAACAACCCCAATCAAACCGTTCCTAGATGAATTTTCTAGAACTATAATGGATTATCTTCGTGTGTGACTTTTTCCATTCTCCCTCTGCCTACCATGGACACCTGCTCTTGTGGTGGGGCGTCTACCATGGAAGCCTCGCCATATTTAAAAAAAAAAAACAATTTATGGGTTGTCGGCGATAATGTCATGCTTGTTAGAGGGGTCACGGTCGCCGGAAAATTGGTGTTGGTGGTGGCTCCAATGGTGCAATTCATATGGTGGAAGAAAAAGGGGAAGGGGAAGGGGAAGTGAGGAAAAGGTTGAAAGAGGAAATACAATACAGTATAAAAATACGTATTTATGGCGTTACTAATAAATTTTAGGGCGACGTTTAGGAACTCAGTGAACTTATGTAAAATGGTTTGGAACCACCTGCTTTTTTTAGTTGTATCAAAAAGCATTAACATGTTTGTCACCGTACAACTTTGAAAATTAATATCTCTAATTGTGGATACAAAAAATTATAAAAAGTTCATATTATGAATCATACGAGAAGAATTAATTAGATCTCACATAACTATGTTTATCCTTATTTGTATTCTATAAGGGAAGAGGGGAGGGACACCAAACCCCCATTAAAAAAGCAACTCTAAATTTTACTAAAAACAAAATAGGGATAAATTGTCAAAATAGATTTTTTGTATACAACTTTTTGTGAAGAAAAACACTTATTAGTTTTCCACAACTTCAAACCTTAGAATCTAATTTTGGTGAGATACGATCTTATCTTGTTTTCAACCCATCAGCTTCCGGCATTGACTGCACCGACTTTTTCGATCTTATATACTATTTTTTCAAGGGAAATTCCCAAGGGTAGGCTTTTATTCTTGAGAATTCCTAATGGTAGATTCAACTCTTTTTTTTTCCCATTGCTAAGCCTCATTTTTCATAATTTACCCAAAAGTAGCATTAATTAGGCTTAAAGGTTAATTTCATGTTTAGTTTTAATACTTCTCTTAAATATTGCCTAATGTCATACCCTTATTTAATTAATTATTTTAAAGTGAGTAATTTGGGGGTGTTACACAAAACCCTACTAACCATGGTTTATTTAGGTCTAGTCTCCTAACACACGGCAAATTGGATCTCAAATTTTTCCAATGACCTCCATAGTGTGGTACTTCTACGAGCCCGTGATGATGCGAGGATGTTCCTTGTCACAGATAAGGACTCCAGAGTCTCACGATACATAAGGATGTGATTGTGTGAAGCCCTTAAATCATATTAAGGATCAACACTTAAACTATATCTAATCATCTCATAACTATCAAACTCCAGAAACTGTCATATGCTTGTGACTATATATATTCTTGAGCTACTCACTCACTTAAAGATGAATCTGTAAATGAAAAAAATTTGGATCTTCTTACTTTGTCAATTACCATCTATATAGATTTATGGTTATTGCTATTCAATTTACACTACTAATATAATAGTAAAATATACTTCCATGACTTTTAACTACCATTCGTATAGTTTTATACAACTTTTTGTTAGTCAGTGAGGAGTCTAGATCTACATAATCATGCATGATTAGTAGGGGTTAGGCAAAATTTAAGAGAATACCTGAAATTAACGCTTAAGCCTCATTAATGCTACTTTTAGTAAATTAGGAAAGCTGAAGCCTAGCAATAGGAATAAAAGAAGTTGAATCTACCATTGGGAATTCTCAAGAATAGAAGCCTATCATTGGGAATTTCCCTTTTTCAATCGATGTCGCATGTGCATCAGGTGTATCCTTTTTTCACCCCTTCCCCTCCATTTTATTCTTTAAAGAGTGTAATAATCCGAAGAACGTCTAGAGCACACGGGTGATTTAAGTTAGACAATACCGAAATTTGGTAGGTCAACGCCGGAAAATAGGGTATTATGTTGCTAGTAATATATTATAAAAGCTAGTTTTTGGCAAAAAGTTGTATATAAAAGATATAATCTAACAAATTTTCCAAAAAATAATAATAAAAAGAACATAAAATCACAAACAAACTGATTACTCAACCTGAGAACATTAACTTTTAAATCAAGCTTAACAACTTTAATCTTTTTTAATAATAAAAAAATCATATTTTAATGGCCCAACTCTCTCTATGTGATTAATTGTTACACACAACATTACACTTAATAATTTTTTAAAAAAACACCAGAAACAAACTACAGGTTCTTCCTTCTATAATTTTCTTCCTCTTGTCCCTTCTAAAAATTGTTATAGTATTTTTTTTTTGCATAACTTTCTATGTTTTCGCATGCATCGCGTGCATATAAACTAAAGTTAGTGTATTAAATAATGAAACAAGGTCAAATTCGATAGACTATCAAAGTTTTCCTGGGACTCCAACCGCCAGCTTTAAGCTGATGGTTGGAGTCCTAGGAATAATTTTAGGGATATTATTTCAGATGACCCTGACATATAGGCCTTTTTCCTAAATAACCCCAACTTATTTACCCCTACTGCAGATATTCCTGAACTTGTAATATGTCATTAAACTTAACAAAATGTCTAACGGTGTTAAATATTTTAAAACAAAAACAATTAATAATTTTTAAAAATAAAATAAAAGCCCAAATCATCTCTTTCTCTTTCTTCTTCTTGAATTCGGTGATGATAAACAAAAAAAAAAACACATATTTATCAACATAGTTTAAATTTATATAGTCTAAACAATAATACAGCCATAATCTTCCTCATGGTAACTGGATTCAATGAAAATGGTGGAATTTCAAGGTAGAGGATTGATGTGACCAAGTTATATGCGATTATAGAGTATTAAGAAGTCCATTTTACTAAGGTATAAGGTTTAAGAAGGAGAGTTTGACTCATCTAAACCTTAGTGTGCAGAAGAGGGAGTTATGATGAATTTTCAGTATTAGAGGAGATTTAAGGATATTTTGTGGTTCTATATGCTTTTGATTATTTACAGGTGGATTAAGCTCACAAAGTTCCTTGGAGTCTAGAGTTATATGGTGGAAGCATCCAAGTTCATCTTATCTGTGGCTCTACGGCATTGTTTGTCCACCATGGGCGTTGAAGAGCCCACCTCGAGCGTTTGTGGAGAAGGTTGGATGCTGGGCAGTATAGAGTGCCCGAGCTGGGCACCACACATGCACGGCTCGCGCATATCGAGCAGAAGCAGGTGCATGGCAGCAGCCAAAGCCCGAGCCGCGCACCATCAGAGCACGACTCGCGCGCTGCGAGCGAAGGAATGAGACTGTCAGCATTGAGTGCCCGACTCGCGCGCAAGACATGCGCGACTCGCGCACTTCGAGCGAAGCTGAAGTTTTGGGCAGAAGCCAATGCCCGAGTCGCGCGCCATAGATGTCCAACTCGCGCACTTCGACGCGGCTACGACTCTTCGGCAGTTTTCAGCTTTCCTTAGGTTTTATTAATGAAAAACGTTTTTTGGTGGATGTCTGGTAATTTCGGGACTGAATTAGAGAGGATAGAGAGAGGAACCCTAATCCCTATTTTCTCCCTTTTGAGTTTCGAATAATTAGTTTGAAGATTTGCTTGATGGATGCTATGTCGATTGTAGCCTAAATCTAGTCTTGAGAACGGTTAATCAAGCTTCGGTCTATTATTGTGAGGTTTCTCTTTGTTAACCTTTTCTTAATTATTATTGTGATTTCTTGATTTTAATCTATGATTGTGGTATGTATTGCTAGGAGTACTACTAGTTTATACATTCGATTTATCATTTGCTAGGAATTAGAATTGATGCCGATTCATCTGTTCTTCTTTCATGAGTAGCAATCTAGGGTTTGATTAATGAATCTGATTATTCTTGATTAATCACTAGAGAAATCACAAGTTCCAATTTGAATATGTTGTGCTGGCAATTTGTTAATTGGCTCATTGTTTCCTAGTTCGTTGATGTTCTATTGATTTGAATTTAATCTCTGATTAGATTAGATTAATCTTTAGTTCAAGTTTTATGATCATCTGATTGTGATTGTTTAACGGTACTTTTGAGGGAAAGGAATTTGATTTCCAACTTTGAGTAATTAAGAGTAAAGTTACACATTTGAGAAACCAATGATCAATAGTATGAATCGAAGTGGCCATTAACCGAGCTCAAGATTCTTCTCTTCTTGATTACAATACTTTTTGATTGTTCTTTAGTTCTTCATATTTAGTTATTCAATTCTTTAATCCCAAAACTCCCATTTGATCTATTATAAGCACGAGTTAGTCCCCAAGTCTCTGTGGATTCGACCCTACTTGCCACTTACATTTATTTGTATTGGAAAGAAGGAAAATAAACTTTTATCTTTGGTAGCGCGTACGACCGCGTCCCACCAAATTTTGGCGCCATTGCCGGGGACTTGGCAACTACTAAAACGTGTTTATTGTAGATTGTGCTTTGAAATTTCACTTTTTGATTAGTATATGGTTGGCACCCGTGCTACTAACCAAGATTGTGTGGATTACGATCCCGAGTTAGAATTGAATCTTTTCAGGTTGCGAAGGGAATTGAGAAGAAATTTTCAAGAACTTCCATTTTCATTGAATTTGGAAGAAGAAATGCCACCTAGGGTGGAGACTCGTACTCTGAGGGAGCTCACCGCTCCTAATCTTGATCAGCAACCATTATGTATCACTTTCCCAACATCGGAGGCAGGTGCCACTTTCGAGCTCAAGTCAGGGCTCATTCATCTATTACCATCTTTTCATGGGCTCAGTGGTGAAGACCCTAACAAGTTCCTATCCGAGTTCCATGTTGTGTGCTCAAGCATGAAACCGAGTAATGCCACGGAAGAGCAAGTTAAGATGAGGGCGTTTCCTTTTTCTCTTAAGGATACGGCCAAAGATTGGCTATATTATCTTCCACCGGGGTGTATCTCTAGTTGGTCTGAGATGAAAAAGCGGTTCCTTGATTAATATTTTCCCGCTTCAAAGTCATCCACACTCAAGAAAGAGATAAGCAACATAGAGCAACGATATGATGAACCTTTGTATGAATATTGGGAGCGTTATAAGAGGCTATGTGCATGCTGTCCGTATCATGGATATAGTGAGGAAGATTTGATCTTATACTTCTACAATGGACTTTCTGATGATGATGTGCGGATGATTAATGCAACTAGTGGTGGATCGATCATAAATAAGACTCCAGCGAACGCTAGAGCTTTGATAGAGGAGCTTTCTGAAGGCTCTAGACATTTTAGTAGGCGATCCACCCACAAGAAGGTGAATGTGAGTAGCTCAAACACGCAAAATCCCAAACTTGAAGAACAGGTTCAAGCTCTTACCTCACTAGTAAGAGAGCTCATTGTTAAGGGACACACACAACAAGTTAAGGCGTGTGGGATATGTGCTTCAGATCACCCTACTGATTATTGCCCACAACTTCAAGAGGGATCAAGTGAGGAAGTCAACGCTCTTGGTTTTCAAGGCTCAGGGAATCAAAGGAGATATGATCCTTATTCCAACACATACAATCCTGGTTGGAGAGATAATCCGAGGTTGAGGTATGGTAATGAGCAAGGTAACCAACAACCCAATCATCAACCGCAACAACAGTTCATGAGACCCCAAGCTCCAGTTCAGGGTCATCATCAGGGTCAGAATTCGGATATAAGGCAAAGTTCTACAATGTCTACTGAAGATATGCTCAATGCCTTAACCAAGAATGTGACCACCATGCAAGGGAATATGGTACAGTTTCAAGAGGAAACCCGCTCCAGTATAAGGAATTTGGAAACACAAATGAGCCAGGTTTCGAGTGCAGTGAGCAGGCTAAAGGCTCGTGAATTGGGAAAATTACCCTCCCAAAAAAAAGTAAACCCGATGAAGAATGTGAGTGCTATCATGATAAGGGGTGATACACAGCTTACCCAGGGAGAGAGCATAGTTGCAGGAAAGAAGGAAGTTACTTTACTTCCAAAGCATCGACCTCCCCCACCTTTTCCAGAAGCTTTTCGGGCCGATAGAAGGTATGAGAGCAACAAAGGTATATATGAGGCCGTACGCGAATGTGAGGTAAGTTCTCCTGTTTTACCCAACATAGAGAAAACTAGTGAGCATGTTTCTGCTATTTCTCATAATGCACTTCCTCCCAAATATGATGACCCAGGCATGTTTACCATCCCTTGCACTATTAATGACATTGGTATTCCTAAAGCTATATTAGACTTAGGTGCTTCAATTAATGTGATTCCATTTTCGCTATATAAGTCTTTAACGCTTGGCCCTTTGCATGCAACAAATGTCATAGTGCAATTAGCTGACGGATCCCACTCTTATCCCAAGGGTAAGGTCGAGGATGTGTTAGTTCATGTTGGTAAACTTCAGTTTCCTACTGACTTTTATGTACTAGATATGGAGTCTGATTGTCATGTTTCTCCTGTTCTTTTAGGGAGACCGTTTTTGAAAACATCCAGTACAAAAATTGATGTTGGTGCTGGGTCATTAACTGTGGAGTTTGGGGGACATATAGAAGCATTTGGTATTCATGAGTCTAGGAATTCCCTAGCGGCTGAACATCCCTCATGATTTGTGGGTACTATTCAGTCCATAGAGTGTGATACATATGATATCAGTGAAGGACATGAGTCATTGGAGGTAGTGAGGTTGCAAAAACATGAGAGACCACCTGATTTACTGCATAGTTTTACACCTTTTTCACTAACGCTAGCTGTGCAGGAAGTTGTCTTATCAAACTTACAGGTACAAGTGTTGGAACAAGGAGTTGAACCATCCCCGGACTGATTGTGGGAGGTATAAGGTCGAGCTAACGACTTTAAACTAGCACTACTCGGGAGGCAACTCGAGCCCCTTTTTCTTTTCTTCTTTCTTTTTCTTTTCTATTTTTCTTCCTTTTCTTTTCCTTCTTACTCTTAAACCTCACCATTTTTATACTCCATCACAACAAATTATCCTTCACCCACCGTTACCCCTCTTGTTTCCCGAGCTACAATTCAAAACACTGTTAGCCAATCATAATCCAAATTAAGCCAAAATACATCAAGAGACCTTTGAGAGGTGTCCATTTGAGAGACGTTGGTGAAATTGGAGGGTCGAGATTGATGAAGGAGTTGCATGAGCAATACTTACGAGCAATGATGCGCATTTGCATACTGGATTTGGTTCTGCTATAAGGTACACATTCCGAAATTATATTCCCCCAATGAATTTAATTTTGGATTAGTCATTTACATGGGGGTTATAGGGAGTCGGGTTGTGAGATGGTGTGTGTGTTTGTCGTCATTATGTTTTCTTATGTTATTGAGGTCTGATTTGTTGTTGATGGGTATTGTTGAGGGAGTGAGAATTTTTTGTGATAGTCGGTTTTTGAGTGTTCCCCTTTTCATTTCTTGTGTTTTTCTTGTACTTGCTCTCACATTGAGGACAATGTCTTGATTAAGTAGGGGGAGGAATTGCTCATTGTTTTATTTGATGTTTTCTCATTGAAAAAAAAACAAATAAAAATAAAAATAAAATTACGAAAACCCGCTGAGTTGAAAACCCGCAAGGGCGGGCGACTCAGGCAAAAATGGGGGCCTGGATAGGTTGAAAACCCGAAAGGGCAATCTATACAAAAAAGTGGCTAATTGGAGCGGGTGAGATGGTGAGCTCATAAAAAAAAATAAAAAAAAATGTGTGTGAAGCTAGGATGAAAACCCGAAAGGGCTCTTAGGCAAAATGAGAGATAAAAGAGAAAAAATTTAAAATCATTTGCCGGAGTTGGTGTCATAAGGAGGATTGGTGATATAAGGAGTGCCTCGGGTAGGTTTTTCATCTTGTTGTTCGGAGTTAGAGGCGAATAGGTTAGAGCTCGCTCATCATTGGAGGAATAAGGAGTTTGGTGATTGTGATTGTGTTTAGATGGTCCAAGTTCGAGTCCTTTGAGTTTTGTCAGGATTCGAATTTGTTTTTGTCAATTCATAACATGAGGATGGTTGTGGTGTTGTGCAGATTGGAATGGCTTTGAATCCTTTGAGATCTTCCGGGGTTCAAAGTCATGTGTTTTGTTTATCTTGGTGTTGATTATAGTATGAGAGTGCTATTTACATTATTTCAGGAGAGCTTTTAGTTCAAGTGTGGGGGTGACTCTTGCCCTTAGGCTTGGTTTAAGCGAATGGGGGGGAATAGCAAACTTTTATCATACACTAGGATGGAGAGATAAGGGGAGTAGTGAAAGGTGAGCAATGGCTTGGAAGGGGTGCCTCATTGACCTTTATTTTGAGTTTACTCGAGGTCGAGTAAAGTTCAAGTGTGGGGGTATTTGATGTGACCAAGTTATATGCGATTATAGAGTATTGAGAAGTCCATTTTACTAAGGTTTAAGGTTTAAGAAGGAGAGTTTGACTCATCTAAACCTTAGTGTGGAGAAGAGGGAGTTATGATGAATTTTCAGTATTAGAGGAGATTTAAGGATATTTTGTGGTTCTATATGCTTTTGATTATTTACAGGTGGATTAAGCTCACAAAGTTCCTTGGAGTCTAGAGTTATATGGTGGAAGCATCCAAGTTCATCTTATCTGTGGCTCTACGGCATTGTTTGTCCACCATGGGCGTTGAAGAGCCCACCTCGAGCGTTTGTGGAGAAGGTTGGATGCTGGGCAGTATAGAGTGCCCGAGCTGGGCACCACACATGCACGGCTCGCGCATATTGAGCAGAAGCAGGTGCTTGGCAGCAGCCAAAGCCCGAGCCGCCCGCCATAGATTCCCGACTCGCGCACTTCGACGCGGCGACGACTCTTCGGCAGTTTTCAGCTTTCCTTAGGTTTTATTAATGAAAAACGTTTTTTGGTGGATGTCTGGTAATTTCGGGACTGAATTAGAGAGGATAGAGAGAAGAACCCTAATCCCTATTTTCTCCCTTTTGAGTTTCGAATAATTAGTTTGAAGATTTGCTTGATGGATGCTATGTCGATTGTAGCCTAAATCTAGTCTTAAAAACGGTTAATCAAGCTTCGGTCTATTATTGTGAGGTTTCTCTTTGTTAACTTTTTCTTAATTATAATTGTGATTTCTTGATTTTAATCTATGATTGTGGTATGTATTGCTAGGAGTACTACTAGTTTATACATTCGATTTATCATTTGCTTGGAATTAGAATTGATGCCGATTCATCTGTTCTTCTTTCATGAGTAGCAATCTAGGGTTTGATTAATGAATCTGATTATTCTTGATTAATCACTAGAGAAATCACAAGTTCTAATTTGAATATGTTGTGCTGGCAATTTGTTAATTGGCTCATTGTTTCCTAGTTCGTTGATGTTCTATTGATTTGAATTTAATCTCTGATTAGATTAGATTAATCTTTAGTTCAAGTTTTATGATCATCTGATTGTGATTGTTTAACGGTACTTTTGAGGGAAAGGGATTTGATTTCCAACTTTGAGTAATTAAGAGTAAAGTTACACATTTGAGAAACCAATGATCAATAGTATGAATCGAAGTGGCCATTAACCGAGCTCAAGATTCTTCTCTTCTTGATTACAATACTTTTTTATTGTTCTTTAGTTCTTCATATTTAGTTATTCAATTCTTTAATCCCAAAACCCCCATTTGATCTAATATAAGCACGAGTTAGTCCCCAAGTCTCTTTGGATTCGACCTTACTTGCCACTTACATTTATTTGTATTGGAAAGAAGGAAAATAAACTTTTATATTTGGTAGCGCGTACGACCGCGTCCTACCCTGGATCCACGAAGATGAAAGGATGTTGGGATGCCTCTTCCTTTCCTTCCTCCCTCTTCATCAAACCATGCCCAGCAACTCAGGATTAGTCGAAAAGCACATTCTCATTAAACCATTACCCGCCGTGGCGTAATCCAAACCTTCAACCACTTGTGTGGGGACTGTACCAGCCGAAAACCCATTTAGCCCAAAACCACCAGACCTACAAATTTTCTCTTTCTTCCTCCAAGTGACCCAAACCTCAATTATTCATTTTCTAGGTTTATATTTTTTCAGATTTTAGATTTCTTCACCAAAAATGATAGGTAAGGGTTTAGGGTGAATGGGACAAGGCGAGCCGGAGGAAGCCGAGAGACAGCAAAACATCGGGGTTGGCGCTGGAATTCAGAGGGAGAGAAGGAGGGTGGCTGAGTTAAACTGGGCATGAGATGTTCCCTGGACTTGTTGTTGGGTTAGTCGAACTGTAATTTTGGGAGGGAGAGATGGTTGGGGGGCTAGGTTAAATTGGGCCGTCGATCTACTGAGCATGTAGATACTGCTGTGGTGGTGGTGATGGTGGTAGTGTAGAGATGAAGAACAAGAAAGAGAAAGAGATTAAGAACAAGGGAGAGAATGAGATAATTTGGGTTTTGTTTTAAAAAAAAAAGGACTTATTTTTGTTTTTAATATAAAGTTAACACCGTTTAGGGTTATCCGTGATAGGGGTGAAAATGTCAAGGCTATTTAGGAAAAAGGTCTATATGTCAGGGTCATTTGAGATAATATCCCATAATTTTATGACGGATCAACTCAGCCAAAAGTTTAAACTGATGTTGGAGTCCCAAGAATAGTTTTATACTCTATCAAAATTGGCATAAATGTTTAATTTTCAAAACTAAATATAGTACAACTAAATAAAACGAAGGAGTACTACATACATCTATTGTTCCACTGACCAAATAAAATGTGGCGAGTGGCGTACTTGATAAATCACTATATGAAGACTGTAATACCACATACGTTCGGCATAATTGCAGCACTAACCTATATACAAAGTTATAGGCACTAGTATAATAATTGCTTATTGCTGCGGTGGTATTGCTGCGGTTTTACCCATACGTAGCAATATATCACGTAAAAAGAAAAGGTAAAATATAAAATAACCACATTGCTGCTGTTTCCGCCGAAAACAGCAGCAATATGGTTTCAACAAGAATTTTTTTGAAAAAAGTTGACTACTTAACCAGACATATTGCTGCGGTTTCTGACAAAAACCGCATCAATATATTAAAAAAATAATATTTAAACCTATTGCTGTAGTTCTTACCTAAAACCGCATCAATAGACTTTTAAAATTATAAAAAAAAAGGGGCCCAACTAGGTTTCCTTTTACTTCCTTAAAAAAATAAACCTTAGGCGCCGACCTTATTCTCTCATTCTTCTCCCTCTCTTCCTTGTTCTCTCAGATTCATCCTTCAACCATCAACTCCAATCATCGTTCGTCTCCAGGCCCATCGTTCGTCTCCTCACACTCGGTTTTACCCATCGTTCGTCGGCCATTCGATTTTACACTCGCTTTTTCGGCACTCACCAGATCTGAAAACCGCATCGTTGTGCAAACATACCGGCTAAGCTTTCAATTTTCTCTCTCCTCTTCTTCGTCTTCCGGCGACTTCGCGGCGAGTTCGAAATGGCGTCACACCATTTTCGGGCATCGTTGAACACCGGCGACTTCGTCTCCTTCGTTCGTCGGCCATTCGTCTCCTTCTTTCGTCGGCCATTCACCTGACGTAGACAGTTCGAATCCCGGCGCTAAGACCAACGGTTCAAATCCCGTTCACTTCGTCGGCCTTCATCTCCTTCGTCGGCCTTCATTTTTTTTTTGTATTTTCTTAATTTTTTTATTTATATTCAGTATAGATCTGATGTTTAGGATTTCTATTTTTTTGTTTTTACTTTTTTTGAATAAATTATTAAATAGTTTCTATTTTAGTTTAATTTCCATTTTATTTTTGTAATGAATATGATATTTTAGTTTTTGGTATTGGTTACATTTTTCAGATTTGGTGTGTTTCATATTTTCATTTCTTATAATATCAAATGTAAATGTTGTAGTTATGGGTTTTATTCATTCATTTGTTGTTTGAAAGAATTCCAAAAAATCTGGTTGTATAGTTTTCTTTGTGAAAATATTGCTTGGGTGAAGTACTGAAGTATATGACATTAGAAATGTATGAATTTTTTTTTTTTAAAAAAAAAAAAACCTATTCATGCTGTTGTTTGGTAAAAACAGCAGCAATATGTTATTGCTGCTGTTTTTACCAACAACATCAGCAATATGTTGCTTTTTAATTATTTTATTATTATTAACACTACCTATTACTGCGGTTTTGGGTAGGAACCGTATCAATAGGGCAAATAGGTAATTACCTATTGTTGCGCGGCGAAAACCGCTGCAATATGCCACTTAATGACCACAGTAATAAGCAATTATTCTACTAGTGAGGAGAGCTAGCGTTCGAGCTTTATATTTTTTTGCTATTATTGTAAAATTAGATATGATAATAAAGATAAGGAAAAATTGATAGGAGCAGTCCCAACTATGGGCGTTCCGACATTTTCAGTCCCAACTAAGGATTATTTCTGAACGGTCCCAACTATGCATCATCTTTGTCGAAATTGGTCCCAGCAGGTTAATGACCTGCTACAACAGGTGAAACGCGTTTTTTCCTTTATTTTTTTTTGGCTAAAACCTTTTTCTTCTTCCTCCACCTCTTTCCCACTCCTGCCTCCACCATGTCCTTCTCTCTCCTGCACCCTCCTTCCACCATGTCCTTCTCTCTCCTGTACCCTCCCTCATCCCTGGTTTTAGGTTTCATTCCTCTTATCCCTCATCCTGATGTCAGAGTCTGCAATGCTGCTTCTGTCCCAATTTCACTCTTCTCGCAAGTTCGCCTACTGCTCTCCACTACCCCCTTAACCTCGTCGGAGCCGTCTCCTTTCTCTTTTGGTTCGTTGCTTCAACTATTGTTCGTTGATGCTGCTCTACGTACACCACTTCTCATCGTGTTTCTGTCGCCATAATTTACTGATGGCGGTTCTTCCGCTCGCCACCGCCACTGTTCTCATCTCTCCTCTTGTTGGTGGTGGTGGTTGTTGTTGTTGTTGATGTTGTTGTTGTTGTTGTTGTTGTTGTTGTTGTTGTTGTTAGGATACTGTTTCCCTGCACATCCCGCTTTTCTCTCTCCTCTATTCACGTGTGTCAGTCGTTGCTACTCTTAGGTGTTGCTGCCGACATTGGGTTGTTCTGCCAGCTGGTGTTCCCCGCTGTGAGTTGGTGGTTCGTATAGACCCAAAGGGGGTGGTAGGGGAGGGGTGGCAGGGGAGGGGGAAGGGTTTCCACGGTGGCTGGGGGACGGGTGGCAGGAGAGGGGGCGGATTTCGGGGTTGGCTAAGGAGGGGGGTGGGAGGGGGAGAGGAAGATATGAGAGAGAAAAAGGAGGAGGATAACTGACTTATGAAATTTTTAAGATAATTTAAGCGGTTAAACAAGTAATCAATCAGTTGGAACCAATTTTGGCAAAAATATGCAAAGTTAGGACCGCTCAGAAATAATCCTTAGTTGGGACTGAAAATGGCGGAATGCCCATAGTTGGGAGTCCAATGTTATCAGGATCGGGATCCTACTTTGGATCGTAGGGGTTGGTTGGATCGAATCAATGGGATCGGATCGTAAGATCCTACAATTCGGTAAAATAAAGATAATTATGCTGGAATATGGTGAGAACCTCGTGTTAAAAATTTACACATATTAATAATGACTTAGCAAATGGTGAAAGTTTTTCAATACTATAAGATTGAAGTAACATGCAACCAAAATCTAATCGGAGAAATATAATATGTGAAATTACTTTATGATTTTTTTATGATAGGATTATGATCCTACCATGTGATTTTTGGTGGTTGGGTAGGATCGAATGATCCTACAAAATTAAGATCCTAAGTAGGATCGGGATCGGTGGAGTACTTTTGGATCGTAGAATAGTAGGATTGTAAGATTCAGATCGGAATTTTAACAACAATGGTTGGGACTGTTCCTATCAATTTTTCCTAAAGATCATAGAACGTTATAGAGTAACTTATTAGAAAATTACATTGGAAGAACGATAATGGGACTGCAAAAGGAGAGATAATTAATAATCAAATATTTGTAACCCGAGTGTCATATTAGGAAATGTCATAATAATTAGAACAATTGGCCATAATTAATCTTCAAACCTCAAGTTTTTGTAACAAAGAACTTTAATTCCAAAAAAAATGGCAAAAGAAAACCTTATAAAGATTCGTTTTTTTTTTTACGAGAAACAACCTTAACTCATTTTTCTGCATTGACCAAGCACTTTTTCTGCATTAACTCGGTAAAACAAAACATGTTTAGGACACATAATCTGCAACTCTTATGTTTCAACCTCATTTCCCTCCATTATTCTTACATATAATGATGGAGTCAATGTCTGAAAATATTTGATCAATGTCGTATTGTGGGGTTGAAACATAACACATGGGGATCACAAGCTCTGCATATCTTTGATTTTAATGAGTCAATGCCATTCTTTTTCAATGCTGGAAAATGGGTCAAGGTTGTTCGTCGCAATTTTTTTTAAAAGTCTTCATTTACCAGTTCTTTTTTTTTTTTTAAAAAAGTTGTGTCTTGTAAAAACTTGTACCCAAAATTTATTTTGACAAATTTTTCTGATTATTATTCTTGTTTATGCAGATTTTTTTGCCTTAAAGACAAAGGTTGATGTTGGAACGTCAACAACCATATTAATGCTATGCGATGAATTAAAATGATAGGGGGATAAATTGGAAACGACACAAGGAGATGGTGACATGGAAATCCCAATGAAGATGGGTAAAAAACCGCAGGTGGTATGAGTCCACCAATCCACTATATGCAACTGAAGCTCAGGATGAACGACAGTCAATACAAACTAGTTAATGTATCTAAGTACAATTTATTGCAAGTAAAAATAGAACTATCAATGATCAATAAAATTCAATGAAGTATTTTGTAAGCTTGTATGCAAATAGAATAGTAGTAGCTGAATGTGTGTTCTTTGCTCTCGTGCTTCCTTCGTTATATATCATGTCCTCCTAGTTCATTCCCTTGTAACTCGGTGGTCGTTGGCAACAACTTTCCTCAACAGATAACACGTTCCTCCTATTTTCTAGTCACGTTCTTTAACTGTATTTTGAATAACGTTCAACGAATTTTTTCCGCAGCTAACAATGACCAAGTTTCCCTAATTCAAATTTTACATATTTCCCTTGATTCTCGTTGGGCGGTTACACCATTACTCCAGCTTAACGTCACATCGTTATGCATAACGTCAGCGTCTAAACCTGTAAAATTTGAATCTAATAGTTTGCCCCCAATTATTGAAGTGAGGAGATCAGAAACTTGTGCAGTTTATAAAACTTGTCAAAAAAGGGAACAAATAATGACAAAAATCGGATAATAATCACAAGGGATAGCCCAAAGGTCAACCGAAAATATAAAAATTAAATAAAGATAATTGAGCTTAGCAATAAATTTCTATCTGTTGCCCATCTATGATTAAAATGGGCGTATAATTCACCAACGCTAAAATCTTTTTTCTCCTTCAACTGTCTAATCTTCGTTTTCTTGAGAACTCGCTGGAACTTTTCATCTGAAGTGAGCCAGCAGTCAGGTAATTCTAACTCTTTTTCGTTCGAGTTTTTAGTTTTCTTCATTTTATACTCATGGGTCCAAGTAGGCGTAGTATTAGGAATATAACTAAAGCCCATAAGAAAGCTAAGAACAAAGAGAAAGTAGTAGAGGACAAGAATGAAACCAATGATGAACAATCGAACATGTCTAAGGAAGATTTGATGAGGTTCTTAGATTTAGGGAATTTACCAACTGATACAGTATTACGGAACGCTGAATCAGACGAATGTCCAGAAGATTGTCCTGACTATTAGGTGGTTCTCTATGAGTACCCTTTCAAAATTGGGTTTAGATTACCTCTTCCCCTTTAATTAGGGATCTCCTTCAGATTTACGATGCAAGTCCTGGACAGCTTATTCCCTAGGACTGGAGAGTTCTGAGCGTCGTCGAGGGAGTGACATCATCGTGGGATGATCCATTCACCCTTCAAGACCTAATATACTGCTATGAGGTTAGAGTCTAAGGTAGAAACAGGCTGGCACTTCACGTCAGGGTGAAAAAGAACGCTTTGGTTGAAGGGACGCAATCAAGCGATAGGGGCTGGAAAATCGATACGTCTTCATCAAAAAATATTCTTTGGGCAACTTAGGACGCTTTCTAAAGGGAGGCGGGAACGTAGAAGGTCTGTAATTTTTTTTTATTTTTCCTTAACCGTCTGTTGTTAACTCGGTGCTTACGTCTTTTTTTTTTTTTTTTTTGCAGACATTAATGCCAAACTGCTGGATTTTCGCGAAGGTTCTAATCGACATTAAGAAGAATTCTTACAAGTAGACGCAGACGAACGAACATACAAGAAGGTGGTCGCTACTGATCAAGGAATTTGTTCATCAATGGCATCAGGTACGATCTTTACATTACCTCATTGCTCGTTGCCTTTAATACTATACCTCTGATGTTTCGCGACATAAACTACTCAATCAAGACAAAAAGGTTCAAAGGGCGATCGAGCTATAGCTGAGGCGTTGAAGAAGAGAAAGAGAGAAAGATAATGTGCCGAGCGATCGGCATCCATGAATGTGTCGATGTCCTCACTAGCGGTGTCTGAAAAACAGAAGAGACACGATGTCCTCCACGTAGACGACGACGAAGTGGATGCTCCCTAAGCAAAAATGCAAAAGTCAAAATTCTCTACCCGTTATAACAAGGAAGGGCCCTCATAACAAGGAAGGGCCCTCATACACTGTCGTTGTGCCTGGCGACTTTAAATCGTTAAATAGGTCAATATGGGCTGAGGCTGAAAATTTTCTCTTTCCTTGTGCTCCAAAACACCTGAGGGGCGTCCCTTGCCAGTGCTGATGTTGAATGGTATTGAGTTATTGTTCCAGGTGCGTCGATTGGTTTTTAATAATTTTAACTACCTTTAAAATATGTTTTACCTTACTAGCGTTTTCTGCTCCAGGCATCACAAAACTTTCTGATGGCAAAAAAGGAGATGTCGTCGCTCTTCAGGAGTCATCAGACCATGAAAGTGAAATGGAGAAGAGTGAAGCGACACTGAAGGACAAGGAATTGGAGATTAAAAAATTTAATCAGAAGATGACTAATGTTGAGGAATCTTTGAAGAAAAAGGAGGAGTTACAACTCGCAAAGAAGAAAGCTTTGGATGATGAAAAGGCTCTCCGTGATAGCGATTAAGACATGGAGACACTGCAAGCAACCAAGCACAGATTGCCAGCATGAAGACTAAGATGGATGGACTTGAAGCAGAGGTGATGGCTCGGGTGTGCGCAAACCTCATGTACCAGTACCTGATGGGACAAACATCTTCTTGGGATCCTAAGAAAGAAATCGACCTTTACCTGGAGTTGGTTGGTTTCATGAAGGATCTTATCGACGCTTACAACACAACTAAAACAACTGCAAGTCGTCGTAAGTCGTTGGTCAACAGGAAGGTGACGTGACAATTTCTAGCGCGACTTTCATTGTGACTGATGCCCATGACGCTGACAATTTGTGAAAGCGGAGAGCACTCGGGACGTCGCGCCGGAGAAGACTGCTGACGCGAATGATGTTTAGTCGCTTAGTTTTATGTCTTTGTCCATGGAACAATCGGTTTTTATGTTTTTTGCTTTGTTAACTTTTGTTACACTCATGGGGGTGACTAAAACTTATGTTTCGTTGTCCTTTTGGGCCATTTAAGGGAATGGTCATAACATTTGTTAATCGTATGCATGTGTTTCCTTAAGTTTAATCCTGTCGTTTATCTGGCGTTATTTGCTTAAATCAAGTGTCACAACTCATTAACGTTTGTGCTTTAGTCTAAGGAATGCACATAAGATAATAGGGGTTCACTTACTTGATCATTGTAGTATTTCTTTCTTGTGATAGCTAAATGTTGTCGTCTTAAACTTATTCCATTTGTTATTGGAGAAACAACTTGAACAAATGTCAAACCCACTATTGCACTAGTATGCCGACTTTATTGATTTATTTTGTAAATTGCTAGTCTATTGGGCGACGTTGTCACTGACTTCTGCATCTGGACGCAATTGTTATTGGTTTGTTATGATAGAGTTCCTGGAAAATGAATGAGAAGTAATTATGCGTCGTTACAATTTCAACGACGTTGCGATGCCTTAGTCATCATTTTTTCATGTACAAAAGTAAAACAAAATGATATTTTTGAGAGGGACAACATTCCAACTCCGCTGGATCATGTTTCCATCACATCGTTGCAATTGGTACGCACCATTGCCAATGACTTTACTGATTTGGTAAGTACATTCCCATTTAGGACCTAACTTACCTGCACTTGGTTCTTGTGTATTTTGGAAAACTTTCCTCAATACCCAATCATCCTCACTAACGACTTTGGCTCGTACATTTCTGTTGAACCTCTTTACGACAATTTGTTGTGGTGCCGTCATCCGTATTAGTGCTGCATCACTTAGCTCTACTATAGTATCCATGTCGTTGGCCAACTCCTCATGATTCTGTTGTGTCACTAGGCCATACCTTGCAGTTGGGATGCTAATCTCAGACGCTAGAACCGCTTCACAACTGTATACCAATGAAAAAGGTGTTCGCTCAGTCGCAGTGCGTGGCATCGGGGGATTAGCCCATAAGATGGATGGTAGTTCTTCTGCCCATTTCCATTTCCTCGCTTTAAGGCGCTTCTTCAATGATTCTATGACAGTTTTGTTATTGGACTCAGCTTGTCCATTGTCTTAAGGGTACCTTGGCGTCAACGTCAACAACATGATGTTCCATTCGTCACAGAAACGTTTGGTTTTGTCACTTATAAACTGCGACCCATTGTCGTATATAATTTCTAACGGTACGCTGAACCTATATATATAATGTTATTGTGTATAAAAGATATTACCTCTTTATCAGTTTATGCCAACATAAAGACCTTTTGTCTTAGGGCTCGAGGTAGCTTACGAACTATGTCCATTGCCCATGTCATGAAAGGCCGAGTTAAAGTAGGATGTAATAGTTTAGAAGGTTTATGTGTCATATCTACATGTCCTAGACAACTGTCGCACTTCATAAGTTACCTGATTGCATCTTGTTTTATTGTCGGCCAGTATTAGCTCATTCTTAACTCACGATTTGACAAGCTGCGTCCTCCGGAATGATTACCACATGTTCCTTCATGTTGGTTTTGTAGGACTTGGGTCCATTGACATTGCTCCAAACATCGCAAATATGGTCCAGCCACGGAGTTTTTGAACAACACTCCCTGATGACTAAGCATCGGGAAGCTATGAAACGCAACTTTCTTGCTTCTGCTCTGTCATCGGGCAAAATGTCATTTTTTTAGTTGTCAAGGATAGGTTTAGTCCAGTCGACAATTACCTCATCGTTGTTGCCGTTCATGTCTTGAACGTCGACTTTGTCGTCCATTGTGATGGTAGTGACATCTGCTACTTTTGGTGGTTTGGTTATTGCTAGCGTCATGAGATGGACTATTGGGACATATGTGAACGATGAATCTCTCAAGGATGATCCCAAATTAGCAAGTGCGTCTACCTGGATATTTTGGTCTCTTAGTACCTAGGTTATACAAAAGAGGTTAATTTGTTTACACTTATCCTTTGTGACCTCCAAGTATGATGCCATTTTTGAATCTTTTGCTGCAAATTCTCCTTTGAGTTAACTGACTATGAGGAGTGAGTCACTGTATCCTTTGAGCGATTTTGCCCTCAGATCACTGCCTAACGTAATCCCTGCAATTAGCGCTTCGTACTGAGCTTCGTTATTGGTCGCTTTGAAGTCACAACATATTGCTTGTACTATCTTGTCCCCTTGTGGTGGGCTTCAGTACAACACCTAGACCTGCACCCCGAAAGTTAGATGAGCCATGAATAGATAGAGTCCAAGCGTCATTATCGACATGATTAATGCGAGTGATCTCTTCATCTGACAACTTCTCTAGTCCTGGAATGAAGTCCGCCACAAAATCGGTCAATACTTGTGTTTTTATTGTTGTCCAAGGCAGGTAGTTAACGTCGTAACCAATCAACGTGACCAGCCACTTTCCCATGCCACATGTTAGCTCTGGTCTATGCAAAACACTTTTTATTGGATAGTTAGTCATGACAACGACAGTATAGGTTTCAAAATAGTGCCTTAACTTATTAACTGTAGCAACCAAATCTAATACGAGTTTTTCAAGGGAAAAATACCTGGTCTCTGTATCTAGCAAAAATTTATTGACGCAATAGATAGGAAGTTGTTGATTTTCTGCTTTTCTGGTCAGGACAACACTTATTGTCGCATTGTTGACGGTGAGGTAGAGTTACAATATCTCTCCGTCGCTCGGCTTAGATAGCAATAGAGGGGTGGCTAAGTATTGCTTGAGTGCCTGTGGAGCTTCTTCATATTCATTTGTCCATTCAAATACTTTATTCTTCCTTAAGACATTATAGAACAGATGGCATTTGTCGGACGATTTTGATATGAATCGGTTAAGTGCTGCTATACGTCATGTTAGCTTATGCACTTGTTTGACGTTCCGAGGGGATTGGATATGTATCAACACTTTGATCTGGTCAAGACCTGCCTCAATTTCTGGTTGCGTCACGAAGTATCCCAAGAATTTCCCTGCAGCAACTCCAAAAGTACACTTAGTGGGGTTAATTTTTATACCGTATTGTCTGAGGACGTCGAAGGCTTGTGTCATGTGCTGAGTGTGGTCATTTGCTATCTTTGACTTTACCAACATATCGTCGATGTAGACTTCCATGGTGTCCAAAGTTGCTCTTTGAACATTAGTTAACTAACCTCTGGTACATGGTACCTGCATTTATAAGTCTCCACTTGACGTGCTTCTCGCTAACGACGACGACATTAGCCAATCAATTTGGGTACTTAACTTCCCTAACTTTACCTGTGTCGATCAGTTTCTGAACTTCGTCGTGCAAACTTGCGACGCTTCTGTTAGAGTGACTTGTGCTCCGGGTCGAGGTTTAACTTATGGATGATCACGTCTAGGCTGATACTTGTCATATCTTCGTGGGACCATGCAAAGCAATATTGGTTAGCCTTTAAGAATTCGATTATCTGGCTCCCTAGTTCAGGCAACGGGTTGTTCCAATACGAACGACGCGATTTGTGAATACTAGATCAAGCACCACTTCATCAATCTGTTTCTCATCTGGTTCGTCTAGTGCTGATCCACTCGTTAATTCCTAGATGGACGCCTTTGGTGGTTTAAGCGACCTTCTATAGCATTCTCTAGCAGCCTTCTGTTCTCCTTTGATTTTCTGGACGCCCCATTTGGTAAGGAACTTGAGCGTTTGATGGTACATTGACGGTACAACTTTCATCTTATGGATCCACGGGGTGCCAAGGATGACGCTGTTAGCTGGTGGACAATCAAGAACGTTGCATTTGGTTTGCAAGTTAACACATTTAGCGTAGGTTGGCAGAACAATCTCTCCAACGGTTTATTGTGTCTCTCCGCCGAATCCTACTAGGATTATTGACTTCTTTGTGATGTCCCTATCATCAAGACCCATATCTTCCAAGGCGACTCTGAAGAGAATGTTTGTAGAACCGCCACCGTCAACCAATACTCGTCGCAACAAGCAATTACTAACCCTCAAGGAAATGACTAGCCCGTCATGAAGCTCCTCGTCTCAGACATCATCGTCATCCAATGATGGACATTGCTTCCAATTTCCTTTTGTCTTCTGACCTGTAATTCTTAGGAACTTTGGACGAGGGAGAACCCTCTCTTGCTAGCCTTTTAGCTGCTGAATATGTTAGTCCACAAACGTCAGATCCACCAGAAATTACCTTAATTACCTTTACGTGTGAAGGAGACGCTGACGGATTTCGCTTTGCTTGATTCTTTTATAAGGACGTTTTCCTTTGTCACTGTGGAGATCCTGTAGAAGCCCTTTGTTCAACAAGGAATGCAACCTCTCTTCTTAGAGCTATGCAATCCTCTGCCCAATGGCCATGGTCGTGATGGAATTGGCACCACTTTGTTTGATATTTCTGAGCATTTGGTCAGTCGCTCTTTTTTGGCCAACAGACGGGAGCACCGATCTTCATTCGTGCGTTTACTGCGCCTCCCACATCGACCGAGAAACCATATGATTCCACGTTAGGATGTGCATTGTAATTTGTCTTTGCATCTGTACCTGCACATTCTGTCACGTCAATAGCGTTATTTACCTAATTAATACGATTGTAAGGGTGAGATCTCTAGTTGTGTCTTTGGGGCGTGAATGCTTTGCAGTCACTCGATCCTTTTGACACATGGCTTGTTAAGATGGTGTTGAGAATGTCATCATCTTCCTCCAGCCGCATCTGGGTTAACGCTCTGGACTTAACCTTTTCAAAGGTCATACATGGATATTTGGTGAGATGGTTGTAGAGCTTTGACTAAGGACGAGCCTTTTCCTAAAATATTCAATATCAGTTTTAGTATCTAAATCTGTAATTCCGATCCTTTCTTTGTTAATGTGATTATAATAATCGTGAACGGATTCTCCTGGCTTTTGAACAACGCCATATAGATCGCTGGTATGTTTTTTAAGGCTGCGACTTCCTTTGAATTTGTCGTAGAATTTGTTGACCAGGGACGAGAAGTTGTTGATGCCTCGTGGCATGAGAGATCCGAGACATTTGAGGGCTGTCCCGGTCAACGTTGCTCCAAAAGACTTGCACATGCATGCTTCAACTAAATGCCAAGGTATGGACGCATGCCACATTCGCCGCTTATACTAAGCGACATGCTCGGTTGGGTCAGTGGATCCGTCATAAGTGGCAGTCAGGATTGTAAGATTGAGCTTCTTTGGTAGCGCTACCATGGCGATCTTCTCAAGGAACGGTGATGCTGCGTAGCCATCTCGATGCTCGACGACACGCGGGGTTGGAGCTCCTGGAAGTTGGGACAGTAGCCTCATCATTTGACGGTTCTGCTTGTCGATCATAACCATCCGTTTAGCCATGAGGTCTCCTTCGTTCGGCGGACCGTTATCAGGCATAGCTTCTCATCTTCTTCGTCATCAGAGTCACTAGCATTGTCCTTGTCGTCAGATTCAGTGCTCTCTTCGTCAGAGAGAGGATGCATGGTGGGGATGTCGTCGACATTCTGTGGACGTTGTTGTTTGGACGCTTTTATTGATGCTAACTCCTCTTGTAACTTCTGAAGGTAACTTGCATCTCATCGGAATCCATTAGTGTGGACGAGACATGAACAATTTGTCGCTAATTGAGAAAGATGTGAGATTTGGCTGTAAGCCCCACGGTGAGCGCCAAATTGTTTGTGCAGATTTTCTGCCTTAAAGACAAAAGTTGATGTTGCGACGTCAACAACCAGATTAATGCTGCGATGAATTAAAATGACAAGGGGATAAAAGGAAAACAACACAAGGAGTTGGTGATGCGGAAAAACCCCAATGAAGATGGGTAAAAAACCGTGGGTGGCGCCGTGGCGGTGAGTCCACCAATCCACTATATGCAACTGACGCTCAGGATGAACGACAGTCAATACAAACTAGGTAATGTATCTAAGTACAATTACTTGTAAGTTAAAATCGAACTATCAATGATCAATATAAGTCAATGTGTGTTCTTTGCACTCTTGCTTCCTTCGTTATATGTTATCTCCTCCTCGCTCATTCCCTTGTAACTCGGTGGTTGTTGTAAACAACTTTCCCCAACTGATGACCACATTCCTCCTATTTTCTAGCCACGTTCTTTGACTGTATTTTGAACAAGGTTCAACAGATATTTTCCATAGCTTACAACAACCAAGTCTCCCTTGATTCTCGTTGGGTGGTTACACCTTCAGTCCAGCTCAACGTCACATCGATGAGCACAACGTCTGCGTCTAAACCTGTAAAATTTGACCATAACAATTGTTAGATAAGAGAATATGAGAAGTGTTTCAATTATGCTATAGAGTAACCTGTTCTGTCAGATGCTTGGTAACATGGTAACGAATTAAGCACCTACACTTTGATGTCAGACTTTCTCATAAGACTAGCGATCACAACACTCGAATGATGCACCATATTCCACACAAAGCCAATACAAACCAATATTGAAGACCAGACTCTAGACTTGTGGGAGTGCCGAGTGGGGTTGGGGATAGCAAAGATAAGCAAAAATCCGAAAACAAAATAATCCCTCCCGGCCCCTCCAAGGACCTTTAGTGACATAATTTAATCTCATATGACTATATGTCAATATCATTATATGACTACCGACTAGACTTTCATCAAAAAAAAAAAAAAAAAAAATTGACTACCGACTAGAGCATTTATTGATTACGTAAAACAAATAGAGGCAAGAATTTCAAGGTCAACCGTTCTAAAAATGGGGTTGTACCGTTGTGTACAAATTATATTGTAGTTAACCTAAAATCAGATAGAATCTATGTGGATGTTTTGTGTTCAATGCACTGTGCTTCTCTATAATGTGCGTCATAATTTGAGGTGAAGTATGTACTGTTTTTCATAATATATTGTAGCCACTATAACTTAATTCTTTTTTTATACACTAATCTTGCTTATTGATTTAATTGAACCTTGAAAATATAGAAAAATCGAGAAAAGGTTAGTTTCAATTAGAAAATGAAAATATAAATTTCAATTACTCAATCATCTTCTCCCTTTAAAATTATGCTCCTTACTTTTTTTTAGATTTTTTTTTATCACCATTAACAAAATTTGTCGAATATAAAGTCAATTAACATATAAAAATTTTAACATACAATTTTACTAATGTATAAATTTTAATTATAGTTTAATTATAAAGTCAATTTAATGAATCGTGTGGATCTAAGATTAAAAATAAATGCTCTAAAATACACAAGTTATGGTAAAATTATCCGTTTTTCAATGTGTGTGCCTTTATTTTCCAAATCGTCATGGATGGAATACTATTTTATGTATGCTTGTTGCAATTTGATATTTATGTTTGAGATTGAAAAGAGTGTGCGTCAACTCTCATCTTCTTGGTGCATGTGCTTATTTCAATATAGTTGAGGCAGTAGCGGATCCTAGATCATTACTTAATTTGTGGGATCGGAATTACTAGTCCAAATTGTCAAAAATAATCCCAAGTTTTGGCCATCTTCCCAAATTAATCCCAGCTTTGGATTATTTTCAAATAATCTTAAGTTTGTTAGTAGTCTTCCCTTATTGGTCCCTAGTGAAAAAAGTCGGTTTAAAACTCATTTTAAAGGTCAATACGCCGCGTGAAACATTTTCGTTTGCCTTTCATTTTAATAGTGGAGTGGTGATCAAGGCGATTAGAGGTGATTTTTTTAAATAAAATGGTGTCTTATCAACTTTTTAAAATTGGTTCAAACGATTATAGGTCTTTTGGACCAATATGGGAAGATGACTCCCAAACTTCAGATTATTTAAAAATAATTTAAACTTGGGATTAATATGGGAAGACACCTGAAACTTGGGATTATTTTTTACAATTTTTCCAAGTTTAAATTACAACAGATAACTAATTTGGGTGTGGAAAAATGCAATTAGAAAAATTAAATTATTGTTGTTCAGTACATTGTACATGTATGGTAAATCATGAAAGTATTGTAAATCATGAAAGAATAATGATCAACTTTGTGTCATAAAAAGTACTCCGACTACATACTACTCCGAGTATTGTTTACGATTAGAACACACAAGTAAGTCTACAATAATAATTAGATTAAAAAATAGAATAATATACTGTATAGAAAAGGAAAATAATAAAAAAAATAGAAGATTGAGAAAAAGAAAGTAAGAAAAACATCATGTTGTATGTATTTCTTAAAAGAAAAAGATAAGATGGAGGAATAGATTGAAGCAGCAAAAAGGAAGAAACTAGAAAAGATTGACGAGAGCAGAGCATATTGGAACCCATGACCAAAGGCAGTATTACTGGCAACAAAATCATTAAGTTGTCTAAGCTCCTTATATTTCCTTGCGCACGCTATTTTATTTTGCATGTTTTCCAGTTTGATGAAACTTTACTAATTTTATCAGGATCCTCTATGGGTTCAGCTAAACCTAATGAACCCATAGTATATCTACCACTGAGTTGAGTCGTTCCCCCCCCCCAACTAAATCAAAAAAATTAATTGAGGAGATCCAAAATAGAAAAATTATTCCGTTCCACTCATTTGTATCATTATGTGTGCACTCAATCTTATTAGTTCATGTAGATTATTCTTTGCTTTATTTTTTTTTTAAATGGATCAATAATGTTGGCAGGCACGTATAATAGTTAGTACAAAAAAGTGAGATAAAAGATTTGGACTCGATCGAAAATTAGACTTCAAAAACAACATTAAATTAAAGCTTATTTTTTGATATAAAAAAAATAAGTGGGAACTATAGGCATATCTTTATTGCCTACACGGGATGAGTGCATATTGAAAAGGTTTTAATTTTGAAATTCGTTTAAAAAAAAAAGAAGTCACCAATAAGTATTTAAAGAAAGATTTATAAACCTAATTGGATGTTTGAGAAACCATAGGGACATATTAGGGACTTATCCATTGTATATTTCCTCGTCATGACTTCATAATTGGTAAATGAATTAATTTTATGCAATTAAACAACCAAGCAATATGTTTAAACATTCTAAAACTTAATCTCTGTTGGTTTATTGAACAAACAAAAGAATAATTTTTGTGATATGTTCTTTAAGCAACCAAAATTACTAGGAACCTATAATACAATTGTCCAAATTATCTAATTTTAATACTATAACATTCTATTTAGCTATTGCTTAGCAAAAAGGAACATATGAGGTAATGAAAGCAATAAAACACATATGCACGAGTACTAAGTTGAATAATAATATAAAAGAAAATACTAGAGATTTAGAATATACAACACATAAAGTTTTTAAGGATTGACAACATGAAAAACTTATTAGTAACTTCAAAAAATGAAAATAAGAATTGAAATATTATGGACCCTCAGGAATTATATCTTTGTCGCCTGGGTCTAACGATCTGCAGGAGGAGCAATCTTGAAGCATGAATGGAAATTGAAGTGTTTTCGAATATATATTTCAAGTATTTTCAGAGAGTTTTTTGAGAGGTATTTTCAGAGATCTAGAATATACAAGACATAAAATCGCGTCAAAACCGAGTGAAAACGAGGCTATTTATAGGAAAATATGGATCCAAAAACCGCATAAAGATAAAAACAGAGCGTGCACCACATGAACGGCCATTGCGCACCACGCAAAGATCGTGCACTCCGCGCAACACCCATGTGCTTAGTGGCTAGCTCACCACCTTGTGCCTACCCAAGCTCCGTTTCGCTGAATGTCTCGATGAAGCGCATGCGCACCCTGGTGGGCGGGATGCATTAGGCTACTTGTCACGCAACCACTGATCTGACTTGGTCTTATTTGTTATTTCAAATTAATTTTTTTTTTATCTTGCATTTAAATAATATCATTTGAAATCGGAAATCAATTGTCAAAAGGATAAAATCTTATTTTTCATAATATCTTTCAATTTAGAAAATATTTACTAAAAATACAATTAATTATCACGAATAATTAATTGGGCTTTTTGAAAATGGGCTTAATAATATAATTAATTGTCATCAATAATTAATTAAGCTTTTAAAACCGGGCTTGGAATAAATAAATAGACCTTAGGTTCTTAATATGCTTTTGGGATTAGCTTATTAGATTACTCTCCTTTGGACCGGACCAATTAGGACAACGATATGTTTCATCATCAAGTACTAAATTGGAGAGACATGATTATGTGTCTATAGGTACTAGAAATCATTTTTTTTTTTTTTTTTGAATAATTTGAAGCTAGGCCATCCTTGGTAAATAGAACTTTTCACATAAGTTTTACTTCTTATGTTCAACCAAATAATTGATTTTGCATTTCCTAGAAATTGTTATTACCCGAGCAAATTGTAGGCGATACAAATTCCCATGTTCAAATAAACGACCAGTTATGATCCCATGCACCAGAAATGGAAAGACCGTATAATGAGCCATAATGCTCTGTTTGGTAGGCATGTACGATGTACTAAATGGTGCTAAACACCATGAAGTCTTAAATTACATTGTTCAACTAAAAAACCAGGATCATATTCATTCATCAATGGATGGACCCCCTTATAACCAGCGGTGGATCCAAAGGGGGATGGCATACTCAGGCCGTGGCCCTCCTCATCATCTCTTAAACCTCTTAACAGTTAAATGGTTTACCAATAAAAACGGAATATATTCAGTAGCTCAGTTGGCTTTTCTCCGTGTTGTGAACTTTGGAGGATGAAGGATTGCCCGAATTTTAAGCAACTTTACTTATGAGATTGATTATAATTTGTTAACTTAATTATGTCATTACGTTTTTAGGAAATTACTTTGAAAATTATAATTCATTAAGTAGATTATATGTTGTGGGTTTTTTTTGAAGTGAGATATCTTAGTTAAGTATTTTTTTTTTCAGGGAATCTTAGTTAAGTAAAAAAAGGAAAAATTTACAGTAGAGGTCTAAACATTGGGCAATAATCTTTAAAAGGCTTGAACTATTGATTAACCTATGTAGGTCCCTACTTTACGGGGTCTTAACTTTTAGCGGGCTTTAGTGACTTCTATTTGACGATTTTTTAAAAAAAAAAAAACACCTAGTTCGTACTTCTCTCCCTCTTGTCTTGTAAAATCTTGTGGCTATTCTAGAGAATTCCTAATTCTTCTATTTGTTCCTTTAAACATGGAAACTCAACTTCAAAATTCCACTTTCGGAGTATATGATTTAATGCCAAGTGTTTGAATATATTGAGTTTAGCATTGATTTCCTAATTATGATTTGAGATATATCTATAAAAAGATTGTTTTATTCGAATATTTAGAAGTAACCAAATAAAAGGTATCCACTGATATCAACTTATGCTACACTAAGTCAATCTTGTTTCGAATTCAAGTATTTTGGTTTCTGAGACCTAATAGTATAAGTTAATCAATGACCCTAAGATATTATATGAAAGTTATGGATATTTGATTATAAAAGTTACTCATATATATTTCTCAATGTGTTATAAGTACGATTTTATGAAAGGAACGACTTCACTTGTTTTGCAAAAAGTTATTAGCTATGTTGAAGGAATTTATAAGCTTATGAATTTTCTTATGTTTTCACTAAAATTCGTACATATATTGTTTTGAGTATATGAAATTTACAAAGAGTTTGATTTATTCAAGTTATCAAGAATTTTAGTATATTGTGGTTTCTTTTTTTTTTTTTTTTGCTACGCAAGTAAGTAATTGTATTGATAAAAGTCCAATTTGCAACCTAAACTAATCTAATGGGAAGCAAACCAACTAGGTTGGACTCTCTCAACCATTAGATTAGAACCAAGCTTAAACAAGCATCATATATATATATTTATATCTTTACTTACAAACTATAAAACCAATTACCATCCTTTCTAGATATTTTTTGGGACATGACATCAGCTACTCTCATCTTTACAAGACTTTTCACCTGTTTACAGACTGTACTAATACTAGGTGTACATTGTTGCCAATACACCTGATTTCTACAGTTCCAAATCATGTATACTAGAGCAGCAATACTTGCTAACAAGACTTGTTTCTGAAACTTTGATCTCCTGCTAGTCTGAATCCATAGAATAAGTTGAACCAAATCTCCAGTGTTTGCATTACAGGTGAGCCAAGCTTTGATGTTACTAAGACATGCATCACTTAGATGACATTGAAAGAATAAGTGTTCATGTGTCTCTCAATTGCCAGAACACAGCAAGCACAAGTCACTAGTACTAATACCAATCTGAGCAAGTCTAGCTGTAGTTTGGAGTTTTTCTTGAACAGCTAGCCATAGAATGAATCTATGTTTAGGTAGATTCATTCTATTCCATACCACAGTATCCCAATATACCCTTGTATGTTCTCCTGTCAATCTATCATATTCTGCCTTTATGGAATATTTATCCATACTAACAAACTCAGCCTGTGTAAATACTTGTTTCAATTGTTCTTTAACCTAGCATAGCTTTTTCCAATACTAGCTTGCCCTTGAGGTTGGCTGGTATGTCCATCAGTCACTTGCTTTGATGTAAACTGCATTCACCCATCTAAGCCATACACTATCTTGTTTCTTTGCGACTGCCCATATATATTTTCCAAGGCTGGCTATGTTCCAAGTAATAACATCTCTAAACCCAAGTCTTCCCACAGACTTAGGTGTGCATACTTGATCCCATGCAATTGCTCCTGGCTTCTGATTTCACTAAGCATTTTCTTAGGTAACACAAATACTTGTGCCCAGTAAACATGTAAGCTAAGCAACACTAAGTTGATCAGTTGTGCCCTAGCCATATAAGATAAATGCCGAGTACTCCGTAATCTAATTCTTGATGTCATTTTCTCAATCAGAGCTTCACATTGAGATGCAGATATTCGTTTAGCACATATAGGAACCCACAAATATTTGAAGGGGAGAGTGTGTTGTGTGAAACCTGTTGCATCCATAATTCTTCTGTTTTCACTAGCCTCCATGCCACATGTATAGAAGGCTGACTTCCCAATGTCAGCTTTCAAACCAGTGGTGTCTGGGAAGAGTTTGAAGGCCCTCAACATCAAATAACAAGAAGGATAATCACCTTTACAGCACATATTCAAGTCATCAGCAAAACACATGTGTGTTAGCTTGACTTATTTGCATCAAATATGGTACTGAAATTACTCTAATTCCCCAAGCTTTGTAAGAATTCTTGAAATATATTCCATACAAAGAACAAATAGCAAAGGCGAGATTGGGTCACCTTGCCTCAATCCTCTAGATGATTTAAAAAAACCCTTCATAACGCCATTTATCATCAAAGAAAACATATGAGTTGAAACACATTCCATAATCAAGGCTGTGAAATGTACAAGAAAGCGAAGTGCGTCAAGCATTTCTTTAAGAAATTCCCAACTTACAGTATCGTATTCTTTCTGCAAATCCATCTTGAATATACAACTAGGCTGTACATTATTTCTACCCTTGTGTTTCACCAAGTCCTGAACAACCATGATATTATGAACAATATATCTTCCATGCACAAATCCTCCTTGATTCTCCATGATCAATTCTGGCAAAATTTGTCTCAATCTACCACATAAAACTTTTGTAATACATTTATAAATAGTATTACTACAAGAGATATGCCTATACTCAGTGACATTTTTAGGACATGTAGTATCGGGAATCAAGGTAATGACAGTGGTATTTACCTCTTTGAGAATTTTATCTCCTTACAATGCATCCAAGACTGCCTCAATCACATCATCACCAATAATGGCCATGCATCTTTATAGAAATAGGAGCCAAAGCCATCTGTGCCAGGTGCTTTGCACCCTGGTATTGAGAAAATAGCCTTTTTCCCTTCACTGATAGTGTATGGAGCATTTAGAATAGCTCTGTGATCATCATTAATCATAGGTCCCTCCTGGACTAATTGTTGCAAGACAGATTTCCTAGCATCAGATCTTCCCCCCAGCAGCTTCTCATAATATGCCAAGAAGGCTTGAGTTACAGCATCAGGTTTGTCATGCCAGACACCTTGCTTATCATAGATGCTGTAGATTTGATTCTTCATTCTTTTTGCTTGTATGCTTTGATGGAATAAAGAGATGTTCTCATCACCATCTTTAATCCAATCAGTCTCAGCCTTCTATGAGAGGAACTCAACATAGGCTTTATGTGTTGCATGATACTCTTGCACTGCTATCAACTCCTCTACTGCTATTGTAATTGATCAGGATGATCATGCATAAGTTGCTGGGCAGTCATCATCTTATGATAAGCTTGTAATTCAGCAGCTTGTATGTCAGAAAATCCTTCCTTATTCAACTCCTTCCAGCCTGCTTTAACTAGCTTCAATTTCTTCATAATCTTGTACATTTTTGTGCCTTGTACATCAGAGTTCCATGCATCTGCAAATATTGGAGAAGATCTCCACATAGTATAATATTTAAAAGGTTTCTTGCCCCCTTGCCCCACAGGAAAAACTGAGAGTAACGCACGAGAGTGATCAAATTCTCCTTCATTCTAATATGATACTTCGGCAGATGGAAATTGATCTAACCAGGACTGATTGGCTATCATTTTATCCAGCTTTAAGAACACTCTACTATTGCCTTGCTGTTTATTATTCCACGTAAAAAAATTGCCACTACTTTTTATGTCCTGCAACTTACAATGCATCAAACATTCAGTGATATCCCTCACCTCAATGTCTCTCACTAGTGCACCTATTTTCTCTGTAGTATTCATTACACAATTAAAATCTCCACAAAGCAACCATGGACTATCAGTGTTGAGCCTCACCAGATCCTCCCACAAATCAACTCTTTTTGCTCTTTCATTAAAAGCATAAATGAAAGTAATGAAAAAACCATCACCACCACTCACAGGCTTTAAATGACAATGTATAAGCTGACTTGTACAGTGACAAATATTCACATGAAAACTAGTAGGTTTCCATGCTAGCAATATTCTACCTCTATCAATAAGACTATAATTAGAGATAAAACACCATCCACTAAACAATCTTTGATAAAGGCTCCTAAGATTCTGAGCCTTTACCTTAGTTTCTAAGAGGCCTGCAATACCAGCAGAAGTTTTATGTATGTACTGTAGAACATCTCACTGCTTCTTACTACTATTTAGACCTCTTACATTCGAGCATATAACCCTATCCATCAGGATCAGGAGTTTCTCCCCCTCCTTGTTGTTTCTCAACATTGCTACCATTCACTACAGAAGTATCATCATGTTGATTCAAAGCCTGAAAATGATTATGTGTATTAGTGGGAACAACTCTAGAATTCCTTACTTTGATTGGTTTCAAAGCACGTTGGAATCCATCTTGGTCCACCTCTGCTGAATTTGCCTTAGGTTGCTCCTGAGTTGCTTCAGTTGTTTCCACCATTGTCCCCTGGATTACTGCATTTGGTACCACTCATGCATTATCATCTGCATGAGTGACTTTCTTTGGTACCCAAACCTGCCTCCTCTTCTTCAATCCGCATTCTTGAGATGTATGACCAACTGCCTTACAATGCTGACACTGATTAGGCAACCATTCAAAAGTAACAGATACTTCAGTGAGGTCTCCGTTTTCATTCCAAAAGTGAATATGATCAGGGAATTTTTTATCTAGTTTCACGTCAATCAAAAATCTCGCATATTGCAACTTATCTCGATTCCTACTTGCTTCATCTCTTTTGATGGGATCACCAAGTTGTGTGGCAATCTTATGTAATGATTTCTCTCCCCAATACTTCAAATTCAATCTCAACTAAACCCAAATAGGCAAAGTTTTAAGATCTTCCTTCTCAAAATCCATTTCAGGATTTCATTGCTTCATGATTAATGGTTTTTTTATCAAAGAAGTAATGTCCAGCTAGAATATGATCTCGTGAATCCATGGCATTAAATCTAACCTGGAACATTCCTTTCTTCACCATAGCTACCTTATCCACATTCTGATTTTTCCATATTCTCCTCAAAAAGCCTTCCATAACTTGAATAGGTGGATTGGATCCAACTACATAACATATTAGGGAAGAGTTCCAGTAATCTATTTCCTCCTCAATATCCTCTAAGTCTATGTGAATAGGTTCTGGTTGATTCACATGATCATGAGTAACAACAGCAGGATTTCCAATTTCAGTCGCTATATTATTCAATCTATCATCATTATCATCATCTACGTCCATTACTTCCTCAAATTGCTGCAAAAAAGGCATAATAACATTACCTTAAATAGAAGCATTTCCTCGAACAGGTTGCAGGCATGATCAAAGAGCTCCAGAACTTTGATGAATGGATTGAAGCCATTCATTTAAAGTATGATGAATATCAGATTGATTCCTCAACTCATGAATAGAAGATTCTGGCGTTAAAGGTTGCCCAATAATCCCCAAGCTAAAATCCAATGCTTCAACGCCTAATATCTCCTCCATTGACTTCGTTTTCAATGCTTGAGTCTGATGAAGGGCCTCGAGCTTTCTCTTTCACTTTCCAGCACTATTGCCCTGAGAATTCCCACCAGATTTCCTGGCCATGGCAACGACGCATAAGGAACTCACGCACTGAGAGAAAATTTTGGAGAGAAGTTTTCAGGGCTTTTTTACTTTCGAATCTTACTACAATTTACTATATTGTGGTTTCTAATTCAAGTATTGTTTGTGAATTTAGAAATCTGATGCATCATATCCTATCAATAAAAAAAAATATATGATGTATCATATGAGATTTTAACTTTGAAAATTTATGGATTTAGTTTTGGAAGATATGACTTACAAAATTCTGATTATGATACTATATTTTAATTTGGATATGTCCAATTATGAGTTTGTGGATCTTGATTTGAGTTTTAGAGCGTACTTATATATGAATTTATTGAGTTATAAATTAAGTATTTTGTTTTTTGTTGTGTGCGGGGAAGGAGCGACAAGAACAGTCATGAACAACATTCGGTATCTGTAATTCTATATTATATATATTCTGGGGACATGTCTTGAAAAATCTTGCCAGCAGTACATAACAGAAGAGGGAGATGTCCCTTGTAAAAGTTTAGAGAATTCGCCTGGTTGGCAACTCTATTCGTGTTCTCTTCCCCCAGTATGATATGATTTCTGAAAGAAAATAGAATATGTATTTAAATACGTAATTGGTTTCGTGGAAAGTTATTTTAAACTCTCTTTGGGAAGTAATGTTTACTCTATGGAATTTATACGCTGATTATTATGCGAATAATTTACTAAGAAAATTGTTAGGAATTCACGAAAGGAGTTAGCGGTGTTATATATACTGGGATTTATTACAGAATATTACATTGAATTGTGGAAGTGGGAGATATTGTTATATCTTAAAGTAAGTTACAATTAGAGTTGATTTCGAAAGATCGTATTAGATTATATAGAATTCTCATGGTTTCTCCAATTGAAAGTATTTATAACACAACAGCAGTAGTAGTATCAGTGTTTTCACGTCTCACCGTAGTGCCCGATTTGTCTTGAAATCCTGATAAAATTGGTGCTGATATCACGCATAGATTAGTTAAAACAGTAACCTCCAGTTTCCAAAAAAAAAATCCTAAACTCACGCAAGGACAGACTCAAAATTTTTTTTTTTTTGGGTGTTTGCACCCGGTTCACCCTTCGGGCTACATCCGGATCGAGGCAAGGTTCGGGGTGGTTAGGTTTCATTCCTCTCCCAAGGGTGTTGCGGGGATTCGAACACGGGTCCGTCCTACCAAAGCCAGTCCCCATCACCACTGGGCCAACACTTACTTGTTGCAAGGACAGACTCAATGACAGACTGACAATTATCAAAGTTTTTTCTTTTGAAATTTTTTTTTTTTTCACAATTTTTTTTTCAATGTTTTAACTTTTTTGGTAAAAAAAAAGGATGTTCTTTTGGCATTTGCACGTGTTCTTTTTAATATTTGTTCTAATTAACAATTTTGACATGCGATGTTCTTTTTTATGTTGTATATGTACAAAGAACATGACAATAGTATATGATGTTTATTTATTTATTTACAATTTTGGCAGAATATATAAAATATATGTTATTATATTATTGACACACTGTAAAACTTTTATAGTTCAATTTGTAGACATCCTTTTTATTTGAAGCCGTATATTTTTTGGGCTTATATAGATACGCGACTAAGCTCAGTGATGTAGATGGGATAATTCATATTATACATGTAGTAGGAGTACATACTGTCATAGAAAGATGTAAGAAAACCAATTAATTGAGACAAAATATAAATAACATTTTTCATTCCTTTATGGCTAAGAAAACAAAGCCTGCTATCAGGGCTGGATTTTGGCTTGTGCAAAAAGACCTATAGCACAGGGCCACATTTTTCAAGGGCCCAAATTTAAGGTTAAGTCCAATTGGAAAAAAATCTGATATTTTTGTCAAACAATAAATGCTCCTTCTCTCTCCTCTATTTACTGATATCCCTTTCCAAAAAAAAATCCGAATAACGTTTCAAGTTTCCATCCCCAAATCACACTTCAAATCTGCCATTGATATCTCTCTCTCTCTATCTTAATTCGTGAGTCCTTCAACATTGATTTCAATTCAACAATTAATTTAATTTTTTTTCCTCAACTAAATCTCCATTGTGTATGTGTCAAATGGCTAAAATTTTCCCCAATTATAAAACACAATCAAAGTTCACCCTTTCTTCATCATCCTCCCCAATTTATTTTTTCTGTTTCTCAAGAGAAAGAAAAATCTCGAATTCTCGATTGTGGGTATATTTATCATCAAGCTTCCGTTTCGATACTCTGTAAAACCATGTATTTTTTTTGCTTTCTTGTTTTTTTTTTTTGTTTTTTTTGTGGGTATATTTTTAAATTCATCTTCAATATTTCAATTACAAAGTTAGGAGAAATTGCAATGTTTCGAAATATAATTCTATCTTTAATTTTTCGAAATTAAATATGTCAATATTTGTGGGTCTATTTTAATTTTTTGAATTTACCTGTCAAAATATGGATTTCTTAATGTTTCATCTTTACATGTGACTGCTGAAGTTGATCGTTTGAGTGATTTACACGATTCCCTCCAACAAGATGGATTCATAGGTGTTTTAAAGGTATCAAAAGACTTCCCTTCGAAGCCCCTGCTTTGCTAATGAATGGTTGTAAGCTCACTTCTCATTTTTTATTTGATAAGTCTTATTATATGTGTTGAGTTTGGAGGAGTAGCTAATCATTTTCCAACTTGAATTGTACTGAGATGCTGCTTTTTTCATACATAGCCGTTGGATTTTCTAATAAATTCTAATTTATAATAAAAGCGAAGTTGTTTGAATTGTGCTGCTTCTTATGGTAAAAACAATCAAATATTATGTAGTATATATTATGTGTTTAAAGGTTGTGATTATACTTACAATAGGGGCTTCGTTTTTGTTATAAGAACGAGGCCACAATAATCTAAAAAACGGCCCTGCCTGCTAGCCAACTTTAAACTTATTGCTTGTCCAAAGTAGCAAGTTACATGAGAATTGAAGTGAACTCCTCAGTTTACATGATTCTCTATATTTTCTTTGGACTAAGACTTGTAAATTATATATGACCATGAAAACCAGCCATTTGACTAGCAAGAGAGGCTATTCCCAGGTGAAACACCAAGCTGATTACAGTACTGAGTATAGTACCCAATTCGAGCATTAACAGCAGGAGAGTTACCACCATTACATTCGATTCCATTGATAGCGCGAATGGTGGACCCAAACCCTTGGCCGGAGACGATAAGAGAGTGGACATTGTTCATCCAAAACCAGAAGGCTGTCCGGAATGCAGTCACGGCATTGTTGGCAACTGTTTCTGGTGCATTCAGACCATCAAATCCAATGCTTCGACCAGCTGGTATGTAGTTGTAGTTCCATGTGATCTGAAGAGGCCCCCTGCCGTAGTATTGCTTATTTGGGTTGCATGGAAATGCTGCACTCGACTGACAATAGGTTGATTTTGCAATCTCCTCTATGTAGCAAAAATCTATAAGAAGCAACTTCAATCAATATTAATATTTTACTATCATGTAACTAATAAGGTATTATAATGTTTCAAATGAGCTAAGAAATCTTGTACACTATGAAGCAGCATACTTGCAGTTTATTGTTTTTCGGAATACGAGAGTAAAGAAGTGCAATATCTTCGCATTAGTATGACTAGTATTTTTTGAACGCTATGCGTGCGTGTCATATTAACATTCTTTTTCTCAATTAGTATTCATTAAAAAATTGATTCAAACAAACATTTATAATGATTTTTAATTTTTTTTAATATATTTTTCTTAAATCAATATTACGTTGGTTTTTTCAGTTATTTGTTCGTCATTATTCAAATCTCTATTATATAAGTGAAGGAAATACCAGCAGGAGAAAGCATGTGTTCAAATAAAGTGGAAGAATTTGTGTATTAGATTCAATCATTGAATATTTTAATAAAGTGGAAGAGTTTGATTTATATAATAGAGATTACCAAATAATAATCAACATTTAGGTTTTAGAATATTATCGTTATAATTATTAATATGAAATTAAAGTTTTTATTTTTTGTACAGATTGTTTCAATCAAGTTATATTGTCAATTTAATTTTTGATGAGAGTTTTTCACACATATTTAAGAAAGAGAAAATCATTCTCCTTAATTTAATATTTAATTGAAATTTAAAATTCAATTCCATTAATAACTTGTTCAATATATATGGCAAGTAGGAAGAAGAAAATACTATTTCATATATATGGCAATTGAAATTATTAAGGGTATATTAGAATTTTCAGAGGAGGACACCATCTTCCTCCCCCCTTTCCTTATATATTAGAGATTTATCTGTAATTAGACATCTTATAAACCTCTGAATCGAGTCCAACAAGTCGAGTTTGACTCGTGTATGTTTCTCAACTATTTATTACTTTTACAACCCATTTAGTAGTTAGCTGTAAATAGTGGTAATGAGAATGAATTTGTACGTAAATTTGCGAAGAAAATCATTGTTCATTCTCATGGTAATGCTAATTTATCCTCAAGTGTCCATTTTTCTTCTTAAATTTTCATTCCCATCCAATACCACCTTGTAGGTGGTAATGGTGGTAATGAGAATTGCTTCCCCTTGGAGGAAAAAAACACAAGGTGAGAATGCTTCCCCATGAAGAAAAAAAAATACAAATTTGGGGATTGAAATTGCCTCCCCATGGAGATTTTAAGGGTGCTTCTATTATAACATTACTCTTAAAATTCATTCTTGTTGGTTGTTACCACCATATATTAAAGACTACCAAACGAGCCATTAATCTTATAAAAGACAAGTTTACTATATATATATATATATATATATATATATATATATATATATATATATATATATATATATATATATATATATACTCCCTCTGTCCTCTTTTACTTATAACACTTTCTATTTTTGCCTGTTCTAATTCAGTTGCAACTAACATTACCTTTTTTTTTTTTATATTCTTTCTCTCTATCTCTTTTCTCATCACATGGGTTTCCATTTTATCTCTTTCTTTCTCCTCACCTAAATTATTGTTCCTCGGCCGCCCATGCTTCAAAATCTAAGGGCTCGTTCGTTATTGTTTACTGTTTCCAGTTTTCAGTTTTTTGAAAACCAAAAACAAAAATATGAAAACCAAAAAAGGTAGTTTTCAGTTTTCTGTTGTCAGTTTTCAAAATTGGCATGTTTAGTATAAGTATGACTAATTTTAGATTTATTATACTCCTTATATCATATGACTTTGATATTCATAAAACCAAAAACTGAAAACTTGCAGTGATGCCGAACGGGCCCTAAGTTTTCACATGTTGCAACTAAATCAAAACAGATGAAATATATGTATATATAATAATTATTATCAAGTATTTAAACTTTCCCACACAGAAAAAATTGTTCTCTAATAATTATTGCTCTCGAATTTGTGAAACAGACAATCTTAACCGCAAATTTATCTTTCTTCACGAATTCTTCGATATTTTGAAATTATAGATTGTATCTTTACCATAAATTATCTCATAAATGTATAATTTATATTTTATATGTTTACATTGCCCATTGGTACCAAAGAAAAAATATGGGACCTCTTAAATATTTGACACGGTCCTAGTTAAACGCTATGTGGGGCAAGCATGCTTGAATCTATACTAATATATTAAAAGGTGTTTCTAAACAAGGAACGATGCCACGTGGAGCTCTCCCTAAGGACCTTTTACTCCATGCAATCCACATACAAAAAAAGAAAGAAAAGAAATCGCATAGGTTAGGGTTCGATCCCTTGACTCCAAGTTTATATATTTAAGTCTTAACCACTAGACTAAGACTATGTTTGGAAACATAAGTTGAAATAGAGCTGAAACTGATAAGGTAGCTGAAAGGAGCTGAACTGATAAGGTAGCTGAAAATTTCAGCACCTTAAATTGAGATGCTATATTTGATAGCAACTCAATTTCAGTAATTTTGAGCTTAAATTTTATTTAAACTCTTACCTCAAACACGACTATTTATTTTAGGTGACTTAAACCTTTAGCACCTACTCATTTAAAATGACTTAAATGTGTTGCCAAACAGAGCGTAAGTGATATTTAGTCTTATTATTTCAAAGTATAATATTAATAAATGAATATTTTCCTTACCCGGGGCATAGCCGGGCTTAATAACTATAATGTAACAATCAATTTAAGATGAAAGGAGTATTTCAATTGGCAATAAAACTCATTCAATAAATAGTAAGTATAACTCAAAAGCAGGCAACAACATATAAAGATAATACTTACGTCCAGTTTCATGGGTGACATGGGCAAAGAATGCAGCAACTTCACGCTTAACGACATCGGAGGATCCACTGCCAAACTGAGGATAAAATCTGAGAGCACTCAAAAAAGCAGCCCTGGTGTAGAATCTCTTACCAGCACAGCTAGCGCTTGCTTGGTTAATGATCCTATTAAAGAACGCATCGGTCACCAAACTCGAGACCGAACCACTCGGCGTCGATGATTTACAAGGACCTTGTCTGCACCCCTCGCCACAGTAGGCGTCTGTGGAGCCGCAGAAACCAAATTGGCTACAACATAAATTAGAGGCACAGCCGCAGTTTTGAGCCACAACTAGGGTGCTTGACATACAAGCTAGTGCCATGAGTATAGCAAAGATTGGTCCAAAAGAAGACATTTTAATTTGGAGTATGTTAAAGCAAGCAATGCCTATAATATATGGGATGAGGAAATTCGACACTTGTATATGGGTTTATATAGAAAATTATGAGGGAGGTCATTTGGGGAAGATGTTTACTGGTTTGGCTACTTGCTTACTTGTATACTAATTAAGATAGGAATGGAGATATTTTAGATACGTCAGAAGTGTTGAAATTTGACTTAGCCAGCCATTTTAATATATGCAATGATTTGGGGAAAATAGTTTGAATTGTTCAAGGAAAATAAAAGGAAGGACATTTGTTATATATATATGGATAGGGCTGGCAATGGGTCGGGTTGGGTCAAGATCAGGTTGGGTTGGCGGGTTAATGGGTTGAGAACCCCTTGACCCAACCCGACCTGTTAACTTAAACGGGTTGAGAATTACAACCCAATCCAACTATATGATAAACGGGTCAACCTTCAGGTCGGTCCATTTAACTTTTTTCATGTTTTTTCCAGAAAAAAAAAAATAAAACAACAAAGAGTATGTTATAAAGCAACAATAGGCATCAACTTAGCATGAAACCATTACATAACCATATACTAGATATTGTTCAAAATCAACAAAATCAACCCAACTATTATTCAAAATCAACACCATAATTACAACTCCATAATCAATTGTTCAACATTAACTGTAACAAGTTAGGATTTTAAGTTTTCAACTTTTTATATGGGCTAGGCCAATTTTTTTTTAGCTGTGAAATGAGTCAGTGTTTTTAGGTTGTTTCCATAAATGGGTTAAACGGGTTAAAATCAGGTCGAGATTTTCAACCTGACCCAACCCATTTAATTAAACGGGTTGGGTCAGGTCGACCCATTTAATTAAACGGGTTGAAAATTTCGACCCAACCCATTATTAATGGGTTGGGTTCGGGTCGGGTTCGCGGGTTGGGTAATATTTGCCAGCTCTATATATGGATCATTATCTTCTTCGTTCACTTAACTTATGTAAAATTATTCGGACTTATAAGCTTGCTAGTTACTATTTTATGCATAAAATTGATGTGTAATATACTTTTCTTTTTAAAGGTAACGTATGATAGTAGGACTAGCCTAGAGCCCTACTGCTAGTGCTAGGGTAATCTTGACCCAGTTAATTAAGTCCTAAAGCCATATGAGGGCGGGAAAGGGTAAAGAATCTCATACCCAAGTGCCTACGTCAACCTTAGAAACTGAACACCGGATTTGAGATATTTGAAGTGAATAATACTACCAACTCAGAACACTCTATTGGCAACTAATGTAGCTATTACAATATAATGTTTCACGGACCAAATAAAATGTGACAACTCACAACTACCAAGTAGCCTGCTATATAATACTTGATATAGTATAAACAAATTGCTCCGGTAATGAAACAACTGTTGGGCTTCACCAAAAGTGGAGTGGACGACCGCTAGTCAATAGCTGCAAGGAAGCAAACGTAAATTATCCTTCGAGGAGATGCAAGGAAACTCCCTCCGACAATAAAGTTAGATATTGTCCCTGAAGGATTTAGAGAGAGAGAGAGTAAGTGTGTTTAGAATCAACCTGCAAATTAGTATCAAATGGCTATTTATAGTAGTACTGTGGCTCTAACTGGGTGTGTAATCCTTCTCCACATGTATGGTTCTGATGAGCGTGACTTAGGGAAGATTCCTCTATTTATGTTGTCCTATTAGGTGGCCGCTAGCAAGCAGCAATGCTAATGCTGTCAGATTGACCAAGAATCTAATCTCAATCGTCTTATAACAGTTGCGTCTTTGTATAATACGGGCGGACATTTTTTTTCTTTTTTGGGGTCCCCACTGGGAACCCCTTGGTAAGAAGAAGGACCCTACTGAACCAGCACCTATCGCAGGTCAGCTAGTCCAGCTGCACAGGTTAACGCTTGAGAGTAGGAGGGGGGTTAAGGGAATCCCTACTCCCAAGCACAAATAGGTAGTGGGGTTCGAACTTGTGACCTCAAAGTCACAAGGTGAGTTCCCCACCACCTCCACCAAGCAAGCTTGGTTAATGCGGGCGGACATATATGGCACGTGTCCTCTATCAGACTTGGGTACTACCCATAGATAAATTATAATAAAATGCTTAGTACCAAAAACATAAATTACTAAGCTTGTTATAAACTAATACTTCCTCCGTTCCAAAATAAGTGAAACACTTCTCTCATTTATGTGAAAGCTTTTTGAGATAAGTGTTTCACTTATTTTGGAACGGAGGAAGTACTATCTTTTTCTATGGTTGTGAAACTATATATTTGTTTTTCTTTTGTTAATGTTTAAAAAAAAAAACTCTGTTGGACCAATTCTCCACAAGTTAATGCAAGCATTTGTTAAATATACCCCTTTCAAAGACCATAGTGAATGGTGATATTATTAAATCTTTTCTCGAAGAACCTTTATTAATGACGTAAAAAGGAAGAGGCAAGACTTTCAACACCCACCGATCTAGAATTTGGTGGTGTATAAGTTATAGGTTGGTTATACCTAAATTAAGATAAACTTTGAGTAGGATGTTAGTGTGCAATGCACAGTCCCTTTGAATAATCAGCGTCATATTTGGAGTTATACGTACTATTTTATCAAATTTTGTGTCATTTTTTCAATGTTTGCCTACCCTTTTCCATATCTTGATGAAAGGAGTATTATTTTTTTGACAAGAAAAAGTTAACAAAGAAAAGTGTTCTCTCATAACAGTGCTTCATTGATCTAAACTACTAAGATAAAGAGATTATGATGCAGCACAATTATTTTCACAATAAAATTGTTTGGAAGTCTAAAAGAATAAATATTTACGGAGAATCCAGATGTAATCAAACAAGAGTTGCAGCGGTCATGGAAAATGGTACTTACCTTGCAAAATTTTCCATGATAGTTGTTTTGGATAAATTTCACCAAGATGAATCAATCTACCAAGAATAGTTAGACAATCAATCTAAGTGTTATATGATGGATGAATAAGAATATTTGATCGTCGTATTATTGCAACTGTAGGTATGAAAAGACAAGAGTATTGAGAAGATAGAGAAGAGAAGTATATTTCGTAAGCTGATGCCGTATAAATGGCTACATATATCTGTATTTATAATAAAACAACCCTAACTAAGTTACCATTATTGGTTGTTGGAGATGATAGATATTTCTGCTGGACATCCCTTATATTGTGGTGAGCTTTACCCTTTATTATCTCAACTGCCCAACAGATGCTGACTTTATTCAACGCGGAACATAAACACGTGCTTGACGATCATGTAGACGAAATCTGGACATGTCCTATCTCTGAACACGTCGCCAAAACTGGTCAAGTACATCACGGATTTTAGCACACAACAATTGCCCCTAATTTTACTTGGGAATTGCGCCAAAAATTAAAAAGGAATACTATAACTCCCCACTACCCACATGATTAATTACCGAGCCTTGAAATATGCGAAATAACTGTTGCACGTCTTTTCTTTCAAAACGTAACCATCTTTCATCATTACACCTCTCCCCAACCGCTCATTTTTCCAGGGTATTAATTAACTTGCACACGCCATCTTTCCCAGACACATCTTTACCATTCCACCTTCCGAATTCTCCAGGTAAGAGTTCTCTCTATAATTTTTCCATTTCGCCTTCTTCAATTTTTACAGTTCTTCTTTAGCCGTCCTTTTTTCGCACTTTTTGAAAATGGGGAAGAAAAGTACTGCTTCCAAAAAGAGAGACTAGGAGGTTTATATTTCCTCCACTTCTTCCTCTGATAAGAGCGAACATTACTTCCTTCCCTTTGACATTCTTGATCCTTCGAACTCTAAACCAAATTCCCTCACAATTTTCGATGTCGTAAAACTGGTCCAATATAAAATTCTCCCTTCTTCTACTATCTTTTTGGTACCCAGCGAAACTGAAAGGGATGACTGGACCAAATCAAGGTGGTCTTGCTTTCATGAATACCCATTCTTGAATGGGGATTCAATTCCTTTCTCTCCTTTAATCAAGGCATTCCTTTCTCACTTAGAGGTTGCTCCTTGCCAATTAATGCCCATGGTTTGGAGGGTTTTGATTTATGTCGATATTTTGGCAGAAAGTTTGGGGTTTGAATTCAATTCAGGGGATTTGGCTTACACATATGTTGTGAAAATCTAGGGAAAAGGCATGATTAGCGTGTCAACTAAGACAAAATGTCATCCTTTCATCTTGAAAGCAGACAGGCAGGATAGAGGGTGGATGACTAGGTATTTTTTTTGTGGAGATAGCTTCTTTAGGTGAAGAGAGTGGAAGGCTTCTTTCTGACTGGAAAGACAAGGGTAAGAATTGTAATTTTGCGTTTCCATGTTTGATTAACTTCTCACTACTTGTTGTTCTGCATGGATTTCTCTAGAGGACGTCAAGATTGACGAAGAATCGGCCAAGAAGAAGACCAAGGTTATCCTGGATCTTGGCGAAGAAGTAAGAGAATACCCTCTAACACCACATATTCCGGTTGAAACAGAGGACACCCAGAACATCGATCCGTCCACTGCCAACATGTCTTCAGGTAATTGTCCTTGGTACTTGTCCTAGAAATGAGGGATTCATATATAGACTGACTTTTAGAATTTCTTTGAACATACACCTCCAAAAGTGTCAAGAGCCTCAAGGAGCTCTCTACTCGAGAGATAATTCAACTCCGGGTTGCTAAAAGGGCCAAGACAACACACAATGCTCCAGCTGTCAAGGACAACAAGCCTGCTGATTCTGGGTTGACTCCCAAGAGCATGCCTCCACCATCAAGTTCTTCGACACCTGCTCCTCAGACTTCTACCGCTGCCACTAGTCAGAGACTCCCGGTGCTCAACATGACGTTTCCAGGTGACTATGGCAGTGAGCCCAAGAACGTCACTGCCTTGTGGCCTTATATAGACCAACTCTGGTTCCCTGTGAATAGGGCGTGTCACCTCAAGGCTAAGCGTGAGAACACGACTGGGGAAGCTGTCCAGTGCGCTTTTCAGGTACTAATCTATATAATCATGTAGCAAATATAGTTAAATAGCACCATTCTCAATATTTCTTACCTGTCGTCTTGTTTTTTGGGACAGACCCTCCAAGCCACCATGGGAAATGTCAAGAACATCCTTGCTTACCACCAGGAATTGGAGAGGATGATTGGGGAGCATACCAGTGTCCAGAACAAGCTAAAGGACTAGGAAAAGGTATGGAAGGATGACAAGGCGTATCTGGAAGTTGACATTGCTGCCCTGAAGAAGGATAAGCAGAAGAAGATAAAGGAGCTTAAGAAGGTCAATCAATCCTTGACTGCCAAAGAGGAGGAAATGAAGAAGAAGGAGGAGGAGCTAGAGGACATCGCAACTTACTACGTCATGAAGACCACTGCTGAGTTGTGGAAGGAATACAACAAGGATGGCAAAACTGCAACCTGGAAACCTAACCAGGCATAGAAGACTTCGCCCATTACTACCTTGAAGAAGGAGAGGTCACCTCTAAGAAAACCAACAAGGAGCAGGTCAACTAGAGTGGTCATCCTGCTGGTGAAGGTGACCAAGAAACTCCGGTGGCGTACCAGGCAGCGGCTGAAGCTAACCCAGAGAAGAAGACATAAAATGTGATTGTCATTTAAATAGTTCTTAAAACATTATTTACCTTTCTTGTTTTTATCATGTTTGAACAATGGATTTACTGTCCTGTTCATGAGAACTGGCAGGTTTGAATGTAATTTGAATATTTTCTTTGTGCCATGTTCCTTTGATGGGGATTTTAATCCATTTGCTTTGCATGCTTTGATCAATCTTTGTTGTTTGTGCTAATTGCTCAATTTGTAGTTGGTACAACTTTGTTGGCTCGTCAATTTTCAAAATTGTCAGATTTGTAAAGTTGTAGAGTTGTCAATTTGTAGAGTTGCATAGTTGTCAGAAATGTATATTTGTCAAGTTGTAGATTTGCGGGAGTTGTCAAGTTGTATATTTGTAGAGTTGTCACTCAGACCTTGCTCAATGTGAGCAATGGTAAAAAATTGTCAGGTTCTGAATACCTTGCTCACTCAGAGTTGTATATTATTGATGTTGTCTCTTGGACATATGAAAATTGCTTTGCTACCCACCTAGTTGTCCGCGCAATAATGCTGCAAAATAAGGGGTTAGAAGGGTTGGCAGTTGACGCGGCCAACGTCTCTCCGATGCCTAAGTCCACTAGTAAAATAACATTAAATTTCTGCTATTAAAGTGATGCGGTTTTAGCAATACGCAGCAAAATATCGTTTCTGAAAAAAAAAAACGTTCAAATCAACCTATTGTTGCTGGTTTTAGAAGGGACCGCAACAATAGACCCTTAAAAAAACAAAAGAAAATCAGAACTACCTAGGGTTTGCTTTATAAGCCGCGCGTCCCTCTACCCAATCGTATATCTCTCAAATTCCCTCCATCTCTGTCCCCAAATCCTCATCTCTCAAATTCTCTCTATATCCCTCATCTATCAAATTCTCTTTATATCCCTCATCTCTCAAATTATCCTTCCCTACCGTTGATGGCTTGGGTGCACTCGCCTCTCTAACCTAGCCTCTAAAATTCTCCTCGACAAGTCTCTCTCACCTTCTCTAACCTCGCCTCTCAAATTCTCTCTCTAACTCCCACACGTCTCTCTCATCTCTCGAGCTTCCCGGTTGAGTCTGCCGTCGTCACTTGCCGCATCTGCCATCCTCAAAATTTAGGCGAACTTCATGCGGTGGTGAAGCAGAATTCAGGCGACGAAGCGACACTTTTCTAAGCGGAATTCAGGCGATGAAGACACTTGTCGCGGCAGGACTCAGTCGACGAAGCTGAAATTGGCACGACGGAATTCAGGCAGTGGTGGACATCGTTACTGTGTTTCTATTTTTTCTGTAGTTAGGTTTTTATTTTTATTTTTTCTAAGTCAGAGGATAGATCTAGGATTTTTTCTTTTTTCTTTGTGTCGTTCTCGTTTTCTCTGATCTAGTTTTTCTGATTTTTTGCCTGTTTTTAGCATTGTAGCTGAAATACCTTGATCCTTACATTTTTGTTTTTGCTGCGCGCCACGCCTTGTTGATAGGCTGCCATTCTAATCTTGGCCCTTTCCTTACTTCATCAACAGTATTTATATCATGGGTTAGTTCGTCATTATTTCTATCCTCAGTCATTAAACCATACCTGGCAGAGGGGACTTGGATTTCTGTTGGATGACAACTTCCCATCCATAAATGATGGAGAAAGGGGTATGACCAATGGCGTTTTTGGGAGTGGTCCGATCTGCCCATAGGACAAATGGAAGTTGGTCTGCCCACTTCCCTTTAGATGCTTCTAGGCAACGTTTTACCTGGTTCACCACGATTTTATTGCTGGATTATGCTTGACCATTTGCTTGAGGGTATCTAGGAGTGGACGTATGCATCCCAATCTTCCATTTGGCGCAGAAAGCTTTCGTCTTATCACTTATTAATTGCATTATCACATACTATGTCCGAGGGTACACCATACCTGCACAATATGTTACGTTTTATAAATGAGATAACTTCCCTGTCTCTTACTTGTTTGAAAGCTTCAGCTTCTATCCACTTTGAGAAGTAGTCCGTCATGATGAAGACTTTTTGGCCATGTGCCTGAGGTAGCTTGCCTACGACGTCCATGCCCCACTTCATGAATGGCCATGGCGTTAAAGTGGGATGTAGGATTTTTTAGATGGCTGATGCTGGACAGGTGCGTGTCGTTGATTTGCGTCGCATTTCTTGGCGACGTCTACGACATCTTGACGCATTGTGAGCCAGTAGTAACCCATTAGGTGGACTTTAGCCTCTCCTACAGAATGGTTTCCCCTAGTGCCACGATAAGTTTCTTCGAGAACTTGTCGTGCTTCCTCCGTGTCCAAACATCTGAGATAAACACCTGAAACATATACTTCAAATAGAATATTATGAATTAGTACATAACGTGATGCTTTCATGTGAAACAACCTGGCGTCTTCTCCATGAGGGCTGGTGCCATGTTTGAGCCAGTCAATGAATGGTGAGGTCCATACTTCGGCATGCATAGGTGCTGATGATGATGAGGCTCCGTCATGTCTACTTTGAATTATGAAGACATCCTGTTCAATAGTTGGGTAAGTCAGGTGAACAATAGGCACGCTAGTTAGCTTCGATCCTTTGACGGAAGATCCTAAGCTAGCCAAAGCTTCAGCTTGTGAATTATGATCTCTGGGTACATGTCTTATGGTGCAATATTGAAAAACTTTTGTGAGTCGATGAAAACCATCTAAATAGGCGCTCATTTTTACATCTTTAGCGGCGTAATCGCAGTTAATCTAACTAACAATAAGTAGAGAGTCGCATCTCACCTCGAGACATCTTACCTTTAGGTCCCTGGTTGCCATGAGTCCGACAATTCATTATTGGTGGCTCGAAAACACACTGGACAACCTGCGCGATTTCGTCACCTTCTGGGGACACGAGCATAATGCCCAATCACATGCCCCAGACGTTGGATGCCCTGTTAGTGTAAAGCATCTAAGTTCTGTCAGAGCCGACGCCTTGCAACATTTAATAGTTGTCCTTGGTTCATATTGGATGTCGTAGGCGCTAAGTTGCATGGACCACTTTGCCACTCGTCCTGTTAATTCTGGCTTTCGCAATACCGTCTTAACTGGATAGTTAGTTTTCATGATTATGGGATGAGACTCAAAGTAAGGGCGTAATTTTGTAGAGGACATTACTAATGCAAGTATTAATTTTTCTAGATAAGCGTACCTTGTCTCAATATCAAGTAAGGATTTAGTAACGTAGAGCTGCTGTTTTCGAGACTTAAAGGATTTATTAAAGTCTTCCAGGACATTACTAATGCAAGTATCCACACTTACTGTTGTTTTCGAGACTGAAAGGTAGAGCTGCAACTTCTCTTGCGGCTTTGGTTTGGACAACAAGGAAAGGTGAGTCAAGTACGACTTTAGGTCTTGCAATGCTTGCTCATGTTTTGTGGTCCACTCGAATTTGGTATTTTTCCTGAGAATATCATAAAAGAGGTGGCATTTATCTACTTCCTCCGTTCCAAATTAAACGCAACAATTTAGAAGGCACAGACTCCTAGTTGAAATTTCTTAAGGGGTGATTAGAAAAAGGGAGTGGTATGTGATTAGTTTAATTAAGTACCACCACCAAATGCCACCACCACCTACTGCCACAACCTAATCCACCAAGGCACCACCACCACCGAAACTACCACCACCACCCCCACCGAAACAACCACCACCACCAAGACACTACCACCACCCCCACCGAAACAACCACCACCACCAAGACACTACCACCACCCCCACCGAAACAACCACCACCACCAAGACACTACCACCACCGAAACTACCACCCCCACCCCCACCGAAACAACCACCACCACCAAGACACTACCACCACCCCCACCGAAACAACCACCACCACCACCACGTCACGTGCAACACCACCGAAACGCCACCACCATCAAAACACTACCAACACCACCGAAATCCACCACCAATTTCACCACTAACACCACCGAAATCCACCACTAACACCACCGAAATCTATAAAAAAAAAAACCCGAAATACACCACCACAAAGCAAAACTACAACCTTAACCACCGAAATTCCAAACCCCCTTTTTAATTTCATCATACGCCATTCTTCGGGCTTCAAGTTATGGCGAGAGAAAGAGATGGAAGAGAGAGAGAGAGATCTGCAGGAGATACAAAGATCGAGAAGAGAGAGTGGCGAGGAGAGTGGTGGGGAAACGCCTATCTCCAAAAGATAAAGATGTTGATGTTGGAGTGCCCGAAATCTTGGAGGCCGAAATCTTTTGGAGTAACAAGATTTCTGAGAGTGGTGAGGAGAGAAAAGATGGTTGTGATGGTGGTGGTGGTGCCCGAAATCTTGGAGGCCGGAGATAGGATGGTGGTGGTATGAAGATGATGGTGGTGGTGGTGGTGGTGGTGGTGGGGTGGTGGTGGTGACGGTAGAGGAGAAATTTGAGGTTTGTGGGTTTGAGGAGAGAGAATCTTAAGGTGGGTGATGATGGAGGTTTAAATGATGAAGATGGAGAAAAGTGGTGGTGGGTGAGAGTTGAGGAGATAGAAAGAGGAAGATGATTTGGATTTGTATTTATTTAATTAGTATGATAAGATCTTGTTAAGGGTTTTATTAGTTTTCATTAGGTATAATTAAGTATGGTTTAATTTTTTAGTAAGGGTATGTTTGTAAATTCACACCTAAAAAACTTACTAAAAATAGAAAGTTTAGAATTGTTGCATTTAATTTGAAACTTCCCAAAACGGAAACTGTTGCGTTTAATTTGGAACGGAGGAAGTATTAGAAATGAACCTGCTTAGGGGCGGCGACTCGTCCGGTCAGTTTCATGATGTCTTTGGGACATCGTGGTGACTGAAGATTTAGGACTACTCGTATTTGCTCTAGACTTGCTTCAATCCCTTTTTGGGTTCCTATGTAACCTATAAACATACCTGACGAGACTCCGAAGGAACATTTTGAGGGATTCAGCTTCATGTTGTACTTCTTGAGGACTTGAAAGTTTCCTCTAGATGTTCGACATGGTTAGTCACTTTTGCATACTTTACGAACATGTCTTCTATGTAGACTTCCATAGTTCGCCCTATTTGCTTCTCGAACATTTGGTTGACCAGCCTTTGATATGTTGCCCCTGCATTTTTCAATACAAAAGGCATAACCTTTTAACAATAGATACCTTTGTCGGTCATGAACGCAGTTTTCTCTTGATCTTATGGATGCATTAAGATTTGATTATAACCTCAAATAGCATCCAGTATAGTCAACGTATCATGGTCAGCAATGGCATCAGTCATAGCAACAATGTGAGGGACAAGGAAATGGTCTTTAGGCATGCTTTATTCAAATTAGTGAAATCATTACATCCACCACTTACCATTCTTCTTTTTGACAACTACAACATTGGCTAGCCAGTCAGGATAATGTACCTCTCTGATCTTACCTGTCTCGAGCAATTTTTCGACCTCTTCAATTATGGCTTGGTTGCATTCTGGTGCGAACTTCCGTCGTTTCTGCCCTGGCCGGTGGAAGGTCAGGATCTACGCATAACTTATGAGCGATGACGTCTGGGCTTATTCCCGTCATGTCGTCGTTTCTCCACGCAAAGTAATCATGGTTAGCATGTAAGAATGTAACGATTTTAGTCCTTACCTTGTCGGGCAGGTCAGCACCTGTAATTGCTATGCGACCTCCTTTCTAGTAGTGCTGGAAGGTTTGAGGGTGATCTTGTAGCACTCCTTAGCAACTCCTTGGTCACCTTTGATTTCTGGTAGTTAGGCAATCAATCTAAGTGCTATGTGATGGATGAATAAGAATATTTAATCATGGTATTATTACAAGTGTAGCTATGAAAACACAAGAGTATTGAGAAGACAGAGAAGAGAAGTATATTTCGTAAGCTGATGCCTTATAAATGGCTACATATATCTCTATTTATAATAAAACAACCCTAGCTAAGTCACTGTTATTGGTTGTTCTAGATGATAGATATTTATGTTGGATATTATATTGTGGCGAGCTTTACCCTTTATTATCTCAACTGCCCAACATATGCTGACTTTATTCAACGTGAAACATAAACACGTTCTTGGCGGTCATGTAGACGAAATCTCGACGTCCTATCCCTCGCTAAAACTGGCCAAAACTGGTTAAGTGCAACCCGGATTTTACCACACAACAATAGTTAAATTTTTATCCTCAATAAGCAGATTGACATTCTTATTTTTGATAGCTAAAAGGTGAGTGTGGCCAAGGACAATGGCTTCGGTTAGAACGCGCGAAATGTGACCAAGATTATGAGTTTGGGCGACGAAACCAAGTCCCTGACTGTTACGAATGTCGATTATACCAGCTGGAAAATGTTATTCTAGAGTCATCCTTCAAAATTAAGCTTCATTAATCCATGGTTTTGAGGGTGCCCGCAAATATTATTTTGTGCGACCAATAAGGACCTTGAATTGCGTGGTTGTGTTGAGCTGGAGGAAGTCAATGCAAGAGATGTAGGATTTTTCCATTCACCACATGTTTTCTAAGCTCTAATAATTAATGAGCAAATATTTGAGTTTGATCACAGTGCAGTGAGAACAGGAAAGAAAGAAGAGAATGAGAGAAAGATTGCGCCAGAATTGATTAGGTTTAATATATTGCTCATCTAGTCCTGGCTTTGTACAACCAAAAACAACGCTACAACACAAGAAACAAAAGAGCCAGCTATAGCTCACAGCTACTGTAAATACACATTCTTTAAATACTGAAAGAGAAATTAAGAACTTTTTTATTAGGAAAGACCTATTAAAATAACCATTTTATTGGAAATGACCTAATAAAATTTTTTGTGTGTAAAATGACCAATTATAATACTTACATTTATTACATAAGACTACCTCAATGATTTTCGTCCAGAAACACAATTTTCTAGCATTGGCTTTTCTTTCCCTCCCTTTCTCATAAATGGGACCAACCAAATTTTTTTCTATCCTAATCCCTTAACCTTACCATGCAAACCTTTTCCCCTTGCTTTCCATTTTAAGGGATTAAACTAGAAAAAAAATAGGTTGGTCTCATTAAATGAGAAAGGGAGGGGAAGAAAGTCCATGTTGGAAAAATTGACTTTTTAGCTAGAAAACATTGAAGTGGTCTTAAGTAACAAAGGGAAGTATAATAATAGGTCTTTTTCAACAAAAAAAGTTTTTATTAGGTATTTCCCAACAAAATAGCTATTTTAATAGGTATTTCCCAACAAAAAGTTTAGAAATAAAATAGAGAAAATATAAAAGGTCTTATTTTATCTTAGGTGCCTTAATCAGAGGCGGAGACAGTATTTAAATTTGGTGGTGCACAGTTACGGATCCAGTATCTGACCCACATGGATTCGAAGTCGTTAAAAAAACTGAGATAAATTGATTAAAAACATTAATAATAACAATTATGTACACTTGTTTTGTTTTTTTTTTTTTTTTACTTACCAAAAAAAAAAATTCTGTACACTAGTTTAAGCATTAAAAAATATACATGTACATAAGCACAAGTAAAATTATGAAATTCTTAAAATAATTTTTTATCCACAAAAATGTAAAGAGTAGAGGAGTATGTTAATTGAATTTTTACAACAAGAAAACAAAATAAAAAATGAAAAGCTAATCATTTTAACTCTTAAGAGAATTGCCATTAAAAAACAAAGGAAAAAAAGGATAGGAACCAAACAAAATAAAGGAGAAAAAAAGGGGAAAAGGAAACAAAATGTTGTTTGTAGGCCTTGAAACCGCAGCATCAAGGGTTGAATAAGCTTTATATGCGGCCCAACAAACCACTAAGCCAGACAGTTTCTATTCATCTAATACGTTCCGGAATCATTATAACGTTTGTTTCTTCATAACCTTACGCTCGGTGTGCTTTCTCTGCGTGAAGCGCAAGACGCACTGTTAAGCACATAACTATTTTTACACGAAAAAAATTATTTTTTAAAAATATTAGGTGTGCACGTGCACCCCTATGCCCCTAGCTGGCTCCGTCATTGGCCTTAGTACTCCCCCCTCAACTTTTGAGGATGTGTAGGATGAGCTTGTTGAAATTATAATAGAGATGAGAGAGGCGAAATAATATGATAGAAAAGGCGATATCTTGTATTACTTCAAAGTAAATGAACTACATTAATGCCAATTAAGTAGGCTAGAACCAAAACAAATAACGCTGGAATAAAGTCACTATGTCCTTAACTCATGGTTGACTAAATCCCACTAACAACCTGAGATACTAACAACTTTTACCACTTAACTAACATGACTCACTAACTAATAAATATTAAGCATACTTTGAAAGCATAACAATAGACCCACATGATTACTAAACAGTAGTAACTAACAACTGCATTATATAATTTAGGAGCCCATATTCCCTCTACTTTGAAGCACTGTATCCAACATACCCTCTTGCTTCAAAGTTACCTTCTTGCTGGACACTGACTTTCATATTGTGATGGACTTGAACTTGGACTTGAACTCGACACTTTTTTAATTAACCACACACACTTAACTTGGACGTAAACACACCGACGTGTTTTAGAAGTGCACGCTCTCTTCTTCTCGGCATTTACAAAGTACTTCTCTTCGGTAATCTGTGATGCAGATCTCATCCTCTACACAAATTTTATCCTTGTTTAAAAAAATTTGTTGATGCATATTACACCAACCTCAATTCAATCGAACACAACTCTCAATCAATACTCTTTGACATAGTGATGCAATTGACCACATCGAATTGTTCATAATTGCTACAAATTTGAAAATCGTCTTCGCGTTGATTACAACTTCCATACTTGTGAAGGCTGATCCTTCACCCCCAAATAATTTTCTTTGCCCTCTTTTTTCACATAATATGAAATCTTATTCTCATGGGCTAAAAGGAAACCCATCAAACACAAACTATACTTGCCATGGTTTAAAATTTCAACATCGAATTGCTCAAAGCTACGTTGCTTGTTTCCTTCACTCATGCTTTCTTTCTTTTTCTTTTTTCTAAAGGCACACACACACACTCTCTCCCTCTCTCTAGAGCTCTCTCTCTGGGATCTAATCCGACGCTGATACCATGTTGAAATTATAATAGAGATGAGAGACGGGAAATAATAAGATAGAAAAGGTGATATCTTGTATTTACTTCAAAGCAAATAAACTACATCAGTGCCAATTAAATAGGCTAGAACCAAAACAAATAATGCTCAAATAAAGCCAATACCTCGTAAACTCATGGTTGACTAAATCCCACTAACAACTTTTACCAAGTAACAAACATGACCCACTAACGAATAAACATTAAGCATACTTTGAAAGCATAACAATAGACCCACGTGATTACTAAACAGTAGCAACTAGCAACTACACTAGATAGTTTAGGATCTCACATTTCCACTACTTTGAAGCAGCTATCGAACAGAGCTCCCAGGTTGGCATTATAGTGTTGAAGCAGTTTCACTAGAAGCATCTTGGTTAGAATATCAGTAGTTTTCTCATTGGAGGTCGTGTGAGTAGGAATAATAGAGCCTTGTTTGATTTGATCTCTAACTAGCATAGTGCCACTCAACCTCCACATGTTTTGTTCTGCTATGAAGAATCGGGTTGTGGATGTTAAAGCAAGTGCAACTTGGTTATCACATTTGAGGATAGTAGTAGGTAAGTGCTTGAGACCCAATTCTTGAAGAAAATATGTTAGCCAAGTTACTTCACATGTGTTAAGCGCCATTGCTCTATATTAAACTTAAACTCAAGATCTAGCAACCAAAGGTTGTTTTTCTCCTTTTAAGGACACATGAGAAACATAAAGAAAGATACAATAATCAGTGGTGGATTTCCTTGATGTAGGACAGCTAGCCCAGTGTCACATGCAGTAAGCTATGAGCTAACCTGATGATGCGGCAAGGAGAATTTCCTAAGAAATAGTGTCTACTAGGTATCTTACAAGTACTAGTGGAAAAACCCTAATTAATCTGGTCAAATTGGGCTTAATTAATCCGAAAATAAAGCGGATCAGTTAAAGGCGAAGTGGCTGAGGAAAAACAACTGATCCGGTCCACAACCGTATCAGTTAATACTTAACTAATCCGGTGAAGTCGTGAAAACCAACCGTATCAATTATTGTGTTAATTGATCCGGTTTTCACCACTTCACCGGATCAGATAAGTCAAAATATCAAAGAACAAAAATCAGGCCTCTATAAGAAACCTGTGAACTTGAATGAGCCAAACATTCCAACTTACACAATTTTTATGAAAAATCTATCTAGAATAAATATGAATTTGAAGTTGCAAAATTACTGAAAATAAATCAAACAAAAAATAAAATAAATAAGAAAAATCAGATAAAAATTACAACAAAAAAATGAAAATTAATGGCCAATCGTATAAACAAAAAAAATTAAACTAAAAAAGGAAAAAAAATCAGGAATTGCATGAAATTACACAAAAAGAAATAAATCCTGAGGACGAAATTAAATGAAATTACACAAAAAAAAAATCCAATGAAAATTAATCAAAATAAAAATTAACAAATAAAACTAAAAATGAACCCTAGATCTGCAACAAATTGTTGAGCGAGGAGACAAAAGAGCCGACAACGAATTGCTGAGTGACGAATTGAAACACCTACTTTTACTAGCTAGAAACTGGAACGAATTTTTTTAACAATGGCAACGAAAGGATCGAAGATAGGCGACGGCGAATTGTTGAGTGAACGAAGTTGGGTGGTGGTTGGTGTTAGTGGGTAAGGAGAGGAGAGGAGAGGGGAGAGGAGTTCGTGGGTTGTGTTAGTGGTTGGTGTTCGTGGGGTGAGGAGAGGAGGGGAGAGGATGAGTGAGAGGGAGGAAACCTTAAATGCGGGTATGAGGAGAAGAGAGGAGAGAGAGGATGCACGAGTTAGAGAATAAAGGTCCAATGCTTATCAAAAGCCTAACCAAGTTAATTGATACGGTCATGTCGGCCCACTAGATCAATTTACCTGATCTTGTCCAGTTTAGGATAAACTGAATCAGTAGTCATGTGTCATTTACGGATTTTCTCACTAGTGGTTGCTTAACTGCTCGGAGATGCACATATGTGGGTTGGTGCATATATTGAGTTCAAAGATGGATTGTGAATGAGATGGCAGGTCTAGTTATTACCCAATAGCCTTTCATAGAGAGAGGGATCTAGAAGTGGATTTCCTTTGTCAGGTGTAAGCTTGAGGTGGGAATCCATAGGTAATTTGAGTGGTTTGGCGTTGAGAAGGTCATGTTCTAAGTGTACTTTGTTGTGTATTTTTGTTGTAAGAAGAAGATGCCATCATGAGTTTTGTCGACATCAAGGCCTAAAAAATATGTTAATGGATCAAGATCTTTCATGTGAAAGGATTAGGGAAGCATGTTTTTAAAGTGAGTAATATCTGATATAGCGTTGCCACATATCAATTGGTCATCAACATAAAAAAGGAGTATAGTCGGAGTCGAGGATGAATGTTTCTCAAAGAGAGTATTGTCAGACTTTGACTTAGTGTAGCAGACATTTGTGAGGGTGGTGGAAAGTTTTGAAATCCATTGTCTGGGGGTCTGATTGAGGCCATAGAGGGATTTTTGAGCTCGCAAACAAGGTTTGTTTTAGGAGAAGAAGTGGAGTTGGTTGTATCAGTTTGAGTAATATTGCAGCCTAGGTGAGTGTAGCCTTGGGGAATTTTCATGTAATCTGTTTCAGGGAGGTCACCAGGGAAAAGTATCGGTGACATCCATTTGTGTGGTGCGCCAATCAGCTAAAGTTGCAACGATAAGAAGAGTTCTTACAATGGTCATTTTGGCTAATGGTGCAAATGTTTCAGCATAATCCTCACCATATTTGTCCTTGCACCTAGGATTACCAATCTTCAATTAAGTATGTCCATGGGGTCATTGGGTTTATACTTGGTGTTTATAAGCATTTTCACCCAGTGGCAGTTTTGCAGGTGGCAAAGAGGTTATTTCCCAAGTATCATTGAGTTCAAGAGCATGGAGCTCGTCATTCATAACCTAAACCCAGCGGGACTAAGTTACTACTTCTTTGTAATGAATAAGATCAGGGTTGTGATGAAGGGTGGCAAGGATGAACTCTAGTTGTGTAGAGGTGAAATGGCAAGGTTGAAAATATGATGGGTTGAATCAACGGTGTACTTTTTTCCTCCGCTTAGTGATCCAACTAGACACTAATTTAGCCTAGAAATCTCGAAATCTCTGAGCAAGCGCGGATAGAAATAGATTCTTCTTGGCTTCATCATCTTCGATATTGAAGAGATTCTACAAAAAAAAGGCACAAAAATATTAGTTTCCAAATTTGTTGTAATAGATTAAATTCTATCATTAGTACTACACATACATTTATTAAAATAAGAAACTAAATGGTATTATGAAACTTACCATAGTGTCATCCCATAGTAATTTCTTCATCCCCTCGGGCACCTCTTGCCATGAATGCAAAATGGAGAGCCTCCGGGCGCAAAGGCACATATGTTTGCCATACTTAGAACGCCACACACCACACGGTTGACCCAAGCTATCGTACTCTAAAGTCATATGCAAGTGAGTAGCACTTATTGACTTTGTAGGTCCTCTTCCCTTTCTCTTTTTCATCACTTGCGATTTTCTTTGTTGTTGATTTGTTTGTAACTCCCGTTGATGACCTTCTTTCCTACGAACTTGTTGTGCTTTCACAATTGTACCAATTTGTGCATGATGTTCTTCACCGGTAGGTCGAGTTTGAACGTAATCCTTTCCTCACAAAGCATTTATATCCGCTATTGCCTCAAGCCTTGTTATGTTATTTTCTTCAAGATCTCGATCTTCGAGATCACCTTTATCTGGGTCCTTCCTCACATCATAAGATTCATCCTCGGTTGTGTGTTCACTACTCGTGATCTCATCCATATGTATTAATTATCCCTGAAATTATAAACACATAGAAATATATATATATATATATATATATATATATATATATATATATATATATATATGTTAAAAAAAGTAACAAATTTAATAAGGACCAACAATGCAACACCGGAAGCCGTGGGCCAGCAACAGCAGCGACGGCATGCTGCCAGCAGGGCAAACTGCCGCTACTGCTCCACAAACGCGGAGGGTTGTGCAAGGAGGGGGAGCGGGGGGGTTGTGCAAGGGGGGAGTGGGGGGCTGTATGGGGGAGGGGGATGTGCAATTGGAGTAACATGACTCGAAATATACAAAACAACATAAAACGGCCGAAATAGGCCTAAAATGATATTTATTTTCCCGAAATCCAACCATCAACAAAGTAGCTCGTATAAATCTACTTAATAGCAACATTTTAGGTTATATTATCATATTCCACAACAAATTGGAGTAACATGACTCGAAATACACGAAAATGACATGAAACGGCCGAAATAGGCTTAAAATGACATTTACTTTCCCGAAATCCAACCAACAACAGAGTAGCACCTATAAATCTACTTAGTAGTCATATTTTATGCAATTTAATTACATTCAACAAGAAATTGGAGTCACATGACTCGAAATACACGAAAATGACATGAAATGGCTGAAATAAGCTTAACATGACGTTTACTTTCCCGAAATCCAACCAACAAAGTAGCACCTATAAATCTACTTAGTAGTCGTATTTTATGCAATATTATTACATTCAATAAGAAATTGGAGTCACATGACTCGAAATACATGAAAATGACATGAAACGGCTGAAATAGGCTTAAAATGACGTTTACTTTCCCGAAATCCAACCAACAACAAAATAGCACCTATAAATCTACTTAGAAGTCATATTTTATGCAATATTATTACATTCAACAAGAAATTGGAGTCACATGACTCGAAATACACGAAGATGACATGAAACGGCCGAAATAGGCTTAAAATGACGTTTACTTTCCCGAAATCCAACCAACAACAAAGTAGCACCTATATATCTACTTAGTAGTCGTATTTTATGCAATATTATTACATGCAACAAGAAATTGGAGTAACATGACTCGATATACACGAAAATGACATGAAACGGCCGAAATAGGCTTAAAATGACATTTACTTTCCCGAAATCCAAGCAACAAGAAAGTAGCACCTATAAATCTATTTAGTTGTCGTATTTTATGCAATATTATTACATTCAATAAGAAATTGAAGTCACATGACTCGAAATATACGAAAATGACACGAAATGGCCGAAATAGGCCTAAAATGACCCTTACGTTCCGGAAATCCAACCAACAACAAAGTAGCACCTATAAATCTACTTTGTAGTCGTAATTTATGCAATAATATTACATTCAACAAGAAATTGGAGTCACATGACTCGAAATATACGAAAATGACACGTAATGGCCGAAATAGGCCTAAAATGACCCTTACTTTCCCGAAATCCAATCAACAACAAAGTAGCACTCATAAATCTACTTAGTAGTCATATTTTTTGCTGCATTATCATATTCAACAAGAAAATGGAATCAGATGACTCGAAATATATGAAATGACATGAAATGGACGAAATAGAGATAAACCTGAGTTTATGTCTCAGGATTTGTTGACCTTCCGCCGTTTCTTAGGAGTTTCAACATGTATCCCTTCCGTGTGATCAACACGCATATAGTTCTCAGACATATTTACATCATCTTCCACGCTATTTTGAGGATAGGTAAGAGTTGGGATGTCCTCAAATGCATCATACTCTTCCTCATCCTCAACATCACCAATGCCCAAGATACTCCTTTTACCAGGTACAATTATTGACCACTTATTATCAGCAGGATCAGTTACATAGAATACTTGTTTAGCTCGTGATGCAAGTACAAATGGCTCTTCAGTTTCACGTAGACGACCCATGTCCACAAGAGTGAATCCGCAAGGATCATCTTTTTTTACGCAATGTCGATTATAATCAACCCACTTGCAACAAAAGAGGCAAATATGAAAAGCAGAGTAGTCAAGCTCCTATATTTCTTGAATTCGCCCATAATAGTTGGTGGCAGCAAGAATGGGAGCTTATCTTTCGAGCTTGCGTATTGTGTAGATGACGCCACAAGGGAAACACCACTATTCTGTCGCGATGTCGACTTAAGATCTTGACGTTCAGTCCAAAACGTATACCCGTTAATATCATAACCCTCATAAGAGTGTACAAATTCACGGGGACCAAATGCTATCCACTTGATTGTTTCAGAAACATTTTCATCTAAATCGTTCCCTACTCGATGATGAAACTAATCAATGAACGTCATATTATACATTTGCGTCAATGCCCTTATTCCTTTTCCAGGGTTGCTAACACGTAATTCCTCCAGATGCTCATTTAAATAAGGATGGACAGCTGCTACGTGATGCAACACAAATAAGTGAGCTTGTGTACGCTTGTCGATAGAAGGTGAGATCAATTTTGAGCCAATCGTACCCTTGCCCTCGAGTCTGCCCTCGTGTCGAGATATCGAAACGCCAATAGGATCAACACCAGGAAAATACTCAGCCACAAAATTACTGACCTCTTCAGCCACAATCCCTTGAATAATGCTACCTTCTGGTTGTGTAAGATTGCGAACTTTATCCTTCAAAGTACCCATATATCTCTCAAAAGGATAGCACCACCTCAAAAACACTAGACCACGCAACTTAATTTCTCGAACTAGAAGGACAATGAAATGCACCATAATGTCAAAGAATGCAAGGGGCGAAATCATCTCAAATTTGCATAAAGTTTCAACTATTCTAGCCTGCAAGTCATCGAGTGTCGATGGTTGTAGCACTTTACAGCATATTGTATGAAAAAAAGAATAAAGTTCTGTAATGGTGTGCCTCACATGCTTTAGACGTATCCCACGAGTTGCAATCGGTAAGAATACTTGCATCATGACATGACAATCGTGAAGTTTCATACTTGATAACTTCAACTCACCATTTAAGGTAACAAATCGCTTCATATTCGATTAGTACCCAGTTGGAACCTTAATGCCATACAATGACTCGCAAAAAATCCGTTTCTCAGCTCTCAACAGCGTGTAGCAAGCTGGTGGCAAATAATTCTTCTCCGGATCATCCACCTTTTTTATTTTCCCAGTTTCCTCATCAACCCTTTCCTCTACTACTTTCTTTTTCCTTCCGTCCCTTTTTTGAGCCCACAACTCTAGTCGAAGCTTATTTTTATCCAAGTGAAGACGTGACGCTTTAACATCCTTTGTCTTGCTCGGAATATTCATAAGTGTCGCAAGAATAGCATCCTAAACATTCTTCTCTATGTGCATAACATCCAAACAATGTCTGACCTTTAAATCTTTCCTATATGGGAGTTTCCAAAAAATAGACTCCTTTTTCCATACTCCTGTAGTTCCATCAACGTCACTCGCAGGTTTACCATAGATCGTTTCAATGCCCTTAACCTGATTACAAACTTCAGTACCAGTTAATGGTCTACGAGCAACTTCCTCTTTAACCGTCCCATCGAAGGCCTTTTTCTTAAACCGATAGGGATGGTCGCGTCTAAGGAGCATTCGTGTGCGCATATAGACATGTTTGTAGCCCTTAATGTGTGTAGACTACATGTCATCTATACAAATCGGGCACGGTTTTTTTCCTTTGGTTTTATACCCAGATAAGTTCCCATCAGCTGGAAAGTTGTTCATTGTACAGAAAAGCATGGCACGCAGAGTGAACATCTCATTAGCATACGCATCAAATACCGTCACTCCTTCGTTCCACATCTTCTGTAAATCTTCAACAAGTGGTTGGAGGTATACATCTATTTCATTTCCAGGTTATTTAGGCCCCGATATGAGAAGCGACAACATGATGTACTTGCGTTTCATGCACAACCAAGGAGGCAAGTTATAAATCACTAAAACTACTGGCCATGTATTATGCTGAGAACTAAGATTGCCAAAGGGGTTCATGCCATCCGTACATTATCCAAGCCTCAAATTCCTATCCTTGTTACCAAACAGCTTATGCACCCTATTGATACTTTTCCACTCATGGGAATCAGCCGGATGCTTCAACAAACCGTCTTTCTTCCTACGATCTGCATGCCACCGCAAATTCTTCGCATCATTTTTTACTGATAACATGCACTTAAATCTAGGTATATATTATGGGAAGATACCACAACACCTTAGCTGGTGGTCCTTCACTACCCCCAGCTCCTTCACGCCTGTACCTTAACAATCCACAACGTGGACACTCATCTAAATGCCCATACTCATTACGATAAAGCACACAGTCTTTTTGACAAGCATGTATCCTCTGGTACTCTAAACCGAAAGGACACATGAGTTTCTTAGCTTAATAGTTCGACTTTGGTAGTTCATTTCCATCAGGAAGCATATCAGTTAAAACTTCCAACAACGACGTGAAACTGCAATCCGTCCAACCTGCTTTCGACTTAATATTAAAGAGTGTTATCACAGCGGAAAGTTTGGTGTACTTTGTACAACCTAGATACAATGGCCTTTCAGCAGCCTCAGACATAGACTCAAACATATGAGGTCGTTTGCAAGACTGATCTTTAACCTCTTGTATCATCTCGTCTACCCGATATCTATCATCTTGTCTACTCGATCTCTATCATCATCCCCATATTCATCATCCCCATACTCATCATCCTCGAAATCATCACTTAATCTATCCTTCTCTTCTTCACGTACATCGTTCATTATTCTACAGCTTCTAGCATATCTCCCCTCCTCACCATGCCAAACCCATACGTGGTATTGAGGCTTAAACCCACAACGAAAGACATGCTCCCTAAGCAAATGAATACTACTAACCTTGCTCACATTTCCACAATCTAAACAAGGACAATAAAAGTCGACTGCTCCGATCCAAAAGATGCTTGGTATTCTAATGCGGATTTACAAAATTCTGAGACCCCATTCACAAACTCAATCGATTCACGGTTACCATACATCCAAGTACGATCCATCTCACTCAAGAAAACCTGTAATTAAACACAACCAATTATAAGTATAAATTATTTAAGCACATTCACATGCAAGACAATCACATATTGAAAACACGCACATACAAATGGAGGCTAAGAGATTCACATATGCAAATGTATGCATGCATCCGAAGGTCCATATCACTCCAACCTAACCCATCCTTGGACGTTTAATCTCACAAGTGAATATATGCCAACTTTTCAATTCTAAGGAAAATCCGGCAGCATTTCCCTACAGTTCTCCAAGTACACAATGTAGATAATTGCTTATCTACATATGTACACAGAGAACAATGTAGAGAAACGACAAGCCAAGACTTTCCTTAGAATTGAAAAGAAGACATACATTCACCACCTAAGTGAGATCAAACGTCCAAGGACAGTCCCAAACAGGGGACTATTCAAAACTTACTCCTAATGAGTAAGTCTTGAACGAGTATCCAGGCATATGATTGATGATGATGATTCATATAACTTATATATTTCATAGCTTAATTAAATTGTTTTCATCCAATCTCATATCAGGAAATATACATACACATAAATTGAATCTACATATATGCACATAAATGAAGATATATAATGAATTGTCTTTATCATGAATACATACCAATAACAACTAATATGGAAATCGATCTCTATATATACTTTGCACTATCTCCTAGTTGATTTGCCGCTTCCAATATGCTCATATCTAAGACACATAAAACCGAAAAAAATTGTTAGCATATAGTAATTGCAAATTGCATATTATTATAAGAAATACATTAACATATATAAATTATCATATCTTACCCACATTGAAACAAATTACAACAAAATTCAAGTCATATTCCACTAGTAAAATTACAACTTAAGGAGCATATTATGGCAAGGGAAACTTCATCGACAGTGGCACTAGCCCTTGGGCTCCTATTGATGACCCTTGTAGGGGAGTGCTATGGCCAATGCGGTGACAATTTTTGGGTTGGTTACTACCAAAAGAAGTTTGGCAAAGCTAATTAAACTCAAATGCAGCAAAAACAAGCCAAATTATTTCTGGTCATAAGTTAATTAATAAGAACTTCATTATATCATGGCTTTATTTTTCCACCATAGGAAACTTAGTTTTATTAATATATTAACATCAAACATACAAAAAAAATTAGTTCAATGAATCTGTAAATTAAATCTTTACACTTATTTCTGAAAATCAAATTAAATCCAGAAAATTACAATCCTAGCTATTGGCCGATGCGGTGGTACGGTGGTAGCTGGCCCAGGGTAGTGGCGTGCGATGGAGTGAGAGGGGGAGGGTGGCGCGCAGGTGAGTGGCGCACAAGTGGCTGGCGCTCAGGTTGTTGGCACACAGGTGGCTGGCGCTCAGGTGGTTGGCGCGCAACGTAGGGCGGTTTTCGACAATGTTGCTGCGTGGGGAGGAACTCGCTGCTACACGTGGCGTTTCGCTTCTACGTGGTGCGGTGGGGTTGGCGCGTAGGAGGGTGGCGTGCAGGAGAAGAGAGCGTTCGCACTTCGCAAGGTTAGGGTTCAATGGGTCGCTGCGTGGAGAGGAGAGGGAGTGAACAAAAATGCTGGAGGGAAGTGAAAATTAATGAGCGCGGTTATTGATATGGGAGATTAAAAAATAAAAAAAGGCCTACGGTTGAGTGGTAAACCGCAGCCCTTAAAGTAAGGGTTGCGGTTTTCAACACAAGCGCAACCCTTTTACAACAGCAAATGATAATTTTTCCTCTAGTGTGTGGTGGATTTTTTCTGATTAGTAAAGCATGTGGTTCTGATGTTTTTCAAGAGTGAGTAGAAGGTGTAGTGGGTGGAGATGGGGTAGGAGCAGTAGGATGTGTTGGATCAGTAATGTATGGTAGGCCATCAAACAATGAGGGTTAGTAGGAGTAGTGGCGGGAATAGGATGCATATGGGAAGGTTGGGACCCTGAGTAGAATGGAAAGATGGTTTCATGGAACAATACATCTCTTGAGACAAAGTGTAACTTAGTGAACAGATTAAGGAGATTGGACCCTATTTGCAGGGAGGGAAGCCTAAGAAGACACAACTTACAAGGAACACCTCTAGCAGATAGTTTATCACCTGGCATTAATTATAGGATTGTAGGTAAAAGTAAGGCAGCCAAAAGTCCTTAGGTGATCGTAGGTGGGTGATTTTTTGTGAAGCGTTTTGTATGGGATTTGGTTATGAATGACTTGGTAGGTAAACTATTAATTAGGTGCACTGGAGTTAAGTCACAATCTCCCTTAAAGACAAGGTAAATTAAACCTGCTTGGAACCTCAATGCTCTGCTAATTTTTAGGATGTGCATGTGCTTTCTTTCAACCCGAGCATTTTGCAAAGAAGGTCTTGCATGGAGCATCATTAAATTTTAACGCGTTATTCATCTGATGAACTTTATTTGGTTTTGAAATGTGCTTGGGCATAATTCAGGAAAGTTTGAAGGGTGTTCAAGGACTCAGACTCGATCATATTCAAGAAGATAAACCCGTATGTTTCTTGTGTAGTCATCATCCACACTATAATGGTTAGGGAGTGCATGTACTTTCGTTTTATGCGTGTCTTTTAAGGACCCCAAATGTCCATGTGAATGAGTTCAAAAGGCTCAGAAGCATAATACTTGCTCAATGAGAAATTTGTAAACTTGGACAGGGATAAAGTGATACAGACCTTGTTACCATGGTTTGTGAATGGTTTAACACATGTTGTAAGTTAGAGTTTAGTCAAAGAGGCATAGATAAGCCTAGGTATGCCACAGTTCAAGCATCTCTGAAATATTTGAGGCAATATTGTTGCTGGTGTTCATGGCTGTAGCAGAATTGACCTTTGCATAGGTAATTAGACACAGTAATGAAAAAAACCCTTAATGTTCTGGTCAAATTGGGATTAACTAATCCAAAAATAAACCGGATCAATTAGGGGCGGAGCGGTTGAGGAAAGTAAACTGATCTGGTTCACTACCGGATCAATTAACAGTACTGATCCGGTGAACTGGTGAAAATCAGTTATTATGATAATTGGACCCGTTTTCACCACTTCATCGAATCAGTTAGCACTAGCGGAAAAACCTTATATGACACAAGATAACTGATTCGGTTTCGAAAAAAACCGGATCACTTATTATTAACTGATCCGGTCATTTATCAAACCGAATCAGTTAGTTCAAGTTTTCATGCGTAAATTTCTAATTAAATAAACTGATCCAGTCATTTATCATACCGGACCTGTAAATTTGGCCTAAATTAATAAAAAGCTCACCAGCGCAGCCCACTTAAAAGATAAGCGCTCACCAGCCCAGCCCATTTCGTTATTTCCTTCACCCACACAAGACACAACCCTTGATCTCTTATCCCTCATCCCTCTCTCTCTCCTCCTACCCACAAAACCTTAAACGCCCCTTTCTCCTAATGCAGTCATTTTCTCTCTCCTCCTAACAACACTCACACGTCTATCTCTCTCCTCACTTTCATCTTCTTCCCTCAATGATTCTCTCACCTACATTTGGTCGTTCCGACCTTTCACTCTCCTTTTACGGCGACGAAACTATCACTGTAGATCTCGACCTTTCACTCTCCTTTATTTCACTCACGCTTTTAAGATTCTCGCCGGATTTCGCCTCTCTCCGATTCAGTGGCCCAGTTATGACATCGGCGCTTTTCAGATCGTTGTTCACTTTCCGTTCGCTCCTCACTCGAATGCTAATACTGGGTTTTTTTTTACATCGAACCCAACTCATGCTTCTAGGATTTTCGCTCGAATGATCGTTGTAAGTTTAAGTCGTGGATCTAGGGTTTTTTTTACATCAATCAACCACCAACTCATTGCTCCTCACTCGACGCAGATCTAGGGCGGTTAAACATCAACCAACCACCACCCACGAACATAAGTCGCTCCTCATTTTGCAGGTTTCATATTTGTTACTTCAAAGATTGGTTTGTTGATTCCCTTATTTTCGTAATTTTTCGTTTCTGTTTTCGTTCTTAATCTAGAGTTTCTTAATTTATCGAGTAATTGAATGTATTTTGTAGTAATTATTTTCATTTCAATTTAATTTAGTCATTTCGTGTCTTCTGTTTTCTTGGTAATTTATTTTGCAATTTCTATTGTTAATTTCATAATTTTAATTTCTGTAAATTATGTTGTTAATGTTGCAAGTGTAATTAATTTTGTAATTTCGTAATTGTTGTATTTTTTTCATTTCCTATTATTGTAATTTTTCGTTCTTATGGTCGATGTAAGTTATTTTGTCCTTTGCGTTCTTTTATTTTTTTGAAATGTGTGCATAAAGAGAAGACTGGGACTGATTGATGCATTAGGCAGCAATATTTTTTTTTTATTTAAATTGACCCCTTACTGATCCGGTCACTAGTGAAAACCGGATCAGTGTATCTCCATATACTGATTCGGTTTCCACTATTGACCGGATCAGTAAGGTGTTAACTAGTCCGGTCCAGGACCGGATCAAGTTATTTATACAAACTGCTGTGTGCCCATCTGATCCGGACCAAAACCGGATCTGCAAGCCCGATTTTGACCGGATCCGATGGGCTTTTTTCCACTAGTGTAGGCTAAATTGTAACTAGAAAAATGCTTCACTAAAACATAAATAGGAAAATAGGACGAAAAAAAAAGAGCTAAAATTGTAATTAAAAAAAATGCTCCACTAAAACTGAAATATGAAAAAAGGACGAAATAGGAAAATAGCCCAAATCGTAATGAATATACTCGACAAACCATACAATTGAGGCTCTTGTACATGGACGAAATTAAGATAAAATACTTGACATCAACAACAGAAATAAAAAGGGGTTCAAGGTTACCAAAGAAAATATTACGAACTAAATTACAAAAAAGAAAAACAAAATCACCAACAAAATATAACAAACAAAATTTAAAAAAAATATCACAAAAGAAATGAAATTCGGGAAATTATGAAAATATAACAAACAAAATTCTCTAAATTCAAAATAATATCACCAACAAAATTACAAAAATATATATCACCAGCGAAATTACAAAAATATTACCAAAAAATTACATGAACATTACAAAAGAAATTACAAAAATATTACCAAAGATGAATAGGAAAAGAGGAGAGGTTCGTGAAGGCTAAAACCCTAATATTCCGCGACGGCAACGAGCGATGGGGATGAATTAAAGAGAGGTTCGTGTTTGTGGGTGAGGAGCAACCAGAAGGTGGTGATTGGTGTTCGTGGCTGAGGAGAGACGTGCCAGGTGGTGGTTGGTATTCGTGGGTGAGGAGGGACAAGATATGGTGGTGAGAGAGAAGAAGAGAATATCTGGTGGTGGTGGTTGGGTTAGGGTTCGACAGTGAGAGGTGAGTGAGTGTGAGAAAGGGTGAGAGATGGTGGTGGTGGTTGGTTTAGGGTTTGAGAGGAAAGACGAGTGAGTCGAGAGGAAAGAGGAAACGAGGAGTGAGGAGTGAGGAGAGACGGTTGGTTTATGGTTCCTTCCTCATATGTGAGCTTTATATTTCGCAATTTTTGGGCCAATTTGTGGATCAATTAACTAATTCGGGCCACTTGAACCAAATCATTTTTTGTTAACTCCGATCCACCGATTCATGACCGGAAGTAAACTGTATGAATGTTACCAAATTATTTAAACTGTGAAGATAAGTTACTCGGTTACTCCCTCCATCCAGAATAGTCTGAATACTTTCTTTTTATGTTTGTCCCAAAACTGTTTAAACACTTTCATTTCTGGCGTGATCTTATTATTACTATATTTATTTATTTTACAGTATTCCTTTGGCCGACGAAACGTTAGGAAATTTTTTCTCTTTGCTAATAAAAATATCCCACCAACTCCTATCACATCTACTATTTTAATAAAATAATATTTGATAATCACACTAAAACTTATCACCTTAAACTACATGTCCCAAAAATTGTTCAGATCTTTATGAGATTGAGGGAGTAGAATTCAGTTTGCGTACATACTGTTTATTAGAGGCTTTACAAAATTTTCTACGTTCAGGGATGATTTTATGCTATGCTGTTAAAGTATTTAACTATTTATTGGTGATAATTTTCATACTTTAATAAAAGCAGGTAAAAAGATGGAAGATCAATAGGAACATATAAAAATAGTTCATTAAAGTATTAAATGGGAAATATTAACTGGAACGGTGCCAACTATATGTGGGTTCCATCATTTTGTGTCCCAATTTTTCACTATTCCTCAATGATGTCAACTTTGGGGTATTGTTTACCAAAGTGGCCCCATTAGACTCAAAACATAGTGGAACACAAATCAACAGCCAAATCAAGTAGAATGTTTTGCTTGAAACGAAAATCTCCATTACTATGTAACTAAAAATGAACGAAATTCAACATCACAATTCACTACAATCAAAATCAAAATCAAAATCAAATCAAAATCAAAAGGCACAGATTTTACTACACAAATTTTTTTAAATACTTTTTTTTATTTTCTTTAACAAATTTCTGCCAAAACATCTTAACCTTCACTAATGTCTATTCTTCTTTCCAAAATTTTCAACCAAAAATTGTTTTAAATAAGTGAACTTTTAGACAGTCATCCCATTTTAAGTCTACCTTTTGATTTAACCTGATTGAGTTAAGCTTGTAAGGCTATTCTTTTCTAATCAGTCAAAATACTTACAACCTGAACAACATGTTTTTTTTTTATGTTTTGATTTAATTTTTTTTAATTCTTATTTTGTTTTTTAATTCTCACCCACCACCTCCCTCCAACAATCAACACCCAATCCACTAGCATTACCACCCACAAACCACCAATTAGAACCTCCCATCATAACCAACCAATTCACCCACCACCCAACCCACGACCTTAAACTCTGGCTCTAACCGCCCAACCCCTTCTTCTAGTTCTGTAGCAATGCTATCCCTCAAACCTCCCTCTCCTACTTTGTCTCTCTCTCCTTTCATTTCCAACCCATTACTCTCTTTAATTTCAAACCCCTCCTTGAACCCTACCTCCATAAACCTAACTCCACCTCCATCAAATCAATCCTCCAATACAATCGCAAATCCCAACTTGTCGGCCACACCCCAAGCGTCATCGTCATCACCTCCGGCAAAGGCGGAGTCAGCAAAACCACCACCGCCAACATCGGCATCGCTCTCGCCCAATCCCAACTTCTCCGTTGTCGCCATTGACATTCATGTCGGCCTTCGTAACCTTGCCCAGCCACCACCCTCCCCAAACCTCGAAACCCCCCCAAACCCTCGCCCAACCATCACCACACCCAGCACCACCTTCACCTTACCCAGTCCCACCCTCGTCCAAACTACCCATGAAAACCCAAAAAATTGATCTTTTTTCATCGCCAAAAAATGGACTTGTGGTATGTACATGTCAAATACAACAACCCATCTCCCATTTTTGCTCGAAATCTTATTTTAGAGAAACCTGCTTCGTTTTGTTAACAAATCACCTTTTAAAGTGGGAAATCGTGTATTTGAGATCAGAATTTCTAAGTGCAAGTATTGTTTTTCTCCTAAGTATTATGAATCCCGCCATTATTAAAGCTATGGAGAAGAAAAAATCTGATAATTTTTCATCATCTCCAAGCATGAAGGCTAGTGGCTTGGGAGCGGATGCTGGTTTTGGGAGTAGGGGCTGGTTAACTGTGGAAGAGGAAGAGGAGAGGGTAGAGGATTGCTCTCAATTTATATAAAAGAATATGAAATTAAGAACCAAAATTAAAAATCTTAATTATCAACCCCAAATCAAAAATTCAAATCCCCCAAAAATCCTAAACCCCCAAATCAAAATCCCCTAGAAACTGCCATTAGTGTTTACCTTGCTTATGGATTATTTTTAATGAAAAATCTTTTTTTAATATTTATGCGAAAATCAGAATTAAAATTAAGGATATGGAAAAAAAATCACAAAAATAAAAAGCGAATTAATCACATTGTAACACGCATCACAAGTATCCTCTAAACAGGTTACAAACAAGTTCAACTCAATTGAAGAAAACAACCATACAAGCTTAACTTAATTAGGAATGATCCTAAGTTTGACTTCTTCTGGGATTTGTGCATCTCGACTTCAATAAAGAGAATAATTTCCAATGGCAACGTTTGTGTTACTACCATTATGATTTCTGGAGAGTATTAGAGATACGAGATATAATTAGTATCGGAAAATATAGGTATGATATATTTTCCATATTAATATTATTAAGAGAATAATATATTTAGGTTTATTTATGTTAAAATATTAGAGGATAGTATAGATATTATGTTATCATATATACGGCTGGAATATTATATTACCTCTTATAATAAGATATGTTTAGGAAACTCTGATATTCTATCTTTTGTATAGGATATTTCCTAATATTCCTAGGTTTGTATTACTTGCGTCAGTGGCATATATAAACCACTGTTATCAATGATAAAGTCAAGCCTTCCTTTCTAATCTATCACGATTAACCTTCACCCCAAATTTGTCAAATTGTCAATATGAGTATAGGAGTAGGCGAGTACATGACTACCGACGAGAGCATTTATTGATTACGTAAAATAAATAGAGGCAAGAATTTCAAGGTCAACCGTTCTAAAAAATGGGGTTGTATACAAATCATATTGTTGTTATACCTAAAATCAGATAGAATCTATGTGGACGTTTTGTGTGCAATGCACTATGCTTCTGTATAATGTCCGTCATATTTTGAGGTGAAGTATGTACTGATTTCATAAAATCTGTGCAAGTTTTTCAAGGATGATTGTTGAATGGCTACAATAAAATTATAGCTACTATAACTTAATCTTTTTTATAAATTAATCTTGTTCATTGATTTAATTGGACCTTGAAAATATAAAAGAATGGAAAAAGGGCTAGTTTCAATCAGAAAATGAAAATAAAACTTTTCACTTACTCAATCATCTTCTTCCCTTAGAATTATTGTTCCTTGCTTTTTTTTTTAGATTTTTTAATCACCATTAACAAAATTTTGTGGAATATAAAGTCAATTAACATATACAAATTTTAACAAATTTATTAATATATAAATTTTAATTACAGTTTAAATATAAAGTCAACTTAATGAATCGTGTGGCATGCTCAAAGATTAAAAATCAATGGTCTAAACTACACAAGTTATGGTGGCTACAACAAAATTGTGGCCATTGTAAAATTATCCTTTTTCAATGTATGTGCCTTTATTTTTCCATATCGTCACTGATGGAATACTATTTTATGTGTGCTTGTTGCAATTAGAAATATATGTTTTGGATTGAAAAGAGTGTGCGTTAATGTAACACCCCCAAATTTATCTCTTCCGAAAAACATATTTTATTATAAAACTCCTTGAGAAAATTGAGAGTGTTACCGCCACGTGATAATGTTAAAGGCTTTGATACTAGCTACTAAATGAACTTTTAACTAATGTAGCGGAAATAACTGAAATAACTAACTTTATATTGATATAAACTTTATTGTTCAACTATGACTATGGAAAATAAAATAACAATTACTCCCTCCGTCCCACAGTACTCCCTCTGTGTTTTTTTTTTATCTTTCTCACTTGGAATCTTGACACTATTCATACATAGAGAGAATCTTCCCAATTTTTTCAATTTATAAGAAAAGACATAGTCATGTTGGGTCTTGTTTGATTCGTCTCAATTAGTAATTTATTAATATTCAACCTTTATAATTTTTACTAACATATAATGAAAGATATTTAAATTCAAAGATGTACTTGGGAGATGCGCACAGGAAAGCGAAAAGGATAAAAAAACCAGAGGGAGTATAATACTTGTTTATTTTTCACATGGTTTCCAAGACGGAGCTTTGACCTTTGATATTTTCAATTCCTTATTAATAAAAATATTAAAAGTCGATATTATGAAATTACATATATATTGAGACGAATCTAACAAGATCCCACATGAGTATGTTTTCTTGTGTATATTAACGAGAATAATTGGTCAAAGATTTTAAAGTTTGACCCACCTAAAATGAAATATGCACTATATTATGGGACGGATGGAGTACTAGACTAATCATAATTCCTTACTAGCTACCCCATTTGAAGTATGCAGCATATCAACATGTAAATTATGCTTGCCAAAATAGGGTCATCACAGGGACAAAGCCATAAAACTAAAGAAAATCGTATCAGTAAAAATACTAAGTACATGTATATGCAGAATATCAAACCACTTAATTTAATTAAAGATTTGAAATATTTAATTTCGAAAAACCTTTCTTGGATACTTGATAGTACTTGAATAATATAAAGTATATAACTTTAATAAAAATCCTTTTTCCTAAGGTACCTTTCCTAAATTGTGCACACACCCTCCCTTCAAAAACAAATTGTGCACACACCCCCCAAGTTTAGTATTCTTTACTGAGTCTATTATGAGGGATTACTACCTTGTCCACATGATTTATACAAAAAGTACATGGGTAAAATATAATAGCTCTTATTTTTGCTAATAAATAACAAGTCGTTGCCTTTTTATATTGCGATCATGAAAGATCATATATCTAATAAAACTCCTTTGGAAATAATCCGTCTTTTAAAAAGAATCATAATTCTCATAAATTTAAACCTTGGCCTTATATAGGCAAAATAAATAATTTGGGCGTTGAAATAATCTTGAAAAAAACACTAATGATACTAATGTCTATACTAACAATAATAATAACCACAATATAGTATTAGTGTCGCCAGACTAGTAATTCACCCGTATGCATAATAAAGATTACCTAGTATTTTGGTCCGAGCGATGCCTCGGGTCAGTTACAATAAACAAATATGAATTTATTCTTAAATTTCATAATTTATTTTGCCACTTTTCGTATTTTTTGTCCCTTAAGAAATTGAAAAATTTACGTCATGACGTGGTAAGTAAAAAAATATGAAAGGTTTGAGTTTGAAAATAATAGCTTAATAAGAGTGTTAGAAAAGTTTACATCAATAGACTCTTGCTAGTTACGTAATAAGAGTGTTAGAGATGTATATACTTTTTTTAAATCTTTTTAGTCAAGTATATATTTATTATAAGACTTTATCATATTTTATTTCAAACATTAGATAATAAAGTTGTAGTGTATTGATGGTTAAACTCTTACTTTTCATTTCAAAGGTCACATGTTGAAGACCTTGCAACTACACAATTTTCTTTTTATTGAAGAGACATGGTCATAAGGCATTTGCATTATAAATTTGAGGAGAGTGCCACATGGCACATAGACTCCCTTAGACATGGCTTTTAATAAATTTGTATAAATGATCACATTTCTCAAACATTAATACCAAAGGATTACACTTAAGCCATACAACTCATCAAACAAGGTTATTCTTTCTCTAATAGTTATCAGCATATGATCGCCACCTATTACTAATTCATTACTATAAGCATATTTTATCTTTTAACTGCTCCCTCCGTCCCAAAATATAGTTCTCATTTCCATTTTGGGTGTCTCAAAATATAGTTCCCATTTCCGTATTTAGTTCCACATTTTTCCGTAATTTGTTTAGAAAAACCGTGTCCCATCATTTATTTGCTTCTTGAATTTTGTTTTTGCTTTGTTTATTCAACCCAAGTGTTACAATTAATGCTCTTTCACCAATTATTCTCCATTCTCTCTCCTAAAAGCATCTTTTCTCATACAGCATTTATTTAAATAAACAAAAAAATATTTACTATCCCTCTTAGATTCTACTTGCATAAATTACCGTGGAAAAAGGAAAATGGAAACTATATTTTGGGACAGAAGGAGTAGTATTTAGGCCCAGGCGTTGCCCCGGACGGTATTTTTTCCAAACTTGATATGTAATTTTTTCCACTCGCTTTAAAATATAATAGGAAAAATTGACAATAATAAGCCAACCTTTGGCCGGTCTTCTTAAAATAAGTTAACATTTTGATTAACTTAGAATAAGTAAAGCTTGTGACGGTATCTAATTTAATTGAGTCAAATAACCTATAACCTAAATATCAGGTCACCACCACCTGTTAAAACCCCTCAACCTTTGTAAACACTAACCACACCTACTTTTCACCCTCTCCCCAGTACCCACCAGTACAAAACCACCACCGCCACTGCCTTCCCTTGACCATTTGATCGGCTAGCGCACCACACCACCACATAAATCCTCCACTACCCAACACACCACCAAACCTACCTTATCAGCCTCAATCACCACTAAAAGAACCCATCCAACTTAACCACCACCGAAACCGACGTTTCCATCCTTTTTCTTTTCACTCTCGGCCCCTTCTAGCAAGTCTAGCAAGTCTCAGTCGCCTGCTCCGAGCACAAAGAATTTGTTTCCAATGCACACTATCAGCAACCACCACACCACTGGATATCTTCTGAACTATCTCCTTTGAAATTTCTCCTTCTTTTGCTTTTGTTCCTTTGCAACCAATTCCTCCAAATCTCATCAATTTTGGCCCGTTTCCTTTGAACAGGAACTCAGGGTCCGAGTCAGGCTTGATCGAGCGAGGTTTATTATCGGGTCCCATCGTAAGACGGGTCCTTTTCTGGCCCAATTGATAAGCAGCGTATCAATCCCAGATTGGAGGGGATCAGGTCCAAGTATGAGTTCACCAAAAGTACGTAACCGCAACGATGTTTCGCGAAAAGCAATGTGTAAACTACACTTCTCCACTTAAATCATTGAGAGATCAAACGTATAGGGAATCAAACCAGGATTTGATTGATGTCGGTCTTATGATCAATGATGTTGATGTGAAGAGAGAAAGAAGAAGGTGCCATGAAAGGAGGAGGAAGAAAGGTGGGCATGTGGATGAGAAAAGAGAGGGAAGAAGGGGGTAGAGGAGGGGATTTCGTGGATTGGGTGGTGTTCCAAGGGTGGAGGAGGGAGGATTGAGGTGGTCCGTGAAGGACATAAGGTGGGAGGAAAGAGATGAGTGTGGAGGAAGGAGAAGATGGAGAAGATTTAAAAAATAAATAAAAATAAACCAATCATAATGCGACATATGTCATCGTTAACCTATTAAACAGGTTACCAACCGGTCAACACCCAATTTGAGAAGATACCCTCACAAGCTTTACTTATTTTAAGTTAATCAAAATGTTAACTTATTTTGAGAAGACCAGCCAAAGGTTGGCTTATTCTTGTCAATTTTTCCAATATAATAAAGAAAACTCAAAATTTAAAAGATATAAATATAATAATGTAGACATGTAAAGCATGATTAAAAGTTGTTGAGATGGTAATTGTGCTATGTATAATTGTAAGATGTAACGGGTTCAAATCTTGTTGCAAGCTAATTGATTTTTGTTAGTTAACATGATGATATATGTACACATTGGACAACTGTAGTGGAGTAAGAGAGGTGCCACATAGCGTGTATACGTTGATAGGCCGGTCTTCTCAAAATTGTAATACAAATAATATAAGAATCATTGGTGAAAACAGAATAGCAAAATCACTAGATAGATTATAATTTCAAAAATATCTTTTGAGCTTTGAGAATTAATCTCTTTTTCAAGGTATTAATAATAGAAGTATTTGCCTTCAATAATAAATTAACATAATAAAGAAAATATTTAAATAAGTTGAAAAGAGTATAGTTTATGACAAACTGAATAGTTTATAAAATTTGAATAGGAAAATTTTCAAAATTCTTGAAATAATAAAGAATTACAAATTGATACTAAAGGCAGGAGTAGCAGGAAAAAGACTTGAAGCAAACACTGATATATTATGAAAATGCTATAGTATAGTGAGAACAAAAGAACTTTATAAAACCTTTTCGTAAGCTTTACTCGAAAATACAATATTTAAATATGCCTATTTCGTTTTATTTAAAAAAAATACATTTACTTTCTCCTCAGAATTTAATCAGTTTCACATAACTCATGAAGGTCTCACAATGAATATCATTAAAATAACCACTAGTACAAAAAACACCTAACACAACCTGCCTATCGCGTCGCTTCTATAAAATGTATGACGCATAAAGCTAACGTGTCGCATTTATGTATAAAGCTAACCCTTGATCCTACATAACTCATGAAGGTCTCACAATGTATATCAAATCAAATCAATTCATCATTCATAAGCAAAACTTATTACTATAATAACACAACATATGCTTGAAGAAAATACTCTTCCTAACTAAGGTACTCAAAACTAGAAGTACTCCTCGAAATCCATCTTCAAGTTTTCCTTGAAGTACCATAATCAATATTCTCTCAAAAGATATAGTAGTCAACTAGGATTTGAGACAATAAATGAACAATCTTGCCTGAAATTTATGATATAATCTTCATTTCAATAAAATTAACTCCTTCACATAATATATACTTAATGCTTAAATCCATAAGACAAAGATACGACTACTCCACTAGTGGAAGAAACATTAATGGATTCGGTCAAAATAGGGCTTATTGATCCGATTTTGGTCCGAATCAGCTGAGCTCAGCGCAGTAGAAACATTTAACTGATCTGGTTCACAACCGGATCATTTAGCACCTAAATTCGATCATGGTTGGAAACTAGATCAATTTGTGTTGTGTAGCATACTGATCCGGTTTTCAAACATGACCGGATCAGTTATATGCACAAATGAAAAAAAAACCGCCATCAAATTCAAGGAAAAAATCCATGAACGTGAAAAATGAATCCAGTGGCTTTTTAGCCCATATAGAGATAAAGCAAATTTGTTAGATCTGTTATATGCTAAAAGTAAGCCAAATTAGAACAATTTACCAGTTGCCAACTGATTTATTCGAAAGATAAGGAAATAAATGAAGAACGTATGGCAAAAATAATAAAAAATGAAACAAACTACCAGTTCAAACGAAATTGAAGAATCGGAAAAAAAAAAAAACAAAATTACAAAGCTAGTTCCTAAATTACAAGTGAAAATTAAATTTAAAAAAATTACAAAGCTAAACCCTAAAATAATTTTAAAAACAAACGAGATTATACAACAAGAAAAGATTTGAAAAATAAAATCAAAATCGATAAACCTAAAAATTGAAAAACGAGGTTGAAACAAGATATACTAAAAATTACAGAAAAATGAACATATGGTGGTGGCGCTTCTTCCTTCGCGATTTGGGAGCATTGAGGAGAGAGAAAAACGGTGATTTTCGCCTTCTTTGCGTCGCATCTCTTCGCTTCTTCGTCTGTTAGTTCCATCTTCTTCTTCTTGTTCTTCTTCGTGTTTCGTTCGCATTTCTCTTTGTGGTTGTTGGGGAAGTGAAGAACGATGGTGGCGGTGGTGGGAGAGAAGGTGAAAGTGGTGGCGTGAGAAAGGGTGAGAGTGGTGGCATATATTAAGAGGAGGAAAGGTTAGATGAAGGAAGAGAGGATTAGAGAGAGGAGGGAAGTCAGGTTAGATGAAGGAAGAGAGGGAGGTAAGAGAGGCGTGAGTGAGGGAGGTTAGGGTTTGAGCCTTATATGTTAAGAGGAGGGAAGTGGGCCGCGAGATACATTGAGCAAGCTGGCCCATATATAGAACCAAGTAACTAATCCGATTTTGAGCTGAACCGGATCAGTTAATTGGACTAATATTTTGGCACCCAAAAATCCAAACTAACTGATCCGGTTACCTTAACCAACTAGTTTAGTTTACCTTAACTGATCCGGTTTAGTAAAAATCGGATCAGTTCTTTTGTGTCATTTAAGGTTTTTCTACTAGTGCTCGTTCCAAAATCAATTACCTTGATTGACTAGTTTCTTCCTTTTTCTCCTCTATTAAGCTCCCGATTTTTTTTCTATAAGTATATTTCTTCCATTATTAGAGTCACATAACTCCTTTAATAATTGATATGCCTAATCATTTATATCTCATTGTAAGAAACATTTTATAAAAAACAACAAATATTGTGAGTATACTATTATTCAATCAAGAATTCAAGACCAATTCTACAAATTATACTCTTCGCAATACTCAATAATCTCCCAAAGTCAACTTAGCATGACGTTTGGAGAGCTCTAGTAGAATCTCACTTCCACCTGTAAAAGGTAACCTACTAGAAATTCACACGGGGTCGCAACAATCTTTCCGCCAGCCTTTCAAAGAGTAGGAGAGGGTGGTAAGATAGATAGACGTCCAATCTTGCGGCAGGTAGTTGCTTGGTCGAAATATCAGCTCCATACTATTTTTTTATTCTTGGTTAAGGGATGCAGGTGGTGAACTGAGAGGCAGGACGCCCTCGCTCTTTCGGGAAGGGGAGGGATGGGGAGCGACATATGGGACCGAAAGGGAACGACGCATGCTGCCCCATCCTTGTCCAGTAGCTTACGGGCCATCCCATCATCATTTTCCATGGTAGCACCTCTGGCTAAAACAATTAGACATGCTATCAATAAAAAATATCCAGGATGATATGGTGTGGGAGCCTGCACACATTGCACCGTTTTCCAAGTAAACCGCGAGCTCTTTTTATGAGGTCCAAACAGGAGAACTTTCTAGCTTCTTGCTTAACTATAACAATGATAACTCCTTTACTTATATATATTTGCAATTCATCATAGGGTAAAAATCCTTAATTGAATTAAACTTCAAATATGGTAGGTACTCATAATATTCCTTATTTTATCACATTATAAAGGTTATATCCATATTATTGCTAAAATGGGGTTGGCTATATCCATAAACATAATATATAGCTTATCTAAATCATGATAATTCTCCCAAGCTAGTATAAACCATTCATCTCCTATTTCTTGATTCCACAAATCATAAATTTTCCCTTTCTTACTCATGTCACTAGATATTGAAGGTCGTTCAACTAAATAAAACTTCAAATGACTAATTTCACAATTCCTACCTTATAACATAGGGTATTGTCTTCTTCATTCCTCAAAAAAAAAAAAAAAAAAAAACTACTAAACTTCTTTCCTTCAAAGGAATAAATCAAAACAGCCTTCACCTTTAATGAATCTAAAATAGTCAACTAGGCTTACTTTGAAGTCATAGGTTCTCCTACACTTATAACTCAACTAAGTAAATGTATGTATAATTCATACATTTCATATAAATTAAATCACTTTGCATAAATTGGATCACATGCATACATGTCATATAAGACGCTAAATAACCAAGTTCATCTCATAGAAATAATTTGTGAAAAAAAAAAATTCCTTAAGAGATAGTAATATCACAACTTGCAAGTAGCTTCATAATAATATGTCATGAAAGACAGAATAATAACTCAATTCTTATAATAAACGGTTTTTTCACCTGATACCCCCGAGTTTTCAAAAAATTCACCTGGTACCATCCATGTTTTCAAAATTCACCAGGTACCCCTCAGTTTCGAACTAATACACTCAGATACCCTTAATGACTAACGGCGTTAACCGCCGTTAGTAATTAACCCTAATTTCCTGCTTTAAACCCTAGTTAACCCCTTAATCCTAACCCCTACCCCAAACCCTAACCCCAAACCCTAACCCTAACCCTAACACTAACCCTAACCTTAACCCTTACCTACCACCCCACCACCCACTCCCCCACCCTCCCACCACCCCCGGCCTACACCCCCCCCCTGCCCCCTCCCCCCCACCCGGCGCCGCCCCCTCCCCCCACCCGATTCGATTCAGCGGTCCCCCCCCCCCCCCCTCCCACGCCACCCCCTCCCCCACCCAATTTAGTTCGGTAGTCCCCACACCCCTCCCTCACCATCGCCCCGACCCTCCCCCCACCCTCGCGCCCCCCAAATCACCACCCCCTTCCCATATTCGCACCCCGCGCCGCCCCAACCCCCTTCTTCTTCCCTCTGTTTTTTTTGTGGGGGTACTTTGTGTTTCGCGGAAATTGGAGGAGGGTGGTGCTACGAGGGGTGGGGGAGGGAGTGCGAGTGGAGGCGGGGGTGGTCTTTGTGGGGGCGCGGGGGTGGGGGTGTCTTGTGGGGGCTGCGAGGGAGGCGTGAGATTTCGGGGGCTGCAGTGGTTGCGGGGGTGGAGGAGGAAGGTTGGGGCTGCGGTTGGGGTGGGGGGCTGCGGTGGGGGTTGTGGTTGCGGGGGGTAAGGTGGGGTGGGTGTAGGGGGGGGGTGGTGGTTGGGTGGTAGTGGGGTTAGGGTTAGGGTTTGAAATTAGGTGTTAGGAATAGGGTTAGGGTTAGGGTAAAGTTAGAACTAAGATGTTAGGGTTTAGTTAGGTTAGTTAGGTTAATTAGGCCTAATTAGGGTTTGATAAGGTTTAAGGCTAACGGCGTTAACCGCCGTTAGTCATTAGGGGCATGTCGATGTAATACTTCGAAGCGAGGGGTACCTAGTGAATTTTGAAAAAATGGAGGGTACCAGGTGAATTTTTGAAAACTCGGGGGTATCAGGTGAAAAAACCGTATAATAAACAACAAACACTTTCTTTTGCTTATGAAAATACAAAGATTTTCATATTAACTTGACACTAAGTCACACTTCCTTGAAATATATTCAAAATAATCATATTTCAAAAAGAACAATAAACACTAAACAATTCACAAAAAAAATCAATACTTCATTAAAACAATTTTTGCTTTATAATTCGAAAAAAATATATAGATATATAAGTAAAATACGAATTAAATGTTGACATAATAGTTAGAATAAAAATAAAATTTTAGCTGTCACTTGACATGAATCGAAAAATATTTGAAATTTCTTTTTAAAAAATTTTCGTTTGAAATTTTGAAAAATAGATATATACGTATGACCAAAAGAGTTATTTATTTAAGTACTAGGTTTATAGTATATGAATAATTAGTCGAGTGAGTTCCCAGGAAAGAGAGGTGCGGCACAAACGACCAACTTAAATACCAAGTCTTTCCTAGCCATAACTTTTCTTAGATTAATATTCCACACTTATTCCGTTCTTCAAAATATAAATCAGAAAATATTTAGACTTGGAAAATATAAGTATCTATGCAGAAAAAGAAAGTAAAAATTTGGACATAAAATGCCAAAAAAAAATTCAAATAGAATGTATAACTCTAGCTTATATGCCCTTTCTAAATCTACACATACTCTCACTAATAGTTTATTTTATTTTCGAAACACGGAAAACGATACCACTTTGTAACACCCCCAAATTTCTCTCTTTCGAAAAACATATTTTATTATAAATCTTCGTGAGATACTTGAGAGTATTACCGACACGTGATTATGTTAAAGGCTCTGATACCACTTTGTAACACCCCCAAATTTCTCTCAAGTTTATCATGAGTTTTATATTAAAATATCTTTTCAAAAACAGAGAAATTTGGGGGTGTTCCGATCAACATAGTTGAGTCGATCGCGGATCCCGAGTGTTTACCTTGTGGGTTCGAAATTCATAGACATTTGTCCAAATTTTAAATAACGATCGATAACTAATTTGGGTGTGCAAAAATGCTAATACAAATTAAAAAATTAAATTATTGTTGTTTTGTACTTTCTACATGTATGGTAAATCATGAAAGAATGATCAACTTTATATCATAAAAAGTACTCCGAGTATTGTTTACGAATAGAACACATAGATAAGTGTATAATAATATTTAGAGTGTAAAATAAAATAATATAGTGTATAGAAAAGGAAAAGCATTAAAATAGAAGATTGAGAAAAAGAAAGTAAGATGGAGCAATATATTGAAGAAGAAAAAAGAAAGAAACTAGAAAAGATTGACGAGAGCACAACAAATTCGAACTCGTGGCCCAATGCAGTAGTACTGGCAACAAAACCATTAAGTTGTCAAAGCTCCTTATGTTTCCTTGCGCACGATATTTTATTTCAGATGTTTTCCATTTTGATGAAACTTTACAGATTTTACTAGGATCTACGATGAATTCAACTAAACCTAATGAACTCATAATGAATCTGCCACCAAGTGTGAGTTGTTCCGGCCCAACAAACCAAAAAAATTAGTTGAGGGGATCCAAAATAGAAAATTATTCCGTCGCACTAATTCATATCATTATGTGTGCACTCAATCTTATTAGTTAATGTAAATTATGCTTTGCTTTAATTTTTTTTATAATAAGAAGTTTTTAAAACCTAATAATGTGGATCAATAATATTGGGAGACACGTATAATAGTTAGTACAGAAAAATGGGACAAAAGATTTGGAGTCGATCGAAAATACTTCAAAAACAACTTTAAATTTAAGCATGTTTGTTGATATAAAAAAAATAAGTGGGAACAATAGGCATATTTGTATTGCCTACGCGAGATGAGTGCAAATTGTAGAGGTTTTAATTTTGAAATTCGTTTTTAAAAAAGAGAAGTCGTCAATAAGTCTTTAAAGAAAGATTCATAAATATAATTGGATATTTGAGAAACAGGCCATAGGGACATATTAGGGACTTACCTGACGTAGATTTCCCTGTCATGCCTGCATAATTGGTCAATGAACTAATTATTGAGTTCGGGGATGAGGGTATAAATATGATCATGAATTAAATTCACCCATAATTCTTTCTACTTAATTCGATTCATGTTCTAAAAGCTAATTGGATATTTGAGAAACCATAGGGACATATTAGGGACTTATCTAATGTAGATTTCCCCATCATCCTTCGTAATTGGCTAATAAACTAAAGATTGAGTTCGGGGGTGAGGGTATGAATATGATCATGAATTAAATTTGCCCATTGTTGGCCACTACTTAATACGATTCATGTTCTAATTTTATGCAATATAACCAAGCAAAATATGTTTAAACTTTTTTAAAATCAATCTTTGTTGGTTTATATAACAAGCAAAATACTAATTTTTATGATCTGTTCTTTAAGCAATCAAAATTACTAGGAACCTAATCCAATTGACCAAATTATCTAAGTTTAATATTAGAACGTTTATTTAGATATAGATTAGGAAAAATAAACATATGAGGTAATAAGAGCAATAAAAGACATAGGCATGATTACTATATTGAATAATAATACAAAAGAAAAGATAAGAGCTTTACAATATACAAAACATAAAGTGTTTAAGGACCTACATTATGAAACACTGTTAGTAACTTCAAGAAATACTAGTACAGAATTAACGATTTGCGTCGGACCTGGGACCACCATTTGCGTCGGACATCTGTCCGACGGCCCAGGTCTCGATGCAGATGAGAGAGACATGATCTGCGTCAGATTAGGACACGACGCAGATTATAGTCTATTTGCGTCGGACACAAAGCAACGTCCGACTCACATGATCCTGCAAGCAGCACCCAGAACGCACAAAACGGTAAGCATCTGCGTCGGATGCTTGGTAAAGTGCGACGCAGATGAAGAGCCATTTGTGTCGCACACTGCCAACATGCGACGCAAATGATGATCTGTGAAAAATAAAAAAAAGTACCAAAGCATGAATGCTTTAGTACTGCATTCGAGGATTGAACCTAACAACAAAGTGATTTCATCCTGTACCCAATTCACCTACTGCTTCAGTTGAAGTTTTTGTGCAATAGTTTTATCGTATGAATATAACACAATATAATGAAATCAGAGAAAAAAAAAGTAAAAATAGACTATAATCTGAATCAAAAAACAAGGGATTGAACCACAAATAATTGAACCAGAATCTGTACAAAATTAATAATTAAAAATCCAAATTAAAAAATTAAAAAATTACAAAATCAGATATTACATACAAAAAAGCGAAAACACCAAGGGGCATACAAAATAAATTGGCAAAAATTTCAGATCTGAATAAACACGAAATTAAAAAATTGAACCTAAAAAAAATCAAATCAAATCTAAATCGCCAAATCTCGTTCTTCTTCTCGTTCGAAAATACAAAATAAATATATTTAAACGTACAACTAATTCATTTTGTTCGAACCAATTGTGTTGATGAATTGCCGTCCAATCCTCTCTATCCTAATTTCTACAAAGAAGCAGACGATCATAGCAGACGTTCTTCATGCATATTAGATAAATTGTAGAGCAAAAGATTGAATAAGAACATGAACCTGTAGGAGTTTTTCGCTTTTCGAAGAGAAAACTCATGTGAAGAATTAACTGATTTAAAATTCTGGAATTAAAAATCTCTAATTGAGATCTCAAAATTCCAGATTCACTGATTTTTTTTATTTGTCCTGATTTAGTACAAATTGCGAAGCAGTGGTGAATTGAAGTTTTTTTTGTGCGAAATTGGGGGGATTTGAAGGATGTATTTGCGAAGCAGTGGTGAATTATATTTGGGAGAGAGAGAGAGAGAGAGTTGGGGGGTGGGGACTTAAGACGGCTATGAATGAAATATGAGTGGTAGGGTTTGAAAGGAATAAGCGGACCTTAATTAATGAAACGATATGTGCATCGCATGGACCCTAAGGTCCGATGCACATATGTATCCAACACGGGCCTCATGCTATGTGCGTCGCACGGACTCTAAGGTCCGAAGCACATCGTATTACAAAGGCTAGGCCCTAAATCATGATTTGCGTCGAACATTGATTAGGGTCCGACGCATATGAATTTTTTGCGTCGAATGCGGGACACATTCGACGCATATAAATCATGATTTGTGTCGGACCGCCTTGAATGTTCGACGCAAATGATGCGCTCCTACACTTCTGCGTTGTTTTACCTGTTGTGAGACGTAATTCAGGAGACGCAAATAAAATTTTTTTACAAATGAAATTAAAATAACAATTGAAATATTATGGACCCTCGAAAATTATACCTTTGTCACCTGGGTCTAGAATGACGATCCGAAAGAGGAGCAATCTCGAAGCATGAATGGAAATTGTAGTGTTTTTTAATTTGCATTTCAAGTATTTTTCAGAGAGTTTTTCGAGACGTATCTACATGTGAAAATCGTGCCAAAATCCAGTGAAAACGATGCTATTCATAGGAAAATATCGATTAGGAAATCGCATATAGATAAAATCGGAGCGTGCACCACATGCACGACCATTGCGCGCCACGCAACAATCGTGTGCTCCATGCAACATCCATGTGCCTAGCAGCTAGCTCACCACCCTTCGCCTAGCGCAAGCTCCGTTTCGCTGAATGTCTATGTAATAGCCCTATTTTTTTAAAAATGTTTATTAAATGCTAATTATATTTATTAAGTTAATTGTCTATCAGACTCTTTTATTTTATATGGGTTGGAGTATGTTTTTTTTTATCTGACGTGTTTGTAATATGTTTATTAATTTAATTTTATGAAATTTTTGAATATATTTTGAATTTTAATGATTTTGTATTAGTTGAGACTTGAGTGGTATTTGGGCAAGGAGTATGTCAAATATGGGTCCTTATCTCATTTTATTGTCGGTTTGGGGATTTGGGCAACAAACCCCCTGTCGGTTCCTGTTCAAAAGCCAAACCCTAACTAATTCTCTCTCTCCTCGATTTCCCTTGGTCCCCGTAAAAACCCAAAACCCCAACCCATATTCTATCTTTCCCTGCTTCCCGTGAAAACTAGAACCCCACCCCCGTTTCTCTTTCTCTTCTCGCCAGCACCTCCGCCAGAATCCCCCCTTGCTGCTCGTCGGAGCTGTACTTCCTCGCCGCTGCTTTGTCTCTCTCCTTCCTCGAAACTCTCTCTCTCTTTCCTCGTCGCGCACTGGCTGTTGCGGTTGGTGCTGCCGCGGTTGTTGCTATTGTTTACCCGTGAACTCAGTCGTTGTGCTGCTGTTGTTTGTGGTCGTTGTGCTGCCACCGATCTGCTTTCCCCTCCCTTGTTCTTGTTCGCTGCTGCTGTTGTCGACTTGCGCTTGCCTTCGTCACCAGCGACATGTGTTGGTGGTTCACGGAGTGCCAAAGGTACTGACCATCTGGTGTTGTGGTTGTTGCTATTGTTCGTTGTTGTCTGCTGGTGTTGTTATGGTTGTTGTTGTGGCAGTTGCGTTGTTGATGTTGCGTCGTTGTAGTTGTGGTGGTTGTTGAGGAGTTGTGGTGGTTGTTGTGCTGTTGTTGTTGTCGTTGTTGTTGTCGTTGTTGTTGATGTTTTAGATTCTAACAACACATGGCAAGACTAAATTAGAGTATATTTGTATTTAGTTATAGTTGAAATCAGATAATGAGTTCTATATGGAATATTTCTTTATCTAATTAAATTAATTTTCTGAATTATAAATTGTCGTTTGATTAGTGGCATTGCGTATTAGATTAAGAAATTTAGTTAAGTTAGTTTTACCTAAACAAATATTAATTGTGGAATGGTGATTGATATCTATTAAAAATGGGTGAGTTGAATCACGGAATTGAGTTATAGAATCACATCGTTATCTAGAGAGCGACGATTACTTTGCAAAAGTCATTATACTATGGAATTGAATTTGTTAGTAGTTGACCCCTAATCTGACATCTCAATTAGAATAATGAGACTTCTATTTAAAAGGAAGTAATCGAGTAATTCTTCATATGAGGAATAGTTATTATTAAATAACGTTAAAGAATTGGTTATAGGTTAACTTTATAATAAATATCAATATGTGAATATTGTCTATTGAGTAAGTTCGGGAACTTTAAATGTTTACAAGTATCATGTCAACTAATCCCTCGTTCTAAAACTAATCTTTGTAGCTCCTTGAGTTTTATAAGTTAAATTGTAATCATAATTTAATCTATAACGTGAATGAGTTTGATTAAGACGACTCATGCTAATGGAGTTCGGATGTTACTAGTTAGTAAGAGATAATCTAAGTTCCTTTGGTTCTTATGTTGATAGGATGCTGTTAATCTCTACATAGTATTCACATTGTGAAGTGTTATAGCAATATGTGAATAATTTGCTAAACCTATGATAATTTCTATTATTACTAGAATGTTCTCAAATTGGTGAGTATAATTCTATGAAGTTGTGTTAATTAGATGAAAGTTTATACTAAAAATGTACTTGATGAATGATAAGAGTTAGTTTCTAAAAGAGTGTATAATCCGATTGAAATTGTTCAATGAGTTGAGTATCATATGAATAAACTTTAGAGATTTTTCTCATGTGAAGTTAGAAAGAGAATTAAGTAGTCCTTGTCAATAATATGAAGAGTACTTGAGATCGTTTAACTAATCAATGACTATAGTATTAAGGAGGTGTCTAATAAAGGATTCCACTTGAAAAGCTATAAATGGAGCAATATAATAAAGTCGGATTATTTGACTAGTGTTCACTAAAGTAAATTATTGCGTGCGTTTAACTATATAAATACATGATGTAAGTTGTGAATTACTTTAAAGAACTCCCACTTAAATAATGGAATGGTTTTCTAATTAGTAAAGAGATAAACTCGCTCTATATGATTATGGAATCTGTTATTTGGAATTCAACTAATGGTATGGTATGAATCATAGCTAATTGTTTTCATTAATCAACCTTTGATTAATGTACTTGGAATGTGGTGTGCAAGTTAACACTCCTTATTTAATTTTAAGAGAGATACATAGATATTGTGAGTGTTGTTGGGACTTGATAACTGATATTATTGTCGAGATGAATTTAGATTGGTAAGTATGAAAAGAAAAATAGTATGAACTACCTATATGCAAAAGCATGTGTTTTGTGGAATTGGCTTAGTAACTTTCGTTAGTTAATTCTAACTGAGAGACCTAGTGTTATTATTGTTGATGTTTTATCAAACATGAGTAGTTATTAGTTGTGTAAGTTTTATGATTGGAATTGGAATCGAAAAGCATATATGTATTGATTTGAAATACTTATTTGTAAAAGTTATATGTTAAGTGATTATGGTTATCTACGAAGGAAATCTCTTGGTTTGGTTAGTTATTCAAAGATCGTTGCTAAGAATTATTGAAACTATTGGATGATTTCCGAGAATGATCTGATTGAGTTGTGAATGATAATTGAAAGAAATCTAAAGGGGAAAGTAGCCTCGTCTGAGTCGACTGATGAGGTGACACAAACAGTGCCCCATGGACTGTGAACCTTGGGGGCCCCACAGGGAAACCTGTCCATTGCTCTAAGGGGCGATAATCAGGTGATATTCAGGTAATGCGAAACCTGTGGATGGCTGATTGAATCAGCGGAAGATGTACTCCGGACTAGTCGCGGTTATTGGCCAAAAGTACAACGAATGGTTGGGTGACGACCCCCACTATCCGAGTGTAAGTTTTGTCTCCTCCACCGCGTTCTCTTTCCCCCTAGTTAAAAGAAGTTATATAGAATTATGAAAGGTGTTTCGATATTAGATTCCTGATAAGGAATCATATCAGGTAATGTAATGAATGTTTATTCAGTACTTGAATATGAATGATGATATTGGATTCAGGATAAGGAATCATATTTTGATATTGGATTCCCGATAAGGAATCGTATCATGGTAAGTTGTTATGATATTGGATTCTCATAAGGAATCATATATTAATATTGGATTCCCGATAAGGAATCGTGTCATGGAATGTTGTCATGTTATTTAATACCTGATAAGGTATTGATTGTAAAGGTATAAGAAAATGATTAATATAGTATTTGAGAATATAAGTTGACTTTCTGATAAGAAATCGATTAAAGGAAATAAGTTAGATAATTTATATTAGAGTTGTTTAACATGGATTCCTCATAAGGAATTGTAATATGTTGAAAACTAATTAAATGAAGATATATGAAATTTGTCTCTGATTTGTTTGCTGTTATATGAATGATGGTGTACTATGAAGAGAATTGAACAATGGTATTGCATGTATTTGTCCGACAGGACTAGTGCTATACATTGTTATGACATGTGTGAATATTGTTGAGAGTCGTTTTCAAGAAAAGCCACCAAAGCATGTGTTAATGTTTCTATAAGGGTTTAGTCCTCAGCTTTGCTGATGTGTATATGTGGTTTTGTCATTTCTGTGGCCTATCACTTGGTGGGTGGCAATATCTTAAATGTTTCAAGTTGAAGCCATGAGTTAATCCTTTGCAAGTTGAAGCTGATACGAGTTGGAGTAGTTTTGTATTTGTTTTCGAGGTGAGAGCGCTCCACTTTGTAATAGTTAATCGTTTATTTTCTATAATCTATTTTTCCATTTCAGAGTTGTTAGTGCTCCTGATTCTCTCTTGGTGTTGCTCCGCGAAAGCGTTGAGGTTGTTGAGTTTGGAATACTATATAAATTGAAATTGTAAACAGGTTTAAATTATTTCCCGCTTTAGGTTTGTCCTAACTTCAAAGGGAATTGTGTTGGATTTTGCAGAGAAATTTAATAGGATAGAGTCTAAGAATAAGGACCGTGTTGTAATAGTTAATTAGAATTGAATAGAATTGGGAATTGAGTTCCACTCTCCGATGTGGTTCGGTGAGTGTGATGGTAATAGTTCGGGTTATCTCGACCAGAGTTTCTTCTGCTGTGCTTAATCATCTGTAAGCTGGTCGATAACATCCGGGCTGTTACAGTCTTGATGAAGCGCATGCGCACCTGGTGCGCGAGATGCATCAGGTTGCTTGTCGCACAACGGCAAATCTGACTTTGTCTTTTTTGTTATTCGAAATTAAAAGATTTTTTGTATCTTGCATTAAATAATGTAATTTGAAATCGGAAATCAATTATCAAAAGGATAAAATATGATTTTTCATAATATCTTTTAATTTAGAAAATATTTATTAAAAATTCAATTAATTATCATGAGTAATTAGTTGGGCTTTTCGAAAATGAACTGAAAAATGCAATTAATTATCATGAATAATTAATTGGGCTTTTAAAACCGATCTTGTAATAAATAAATAAACTTAAGGTTCTTTAAACGAATTTGGGCTTAGCTTCATAGATTGCTCTCCTTTGGACCGGACCAATTAGGATGACAATATGTTTCATCATTAGCTAGGTACTAAATTGGAGAGACGGGATTATGTATCTACATGAACTAGAAATCGTTATAAATTAATTTGAATAATGTAAAGCTAGGCCATCCTAGGTAAATAGAATTTTTCACATAGGTTTAACTTCTTATTTTCAACCAAAGAATTTATCTTTCATTTCCTAGAAAGCGCTACTATCCAGGCGAAATATATTGTAGGGGTTACAAATTCCCATGTTCAAATAAACGACCAATTAGGATCTCATTCATCAATGGATGGAAAGAACGTACACTGAGCCCTAATGGTTCATTTGGTAGGCGCGTACGATGTACAAAATGGTGCTAAACACCATGAAATCATATATTACATTGTTCAACTAAACAACCAGGATACGTTAATTCATCAATGAATGGACCCCCTTATAACCAGTGGTGGATCCAAAGGGGCCTACTTGAGCCGTGACCCTCCTAATCTTCTCTTATACCTATTAACAGTTAAATGGTTCACCAAGAAAATATTATAATATATTCAGTAGCTCAATCAGTTGGTTTTGCTCCATGTTGTGAACTTTGGTGGATGAGGGATTGAAGGTTCAATTCCCGTGCCTAGCATTTTCTTGCAGCCTTAGTGCTTCACTCTATTTCATAATTATTAGTATATTTTCTCGTTTTCCTCTTGTCTTCTTTCTTTTGGGGCTTAAGTATATGAATAGTGCCAAATTCCAAATACACTAGTAGAAAAACTTTAATTTCCGTCTCCTAAATTGCTTCGCGCAACTGACAAACCGACGCAGAAGTCTACTTGAAAATGGCGATTTTATAAGAGGTTTCGGGCCCACTTCCCCTTTTCTTATTTTGGATCGATTTGCACCGGCTCTAATTATCCATCTGACGCAAATGGTCTGCTTCCCCCATTTTATTAAATTTTGGAGTCACTCCTCTCAAAGCCTACCAACATTTCAAATGGTCAGCACTTAACCGTCACTCCTCTCTCTCTCTCTTTCTCTCTCTCCCTCCCTCCCTCTCTCTTTCTCAAATTTGATCACTCATCACCTTTCATCGTCAATTCACTCGTCGAATTTCATCACTCATCGCCTTTCAAACTTCTTCTCCTTCACTCGTCGCGATTTCATCACTCACCGTCCTTCACCGTCGGTTCAGATTTGAAAAGCACAACCTCACTGTCGAAGTTTCCAAAAAGCACTCGTCACACAACCTCACTCTCGTCGCACAACCTCACTCACTCCGGCGAAGGAATGCAACCTCACTCATCACCTTTATTGTCGGTTCAGATTTGAAGTTTTAGGGTTCGATTCTTAACGGCAAATGGTTGGACATGAATTGAGGTTATTTTTTTTATCGCTTCAGATTTGAAGTTTTTTTGGAAGTGATTCCTTTAATAGTTAGACATGAATTTTTAGGGTTTTTTTTCGTGTTAGATTTGATTTTTTTGGATTCAATTTTTTAATTTTGTTTCATTTCAGCATTCATGGTTTCGTTCCTGTATTTCATTCTTGTATTTCGTTCCTGTATTTCGATTCAGTATTCATAGTTTCTTTCTTGTATTTCGTTCCTGTTTTTCGATTCAGTATTCATAATTTCTTTATTACTACCTCCTTCCCAGAATAGTCTAAACACTTTCCTTTTATGTTTGTCCCAAATTAGTTTAAACACTTCCATTCTTGACATGGTCCCACCATTAATATATATATTTTTTACACATCTTTGGCACATACTCTACCTTTTATCAATAAAAAGTTACCCAACTTTCTCTCTCCTCTAATAAAAAATACCCCACCAACTCCTATCACATCTACTTTTTAAATAAAATAACATTTGATAACCACACCACAACTTATCACCTTGAATTACGTGTCCCAACAAGTGTTCAGATCTTTCTGGGACGGAGGGAGTATTTGTTTGGTGGTATAAAAGATGATAGTACTTTTTTTTTTGCTCTCTTTTGGTCAAGTATTATTGTTCCATTCAGTTGAAAATCTTCTTTTCATTTGTGTTAGTAGCCAGTATTTAAAATAAAGTAATTTGATGAGAAATGAATTTGTTTTTTTTAATAAAAATGACCAATTTGTGTCGGACGTAGAAAAAAATCCGACGCATATTCAATTTTTTTTTTATAAAATATGGCTCATTTGCGTCGCATATAGCTCAACATGCGACGCAAATGGTGCTGTTGGTGCCAGGGCTCAAGGGTCATCTGCGTCGCATGTGTCGAAGCATCCGACGCACATAGTCTTAATTTCATGCATGCTAGGTGCTGGGCCTCAAGGGTCATGTGCGTCGGACATTGCTTAAGTCCGACGCAAATAGCTTAATATCTACGTCGAGTCCTAATCCGACACTGATTATCTTTCCTTAATTTGCGTCGAGGCCTGTAGCGTCTGACACATGTCCGACGCAAATGGGGGTCTGGCATACGACACAAATCGTTGATTCTGTACTAGTGACATCACAACTAATAAAAAAGCGAAGGTTATAACGTAAGATAAGACTTTACATGTTACCAATAAATTTGATTTGGTACACCCAATATTTATTTTCTCGGCCTGCCACTGCTTATAAAAACATTTTACCAGGGTATATTTATTGAATTAAAATAGAAAGGGGACTTATATTTTGGGACGCCTTATAAAGAAAGGGGACTTATATTATGGGACGGAGGGAGTAAATGGTGGTAAACGCCATGAAATTTATGTTACGTGCAAGGAAAATGTTATCCTATCACTAGTAGAATAATTCTATGATGTTGGGGGTTTTTAAGTGACCTATTGCAGTGAATTTCGCACCGCCACAAATCAAGGTGCAACAATAGGTTAATCTATTGTTGCGGTTCCAAAACCGTAACAATAGACCTATTGCTGCGGTTGTGGCCCAAAATTGCCGCAATAGAACAGGTTAAAATTTATTATTATTTTTTTGGGAAAAATGGTTGGAAAGTATTAACGTTATAAGTGAAAAAGATATAAATGGACTTTACATTAGAATTTTGCCTAACTACAAACTATAATCAACCCTAATTACCAAAAAAAAAAAAAAAATTCAAAACTAAGAAAAACCAAAACAGAATGAAGAATGCGAATAAAAAGGTTAGAAAAAAATATATGAAATAAAAAGGGTAAAAGTAATTAAATCGAGAATAAAAAGGAAAAAATAGGACTGGAGGTGTTAACCAGATCCAATGAAGAGAGGCAGATGCACGTGGTTGCCAAATGCTCGTTGTTAAAACCAGATCTTGCGGTGCGGGCGGAAAACGATGATAGAAGTGGTAACCAAAAACTCGTGGTTGAAATTAGATCGGTCGCTACCGTTGGAAATTGATGAGAGAAAAACAGGTCCAAAAACAAAACCCCCTCCTATTTTTGGCACTCGAAAAAATCGAACTAGAAAAGATGACGATGTCGCCGGAGATTTAGCATCTCGAGCTTCCTTGTCCAACGCTAGAGATGACTGTTTCGGTTATGAAACGATGTCAGACACAGGTACGTCCTGCAATAAGAGAGGGGGCGTCCGAGACTGGAAGTCTGCAAGGAAGACAAACGTAAACTGCCCTCGGGGGGGATGTGAGGAAACCCCCTCCGACGCTCAAGTCAGTAAGTGCATGATAAGGATTTAGAGAGAGAAAAAGAGAGAAAGAAAGTTTAGAATGTGAGAGAATGTACCTGTGGAATAGTACCATTTGGCTATTTATAACAGTACTATTCATCTGACATGTGTAATCCTGTGACACGTGTATGACTATGATGAGTCTGATTGGAGGGAAGATTATCCTCAAATGTGGCCGTGAACACCGTCTCGGACGGCTTTTCGTAAACAGTCTGGATTCTACTGATGAGGTCGCGTTTCAAGTTTGCTGATGTCGGCCACAAGAGACTAGTCCGACAGTGAACTTGGGTATGCCCATACAACTAGCCCCCCCAGCATCATTGGAGGTCGTGACCGGCATTGATGTTACATTGAGGACGCGAGTGAATTTTGCATGTTCCATATTTTTCTCGGCTGCCACGTGTGGCCCTGGGGAGGCTTCGTATTTCGAAAAGTGCAATCATGACCTCTTTGTGAAATCCCGCTCATTTTTCTTTATTCTTTCACAGGTTGGGCTTAGCGGGTGACATTTGGCATTCATCCACGGAAGAAGTTGATGGGTCAGTGCATCCTGGCCATTCAATCCCGCTTTTGTTAAGAAGCGTTAATTCCCCTTTCTTATTTTCTACACTTCGTCTTCAACCTTCCATATTTCTCTGGTTTTTGCGATTTTCTGAGAACTTCCATTCCTCTTTTCTTCACCAAGATCCTGCCTTTAAACTATCAAGTCTCCTAAAAAGTGTTTTGAGTTACTTTTCGCCCTTTACTTTTGAGAAATTGCAGTGCTTTTTTACCTTTTTTTCGCCTGAGTGCAATCGAGGGTTTACTTTCAAAGCTTTCAACTTTTCCGGTGAAATTACGCTCTCCGGTGCTCCGTTTACTGGGTTTCTTTTTTCTGTTCGTGCATTCGGGGCCTTTTGCTGTGCATTGTTGGGAATCTGCTTGATTTTCCGGTCGTTTTCCGTCGACTTCTCAGGTACCTTTTTCCAACTTCTCTTCAACTGCTCTTTCTGTTTCTTTCTTTGAAATTATGTCGGATCTCTCAGACAGTCAAAATTCTCTGAGTGATAGATTTATGTCTGAGAGTGAGCCCTCGTCTCCCTCTTCCCTTCATGGCGGACATAGTTCGTCTACTTCCAGCCTTAGGGAGGAGAGAACCCGTTTGTTAGCTGACTTGCCCCTTACTGCTGATAGAGATAGGGAACTTAGATCTAAATTTCTTAATGACCGCTCCACCCCTGAGCAAGAGAATTTGACTTCCCAATATCTGTCCGCGAGGATGAGTGGTGATAGACAAACACTCCGGGAACTAAAGCATCAAATGTTAGCTCGCCGAACTGCTAGAAATCCTCCCCCTGATGCTGTTCCCGGACTTGATGTTCTGCCTTTGAGGGAGCATGCCTGGTTAGATAACTTAGCGGATGCTGGGGTTGTAGTAGCGGATGATTTTTATGATCGTCTTGCTCATGAAACCGGCCCTTCTCATCCCCCTGTTATTGATTTAGGTTCCGACAACGATTCTATTGCTACAATGGACGAGACTGAGGGTCCTTCTATTTCTGGTCGGGATGAAAGTATTCGTCCAAACGAGGTAGTTTTGGGGGAAAGTTCTAGCATGCCTCCTAATTCTCGGCCCGAGCCGATCCCTGACCGCGAAGATGATGAGCATTCCGGAATTTGGCTGCCAGTAGATTATAGCAGTGGTCCGTGATCTAGGTTTTCTGTAAGTCCTGGCGACAATGCGCCATAGATCTTAACTATTGCGGTGTTGCGTAGAAGTTGTATGCTTTCCCATCAGAGTATAAATTGGTAGTCCCGGACAAAGGATCGAAAGTGACTGATTGCCCGGCAGGACACGTAGCTGTCTATGCGCACCATTTTGAATTTGGGTTGCGCTTTCCTCTAGATTTAACCTTGGTACGGATTTTGAAAGCGTTCAACATCTGCCTGGCTCAGCTGACACCTCTGTCCGTTAGGAACCTGATCGCTTATATTTGGACTTGTCGTTATTTAGAGTTTCCTGAGACACTTAACCTCTTCCGTCGCCTACATTGGCTTCGACGGAACGGCTCCAGTGAGAAAGGATGGTGGAGTTTGATGACGGCAAAAAATAAACTTACCGTCTACCCCAAGTTGACTGGGTTGAAAGGTTGGCAACCCGCTTTTTATTGGGTTAAAGTTCCGAATAATTTCCCTATTCGTCGCCACTTTACTAAGCCGGTTACTCGGATGGAAGACGTTCCCTCTTATGGTCTTTCAGCGGCCAAGCAAAAGGCCTTTGATTATTTTGAGTCTGAGGTCGGGACTATTACTGCCGTCGGTGAAGATACCGAGGGAAGGGTCCCTTGCAGATGGCTTCCCCATGCAAAGTACATACTGGGAAATGAACCCTTGTCGGCTTTATTTCTCTGCCGGACCCACCCAGAAGGTTTGCCTCTTGTCTTATGGTCCGACGTGGGACTTGTACTTCTGCTTTCTGCTAATTATAATGATATTCATCCTCCCACTTTGCTGTTGCAGGTCCCGCCAGTTTAGATCTTGAGGAGTTGGGTCTCAACGAAGATTTGACGCCAATGTCTCGAACTCCTGAGGAGCCTGTCTTTGACAATGACACTGTTCATGGCCTCACTGGGGGTCTTAGAGGCGCGGATCGTAGCTGCGGTGGTCGCCAGTCTGGTCGGGCAAGTGTTCGTCGTGCCGGCCGCACGCCTGGGCGTACTCCCGGCCGATCTGCTGGACGTGGGGATCAGGAGTCTCCTCGTCCTGTCGTTCACGTTCCTGTTCGCCGGGGCGGGAGTGGCACGACTGTAGGTCAGCGGCGGCCTCGCGAGCCCTTCGACAATAGTCCCAGCAAGCGGCAAGCCCTAGATGTCGCTGCTTCTGAAACACAGCAACCAGAAACCGCTATTACTGTTCCAGACAACAGTCCCGTCCGGGAATCATCTGCCACCAGGGTTTCTCCTCTTAATGATGCTATTGACAGCATTGGGACGGCATTGGGATCTGGCTCTTCCATGCGCCAAAAAATTTACGACATCCTTAGCTCCCCCAGTTTTTTGACAAATCTTGGGCCGGGAATATTCTCTCGGATCCATGAGTGGATTGAGCATAAAGAGGTTATCCTTAGTGCCACTGTGAAGGCTGCATTTTTTCGTCCCCCTTCTGTCCCTGGGAAAATTTATCAACCCAACTGGGACGTGAGGGAAGATGAATCTTTGTATGCTGATATTCCAGCCAATGGCGGTACTCTCGGATACCGTCTCCTGAAGGGCCTCCAGCTGCCGATTGATTGCCCAGCCGATAAGCTAGTGGCGCCGGCCGCCCAACTTGCTCACGACCTTGCTGTGGTAAGGCTCATGAACTGATATTCATCTACAAAAGAATAATAGTAAATAATTTTTTATTTATTTAATTTTTTTTTTAATATCGTCTTTCTGATGCAGACTAATAATTCCGCCATTGAGCTTATTGAACAATTTGTCCATTATCAATCCGAGTCTGATAGGCAAAAGCAATCCTTGGATGATGTTCAGACCCAGCTTGATGGTGCCCGAGTTCACTCTGATAATATACAGCAATTGCTTGATGCCGAGAAGGCGTCGCGGGCAGCCGTTGATGTTGAACTGGCGGATTTGCGAATTAAGGCTGCCAAGGTTGAGCAGGCCGAAAAGAAATCAGCAGAACTTGAATCTACACTGGCTTCCATCAAGGATGAGATGGCCACAGCTATTTCTAAGGCCAAGGATGATGCCGGCGCTCGAGTGTGGCGGCGGATTTTTAAAAAATCCGAAGAGTTCGTTGGTATGCTGGGAGAGAGATATGACGGCGGATGGGTAGCTGCTAAAAGATGTGTTTGCCACTCTCATCCGAATTTCAACTGGGAAGAGATGGAAACCGCTTTTGCAGAAGGTGTTCATACGCGCCCTTTGGAGGGTGAGCCCTTCATCTGTGATGAGCATGTGATTGCCAATGTTCTTCCCGTCGCTCAGGATGAAGAGGTGCCTCTTCCTTGATGTTTTTGGCGGTCATCTCCAGGCTCTTCAGTTGACTCTAATAGCTGTTAGAATTTTGTTTTTCTAATATTTTGTAAACCTTGAATTCGGCCCAATATGGCATGTACCTTGGATAAGCTTTACTATTACAATTACTATTATGAATTTTTGATGCCTTTTTGGTGGCTGCCCACATTTTTGCTTGTAGTTGGCCGCCATGCCAGTAATTAGTAATGAAGCTTAATTTTTTGTGAGCTTCTGTTCTCTTCTACTTTCGCTTTATATCGGGGTAGCCTTGCTTTATGGCTGCTTTCATATTTGATCTGTCCTGTGATTTTTTTTTTTTACGTATATTGGCTGTTAACTGGTTGTTTTCGTTCTTGACCTGTTATTTGGCCGTTTTGGTATTTAGACCTGTTATATGGTCATCTTTATTCGTGGCCTGTTATGTGGCCGTTTTTGTACTTAGACCTGTTATATGGTCGTTTTTGTACTTAGACCTGTTATATGGTTGTTTTTGTACTTAGACCTGTTATATGGTCGTTTTTGTACGTGGCCTGTTATGTGGCCGTTTTTGTACTTCGACCTGTTATATGGTCATTTTTTGTACGTGGCCTGTTATGTGGCCGTTTTAGACTAATGGAACGTGGCGTACATAAAATAAGCGTAAAACAATTAATGGAATGCTCATGGGAAGTTATATTATTGATACGAAAAAGTGACGGCCCTTGGCCTTTTACATGAGATATCTATGCATAGTATTTCTTTAAAACACTTGTGTTCCAGCAATTCTTTAGTTCAATGCCGTCCATTGTTTTCAGCACAAAGGAGCCGGGACCGATTTCCTTAGATATCTGATATGGTCCTTCCCAGTTGGCTGTTAACTTCCCTTCAGCGTGAGCTTTTCCGGTGGCAGCCGTCCTTCGCAGTACTAGATCTCCTTTTGCTAATGGCCTTTCGTGAACTCTCTTGTTGTATGCTTTACTGATACGATCTTTGTATGCAGCAGCCTTAAGTTCCGCTACCAACCTTGTTTCTGTTAGAAAATCTAGGTTTTCTCTTAAAGCTTGATCATTGTTCTTTAGATCTTTGTATTTGATCCGATATGATGGTAAGCCAACCTCTACCGGCAAGACTGCTTCCGTTCCAAAAGCTAGCTTGAATGGACTTTCTCCCGTCGCCTCCTTTTCTGTTGTTCTATTGGCCCATAATACTGCTGAAATCATATCGGCCCAGGCTCCCTTGAGTTCATCTAATTTTTTCTTCAATGCTTTGCGAGAATCTGTTTGTTTGCGGCCTCGCTTGCAATTGCTCTGCGGGTGACATACGGCGAAAAATGTGAATTTTACCCTAAACTCGGACAAAATTTTTTTTATTGGCCGACGCCGAATCGAAGGCGCCGTGATCAAAGACTATTGCAGCCGGTATACCAAACCTTGTCATTATGCTTTGCCAAATGAACTTTTTAACTTGGTTTGACTTTATCTTTGCTGTCGGTTCTGCTTCGATCCACTTTGTGAAATAGTCGATACCAACAATCAAGAATCTACGGCCAGCAGTGGCTGTTACAAAAGGTCTGAGGATATCCAAACCCCATTGTGCGAACGGTATCGGACATATTATAGGTTGGAGATCGTTCGCGGGCCTGTTGATGATGGGAGCAAATTTTTGACATTTGTCACACCTCTTGACATAATTCTGTGCGTCTGCCAACATACTCGACCAATAATATCCAGCTCTCAATGCTTTTAATGCTAATGCTTTGCCGCCAATGTGATTTCCACAGATCCCCTCATGTATTTCCTCCAAAATTTTTCCTGACTCCCATGCCGTTGCACCTTTTAACAACGGTAAGCTAAATGATTTCTTATACAGCTCATTCTGGTAAATGACATACCAACCTGCTTGCCTCTTTAACTTCCTGGCTTCCATCGCGTTCGAAGGGAGTGAGCCCGTGAGTTTGTAAGCCACTATTTGACTGAACCATTCGCCTTGTTGATTGACATTATTTACAATCACGGTTTTTTCGGTGATGCTTTTTTCTTTCAAAACCTCCACCATAACAGACCTTTCAATGTTCAAAGAATCAGAGCTTGCCAGTTTTGAGAGTGCGTCCGCTTTAGTATTGTCGGCCTTAGGGATGGCTTGAACTTCAAAGTGAGTCAGCTGGGCTATCAACTCCTTGGCCTTCTCCACGTATTTTTGCATATTTATTTCTCGGACCTCAAACTCTCCTTTAAACTGGCCATTAACTAACTGCGAGTCTGTTTTCAAAGATACGCTTCTGGCCTCAGCTGATATACACATCCTTAAGCCCGCGATTGCTGCCTCGTATTCTGCCTCATTGTTTGAAGCTGGGAAAGTGAACTTGATGGCGTATTCAAAAATGTGTCCTTCTGGGCTGGTCATTACAATGCCGGCCCCTGAGCCACTTGCTGCTGACGAGCCATCTACTTCTAACATCCAAATGCCTTCTTCTACCTCCTCTTCTTCATAAGATGCCTCCACGATAAAATCCGCCAATGCCTGAGCCTTTATCGCGGTCCTAGGCTTGTACTGGATATCATATTCGGCCAACTCAACTGCCCATTTCAAAAGACACCCTGAGCTATCCATCCTTTGCAAAGCTTTCTCCAGTGGTTGATTAGTCAAGACTTGAATGGGATGACAATCGAAATATGGCCTGAGCTTTCTGGCGGAGATGATCACGGCCAACGCCATCTTCTCAATCAGCTGATATCGGCTCTCTAGGCCGTTCAAGATGTGACTGATAAAGTATATCGGTTGCTGCCTCATTTCCTTTTCAACCAATAGAACAGCCGCGACGATTTTTGGAGAAGCCGAGATATATAACTGCAATGTATCCCCCATTTCTGGCCTGGTGATGGTGGGTAGAGTCTTTAGATGCTCCTTGACCGCGACGAAAGCTTGGCTTTGCTCCTCGCCCCATTCAAATTTCTTGTTCCCTCTCAATAATGCGAAGAAAGGCAGGGCCTTGTCGGCCGACTTGGAGATGAAACGAGTTAATGCAGCCATTCTCCCAGTTAATCTTTGTACGTCTTTTATTCCTTTCGGCTCTGGCAGATCCATGATAGCACGCACTTTATCCGGGTTAGCATCGATTCCCCTCTTGCTGACCATGAACCCTAGAAACTTTCCTGCCCTCACTCCGAATACACATTTTTTCGGGTTGAGCTTCATCTTGTATTTTCTCAGAGTACTAAAGGTCTCTCTTAAATCATCAATATGCTCGCGGTCTGTTTTGCTCTTGACGATTGAGTCGTCCACATAAACCTCGATGTTCCTTCCCTTCTGCTCAGCAAATACTTTGTCGACCAATTTCGCGGTATGTAGCCCCGCGTTTCTCAGGCCGAAAGGCATTGCCTTATAATTAAATACTCCACAATCTGTGATGAAAGCTGCTTTCTTCCTATCATCTTCTAGGAGACTGATCTGGTGGTAACCTGAAAACGCGTCCATAAAACTCAAAAGAGCATGCCCGCTGGTTGAATCTACCAACTGATCTATTCTTGGCAAAGGATAACAGTCTTTTGGACACGCTCTATTAAGATCCGTGAAATCAACACACATCCGCCATTGACCATTCGCTTTTTTCACCATAACGACGTTTGCTAGCCACTCTGGGTAATCACAGACTTCAATAAAGTCAGCCGCTAATAACTTATTAACTTCTTCTCTGACGGCCTTGTTCTTTTCTATTGAAAAATTCCTTTTCTTCTGCTTGACTGGGCGGACCGAGCTGTCGACATTCAGACGATGGACCATCATGGTCGGGTCTATTCCCGGCATCTCATCCGCCGAAAACGCGAATACATCAGCGTTTTCTCGCAGGAGAGTCACCAGGTTGATCCTGACCTCTGGATCCATGTCCGTTCCGACAGCCCACAAGTCCTTTTCGGATCATCCGCCAACATTTCTAACTTGGACTCTCCATCGGGCTTGGGCCTTGGCAAATCTTCTGGTCGTGCTTCTAGCTCCTCCATGGTTACCTCCATGGCATTTTCATTCTTTTTCTCAGATGGTTCTTCTGCCATGGCCTTTTTCTTAGCTCTCTTTTCCTTTCTTGATGGCGGACATGATTCTTCAACAGGAACCCTTCTTGTTGGCTGCTTTAAAGCCGTTAAATAACATGATCTTGCTGCTTCCTGGTTTCCCCTGATCTTCGCTGTTGTACCCGAATTGGATACATACAGCATAGTCAAGTGATAAGTAGATACCACTCCTTGAATGTCATGAATTAACGGCGTTCCAATGATTGCATTGTAGGCTCCCGGAACGTCAACTACCAGGAACTCGGCCATCACATCCCTGGCTTCACTATTTTCGCCCACCTTGACCGGCAATTTTATAATCCCTTCGGGTATTGCGGATGCTCCAGTGAATCCGATCACTGGGTACCGACTGGCTGTAAGTGCTCCCGGCCAATCATTAATTTTTCGAAAGTAGACAGGAATAAAATATTAGCGGAACTACCTCCATCCACCAAAATTCTGTGAATCAAACAATTTGCAACTTTTAAGGTGACCACTAGCGGGTCGTCATGAGGATAAATCACGTGCTTTGCATCCTCTAATGAGAACGACATGGCAGGCATGGCTGGTGGCTTTCTCCACTGGCAACTCTCGTTAAAGTTCACCTGATGCCGGAACTCCTTTAAACTGGCTTTCGCCCCACTGACACTTCCGCCATGAATTGGACCGCCACTAATCACATGAATCTCTCCTATCCGGGACTGAACATTCTGATCTCTGGGTTTCATCAAGTCGCCTTCGCTTGTCTGAGCTTTATATTGGGTGAAATACCCTCTACGGATGAGATCCTCCAAATTATCCTTGAGGTGCCGGCAGTCTTCAGTTAGATGGCCGTGATCTCCATGAAAATCACACCACTTGGTCTTATCCCGGTTTTTATGAAACATCTTTTTCGGTCTCTGCCATTTGTCACTTTCCTTGTTCATGGTGAATATTTTTGCTCGAGAAGTAGTGAGCTGAGTGTACGCATCAAATCTATCTTTACGTTCACCTTTTTCTCGGCCATCCCGTTCTCGGTCATTCCCTTTTTTGACCATATTAGATTCTCTTCTTTCGTCCCGGCCACGCTCAACTTCGCGACCTTTATCTTTCCGTGACTTATCTTCCTTCTTCTTCTCAGACTCCCGATGCTGGCTACTAGCTGCCTTGTCAAATTCCTCTCCTCTTATGAAATCATTTGCATTGCCCAGCACTAGCCCTAACGATGTGAAAGATTTTCGGCCGAGATAACTCCTGAACGCAGTTCCTTCTCTTAACCCCGACATCAATGCTAAAACCGCTACGTCCTGCTGTAGCCTGGGAATAGATACGGCCTCCACATTGAAACGCCCGATGTAATCTCGGAGAGATTCGGTCTCGCCTTGTCTGATCGACAATAATTCCCCAGTAGTACGCTCACGACGCCTGTTGCTTACGAAGTGAGTACTAAACATGGACGAGAGCTGAGAAAATATGGATACATTACCAGGTTTGAGACTTTTAAACCAAGTCTGAGCTATGCCAGTGAGAGTGGACGGGAAAACCTTGCACCAGATAGCATCTATCTGCGTGTACAAATACATGTGTCCTTCGTAAGCTGCGACATGATCGTCGGGATCTGAGCTGCCGTCAAACTTGCATGATGGCATTTTGATTCTCGGCATTGGGTAATTCAGAACCTCCGGAACAAATGGGGAGAGTTTCGGCTTGATTAATAGATGTCCGCCACCCGAATAGTTACTAACACCTTCAGTGCTGTACTCTCGGTATGAGCGGCTGTGAGACTCTTCTGAGTGGTTAAGATCCTCAGTTTCCAAATCGACTTCCTCACACTCTGGGTTGTCAATTTGTTCCTCCATCTGACGGTCATCCGGTATTAGCGTACGCATCCTTCTCACTGGCGTACCGTCAACGTTTCTACCGGCCGTGGCCAGTGATCGTTTACGGTGCTGAACGCCTCTTGTGTTAATAGCAGGAGTACTATTAGGCTGAGGTGTACCTTGCAACATCTGGATGAAGGACGCCACAGTTTGCAGCTGATCCGGTGAAAATTGGCTCAACTGGGCCAAATTGAAAGGGACGCCACCAGGATTTACCTGAGCAACATTATTTTCAGGAGTGCGCTGGTCATCGCCCTCTGGCATGTTGGGATGGAACAGGGGTACACCGAGGGATCTGGTGATTGGTGGATGAGAAGATCCTTGCCCGATCTCTAATCCAGATGGACCACGACTTGCCTCGTTTGTTTTTTCCATGACTGCTTTACAAGGATAGGTCCCCTCCTTCTAGCGCCAAGTTGTTTCGGTTATGAAACGATGTCGGACACAGGTACGTCCGGCAATAAGAGAGGGGGCGTCCGAGACTGGAAGTCTGCAAGGAAGTTAAACGTAAACTGCCCTCGGGGGGGATGTGAGGAAACCCCCTCCGACGCTCAAGTCAGTAAGTGCCTGATAAGGATTTAGAGAGAGAAAAAGAGAGAAAGAAAGTTTAGAATGTGAGAGAATGTACCTGTGGAATAGTACCATTTGGCTATTTATAGCAGTACTATTCATCTGACAGGGTGCGTAATCCTGTGACACGTGTATGACTATGATGAGTCTGATTGGAGGGAAGATTATCCTCAAATGTGGCCGTGAACACCGTCTCGGACGGCTTTTCGTAAACGGTCTGGATTCTAATGATGAGGTCGCGTTTCAAGTTTGCTGATGTCGGCCACAAGAGACTTGTCCGACAGTGAACTTGGGTATGCCCATACAATGACAACCGTTCACGGCGGAGATTAAGCATCTCGAGCCTCCTTCGCATGCGTTGGAGTTTCAGCACGAAAGAATTCCAAAAATTGCCGGACTGAGAATGGGGTGAGAAGAAGGGGGTTTTGTGTTTGGATATGGCAAGATCTTGGAAGGGCACCTGCTTCTTTGAATATGAAGTGAGAGAGAGAACGTTAGAGGAGTGATAGAGGGTGAAGGAGGGGGTAATGGAGGAGGAGAAGGGAGGGTGAACGCGTAAGGGGGGAGGGTGAATAGGTGAGTAAGAGAGACAGAATGCGAGACGAAGGTGGTAAATCAAAATAAGTGAGGAGTGAAAGACAAAAAGGCGCTCAGCAATGTAGAAAGGAAAAATTAACAGGAACAGTCCCACTATGGGTAATCTGCCATTTTCAGTCCCAACTTTTGATTATTTCTCAGTAGTCCCAACTTTAAGGTATGTTTTACAAAAATAGTCCCATTTGACTGGTCACCGGTTTAACCGGTAATTTTTTTTAATAAAAACTTCTTTAACCAATTTTACCTCATCCACCACCCCCTCTTTCTATCTCATCCCTCCTTCCTCCCCTGATACCCATCCCCATCCCCTGCCAACTCGAAACCCCCCTCCATTGCATCACCATCATCTTCTTTCTCCACCCCTCCCCCTTCCCACTGTTTCTCTCTCCACCACTTCACACACTTGTCACAACCCTCATCTCAATAATTTACCCGACCCCCATCCACACAGATCTAAAATGCTAATTCCTGCTTGTTGTACCCCCAAATAAGGGTTGACAGTTCAAAACTGCAAAAATAATGGATGATGGATTTGAATTTGTTGCTTCTTCAAATTTCTAAAAGCTTTTATTCTTTTGCTACACCATGGCATCGAATTTTTTAGGGGTACCGAAAAAGAATAACTTTCCACCATGGCTAGGATTAGGACTGTAGGACCCTGTGTTTTTGTTAAAGATTGCAATAAAATTGAAATTTGAGATGTAGGACTTATTTCCTTGAGATTTTGGCCGAAGTTTAATTTCTTTACTTGTTTGATTCTCCATATTTAGTGAGATTACTATTTTCAAGGGTATTTTCTATACGTGTTGATGTTTGAATGCAGAGCAAGTGGAGAGGAGGACAAGAGCGGTGTCGAGAAGGAGAGGGAAGGAGGAGGGATTTGAGAGGAGGGAGGATGTTGGAGGTCTGGAGAAGAGAAGGGGAAAGGTGGTGGAGAGGCAGTGACATGAAGAGAGAGAAAATGTGTTGGTGAAAGTGGTGGTTGTGGTTGGGATAGGGTGGTTTTACTTGTTGTAGCAGGTAATTGACCTATTGGGACCGTTATTATAAAACATACCCTAAAGTTGGGACCGATGAGGAATAATCAAGAGTTGGGATTGAAAATGGCGGAACGTCCATAGTTGGGACTGTTGCTATCAATTTTTCCATGTAGAAAACCCTACCCACGTTTCATTACTAAATCAAACCTATTGATGCGGTTTCTAAACTTTTTTTTTTAAGATAAATTTCATTAATTAAAAGCCAAACGGCATCTACAAGAGATATTGAAAATCAAGATACAATCCAACAAGGCTAAATCAAACATGTCTTCAAACAAACTACAATGAGCCAGAATAAGAAGCACTACAACGCAGCCCTCGTGAAATTGCCGAACCAAGCAGCTTTGAAGGAGGAAGCCTATCATTGTGACGAAGTTGAGGAAGAACAGTCGTGATCGAACCCTGTGAACTGCAACCAAGAACCCAATACCACCGAGATGAAGCTTGTATTTCAACCAATGAAATAGAACATACAAATACAACCCAGATACAACACAGGCACACAAACTTGAACCTAACCAACCCACCAAGAAAATACAGGGGGACGAAAGCCAACACAAAGGTGGGACTTATTGAAAACAACCACAACACAAACAAACACCTAACCCAATAACAGGCACTGCCGCACACAACGACCCCAGCAAGACATCCTAGCAGACGGAGAAGAACACCTCGATAGGACCGACACAACAAGGGAAGAGGGAGGGGGAGCTCGACTCGGGAACAAGGGGAGGGGAAGGGGAGGCCCTAAACACTAATCGAAACAAACAACGGGGAGGGGAAGGGAAGCCCAAAGCAACCGATGACCAGGGGAGGGGAAGGGGGAAGCCCGACATACCATTAGGGGAGGGAAGGGGAAGCCCGACACCGAACCAGGGGAGGGGAAAGGGGAAGCCCAACGGATAAACCGGAAAGGGGAAGGGGAAAGGGTGGCCAGACGCAAAACCAGGAGAGGCGAACTAAAAGCCAGCCGTCGACCACCAGGAGGAAACCGGAGAAAGCGAAGCAGCAACCCATCAAGCAGGAACTTAAACCAGAACATAGCGACAAAAGAAAGATGATCGAGGGTTCGACGGCCGCCGGTGGAGCGCTGAGGCGCCGCTAGAGGGCGTCGAAACCCTAGGAAAAAACGGCTGGGGAAGAAGGAAAACATATCGCAGGAGTTAGGTTTTTTTCTGGAGAGAGAAAGGGTGTGTCCTTTCAAGTGTATTTATGCGGTTTCTAAATTAATTTGACCTATTGCTGCCCTTTCTCCTAAAAACCGCAGCAATAGGTTGTTTCACACACTTCTTTTTTTTAGACACAGGTTATTGTTGCGTATGGCTAAAATCGCAGCAATTTAATACCAGCAATAGGGTATAATTCTACTAGTGTATGGATGTAATTTTTTTCACAAATTTCTCTTCTCATTCAATTCATATTGAAATAGGTAATAGATGACAAGGTAAGTTTCTCAAGAAAAACACATAATTGAAGAATGATTTTCATTGCAATGAACACATGAGTTTTTCTTACAAAACTATAGTTAAAATAATTAATACCATTATTTATTAAGAGTAACGCCGACTAATTCTATTTTTTCAAATAAGTAGATAGATGATCGGAGTGGTCCACCTATCTCAAGTAAGATCCAATCTACAATGAAACTAAAAACCTGTAACACCCCCAAAATCCATAGACGTCTAGACTACGTTGCATCGACTTTGGGAGTATTACCGTCGCGGTGAAACGTAAGGCTTATTTAAAAATAAAACATTAACTTACTCTTTATTATAAAAACTAAATTGCAGCGGAAATAAAATGCTAACTTAAACTACAACTCGGGAATCACCAATGACCCCTTTTATTCAAATCATAACTGAGTAGAATATAAATAAATTCTAGAAGGTTAAATCAAAACACTTTAAAAGTTTATAATCCAAAAGTAACCCCCATATGCCCGAACTCATGCAGCATCACCAGCATACCTAATCTGCTCCCCATTGAAATATCAATGGTTCATCACAGGTCAACAAACACACCAATAACAAACAATCAGCTATGCTGAGTACAGACATAATCAGTTAAATAATACACTAAGCGTAATAAGAATAACAAAACCATTCATAGACACGATACTACCAAAAACATTAAATTTCATTTTTACAATTTATTTGGCATCGAACGGGCACCGTCATCATTCTAGAATCATATGGGCTACTTATCCTTAATAGACAACTTGGTCTATTAGATGAAATGTAAATACGGTTTTGTTCCGTTCCACACCCATCACCTTAGTATGCATACCCCCAAGATCATACGGAACCTTCCGCCTACTTGAGTTATCAAAATTCATATGGACACTACTGTCGTCACATTAAGCCTGCGTAGGAGTGTAGAACAAGTCTTATACTCCCCCCATTGTTCATACTTGTAGGGATTCCAACTACAAGTTTATTGCCAAAGATCCTTCTTAGTGATATTCTTTCATACAACATCATGCATATGATCATTTAATTTTCCTTCTTAGGTACATTGCTCAATTCTTTAGTTTAAACAACTTCTCGTAACATCCTTGCTACAACAATAAATCACAGGATTCTAATCCAACTTTCATTTCATGCTTGTGATACGATAGAATTACGCATACCATCAATAATGCATCCCAATTCACAAGTCATACAACAAGGAAATACATATAGATTTCCTATTGATTTCATGTTATCAAACAATCTCATCAACCATAATCAACAACAGTTCCCTATCATGATTCTAGGTTCCAATGTAACGATTCAAAACCAAAACATGATACTAATATATCAAACTGAACTACTACGTGTACGTACCTTGTAACGGATAATCTTTGCTGACTATCTAAAACGTTCCACTTATGAAATTGGGACCTAATCGAATAATAAAGTATTTCAGTGCTAATTCCGTGACATTATTAATAGAAAAACTGCTTAACTAACTATGTAAAATATGATGTTTTAAAGATTAAAATACTCAAACTCGTTGTTTACTTTCTTTTCATAAACTTTATTGAAACTATCGTATTTAGGACTTAATAGTATAATTGCAAATCTGATTTTTGGTAACTTATATTATACTTGGTTTATAACAACAAAAACCTACACTAGTATATGTAAGTATTATAAAATCAGAGTTGAGAATCAAATTATCATAAGAACTAAAACATAATTATAAATCTAATTTCTATACTTTATTCTATATTTTATTTATAATACAACTTAATCGAAGATACATAAGAATTACAAAAATCAGATTTTACAATGTAATTTAAAGTAGAAAAGAAGAAGTTAATTTTTTTTATACCGGACCGACTCGCTGGCGACGACCACCAGCGACACGAAAAACTCCGGCAGCAGCACCGACCTACGCGAGCCTCGACTCGTCGCGCCTCACAGCACGCACAACACCATCCACTCGAGCCCTCGACCTCGCTCAACACCACACTCAAGCCGCACACTTCACACACCAGCACACTCGTCTGTCCACACAACATGCACCCTTCGAGCCACCCACACGCGTAGCCATGCGAAGCTTCGCACAACACTCGAACGAACCCAACCACTTGAAGCCTCGCGCGACCACAACTCGCACACCTCTCGGCTCCACCCACAGCAGCGACCACTCGTACACACACACACACACACACACCCGCACTCCTCGACAACCCACGACTCAACTAGTCAGTAGCAAAGCCTTGACTTGCACGACCTCACTCGCACACTCGTCGGCACACCGCACACACCACACGCCTCAAAGGCCGACGAAAACTCAGGGGAGGGGAAGAGTATTAGTGTGACGAGGAAGAAGAAAGACAAGTGACGAGGGAGAAGAAGAGAGGAGAGAAAAAAAACTTTGAGTGAGGAGGTGTAAAACGGCTGATGGGGAAAAAGGAGTTAGGGTTTATTTTATTTTTTTCTTTTTTTTTCTTTCCCTTATTTATAGCATGAGAAACCTAGGTTTAATAGGATTTGTTTCCAAATCAAATTCCGATTTCTTATTTTATTTATTTGAAAACAAAACCAAAACCGAATTATAATATAGTTAGGTATAAAAAGTAGTTTATATTTTCTTATTTGAAAAAAAGTAACTCTGAAAAATACGGAGTATTACAAAATCTATCCCCGATCTCTTCCCAACCCTCCCACCCCCAACTCCCGACAAATGTTGTTATCCAGTTTCGTCACCGAGTCTTCCCCCTAGAAGAAGCAGTTTGATACCAACCAAGCCATAGGCTTGTTGGTAACGCCTCCTAATACTAGAAGATGCATAGTAGTATATAATGCTTTCGTTTTTTAAATTGTTACACTTTTCCTTTTTTATATTATTTTTATTTATTTGTTACAATTTCACTTTATCAATATGCGGTAACATGTCACATTATATTTACTCTCTACTTCATTTGGCCCACCATTCCTTTTAATTTAGGTATTATTTAAACTGGTTTACGGTGCTGTCAAGCTAAAGTTATTGGAGTTATCGGTTTTACTAAAATTCGTACTCGTCCTTAAGTACAATTTGTACCTTTGGAAACATAACGCCGGCATCGACTATTCCCTTCACAAAACAACGACAAGTACAGGCCCTGGACACAAAATATTTTAACATAGATCAAATACAAAAATTCTACCATATAGCGGAATTAGATGTTTTCGTGAAAATGGTATAGCAGAATTTGATTGCATTATATTTCGAGATCCTAGTCAGAGTAATTTTGTAATCTAAGGTTTATGCTAATTGTTGTATTGTGGGCCATAACCCAAAAAGTCCGGGATCGAGTTTTATAGGTTGTAATTCTGCTTCAAGTGAATGTAACTTGTGGTTTATTTGGTGTTAATTGAGATTTATGGATGCTCAGTGTGATTAGCAAATAGCTCGAAAGTGCGGGTTGTTACAGGTATGATGACCATACGATTGCCAAATTAATTTTTTTTTTTTCCCAATTATAGCTCAATTATTTCATATCATCCAACCGACTATTTATAATCAGAATGTTATTATTTTATATTATTGACACAATGTAGAACTAATTTGTAGGCATCCTTTTTATTAGCAGTCATATATTTGTTGGGTCTATATAAATGAAGTACTAAAGTACAGATGATGTAGATAGGATAATTATACATGTAGTAGGAGTACATACCGTCATAGAAAGAAGTAAGAAAACCAATCAATTGAGACAAAATATAAATAACATTTTTCATTCCTTTATGGCTAAGAAAACAAAGCCTGCTAGCCAACTTTAAACTTAGTGCTTGTCCAAAGTAGCAAGTTACATGAGAATTGAACTGAACTCCTCAGTTTATATGATTCTCTTTATATTCTTTGGACTAAGACTTGTGAATCATATATGACCATGAAAACCAGCCATTTGACTAGCAAGATAGGCTATTCCCAGGTGAAACACCAAGCTGATTACAGTACTGAGTATAGTACCCAATTCGAGCAGTAACAGCAGGAGAGTTACGACCATTACATTCGATACTATTGATAGCTAGAATGGTGGACCCGAACCCTTCGCCTTTGACGATATGAGAGTGAAAACAAGAAGGCTGTCCAGAATGCCGTCACGGCATTGTAATTTCTGGTGCATTCAGACCGTCAAATCCAATGCTTCGACCTGCTAATATGTAATTTCCGTTCCCTGTGATCTGAAGAGGCCCTCTTCCGTAGTATTGCTTTTTTGGGTTGCATGGAAATTCTGCACTCGGCTGACAATAGGTTGATTTTGCAATCTCCTCTATGTGGCAAAATGTTAGGACATATTGTGTAACTAGGAAACTAGGAAAGTTTCCTATGGCTAGAGTCCTTGGTTTATTTGGTTTCCTATTTTGTATCCCATATATATTGTATGATGGCATCAATGAGAACACAACTTTGCCCTAATATTGCTCTTCTCATGGTATCAAAGCCGTGAATTCAAGATCCCAAAATTTTTTTTTTTTTTTTTTTTTTTTTTCAACTTCCATGGCTGGTGATCAAGAAACAACACCAGAGCCATCTTCTATCAAACATGACATAACCAACCCCTACTTCCTTGGCACTGGCGACAGACCTGGGGATTTTATAACTCCGACGAGACTCCGCGCCGACAACTACGATGATTGGGCAAGCGACGTGCAGTTAGCTCTTGAGGCTCGTCGTAAGTTCTGCTTTGTGAATGGCACCATCACTTCCGCTTCCGCGCCATACACTGACTCAGATTGGATTACCATCAATGCTATGATCGTTTCGTGGCTACTCAACACCATCGATCCCGAAGTTAAAGGTACGTTGAGTAAATTTCGTGAAGCACATAAATTATGGGATCATTTAAAAACCCGATTCGCCACTGTCAATGGTCCGCGTATTCACCAATTAAAATCAGCCATAGCAAAATGTGAACAAACCACAAACATGTCTATCTCTACATACTATGGTACATTGAATGTATTGTGGGAGGAGTTGTTTAAACACGAGCCTTTAATATCATGTACGTGTTGTAGTAAGTGTACTGCTGGTACTTCGCATGAACATCGTCGCGAAAATCAAAAGCTTCATGATTTTTTAATGGGCTTAAATACAGAATATTACAGTAGATTGAGAACTCAAATTTTATCCACTGACCCATTGCCTACCTTGGATCGGGTGTATCAATTGGCTGTGCAAGACGAACGTGTTCGTCTCGCCAAAACACCCACTGCCGAGTCCCCATCTGCTGTCCTTGGTTTTTCTGTTAAAGCTGCTGCTAGCCGTGGCCGTGGGATGGCCGAGAAACCCACCTGCAGCCACTGCCATAAAGTGGGGCATGAAGCGGCTCGGTGTCGGTCGTTGCTCGTATGCTCCCATTGCAAGAAGAATGGCCATGAGGTGGGCCAATGCTTTGAACTTGTGGGTTATCCGGATGGTTGGGCGTCTAATCGTGGCTTGGGGCGTGGCTCGAGTCGTGGTCGGGGCTCCATCAAAGCTCACGCAACATCTGCCGTGGGTGCTCCTGCCATGAGTACTCCATCATACTCTACTACTTCTGCTGCATCTTCTCTATTCACTCCTGAACAATGGAAAGCTTTGGCTGGGCTTATTGGTACTACAAACCTGTCTGATGATCGCTTGAGTGGTAAGTTTCATTCTACTTCCTGGATCATTGACACTGGTGCTACCCACCATGTTACTGGTGAGAAATCTTGGATGTATGATTTAATTTCTATTGCTCCTTGTCCTGTTGGGCTCCCTAATGGGGCTTCTGTTCTGGCAACTCAAAAAGGGTCATTCGTTTGTCATCCTCTATTACTCTTACTGATGTTCTCTTAGTGCCTCAGTTCAGTTGTAGTTTACTTTCTGTTACTCAACTGACGCATGATTTAAACTGCATTGTACAATTTAACTCTTCCATGTGTGCTATACAGGACCACACGAGGGAGCTGATTGGAACGGGTCGTAGACAGGATGGACTTTACTATTTCAACGGAGGTGACAAAGTGCAGCTGGTCTCTGTTCATGGTGCTTCTTCTGATTTTGAACTCTGGCATCGGCGAATGGGTCATCCTTCGAGAAAGTAGTAAAGTTACTTCCCCTCTCTCGTGGTCATAAGGGTAGTTTGAATAAAACATGTGAGATATGTTTTCGTGCTAAACATTCTAGAGACAAGTTTTCTTTGAGTGATAGTAGGGCTACTAGAATATTTGAGAAAATTCACTGTGATTTGTGGGGTCCTTACAGACATGTATCTTCTTGTGGGGCTCGTTATTTTTTTACTATTGTTGATGACTTCTCTCGTGCTGTTTGGGTTTATTTGATGGAAGAGAAAACTGAGGTGTTTCGTATGTTTATGATGTTTGTGGCTATGGTTGATAGACAATTTTCTCAAACAATTAAAGTGGTTCAAAGTGACAACGGCACTGAATTTAATTGTTTGCTTGATTTTTTTTCCGCCACTGGCATTATCTTTCAAACCTCTTGTGTAGCTACTCCTCAACAAAATGGGAGAGTAGAGCGCAAGCATCAACACCTTTTGAATGTTGGGCGTGCTTTACTGTTTCAAGCAAACCTTCCTATCTATTTTTGGGGTGAAAGTGTGCTTGCTGCTGCTCACTTAATCAATCGAACTCCTTCTCCTCTCTTAGATAACAAATCTCCATTTGATATTCTTTTTGGTTCTCCACCTGCTTATGATGCTCTTCGAACCTTTGGTTGTCTTTGTTTTGCCTACAATCACAAAACTAAGGGTGATAAGTTCGCTAGTCGGAGTCGGAAATGTGTGTTTGTGGGATATCCTTTTGGCAAAAAGGGGTGGAGGTTGTTCGATCTTGATTCCAAGGAATTTTTTGTATCTCGTGATGTTAAATTCTTTGAAGATGTATATCCTTTTTTGACCCCGGCAGATGTTAATATAGTTCCTGAAACTTTGGTGCCAACTGATGGCTTGATTCATGAGGATTTTATGGATGATTATTTCATTGAGCCCTATTCTTCACCTAACACTACCCAGTCCCAACCTACACACTCACCTCCTCACAATGGCCCATCTCCAGCTACCTTACCTCCACTAAATTCGCCACAAATCCATTCCCCCCTCACACCGGGAGCCCAACCCACTTCAAATCCCGTCCCCATCTCCTCAAATAAATTTCCCCCAACAATTGGAGCCCAGCCCACCTAATCACATCTGTCCGTCCACCTCCTCTTCATTGGGCGCTGAATTTCAAACAGCCCAGCAGGCCCATCAGCGTTCTCCTAGCGCTGGCCCGCTTGATTCGTCCAGCACTGCTGGGCCTACTTCTCCCTCACCGCTGGGCCCAGATTATGATTTGGTTTCTTCTCAAGCTTCTCCGATGCATTTGGGTCGTGGGTTAAGGGAGAAAATTCCCTCGGTTCGCTTGAAAGATTATGTCACTCACTCTGTTGTTTCGCAAAGTCCATCTCTCTCTGCATCCTCTCCATCTGCTTCCTCAGGTACTCCTTATCCTATAGCTCACTATATTAATTGTACAAAGTTTTCACCCCATTATCGCCAGTTTCTTGCTGCTGTTGTTACTAACACAGATCCCAAATCCTTCAAAGAGGCTATGAAGAGTCTTTGGATGGCAAGCTTCCATGAAAGATGAGATTCGTGCTTTAGAGGATAATAGCACATGGATTTTGACAGAATTACCCCACGGGAAACGGGCTTTGGGAAGTCAATGGGTGTTTCGCACCAAGTACTTCTCTAATGGTGATGTTGAACGTCTTAAATCTCGTTTGGTTGTGTTGGGAAATCATCAGGAAGCTGGTATTGATTACACAGAAACTTTTGCTCCCGTGGCCAAAATGACCACAGTTCGTACCTTTCTCGCCATTGCTGCTTCTAAAAATTGGGAGCTTCATCAGATGGATGTTCACAATGCCTTTCTTCATGGTGATTTGGATGAAGAGGTGTATATGAAGCTTCCTCCTGGGTTTGAGAGTTCTAACCCCAATCTTGTGTGTCGATTGCAGAAGTCTTTATATGGTTTGAAACGGGCTCCCCGTTGTTGGTTTGCGAAATTGGGTACTTGCTTTGAAAGAGTATGGTTTTCTGCAGTCCTATTCTCGACTACTCTCTCTTCACTTATACTAGTCGCTCTGTTCAAATCAATGTGCTAGTATATGTTGATGATCTTATCATTTCAGGCAATGATTCCGCTGCTCTTTCGTCCTTTAAAGCATATTTGAGTGATTGTTTTAAGATGAAAGATTTGGGCTCTCTGAAATATTTTCTTGGCATAGAAGTTGCTCGCGATGCTTCCGGGTCTTTTTCTTTGCCAACGAAAATACACCTTGGATATCATTTCTGAGGCTGGCTTGTTGGGGGCTAAGCCCTTTGGATTTCCTATTGAGCAGCATCATCGTCTTGCTCATGCTGCGGGTCCTCTTTTCACTGATGCATTTTGCTTATCGACGACTTGTGGGTCGTCTTATATATTGGGCTGTCACTCGGCTCGATTTGGCCTACTCGGTTCATGTTCTCTCTCAATTTATGCAGGAGCCTCGTGTTGAGCATTGGGAGGCCGCCTTGCGTGTGGTCCGATATTTGAAGGGTACTCCAGGCCAGGGTATCCTTCTTCGGGCTGATAGTGATCTCTCTCTGCAGGGTTGGTGTGATTCGATTGGGGCGCTTGCCCTATCACTCGTCGTTCTCTATCAGGTTGGCTTGTCTTCTTAGGTCATTCTCCTATTTCCTGGAAGACTAAGAAGCAACATACTGTCTCTCGTTCATCTGCGGAAGCCGAGTATCGGTCTATGGCTTCCATTACTTGTGAATTAAAGTGGTTAAAGGCTTTGTTGTTGAGTTTAGGAGTTCATCATCCCAAGGCTATTCCTTTGTTCTGTGACAGCCAATCTGCTCTTCACATCGCTAAGAACCCTGTTTTTCATGAACGTACCAAGCATATTGAGGTTGATTGCCATTTTGTACGTGATGCCATCAATGAGGGTCTTATTCAACCCTCCTATGTGTCTACTAAGGATCAACTTGCTGACATTTTCACTAAGGCTCTCGGCAAGTCTCAGTTTGATTTGTTATTGTTCAAGTTGGGCATTCTTGATCCTACCCATGCTCCAACTTGAGGGGGGGTGTTAGGACATATTGTGTAACTAGGAAACTAGGAAAGTTTCCTATGGCTAGAGTCCTTGGTTTATTTGGTTTCCTATTTTGTATCCCATATATATTGTATGATGGCATCAATGAGAACACAACTTTGCCCTAATATTGCTCTTCTCACAAAAATCTACAAGAATCAAGTTCAATCAATATAATCTTTTACTATTCTGTAACTAATAAGGTAATTATAATGTTTCAAATAAGCTAAGAAAATCAAACAATGTGTTTCTTGTACACTCTGAAGCACCATAGTACTGGTATTTTATTGTTTTTCGAAATACGAGAGTAAAGACGTGCAATATCTTGGCATTATTTATCTGTAAATTTTAATCGAGTGAGCCGTGTATGTTTCTCAACTATTCATTACTTTTAATTTTGTAAAAGACAAGTTTCCTATACATATATACTTCCTCCGTGCTCTTTTAATTGCAATACTTCCTATTGTAAGCTATTCCAATTTGGTTTCAACATTACTTTTTTCTGATATTCTCCCTCTATCTCTCTTTTCAACACAAGAATCTCTATTTTATCTCTACCTTTGTCTCTCTTTTTCTCCTACCCAGTGGCGTATCCAGGATTTTCGAATCGGGGGTACTGTGATTAATTAAATAAATTGTCGGAGATCGGGTTGTATCCTTTTGATTTTTTTTTTTATCTAGGTGTTATTTTCTATATCTAATACACAAATAAACTAATTAACTATGTACTAAATACTCCATATGAAATCAGTTAATAACCAATAATCAATTTATTATATAAATTAATCAATTAAAACTAATTACTATGTACTAAATACTCTATATGAACTCGACTCGGCTCGAAACCTTAATGAGCACGATTTTAGCATGACCCAATTCGACCGATAAACTCGTGAATAGCTCGAAAAAGTTTCAGAAAAATATTACTTTTATACAATGTAACAATTTTTAGAAATAAAATAAAATTGAGCTTGTTTTGTTTCTTTTTGTATATTAGATAAACTAAGGGGAAAAAAATAATAACAAAGCCCAAGAAGGTCTTCAACAAGGCATAAACTTCATTATCCATCAAGGCCCACAAGAAGTAACATTAGTAAGAAGGAGGGAAGGAAATCAGAATCTTTAAGTTTTATTGATAAAGGTTTAGGGGGAGTGGGGGAAAGTAACCCAGAAACATGAAGCTAAGAAACCCAAGTTACTCAATTGAAGCACAAGCACACTCAATTGAAGCACAACCACGACCATTTCTCTCCTCCTCACTCTTTAGCCCTCATTCCTCAACATCTGGCAGTACAATGAAGCAACACTCACCACATCAATTGATAGCAATCGGGAGAGAATCGGAGCTTTGCCGTTATTTTCTTTTTCTTTTTTCATTTTCATTTTTTTATAAATAATTTCACAATTTTTTTTACTGCAGTACCCCCTAAGTCCCATCTAGATCCGCCAGTGCTCCTACCCTAAATTATTGTTCCTTCCCCCAAATCGCAACTAAATCAGAAGAGATGAATTATATACTCCGGTATTAAATAGTTTATCAACTTATTTGGGCACAACGTTATAGGAGAAAATGAAAGAAAAAGTATTAATTTATTGGCATATTATATTAAAATTAATGTTGTGGGCCAAGAAAAGTTGAGTGTGAAGTTAAAGATAATCTAAATAATTGGTGGGACCCTTCCAAAAATAGAAAAAAAGAAGTGGATAAACTAATAAGAGATAATCCAAAAAGGGAAAGTGGATAAACTAATGAAAATCAAAGGAAGTATATAAGAATTATTATCAAGTATTTAAACTTTCTCACACAAGAAAAATTGTTCTCTAACTATAAATTGTCTTTATTATTACTTTTTTTCTTTATCTCCAAACTCGTTAAACAGACAATCTATACCATAAATTTAATTATCTTTCTTGATTAGATCTTCGAAATTTTGAAATTATAGTGGTTGTTTGTTATACGTGGAAATTTAATTTTCATGGGAAGTTTCATATCCTAGGAGGTTATTTCCCATATGTAATTCCTAGTAAATGACACCGTACTAGGTAGGGGTAGGATAAAATTATCCAAAACACCACGCCGGTCGGCAACTCTGGCGATAAAGCTCTATAATTTCTAGATGCAGAAACACCACTAGAAATTAATAGAGAATAAACCTTGGATACAGAAACACCACCAAGGGATAGGGAGATTACACTCAACCTAAACAACACTTAATGTGTTAGATGATTTTTGATACAAAACAACTTTCCTTTACCGATGTACATCTATGGCCTTTTATAGCCTTATTTGTACTACTACTACAAATACCTTCTTCATTGCTAAGTTGGATGGTGGCTGAAATATTAGACTAAGTTTCTCATAATTCTTCAATGATGAGCTATGGTGTAGCTAGGGTGGCTATGGTTGCAGATTATCAGGGAGGAAGATGTGCTTCTAGAGGTGCAACAGTGTCAGGCTCCTCCTGTTGGAGAAGACTCGGCCTCGAGTCATTGCTCCTCCTCATCTTCGTAATATGGAGATAAATCTGCAACATTGAAGGTTGTGGAAACATTGTATTCACCCGGAAGCTCAATCTTGTATGCATTTTCTCCAATTCGTTCTAACACCTTGAATGGTCCATCAGTTCTAGGTTTCAGCTTACCATGTGGTTCTCGTGGAAACCTTTCTTTTCTCAGGTGAATCTAGACCAAATTGCCTTCCTTAAAAGCAATTGTTTTTTGAAATTTATTCGCTTGCGCTTGATAACGTTGATTTTATCTTATGTTCTGGGCTCGAACTTTCTCATGTAAACTCTTCATCACTTTAGCGCGTTCATTAGTGTCGCTAATAAAGTGGTGAGGGCAAGGTAATGGAGCTAGATCGACTGGTGTAGTTGGATTCTTACCATACCTATCTTGAAAGGATTTTCATCAGTAGTTTGACTTAGGGAGCAATTATAGGCGAATTCAGCTTGAGGTAGCATCACGTCCCATTGTCAGAGATTCTTATTGACAATACTTCTCAACATGTTTCCAAGAGTCCTGTTGACTGCTTCAGTTTGACCATCAGTTTGAGGATGTGTTGTAGGGCTAAATTGTAGCTAAGTTCCCAATTTGCGCCATAGAGTTTTCCAGAAATGACTCATGAACTTGACATCTCGATTTGAAGTTATGGTCTTTGGAATTCCATGTAGACGTACAACCTCACGGAAATTAAGATCGGTAATTTGTGTGGCATTATTACTCTTTTTACGTGGAACAAAGTGAGCCATTTTCGAAAAGCGATGTACCATAACCATGATGGAATCTTTATTTCGTTGGGTACGAGGTAATCCAACAACAAAATCCATGCTCACAACTTCCCATGGAGCATCAGGCATTGGCAATGGCCAGTGCTTTGATCATGAGCTTTCGCAATATGGCATGCACGGCATCTCTTATCGATCAATATCTCGAATCATGTGTGGCCAATAGAAGTTTTCTACAATAATCGACCAAAAATGTCCATCGAAACCACCAGCAAGACACTCATTACGTATCATATCACGCAATGAACACCTTGTTAAACACAATTGATTTCCCTTGAATAAGTTCCATCTTGTCGGTGAAACCGACGGTGGGAACCTTCAACACACTTTTTCCAAAGCTCTCCAAAGTCTTCATCATCTTCATATAAATCTTTAAGAACCTCAAAACCAGTAACCTTTACTTGGAGAGTGGAAAGTAAACCAGTCTGCCGAAAGCATCAACAACCTTATTTCGAGTTCCCGATTTATGCTTAAGGACAAAGTGAAAAGCGGATAGGAACTTACTCCACTTTGCATGAAGACATTGGAGTTTCTATTGGCTGTGAAGCTACTTAAGTGACTCATGATCATAATAGAGCACAAACTCCTTAGCGAGCAAGAAGTGGCTCCAATGATCCAAGGCTCGTACAATGGCATAAAATTCCTTTTCGTACGTTGAATACTTATGCCTTGACTCATTGAGTTTCTCACTGAATAAAGCAATTGGTCGACCTTCTTGACTCAGAACTGCACCTATACCAACTCCTGAAGCATCACAATCTACTTCAAAGAGCTTCTCACAATTTGGCAGGGCTAGAATTGGTGCTCTTGTGATTATTTCCTTGAGAATCTAAAAACTTCGATGTGCTGTTGTGGTCCACTCAAATTTCTCTTTCTTTAAACCTCTGTGATCGGCGCAGTAACGGTGTTGAAATTCTTGACAAATCGTCGATAAAAATATGCTAGCCCATGAAAACTGCGAACATCATGTATTGATTGAGGGGTTGGCAAGCTGGTGATGGCTTATACCTTGCTAGGATCCATCTCAATTCAATTACTTGAGACAACATACCCAAGGAACACAACTTGTCAGTCAAGAAATGACATTTTTTCAAATTAGCATACAATTGGTGTTCACGAAGAACTTGCATGCAAATGCTATAAGTGCTCTTCAGAATTTCGACTATATATAAGTATGTCATCGAAATAAACGCCAACAAATTTGCCAATGAAAGGACGAAATACCTGATTCATTAGTCACATAAAGGTACTAAGAGCATTAGAAAGACCAAACAGCATGACCATCCATTCATACAATCTATCTCTGGTCTTAAAAGCGGTCTTTCATTCATCTACATGTCGCATTCGAATCTGATGATAACCACTTCATAGATCAATCTTTGAAAATATCACAGCATCATGCAATTGATCTAGTAGGTCATCGAGTCGAGGAATGGGAAAGCGGTACTTGATAATGATATGATTAACAGCGCAACTGTCAATGCACATATGCCATGATCCATCTTTCTTTGGAACAAGAAGTACTGGAACTGCACACAGACTTATACTTTCACGTACTAAACCCTTTTGTATTAGCTCAGTTACTTGCCTCTGAAGTTCTTCATGCTCTTTCGGACTCATTCGATAAGCTTTATTAGGAATAACTGCACCGTGAACAAAGTCAATGCAATGTTTAATATCACGCATTGGAGGCAAACCTGTAGGGATCTCTCCGGCACCACATCATTGTATTCATGAAGTAGAGGCTGAATATCTTTAGGATGCTCTTGATCTTATTTATTCTCTTCAACTAATACTAGAGTACATGCAATACTAGATTCCTCTAGCATCGTGACGAACATTGACTCAAACACAATGTTGCTTTTCTGTAGACTCGATTTGGTGACAAAGACCTCTTCAATGGTGCTAAGACTATTATAACACCATCTTTTGCAAAGGAATATATATTTTTCAAGCCATCATGAATCGCATGACGATCATATTGCCAAGGGTGACCCATGAGTAGGTGACAAGCATCCATATGAATGACATCACACCATACTTGATCTTGATATATCTTGCTAATAGAGAAATCAATTAAACATCATTTTGTGACTTTAACATCATTTCCCTTCTTCAACCATGCGAGCTTATAAGGATAAGAATGGTTTTTAGTAGGTAGCTTTAACTTCTCAACCATCGTTACAACAACCACATTCTCGCAATTACCACTATCAATGATAACATCACATATCTTTCCATGGGATGTGCATCGAGTGTGGAAAATATTGTTGCGCAACCATTCATCTTTTTGAGCAGGGTTGTCATTGAGAATACAACGAATAACCAAGGACTCACCTTCATCTGCGTGTAGGACTTTTTGGTCATTGTTACCTCCTTGGCTTTCTTCCTCAGCGTGCTCTTCTTCCTTTAAAAGTTATTCTTCAACAAAGGAGATTATTCTAGCGTTTGGACATTATAAAGCAATATGTCCAAACCCTTGACATTTGAAACATCTCCTTGATGTAGGACTATTTCCTTGCTTGAAAGGCTTACTCGTTCCAGCTGGACTTTCAGCCTTCTTTGTTGTTCTGGTTCAGGATTGGCCTTTAGTAGAAATCTTATTGATGAGGTGTTTCCACAGCAAGGTCCTTCTTTGGAGAATGATTTTGAACTTGCTTTCTCCTTTGCCTGTTGCCCTTCAGTTTTCAAAGCTAGTTTGATGCCATCGTTGAGCGCCTAATATTGCTAGAGTTGTTCTACTTTAGAGACATTCAGATCTAAACCTGTTAAGAATCTTGCAATTGTTTGTTCTTCAGGCTCTGAATTATTACACTTCATTGATAAATCTTCAAATTCAGCAGCCTAAATTTCCTTCCTTGTTCCAAGTGATGGAACTTGAGAAATATATCATGGCGGTAGTGACTAGGCAAAAATTTGCATTTGAGTTCATGCTTCATTTTTTCCCATGTACGATCTTACTACAGCCTTCTCGTTCTTGTTAGCGCTTTAAGTTCTCCCACCAGGTGGATGCATGCTTTTTAAACTTAATAGCAACCAACTTAACCTTGCGATCATCCGAAATGTCTTTGAAATCAAAGACGCATTCCACGTCATGGAGCCATTCGATGAACTCATCTTGATGAAATACCTCCTTCAATATCTGGAATTTCAATTTTTATTCCAAATTCTTTCTCATGGTGTCAGTGATGATGACTTCATCGGCCAATAGATGATACTGATGATTCATCATCGTACTGGTGAATGGATTTAACTCTTCATCTTTAATTACATCTAATAATTGTTCCACATCAGATTGACGAGAATGACCTTTTTCGCCTTCGTAACGTTCTAGACGATGTTGAAGTCTTTGAATTTCACAATGCATATCAGCTATAATAGTGTCGTGAACAAGATATGGTTGATGATGACCTCCGCGATGTGTTCTTAGCGGCATTTTAGCTGATAATATACTCTCTCTCTTCTTCTTTTTTCCTTTTTTAGGTTTTTTTAATCTAACCATGTCTGTTTATTTTTTCATTTTCAATTGTGATAGGCAGGACAATGAAGCTTGGGTTCCACGAAATGACATGACTGCGTTGATTCCGAGGATTGATAATGAGCAAGCTAGAAAGTTATGTCAAAAAGTCACTATACTAGAAATTCGGAGAGCGTTATTCCAAATGCGTGGTTTAAAAGCACCGGGTCAGGATGGGATTCCAGCTATTTTCTATCAGAAATTCTAGAAAGAGGTAGGGAATGATGTAAATGCTGCAATACTCCATTTTTTTTTTTTTTGAGAAAGGATATCTCATTGAAAGAATGGAATCAAACTCTTATATGTTTAATCCCTAAGGTAGAAAATCCGGAGGAAGTAGGACAGTTTAGACCAATAAGTCTTTGCAATGTGGTATATAAAATAATTTCCAAGGCAATCACAAATAGGCTGACAGCTATTTTAAAGTCTCTGGTATCTCCATATCAGAATGCGTTTGTTCCTGGGAGATTAATGTCGGATAATTGCATAATTGCACATGAACTTATGACGAATTTGAAGCATATGAGAAAAGGGAATTTTTTTTCAAGCAGCTCTTAAGATCGACATGTTTAAGGCGTACGATAAGGTAAATTGGAGCTTCTTGGAATGGTTGCTAGATAAGATGGGCGTACCTCCATTATGCAGACATTGGATTATGCAATGTGTGACTATGGTCTCCTATTCAATTATTATTAATGGAGAGCAAACTAGGAGATTTAAACCAAAATGTGGGTTAAGGCAAGGGGATCCTTTATCCCCTTATTTATTTATTTTGGTCATGGATGTTTTTTCCAGAATGATTTCTAATGCAGAGATGGATGGAATGATTCAAGGGATAAAGATAGCTCGAAGGGCTCCGTCAATCTCACATCTATTTTTTGCGGATGACTCATTGTTGTTCTTCAGAGCTAAGCCTCAGCCTGTGTAGAAGTTAAAAAATTAATCTCTAAGTTTAGCCGGATGTCGGGTGAAGTTATTAATTATAGTAAGTCGTTGGTAATGTTTAGTCCCAACACCCGAGTAGGTTTAAGAGGTATATGAGAAGCTTGTTGGGAATGGCTTCCCGCGGAAAGGTTGGGAAAGTATTTGGGATGCAATGTTGAAGTGGATGGGCGTAGTTCGATAAACTATATATCTGTGATTGATAAAGTCAAAAAGAGGGTGGCAAGTTGGAAACATATGGCTCTTTCTCATACTCGGTCGATTAATGTTGATTAATAGTATTTTGTATCACCGTGTCAATATATTCTTGGTGTATTTATGCTTCCGAAAAAGTTTCAAATAAGCTGAATGGGCTATTTGCAGAGTTTTTATGGAGAAATAAGAAGGGAATCCATTCTATTCATTGGAAAAGGAAGGAAGTGATAGAAAGACCGAAATGTTTAGGAGGGCTTGGAATCCGGAATGTTAATGTGTTCAATCGTGCAATGTTAGTAAAACAAGCATTCGAATTCATAATAATCTGGATTTACCGGTATCGAGAGTATTTTTTTCTAAGTATCAAGACTCACCCGTGACATTGGGTATGAAAGATAAAAAGATGGTGGGTGCGTCATGGGGTTGTAAAGGGCTAATTCGATCAATTCAAGCAGCGAAATCAGGCATAGCGAAGGTAATTGGAAATGGAGTGGGTATGGATATTTTGAGGGATAGGGGGGCGTGTGGGAAAATGGTTGAGGTAAAGAGAGGAATTAATTTAGAGGAAAGTTGAATTAAAAGGGTGGATTTAATGACAGAAGAGGGAAGATGGAATACTCAACAAATTTGGAGTTTATTCGGAAAGGAATCAGGCACAGAATTATAGCCACAAATATTCCATTGAATAAAATGGATGATGTATATGTATGGATGGAAGATAAATGTGGGCAACCAAGTGTTAAGAATGTGTATGCAATGTTGATTAGAGAAAGAATGGGATTGGATCAAGAGAACAATATGGTTACTTTTTGAAAAAAGTTATGGGGAATGAGGTTAAGTCCGAAGAGGAAATTTTTAATATGGAGAATTATTAACCATGCAATTGCAAGTGTCAAACAACTTGAGAAAACGTAACATCCTTGTTAAGAAAGAATGTTGTTTATGTGGTAAAGAAACGGAAACAGAGGAGCATCTCGTTAAGAGATTGTGAGATAACTTCAAGAATCTGGATGGCTTCGTCACTAGGAATAAGGGTGCATATGGTGAAAAATCTTAATATAAAAGCATGGATTGTAAATTTCTTAAGGCTTTTATGGAAAAAGGATGGAAATGAGAGTGAGAGAGCGAGATTGTTTGTCATTACGATATGGGCAATTTGGATGCATAGAAATGATGTGATATTTAGAAGCCATACAATTAACCCCATGGAAATTATTAACATAATTTTCAGAATAGAAAGAGATGAAGAATTCAGATCAAGGCACTTAAAGACAAATGAGAAAAGAGAAAAGGATGGAATGGATAGAAGGGAGGAAAATGAAGAGCAGGGGATAAATGAAGAGCGGGAGGGAGAGGAAAATGAATGCATACTTATAGTGGATGGGGCTTGGAAAAAAGATAAAAAAGGGATTGCTAAACCGGGAATTGGATGGGTCGGTTCTAAGGATGGTCAACGAGTTTTTAAAGGAAGTGCTAAACTTTATGCATGTTCAGTTGCTCAAGCGAAAGGTTACGCATGTTTATATGGAGTAAGGGAAGCAATTGGGAAAGGGCATACAAAAGTCAGGATAAAAACGGATTCAAAGATCTTAGAGCAGGGGTGGAATATGATTCATCTAGGCTATGAATTGTATAGTATTATGCAGTATATAATGGATATTAGTAGAAATTTGGAGTCTATTAGTATTATGAAGGTTAGTAGAGTTATGGTTAAGGAAGCTCATGACTTAGCTGTGAAAGCTAGCAGGCGGAGATGTTTATTAGTTTTTGTTGTTCTTTTTTTTCCTTTTATTTTTTCTCTTCTGCTTGTTAGTTCTTGTTGTCAAAAAAAAAAAAAAAATAGAACTAGTGTACTAGGATTTTTAGGACATCCACTACTAAAGACTACGGTAACAAGTGTGCTAACTTAGAAACATGTAATCTGCAAACAAGTGAGCAATTCTTATTTTTTTTGTGCACTACTATAAAATAAAGCAAAATACAATAACTACTATCCGACTTCTACTAATGGCTTCTAGGAAAAGATAAAAAAAGGGAGTAAGGTGACTCACTACACCTCAACCACGTCGAAGGTATGAAATACATATAGACAATACAATACCTTTTTTTTTTTTGGTAGATAAGAAAGAATTATATATCACCAAAAAAAAACCCAACATTTACAACCTAGATTTTTGTTCCTTAACAAACTAAGGAAACAAAAACCCAACTACAACAGACCAACCAAGGTCTATACAAAGAAAAAGCAATCAGAGTTGCTCAATCCACCTTCTATCTACACTACTGCAATTCTTTGGTATACAAACAAGAATTCTATGCTTAACTATGAACTTTATATGATCTATACATTAATTAACATTCTGAACTTTAAACTCCCAAAAAGCTTCATTCCTCACTCTCCATATCTGATAAGTAGCAGCGGCTATCACAAAGACATAAAACTTGTTTCCTTGTCTTTGAACCCTTGTATGATCTATATGTCCATATAATCCACTGAATGAGGGAACGAGGTCTTGTATCAATGCCAATCCATCTAAGCAAGGCTTGTAAGATTTACTTACTATAATGACAGCTTATAAAAGAGATGGGCATGAGTCTCCTCATCTTGGTCACAAATGCAACATCTATTATCATTGCTAACTTCATATCCGTACAGCTTTCTCCTTCGTTCTCAATCTATTCTGGAATGATAAGCCATAGAATGAACTTATGTTTGGGCGGACCTATTCTCGCTCCAAACACCAAGCAGCCCATGAAACATTTGTAGTTCCCGCAGTCATCAACATATATACCTTGCCGACAGTTTATACAGAGTTGTTGTCCTATGTATGGATGTGAACTTGTTTAAGCTCTTCTTTCACTTTGCATAAGTATTTGACCACCCAACTAGCCTTGTGGTGGAGCTTGAAAGTCCCACCAACTCGCCCTTTGATGTATACTTCATGCAACCATTTCACCCACAAATCATTTTTATTTATACCAACATGCCAAATTATTTTACCCACAACAGCTTTGTTCCAGATAGTAATGTTCCTAAACCCCAAACCTCCTTGCTTCTTTGACCTACAAACTTGTTCCCATTTCATATATCCTGCTTTATCATCATTTGCTCCGCCACTCCAAAGGTACATTCTACAAACGTTATTAACTTGTTTCAAAACCGCAAAGCAGGGAGTAGAAAAATTTGGGACCAATAGCAATGTATACTCATGAGGACTGATTGCACCAACCGAGCCCTTCCCCGCAAAGGAGAGGTGCCTACTACTCCACATGTGTATTTTTGCAACCATTTTGTCAATCGAATTTCACAATCTGCTATTTTTAACTTCTTGGTTTGGATTGGCACTCCTAAATATCCGAAAGGAGCTTTTCAATTAGAAACCCGTAAAACCGTCAGTATTCTCGGTAGAATCCTCCTCTTTCATCCCGCAGCAGTACAATGCTGATTTTGAATTGTTAGCAGTAAGGCCAGAGGTCTCAGAGAATAGTTTGAGTCCTTGAAGCAAGAGATAGGCAGACATAACATCACCTTTGCTTGAAAAGTAAGAGATCATTAGCAAAGCAAAGATGATTGAGCTTCAAATGATCACAACCCTTGAAAAACTTGAACAGCTCCATATCTCCAATATAAGCTAAAATTCGGATAAGTAATCCATACAAATCACAAAGAGGAGGGGAGACATTGGATCTCCCCGCCTCAAGCCTCTTTTTGCTTGAAAAAACCCTTTAGTACCCCCATTCAACATCAAGGTAAACCTAGGAGTTGTAATGCACTCCATAACACATATTATAAAATGGCTAGGAAAACTCAAACTAGTCAAAATTTCCTCCATGAACTTCCACTCAACCGAGTCATACGCCTTCCGCAAGTCTATTTTCATGAGCACTCCAGGCACCTGATTATGTCTGCATTGAAATTTTTTTACCAAATCCTGGCAAATAAGAATGTTGCTGATGATATTCCTCCCTGAAATGAAAGCACCTTGATTTGGAGCCACCAGATCAGGAAGAATGCTGCCTAATCTAGTACAAATTAGCTTAGTAATTGTTTTATAGATAATTAAACAAAGAAGCTATGGGTCCGTAGTCTCCAACAAAAGAGCAGGGCATTTCATTTTAGGCACTAAGGTGATGGTTGTGACATTTAACTCAGCCAACATTTTCCCATGGGCAAAAAAATCTTTAATTGCATCTATGACTTCAAAGACCCACAATGTCCCAAGATGACTTAAAAAAATGACTAGAATAGCCATCAATACCTAGAGCCTTTTCATCTCGGGATTGAAAAAAGAGCTTGTTTAATTTCTTCCGAGGTGAAATTCGATTTAACAAATTTTTCTCGCTCCTCTCGTAAGAATCTTCCCTTTCTCTATAATCTTCCGCTCAACCTCGCCTTGTATAACCACCGCTCCCCAATAAGTCCTTGTAAAATTGCAAAAAAGCTTCCGTAACCTCCTTAGGCTTGTTCACCCATTCACCCCGAGCATTTATGATTGCATTAACCCCCGTTTCGCATTTTTCTCTCGTTTGATACTCTTGTGAAACACCCTTGTATTATCGTCTCCCTGTTCTATCCACCTCACTTTAGCTTTTTGACTCATAAAAGATATGTAATTCTTATGAGCTATGCTATATTCTTGTCTCGCACTTCATCTCTTTCTCAATAATATCATTGTTGTAGGGATCATTCTCAAGCCGCTGCCACGGACCGCAAGAAGTAAATGATAACACTTGGTATTCTCGTATAGACACATCTCCAAACTCTTCCGCATTCAACTTTTTTAGACCAGTTTTCAACATCTTCAATTTCTGAACAACACAAAACATTTTTGTACCCCTAATCAGCTCCCTCCAACCATTACTTATTATGTTCAAAAAATTTCGAGATTTACTCCATATATTTAAGAAACGAAATGGCTTTCTTCTCTCGCTCATGATTATAAGATTTTATAGTTGTAGGACAATGATCAAAATCTCCTCTCGGGAGAAAAGAGACTTCAACCATATAAAATTCCTCCATCCAATCATCATTCCCTACAACCCCGTCCAGCTTTACAATACACCCTACTCTCCCCACTTGCTTATTACTCCATGTAAAAAACGCCCACTAGCTTTAACATCACTCATATTACATAACTCCAAACATCTCTTCATATCAACCAATTCCTCTCTCACAAAGCCGGCCAATTCTTTCTTCCATCCCCATAATGGCATTAAAATCCCCCATTATCACCCATGCACCAGAAATAGACTTAGACAACTCTCCTAGATTATCCCACATTTCCTTCCTTCCCTTTCTATCATTAAATCCATATACAAAAGAACAAAAGAATTTTTTTCCCCCATTCATTACTCTCACCTCTCGTATGAACAATTTGGGCTGAACAAAACAGAATATTAACATGAAAAGCAAGTAGGAACCCAAGCTATGACAATTCTACCGTTTTTGTGCCAAGCGAGTTACTGGAAAAACACCAACCAGGACATACATTAAGGTACAAATCACCTAAATTATGTGATTTGACCTTAGTTTCAAGGAGGCTAAATAGTCTTATATTGTGAGAAAGGATAAAATTCCTTACTTCGATTTGTTTTGCTCTACTATTTAGCCCCCTCACATTCCAGGATAAAATACTATCCATGGCCATCGGAGGCTCCCCCCCGATCTAAATCATCTCGCTCCCATATCATCCCCGACCCACCTCAAAGAATCATTGCTTCCTTTCTTACCACTTCAAAGATCTTCCGGGTTTAACACAAGAAAGGAATTGCTAGTTTCAACAACTGCTCTTGGGGACTTATGTTGACCTCCCCCTCTTTTCACTATTTGAAACCCATCCTCCCCCACTTCTATCTTCTTCTTTTCACCCAAACCTCGTTTTACCTTCTTTTTCTCCCCGGTGACACCGCCCGCCCATGCCCAAGTCCCCGACAATTCACACATGTAATAGGCACCCATTCATAAGCCACCTTTTGCTCCATCATAACCCCTTTTTCATTTTCAAACCAAATAGCCTTTGGAAATACTTGATCCACTCGTCACTTCTACCATCACCCTTGCAAAATTCAATCTATCTTTGGTCACAAGCTTGCATGGTCTAACTTCACCGGGTTTGCCTATACCTGACACCAATTTAAACAGACACTTCTCCCCCCAATATTTGAGATCCAATTGAGGTAATTGAATCCAAATAGGCATTTTCTTGATTTCTTCCTTATGAAGCTCCATATCAGGACTCCAAGCTTTGACCACTATAGGTTTCTTGTCAAAAAATTGAAACCCACCATTTATAATAGCATATCTTTTCTCCATTGTTTTCAATCTAACAAGAAACAACCCTTTCCCAATTACAGCTATCTTATCAATACCATGTTTCCCCGAAATTCTTTGAATATAACCCTCCATTACAAGAAACGGTGGATTTGCCCCCACAACATAGCATACAATTGCATTCTCCCAGTACTCTATTTCATCCTTTATATCATCAAAATCAATTTTAATGGTAGATGATATTGGTTCAATTTCCACCTCCTTCTCAATATGGTCATCTACAGAATTTGTTTGCACTTTATCAAATTCTTGGACAAAACTACGAGATTGAGTATTACCTTTATCAATCGCCTCCAAACGACTTTGCGTCTTCTTCATTATTGTACGTCAGCCATTCAGATAGTTGAACTTTTCCTTCCGATTGAAGCTGTAAATCGATCAAAGAACTTCGAGGAGATAAAGTCTCGTCAAACCCAGGGGTTTTAATCTCCAATGATGCAATTCCATGAAGTTCTGCAACTGATTTGTGTTTTTGACCAGATATTGGACTCGTAGGACCTTGCTTCCTCCCTTGATTGCTATTCTTGCCATTGGATTTCTTCGATTTTGCCTTGGTTTTTCCTGCCATGGCAACGGTGTAGGATAAGAAATGGGTTTCCTTATCCTACGCCGAGAGAAAAAGAGGCGCGAAGAAATCTTTTTGTTGTTATTATGTATGAATTATGATTATTGACAATACCGTACCTTGCTGCCATGCCATATTTTAAAATCTCAAATCTTTGTTTTCTTAGACAGTATATGTACAACCCCCGTTCTTAATTAAGTGAAATATTTTTTCTTTATTTGGAACAGTCATAATAATTACAACTAATATTAAAATTGTAAACAAAATTTCAATATTATTACAAATATGTCACCAAAAAACAAGAGAGGACAACAACTTTTTTATATCACCACTTGAATTACCCTACTTTATTATAGTCCCAACTTTATTGAGTTTTTTGCGGGGATATACCAAGGTAATAGGGCATTTTATGGGGATATACCTCATTAATTTTTTTTTTGTGGGGATATACCAACCTAAATTTAACTTTTGTTAAAAGTTACCAAAAACACTATTTTCGGCGAGAAAGTCAAATTTCCTGGTCTTTGCCTTGGGAACTTAACCCTAATTTATACCTATAGCACAAATTCAAACCACATAGTACAATTGAAGAACACAAGAAGTAAATTGAATTGAGATTAAAGCTAAAACAAGACATCATACCTTGCAATTGATGATTTTGAGCTGCCCTTTCTTGCTGAATTGAAGAGCGTTCTTTTTCAATGCTTAAGGAGAGGGAAATGTGTTAAGGGAGGAGGTTGGTTAATAAGGGAAGGAATTCTTAAAAAAATTGTTAAAAAAATCATTTCAATAGTATACGCGTGGTTGAGAGGGTAAAATGCAACATTTGTAGCTCACTCGCGAGTTCTTACCAAGTCAAAGGCCGTAAATTTGACTTTCTCGCCGGAAATATTGTTTTTGGTACCTTTTAACAAAACTTAAATTTAAGTAAGTATATCCTTACAAAAAAAATTTAGTGAGGGATATCCCTATAAAATACCCTATTACCTTGGTATATCCCTACAAAAAACTCAATTTTATCTTTCTATATTTTTGGTATTCACCACTTTTTTTATATTTTACTTATTGAGAAAACGGAGGAAGTATATATGACAATGAGAAATAAAAGATGGGACAAGCAATTTTACGTGTGAAAGAGGAAAACAAAAGGCAAAGGTAACTGTATAGCCTACAAGGATAGAGTGGAGACAAAGTACAGGTTGAACTTATCACTCTACTTGACAGTTGACAGTAGCCTAATTGAGAACAGCGACACTCCGACTCAAAAGGTTAAACCCAGAGGGAGAAAAATGAGAGCAGCGAGAAAAAATTGAAAACGTAGCTCATAACATTCAACAGAAAGCTGGAAGGTTTCAGGGATGAAGAAAAATATATGGTGATTATCAAGAGGCAGGAGAGAGATTAATAATGGAGATTTTTTTTTTTCTTTTTTGCAAATGGCGGTAATTGTGAGGAGTGGATCTGTGTTATGGAGGGCTGTCGGTTGATTCAAAATAAGGTTGTCGGTTGACTAGTTGACACAGTACTAGGTAGGGGTAGGATAAAATTAGCCAAAACACCACGCCGGTTGGAAACTCCAGCGATACAGCTCTATAATATTTAGATACAAAAAACGCCATAATATTTAGATATAGAAACGCCATTAAAAATTAATAGAGAAGAAACCTTGGATACAGAAACACCACCAAGGGAGAGGGAGATTGCACTCAACCTAAACAACACTCAATATGTTTGATGATTTTTAATACAAAACAACTTACCTTTACCGATTACATCTAGACCTGGGCATGGGCCGGGCCGGCCTGTTCACGGGCTCGGCACGCGGCTTGGGGGAAATGGCGGGCCGGGCCGAGCCCGAGCCCGTGAGTGGCGTGCCGCGCCGGGTCGGAAATTTTCAGATTTTGTCCACGGGCCAGGCTCGTGCCTCATGCGGGCCCCGGCCCGTGTTTTATGTTGTTTTTCCGGGATTCTTGCGCTTTAGGCTAAAAACAAAGGAAAGGGCGTTGCCCGCGGCCTGGCCCACGGGCTATATAGGCGGGCTCGTGCCGGTGCGGGCCTGAATTAAAATTTCTTGACCATGACCGGCCCATGGCCCACGTAGCGGACAACGGGCCGGGCCGGACCTCGAGCGGGCTCGTGCTAGGCCGGGCCCAAAACGTGTCGGACCGGGCCAGCCCGCGTGCGCCCGGCCCATGCCCACCTCTAATACATCTATGACCTTATATAACCTTATTTTTACTACTATTACAATTACCTTCTTCATTGCTAAGCTGGACAGTGGCTGAAATATTAAACTAAGTTTCTCATAAGTCTTCAATGATGGGCCATGGTCATAGCGTAGCTAGAGTGGCTATGGTTGCAGATTATTGGGGAGGAAGGTGTATTTCTATAGGTGCAACTGTGTGAGTAAACCTTAATAATATGTTTCGTTGACATTAAAGAATTTGCATTTCCTATGATTTGACGTGGAAATTCTAAATGACCAGGATGGTGGGTGAATAAATTCCCACATTTAATGGGAATTTTAATTTCCCGAGGAATTTTCATCGCCTCCATTTTCCCTATCAACCAAACAACTCAAATAAGAAAATCATGGAAATTTCTATTGCCTACATAACTTTCTATATACCAAACAACCACATTAATTGTAGTATATTCAAAAATTTCAGAAGTATTGTTTAAATATAATTTATATGTTTACATAGGCCCATTGGTACCCAAAAAAAGAATGGGACCTCTTAAATATCTGAGACGGTCCTAGTTAAACGATATGTGGGGCAAGCATGCTAGCCTGATAGGTTATTAAATCTAATATCTATATATATAAGAGACTTTTTTGGGAGCATTTGGAAGCGCCACGTAGGATTGTCATGTCACAAAATATATTGAATATTATAATTTAGAATAATAATAATGGATAATTTATTAGAGTTTTTGCATAATTAAAAGATAGAGTTTGGCTCTCAATAAACTACAAGCAATCATTATATTATATAAATCGACCATAGCTCAATTATTTAAAGTAGAAAAATATAATTTTTATACTATTGGAGTGCGCTCAAAATGTATTTTAGAATGAGAACCATATATATACTTATCTTATGATCACATAGAGATGTTCAAAATCGGTTTTATTCTTTGGCGGGTAGTTGATAACCCGACCGGAAATACGTACAAATCACATGATCCTTTTAGTATTCCGATGGATGAAAAAATAGAAAATGAGAGAGTAAATTTTTGAGAATTGTAGAACAAAGTTTTTGGTTGTCTCAAATCTTTGATTTGCATGAGATTTTTTGGGTGAATGTGTGAAAGAGGGACACATAAAAGAGGATTGAGAGAGAAATTTAGCAACAACAAAGTAGAACATATGAAAATTGTGAATTCCCAACACCAAACTCATAATTGGTATGAGAGTTTTTTCTTTGAACAAGTTAGAGCTTAGAAGGAAGAAAACCCTTATTTTGAGAGCGGGATACAACTTACACACCGACTTAGTAGTATCACTTTATTAGCTTTAGAAATTTTTATTTTCTAGGAGAGAAAAATTAATATTTACTATATCTAAAATAATTGTTTTTAATTTTTTTTGAAATAAAATAAGTTTGGTTATTAATGGACATTTTTGTTATAAGTGGACCATTTCTCCACTTTTAAGACAAACTAGGCAACATTTATCAAGTAATGCGACTTCCTATATATAACTAACTATTGACTTAATTGTGCAAGGCAAGTAGAGGTTAAATTAACTCCTAGGAAGAGTTAATAATTAAAGATTGATTTATGGGTACTCTTGGGATATCATTTACAAATAGTATGAAATCATGTAGCTCTATATCCAATCTGTTCGACAAATGTAAAACATGATTCTTTCAATTCTTATTGCAATTTCTTCACTACTTTATACTAATACTCCAAACATTATGAGACATCTCAAATAGATCGCATCCATCAAACAAGAAAATAAAGTGAAAATAAAAAAATTATATTACATATACATACTTGGGTAAATATGATGCTCGAAAAATTCTCAATCTTTAGATAAATTACTTAATAATTATCCTAATAATTGTTGTTCCTCACAAGTCACATTAACTGGTTGACCTGAGATTTGTTCACATGTCAGAGGAACAATTACATAAATGGCCACACTTAATGGTCTTATACTCCCTTCGTTTCTTTTAAATCTAAACACTTTTCTTTTTGGTTTGTTCCTTTTTATCTACACATATGCCGTTGTTTTTTTAATTCTCGGTAACATGTATCATCTACTTTCTCCTCTTTTTCCACCCATGCCACTCACTTTTTAATATTTAACCTACTTTTTTGTTTCTCTCTCACTTTATTTCAGTTCTCTATCCATATTTTCAGTTCGTCTCTCGTACTTTCGGACTTCCACCTTTGCCCCCAAAAGAGAAATACGTAATTAGAAAGATGCAGAGGGAGTATAGACGAGTAATATAAATTAAATACACGAGCATTTAATACTGAGTAGTATATATAAAGATAATATATATTAGGACAACCAATAAAACAATTATAATAATTTTAAAACATTAACAAACCCCTGCAGTGCACAGGCATTCAAAACTAGTTACTATAATATGTGACAATCAATTTAAGATGAAAGGAGTATTCAATTGGCAATAAAACTCATTCAATAAATAGTAGGTATAACTCAACAGAAGGCAACAACATATACATACGACACTTACATCCAGTTTCATGGGTGGCATGGGCAAAGAATGCAGCAACTTCACGCTTAACGACATCGGAGGATCCACTGCCAAACTGAGGATAAAATCTGATAGCACTAAAAAAAGCAGCCCTGGTGTAGAATCGCTTACCAGCACAGTCAGCTCTTGCTTGGTTAAGGATCCTATTAAAGAACGCATCGGTGACCATACTCGAGACTGAAGTACCAACACTCGGCGTCGACGATGACCTACAGGGACCTTGTCTGCACCCCTCGCCGCAGTAGGCGTCTGTGGTGCCGCAATAGCCAAATTTGTTACAACATAAATTAGAGGCACAACCACATATTTGAGCCACAACTAGGGTGCTTGACATAGAAGCAAGTGCTATGAGTATGGCAAAGATTGGTCCAAAAGAAGACATTTTGGAGTATATTAAAGCAAGCAATATAATGTATGGGAAGAGGAAATTAGACACTTATATAGTTATATACTGGTTTATATAGAAAATTGTAAGGGAGGGCATCTTGGAAAGATGTTTACTGTTTTGGCTACTTGCTTACTTGTATACTGTGATTGGAATGGACATATTTTAGATACGTTCGGAAGGGTTGAAATTTGAGGGGAAAAAACTTTGTCTGACCAGTGCATAATCCACCCACTAATGATAGACATTAATAGTTACTGGAGTATAATTTAGCAAAGTTAATTACTTTTAATTATGTATTTCTAGTGGATAATCTACCCAATGGGTAGATGTATCAATCTCCGAAATTTGACTTTGTGATGAGTGATATTTATGTCACTCGTAGGGTAGTAATTCGTGCTTAATTGGAATCATTTAAGTTTATTTTTCGTATTTAAGTTCCTTCTTTTACTATTTTGTGGCTTACTTAGAGTAATTAGTTATTTCTACTAGTTTTTGGTTTTTATTTTATTATTTCTATATCTCTCGTGTTTTGATGTTGCTTGTAGGTAAGCCTTTTCGAGTTATAGTGTGCGAGCTTCAAGTTAGAATTGGTGGCACAATATATACAACACCTTAACCTTCACCACACATTACCCTTTTCCTACACCCCATCTGCCACCTAACATCCACCACACCAAATCACAAGCCAACATCTTCCCTAATTAACCCAAAACACCGCAGCGCTACCATCACTCTCCTCACCTCACCGAATCCCACAACACCACAATACCACCTCTACTCGGCACGAATCTATTCCAAAACCCATAAGAGTAGGCACTCCTCTGTACAACATAGCGGGCTATCACGGATGGCATTCCAAGCCCCACAGTATCAGTGGGCAGCAGCGGTGGGCTAGGCAGCAGCAGTGGGCTGGGCACCCTACGCTGGCCCAACGGTGGCTGTAAATGCCACAAGGCATCTGGTGGGCCAAACGACCTCCAAATGGGCTCAAATTTGGGGGTTCGTCATATTTTGGGCTAATAAAGATAATGGTCGAGCCATATTTTGGATTTGAGGCCTAGAATCAGGTGATGGTGCACGACCATATTTCGGGATTGCAAGGAAGGTTCTATTTTTTTTTTTGCTAAGTAAGATGAAAGATATATTGAACAACCAAAACACCATTACAACCTAAAAAAAATTCAATCTAGAGGGGACAAACCATCTGGGTTGGACCCTCCCCAAACTAGACTAAACCAAACAACTAATTACACACTTGTAGAACTCTTTGTCTCATCCACTCTCTATCCTTCCTAGAAGTTCTCTGTGGAATTATACTATACACTCTATCAATTACCCTTCTTTGGATTCTATTAACTATAGTATTTACAACCATAACTATGCTATTCCAATAAACATCATTTCTGGCTCCCCAAATGTGATACACCATGGAGGCAAAAGTGGCAGCAATCACTTGTTTCTGAAACTTGATTGCTTAGTCTGCATCTGCCCAGCAATGTAATCAGATCAGTTATAACATTCTTTCGAGTTGTAATACCGATCCAACACTTTATTCTTGCCAAGATAGTTGCACTATAGCAGCATCTAAACATTAGATGCTCTTGGGTTTCTTCACCTACTCCACAAATGATGCAGTTTAGGTTATCACTCACCCCAATTTTATGCAAGTGCTCTGTAGTCTGAAGTCTTTGCTTCAAAGCTAGCCACAAGATAAATCTATGTTTAGGAATAGATATCCTATTCCAAACATACTTGTCCCAATGCACTCTGTCATGAGTATCCACCAGTAAAGAGTACACTGTGCTCACAAAATAAGCTGGCATCTAAATCAGTTCAACTTCAATCATAACACACTTCAACTGATTCTTAACTTCACACAGTTTCATCCAATGCCAACTACTGCCCACAGGAGGTTGGTAATCCCACCCATTGCTTTCTCTTACATAGACTTCACTAATCCACTTAATCCATATATTGTCTTTCTTTGTAGAGATAGCCCAAATGTATCTTCCCATAGCTGCAGCTTTCCACATATCAATTCTTTTGATGCCTAAGCCACCAAAGATACTGGGAATGCAAACATTTGATCAAGCCACATAACCTGGTCTCCCACTGTAATACTCCCCAGTCCAAAGAAAAACCCTACAAATGCCTTGTGACCAATACACATGGATGCTTAAGAGAACTGAGTTCACCAAGACCAATCTCCCCTGATAAGCTAGATGTCTGCTGCTCCAACATTTACTCTAGCAGTCATTTTCTGAACTAGATTCAAACATTCATGCACGGAAGGTTCTAGAATGGCTTAACATGCTTTTTGGAGGTAAGCTTCTAGGCTGGGTACTTCTAGAGTCTTCCTTGCTGTACATAGACATTGTAGAGTGTCTAAATTGTTCTAGGACAGCATGGTGTAGAACCCTCCAATTGAGGAGGTGCGGAATGTTCTAGAATTTAGGGAAGGTAGGATGGAGGCCTATAAATAGGCATCCCCATTCATTTGTACATATCATCCAACACTTGTATTCCGTCTCAAGCAATATAAGAGAATTCTTATAAATCTTCTCTCTAGACATCTTCCATACTTAGCCAATTTCGTAGCACACTTAGCTTAACCAAGCTAGCCAAGGAAGCAATCGGGTGCCTTGACTTGCCTTCCGACGGGACTGTGAAGCAAGTAGGCCACGTATAGCGACTAGGGAAGAGTCGGTATGTTACAAGTGGTATCAGAGCAGCGACGATCATTAGGGCTTTGTCGTTGAAGTTGGGTGAGGCGTTGGTGCTGTTGTGTGGACGAAACATTAGTGTGGGTCGGAGTGATGGCATCGCAACTGAAGGACAATGTTGGTGCATCAGGGGTCGTCAATGAGACCCAACGGAAGAAGATGCAAACGACCTCGAAGGTTGATGGTCGTCTTAAAGGTTGAGCTCGCAATGGAGGACCTTGTCGACAACATGGGTGTTGCCGAGCAAGGCATTGTGGAGCTCAAATCGGGTCTGTCGACACTTGAAAAAGGTATCAACGGGATAGATAGTCGTGTTCAAGTGCTCGAACTAGGAGTTGGAGCAGCGGCGACGGAAGCCAAGGAGGTTGTCCAGCTCCTCGTGAACGAGGTGGCCGACTCAATTAGGGCAGAGTTGGCGCAACTCAAGGGAACCATCATGGGGAAGCTCCAAGCCACGAAGGAGCAACTTGATTCGGTCCGGGGGGTCCTGAACTCGTGCAAGGCGGACGTTACGCTTTGCAAGGCGGTCGTGGCTGGGGGAGTCACGGTGCGGGAAGGACCTAGGATGAAGGTCCCGGAGCCGCCAAGGTACGAAGGGAAGCGTGACCCGAAAGCTCTCGACAACTTTCTATGGAGCGTCGAGAGATATTTCGAGGCCATGGATGTGGAAGACAATGCTTCCAAAATTTGTACGGCCACAATGTATCTATCGGACGACGTCGTCCTTTGGTGGAGAAGCCGACAAGAAGACATCAAGAAGGGGCTATGCAAAGATCGCGACGTGGGACGAGTTCAACAGGGAGTTGAAGAGGCGCTCTACCCCGAGAATGCCGAGGAGCTTGCGATGAAGAAGCTACTAGGGTTAAGGCAAACGGGGGCTATTTGGGACTACATTAGCCAGCACTCGTCGCTCATGCTCGAGATCCCCGACATGGAGGAAAAGACTCGCCTCATTTTCTTCATGGACGATTTACAAAGGTGGGCGGAGCAAGAGTTGAGACGACGAGGAGTCAAGACTCTTGCGGAAGCCATAGCCGTGGCGGAGTCCTTAATCGAGATTTCGAGGGATTCGAGACGGGACAAGGGCAAAAGGGTCGAAGAGGACAACCCCGAGGAGTAGGAAGTATCGCTTCAACCGAGGGTTAAGTACGCGAATAGCAGCAAGGACAAGGCCCAGTCGAAGAGGGGCAGTTGCGATGGAGGTAAGCAACACAAACCACTTAAATGTTTTCTTTGCGATGGACCGCATATGGCTCTTGTATGCCCTAAGCGACAAAAATTGAGTGCTATCATCGCAACTCTGGGTGAGGAGTCGACGACAGAAGCGTCGATGGGGGCGATGCTCTTGGGCGAGGAAGCCAAGCTCGCCAATGTACGACTCCTTAATGCATCGGAGGTCGTGGAAGGGGAACCGATGAGGGAGGCATCGACGACCACTCAAGGAACAAGCATCAAGCAAGGGGGCAGCTTGATGGTAGTAAACGGGTTGGTGAACGAGGTTCACACTAGGGTGCTTGTCGACACAAGGGCGACGCACAATTTTCTTGCGCTACAGGAAGCCAAGAGCCTAGGTGTGAAGTTCACCAAGGTTGATGGCGAGATGAAGGCCATCAACTCGGAGCCACGCCAGTGTATGGGAGAGCATGGAATGTTCCTATCCGCTTGGGGAAGTGGAAAGGAAAAGTCGACTTCATGGTTGTCGATAATGATGATGAGGACGTAGAGTTTGGCATGGAGTTCCTTAGCACCGTCATGCCATTTCTGGTAGGTGACGATATGTTATCGATCACCCACAACGGATGCGAGTATGACATCCATCAAGCACAGGGCAAGGAAGTGGGCGTGAGAATCTCTTCCTTGAAGGCAACATGGACGCTAAGGCATGAGCGTCCAGGGTCGATCCAAGGATGGATCGAAACCTTGATGCCAAGGGATAGGCATCGAAAGAAGATCCGTTGGACGAGCAACAAGGCGAAGCATGGAAGCCACATGTAAGGGACGTCAAGTGCTAGGAGTGTTGCTAGCCGAGGGGAAAAGGCAACAAGCACGAGACGTGGGCAGACGGGATATGCCCGAGGATCGATATTGACGAGGTCGTCAAGAATTTGGGTGGGGGAGAATGTCACTGATGGTATTACACTCCCCACAGCATCGATGGGTAGCTGTGGTGGGCTGGGCAGCAGCAGTGGGTTGGGCGCTCTGCGCTGGCCTAACGGTGGCTGTAAATGCCACAAGGCATCTGGTGGGCCAAACGAGCTCCAAATGGGCTCAAATTTGGGCGTCGTCCGCCATATTTTGGGCAAATAAAGATAATGGTCGGGCCAGATTTTGGATTTGAGGTCCATAATCAGGTGATGGTGCACGACCATATTTCAGGAATGCACGGAAGGTTCTAGAAGGGCCTATCATGCTCTTTGGAGGAAAGCTTCTAGGCTGGGTACTTCTAGAGTGTATCTAGAGTCTTCCTTGATGTACATAGACATTGTAGAGTGTCTAGATTGTTCTAGGATAGCATGGTGTAGAACCCTCCAATTGAGGAGGTGCGAAATGTTCTAGAATTTAGGGAAGGTAGGATGGAGGCCTATAAATAGGCATCCCCATTCATTTGTACATATCATCCAACACTCGTATTCCTCTCAAGCAATATAAGAGCATTCTTATAAATCTTCTCTCTAGCCATCTTCCATACTTAGCCAATTTCGTAGCACACTTAGCTTAACCAAGCTAGCCGAGCAAGCAATTGGGTGCCTTGACTTGCCTTCCGATGGGACTGTGAAGCAAGTAGGCCACATATAGCGACTAGGGAAGAGTCAGTACGTGACAGGGTGCTCCGTTCTAATTCACCACCAAAACGGAATGTTTGAGCGACCTGGAGCGAGCGGTCAAAGAAAAACACAAATCAATGGCGAAAATTGAACCTCAAAGAGATGGAATCGAAGCCATGAAAATCAATGGCCACGATTTGCGCCAATGATGAAGATGATGATGCAGCGAATTTGTAGACCTTGATTTGCTGATGGACGATAGTGATGCGGCGAAGAAGTGTGATGCAGGGGAGTAAACCCTCTTTGAGATGAAATGCAGAGAACAAAGAAAAGTCGTCTGATGCTTTGGAATTTTGGTTTTGTTTTTTTTCTTTAATTTTCTTTTTCCTTTTCTTTGTTCTCTTTCTTTTCTCTCGTTTTTAGTGCTTCCTCTTTTTAGGAGAAAGTGTTAGTGTCTCATAGTGAGAGGCCATTTGGCCTCTCACATGAGGAATCAAAGTCGAAGTTGATACCAAACTAAGTATAATTGGTACGAAAGTAAGTATAATTGGTACCAAAACTCAAATTTGATATCAAAGTTCACTTACACTTGGGTATAAAAGTAAGAATATTTTGCATGAAATGTCAAAAATGCCCCTGTGAGAGGCCATTTTGGCCTCTCACGATGAGACGCCTATCCAAACTCTCTTTTAGCTCCTTCTTTTTCTTTTCTTTTTCCTTTTTTTCTTTTAATTCCTTTACTTCTTATTTTCTTTTTCCTTTTTGTTTTGTTTTCATTATATTAGAACTTTAGGAGTTGTATAAATACTCTTAATTTCATTTTTTAGGGCAGAACAAGTTTTATATTATTCACCACTCTTAGTTTTATAAATATAGTTTTTAGGGTTTTAGGGAGGATTAACCCACTTAGTTAGGTTAGAGAGAAAAAGTGAGAAAACTCAAAGATAGATTGAAGATTTTGAAATCCAAAGGGTGACAACTTGTGTTGAAGTTTCTACAACCAATCAATAAGATTTTTCTTACTCTTTCTCCTCTTTAGTGCTTACTTTTCTTGTTTTGTTTTGTTTAGTTTTTCTTAGATTAGTTATTCATGCTTAGTTTAATAATTTATGATTTATTTTATTTAGTTTAATGCTAGATTTAATGATTATTATCATGTTAGTAATGAATTTTTCTAAAGTCCCTATTTTTGTGTGTTATGGAGCAGTTTGTTGGCTAGGGTTTGGATAAAAACTCAACCATGATTGATTTGGGTGTTTCAATATGAAATCAGGGGTTTAATGAGGCTTCTTAATTGATTAATAGCATGATTATTATTTGCTTGCATTTAGTTGGCCACTTGGATGTTTCTTTTATTGATACCTTAATTAAATTAAGAGAGAAGAGTTAGGTTGATATTTATGCTATTATCTTGCTTAATTACTCATGAGAGTGAGATTTGAGTGATGGTTTTGTGGATTGTTATTATAATTATCCCTTGGTTTCATATTTGATACCATGAGAGTGGTTTAATTATGTGATTATGGTAGTTTTATGCACCCTTGGGAGAGGGTTTAAAGCTAGCTAAGAATCAATAACCTCAATTAGTTGCTTGGTTTTCTTTCCTTTATGGTTCACGCCTCTAATTGTCTAAATCATGAATGAGTTGGTGTTGGATCATTTTCCATAATCCTATTTGATCTTTGGTATTTACTTTAATTAATTTAATAGACTTTAGTTGGTTATTGACAATTTCCTACTTGATTCCAAATTTAGCTTATTGTTTAATCAATATAAATTAGTGTTCCATATTACTTGTGGAAGAATGACCCTTGCTTACCACTTTACTTAGTTTAGTATTTTAGTTAAGTTTTTGTTGAACTTTAGGAGACTAGTAACGACCTAGTTTTCCCTATGTCTCTTGGACAACCTGTTTGAATTCATGATGCAATGATTGGGAGTAAAGAGTTTGACTTGTTTCAAGGAAAAGTAAAAGAAGGAATATTGGTTATATATGGATCATTATCTAATTTGGCTCACTTAACTTTGTTATGTAAAAATATTTGGACTTATAAGCAGTGGTGAATCTATAATTTTGAACCTATGGGTTCGAACATAACCAAATCACAGTTCACAGTACATGCACTCTAAGCAATATGCCTCTTAAACACTATTTGGGCCAAAATTATGCATACGTTTCACTAAATTTATGAATCCGACTCCTGGACATGTACTTGCCGAGTACAAATGCTACACGTCAAATAACAAAAAAGTTTAATATACATGTAATGTATAACAATATTTATATGAGTAACAATCCCGACGATGAGATAATATGATGAAATAGCGAAATAACATAACATCTTATATTATAGTAATACAGTGAACATTATAATAACAAAAAAATTTAATATACATGTAATGTATAACAATATTTATATGAGTAACACGTCCGACAATGAGATATATGATGAAATAGCGAAATAACATAACATCTTATATTATAGTAATATAGTGAACATTAAAATTCATAAATTATATGTTTTCAATAAAATATAATTGCAAATGGGAGGACGAATTTTTGTTGAATTGAATGTATGTAAAACACAACTCATATGATTTCAATGAAAAATAATTGCAAAAGGGAGGAGGAGTGTTGGCATAGCAAAAGAATCGAACTCAAGATACTCTACCAGCCTACAATTAACCCGGGGCCCAATCACCACCAAAGCAAAGCCGCTTCTTTGATATAACAAAGTGAGAATAAAGATTTATGTCATCCACGATGAGTTTTTAGCTGGACCCATAGTGAATCTGCCCATACTTATAAGCTAACTACTTACCATTTTAATTATTTATGTAAATTTTTTTTTTTTTTGCTCAGTAAGAAAGAAATTATATTACTTCAAAGACACACTTTACAACCAAAAAACAAAAAACACCAGGCTAGCAAGCCCAAATTTACACCAAAACAGGCACCACCCTACAACCAAACACCCTAACACAAACACAAGCCCCCTGCTAATTACATATTCATGGCAATATGCCTCAACCATATTCTATCCTCTCTTGAACATTTCTTTGGCAAAATTCAATAACATCTATTAATTACATCATGATTGATTCTATTCACAACCTTTGTAACTATATCAACCTTCTGGTTCCACAAGGCTTCATTTCGATTCGCCCAAACTGCATACAAAGTAGCAAAGAATCGCAAAGTAACAAAACCTGTTTCGCACTTTTGAAGCATGACATTTATCCACCCACTTTATCATATCTCGGTAAGTTGTTTCTCACCGTATGTATCCCCAACCACCGTTTGATTTTTCCCGTAACAAAAGTACTTACACAAAGCAGTAAAAAACATATGCTCCAGAGTTTGTTCAAAGATCACCACACACTAAACATGTAGGACTTGCACTGATCCCCACAAAGTGTAGCCAAGCTGTAGTTTGAAGTTTTTTGCACATAACAAGCCAAGCAATAAACTGGTGCTTTGGAACAATGAATCTGTTCCACATATATTATCCCGTTGCACCTTTGGATAATCACCATTCAAGCTTTTATACATACTCTTCACAGAATACATAGGGAGCCTGGAGAAATAATTCAAGTCATACACACTTTTTAGCTTCTCCTTAACTTCATAGACCTTTTCCACATACACCTCACTAATCCACTTTATCCACAAATAATCCTTCTTCACAGCTATATTCCACTCTTGAATCCTTCTCACTCCTAATCCTCTTGTATTCCCCGGGAGTACAAACCTAAGACCATGCTACTTTCCCCGGGTTTTGTGCTATATGTATTCCCCCACCAAAGATAAGACCTACAAATGCTCTCCACCTCTTTTAGCACCTATTTAGGAATCACAAAAATTTATGCCCAATATGTATGAACACTCATCAAAACTGAATTTACTAACAACAACCTTCCTTGATAAGAAAGAATCCTACTACTCTACACCCTAATCTTTGCAGTCATCTTCTCACTAAGGCTTTCACAAACCTTAGCAGAAATTCTCTTATGACATACGGGAACCCCCAAATATTTGAAGGGTAATTTCCCCAATTTAAACCCGGTAGTGTCTAAGATTCTCTGGATTTCGTCTCTTTGCATTCCAACAGCATATAACTCAGTATTTTTCTTATTCACTTCTAGACCTGACACTTCAGACAAGTGTTGAAAACCCTGAAGCAGTTTATACACAGACATAAACTCACCCTTGCTACAGAGGATAACATCATCTGCAAAAATCAAATGGTTCATCTTCACACCAGAGCACCTTGGATGAAATTTAAAATCGCTTTCCCCCACAATCCTTAGGGTCCTTGTCAAATACTCCATACAAACTACAAAAAGAAGAGGAGACATTGGGTCTCCTTGTCTAAGCCCCATTTTCCCTTCAAAATACCCAAATAAACCTCCATTCACCATCAGAGAATATCTAGGAGTGCACACACATTCCATCACCCACCCAATAAATCCAGAAGGAAAATTCAAAGCCTTTAACATTTCATCCACAAAAGACCAATCAATAAAGTAGTAGGCTTTTTTCATATCCATTTTCATGATACACCCAGGGCTTACATTTTGCTTTCCATAACTTCTCACAAGATCTTGGCACACCATGATATTGTGGGCAATGAATCTGCCTTGTATAAAGGCTCCCTGATTTTCAGATATTATCTCAGGTAACACACATCTCATTCTAGCACAAATTATCTTAGTTACAGCCTTATATATGACATTATAACACGCAATTGGTCTATATTCAATAACACTACTTGGACATTTTACTTTAGGTATCAAAGTAAGAATAGTGTTATTAATCTCTTTAAGCATTTTACCTGTATTGAAGAAATCAATGACAACATTTGTCACTTCTTCTCCAACTATCTCTCAGGCATCCTTGTAAAAGAAAGCTCCAAAACCATCTGGTCCAGGTGCCTTTTCTCCACGAATAGAGAAAATTGCATCTTTCACCTTTGCTGAAGTAACCTGCGTCATCATGCCTTTCTTTTGAGCTTCATTCAAGATCGCTCCATCTTCAACCACACTAGCCACAATACTTTTCCTGTGACTTCTTGCTGTGCTCAAAAGACCCTTATAATAACTAAGGAATGCTGCATTAACCTCTTCTTGAGTCTCCACCCATTTTCCCTCTTTATCATATATGTTGTAAACAGTATTCTGGAGCCTCATTGCTCTAATTGATTGGTGAAACAATCTACTATTCTCATCACCATCCTTCACCCAAGCCAGTTTCACCTTTTGTTTCAAAAAAAAAAATACCGAGAATGCACTCTTTTGTATTCGCTTGTTGCCTCAGAATCGCCTTTCACAATTCTCAACCAGAGTTGGATTTTGTTGAACCAACTTCTGACAGTCAAGCAGATTCTGATATTCCTTAGCATCTGATATATGAATTTGCTGAAAACCACCTTTATTCAAATTTTTCGGAGCATTTTTAACCTTCTTCAACTTCTGCACATCTCTGAACATTTGAGTACCCTCCATATTTTCACTCCAACTACTTCTAACCTTAGCCTGAAAACTAGGGTCTTCACTTCACATGTGAAAATATTTAAAAGGATGTCTCCCCCCTACCTGAAAGTGACTTTTAACCAAGATGGGTAAATGGTCAAAAGAACCCTCTGGAAGGAAAACACCTTCAACATGAGGAAACTGATCAAACCACATTGAGTTCCCCATCACTCTATCAATTTTACTGAAAACTCTATCTTCACCATGATGTTTATTGTTCCACGTATAAAAGCACCCCGTAGCTTTTAAATCCTCTAACCCACAATTTGCTACACATCTTCTAAAAGGTTCCATCTCATAGTCACACACAGGAGCTCCCACCCTCTCATCCCTACTCGTAACACAATTAAAATCATCAAGAATGACCCATGCTTTTTCTATTCTTGCAGCCACCCTTTCAATATCCCTCCACAATTCCTCCTTTCGAGATCCAGTGTTAAAACCATATATAAAAAGAACAGTAAAAATTACACCTACTACCCACTGGTTCAATGTAACAATGAATCATCTGTTGTGTAACTAATAAGATAGTTACATTAAAGCTTAGAGGATTCCAAGCCACAATGATTCTCCCTCCTGGATGGTGAGTGTTGTTAGAACAAAAACACCACCCCATGAACACATTTTGATACATAATACCCATCTTGTTTGCCTTTACCTTAGTCTCAATGAGACTAACCAGTCCAAGAGACTTAATGTTAAGGAACTTCTTTACATCTTTCTCGTTTCCTTAAACAATTAAGCCCTCGAACATTCCAACACATGAAACTATCCATTTTCAATAGGAGAGTCCCCTCTCCCGTCCCGAACCTCCTCCCCCGTATCACGAATTACTTGCTCCACCGTTATATCCTCCCCGATCACAATCTCTTAATACCTCAAATGAATTCACAGTATTTGTAGCCTTTACAATATCCTCGTCTCTGTCTCACAAGTGCCTTTAATGACACGAAAACCATCAGCCTCCCCCACTTTTTCCATTGCCTTCGCCACATTCAACCCCTCCCCGCAAACTAATTTGTGCTACATCAGTCCGTTGAGTTGTTTTTAACCTCCATTCCCTCCTAGGTTCAGCTTTTCTTGCATACACCAAAGATTATGGCCAAGTTGTTTACAAGTTGCACATATCTCCCGGTTTCCACTCATACATTATTTCACCCGTAACCTCTACTCCTTTCTCATTCACAAAGGTAAGTTGATCAACCTTAACCTCCAACATAACTCTAGCATATTGTAATTTCTCTCTCTTTTCCGTTGCCTGATCCACCTTCACAAACTTCCCAATATGATTCAACAATTTCTTCAAACATTTCTCTCCCCAATATTTGAAATCTACCCTCAATTGTATCCAAGTTGAAAGAACATCAAAACTCTCCTTCATCACATCCATATTTGGATCCCAAGCCTTCATCATCAAAGGTTTACTATCAAAAACCGCTTATTACCATTCAACACAAAGATCACGCTTCTCCATTGATCTAAATCTTACTATGTAAACACCTCTCTTAATCAACGCCACCTTCTCAACACCTTGATTTTTCCAGATTCTCCTAACATATCCTTCCATTACATATGGAGGAGGATTCGCACCAATCACATAGCAAATCAAAGAAGAATTTCAATAATCAATCTCCGATTGAATATCACATTCATCAATTTTCACTCTAACATGGTTCAAATTCACATGATTATTAGATTCACATTCAATTTCACATACTCAGGCTCCTCAAACTGCAAAATCGGAATAGGTTCCACCGCCCGAAACGAAACGATCCGCCCACGAACTCTTCCTCCCCCGTTGTTTTTCGACACTAGCAGCATTGGAATGCATCGAACTCAACCACTCCAAGAACAATCACGTGCGTCTGCCGATTTTGTTGTAAATCTTTCAAATCCTCTTCTTCACTTCGAATTTCTGGTTCAAACTCCATTGGAATAACTCCAAGCAACTTATCCATCGTTTTTGTTTTCTTAGCTTTCGAGTCACTACTAGGTCCATTCAATTTTCTGGTAGGATTCCCAGTCTTCTGCTCTTTTGAACTCCTTGCCATTGCCACGATGTGAGAATACACCGAGAGGGAATTCTAGAGAGAGAAACACCCTAACCTATTAGCCCCAGTACTTTTATGTAAAAAATTGATGTGTAATATACTTTTCTTTTTAAGGATACGAATGATAGTAGGCCTAGGCGAGAGTGCTACTGCCAGTGCTAGGGTAATATTGACCCAGCTTAAGTCCTAGGCCATTTGAGGCGGGGAGGGTAAGAAAATCTCATAATTAAGCACCGGATTTGAGATATTTGAGGTGAGTAATACTACCAATTTAACTCAACCACTTTGTTGGCAACTAATGTAGCTAGGGGTGTTCACCTGGTCTAGGACCCGACCAGACCGATATCGGTTGGACCGGAATCCGGAAAATTTTTGGACCGGGACCGGACCAGAATTTTTTCGGTCTGGTTCGATTTTGGACCTGTTGGAGCGGAATTTATATTTTCAAAAACAAAAAAATTATTCTATTGAAATATATTTATAAATTAAATACATTAAAATTTAATAATCTTAATAACAATATTCCTAAAGGTAATAAATAGTAGGTTTTGACCTTTCTAATTTTCTACCTTTTAAACTTTTTTAACATATAAACTTTACTATAAAATCAGAAAGAACAGCTCCGTACTGGATTTTTTCGAGTATGGACCGGACCGGAAAGCCGAAATCGGGATTTTCGGTGGATCGAGGACCGGACCGGAATCTTAGGTCCGGTCCGGTCCAGATTCCTGTCCATTCTTGGTATTTGCACGACCCTAAATGTAGCTACTCAATATGATGTTTCACAGACCAAATAATATGTGACAACTGACAGTGAACCTGATATAGTATAAATAAACGTAAATTCTTAGGTGTAATTGTTGTACCATACCTTATGGTGTAGCAACCCAAACCACTCCTTATTTTGTATAAAAAAATCAAATGACGTGTCACTATTTGTGCAGCTTTATGTTATTTTGTTGGAACTTGTGTCATTGTATACATGTGATGTTTTGTTACACAATAAGTTGTGGGGTAACATGTTACACCCAAAACATACAAATTTCATAAATTGCTTGGTATAAAAAACGTAAATTACTGAACTTGTTATAAACTAATAACATTTTTAAAAAAAATTTAAGCTATATATATATATGGAAAATTTGTCAGAAACAACAATACAAGTTTTTTGTGGGAAACAACCTTTTAAAAAAAATCTAGCAAAATAAGACCTTGAGAAGAAAATATTTTGCGAGGAATAACCTCGACCCATTTTACAAAGATTGAGCAAGCATTTTTTTTAGCATTGACTCGTTAAAACCAAACACGTTGAGGGGACGTAAACTGCATCTCTTATGTTTCAACCCTGTTTTTCTCCATTTTTCGACATTGACCAAGTATTTTTCGACGTTGACTTCATCAATGTATGATGGGAAATGGGGTTGAAACATAAGTAATGTGGGTTACGTGCCTTGCCATGTTTGGTTTTAGTGAGTCGAAGCCGCAAAATACTTAGTCAATGCCCGGAAAATGGGTCAAGGTTGTTCCTTGCAAAAAAATTACATTTTAGGTCTTATTTCACCGCATTCCTTTCAAAATGTTGTTTCTCGCAAAAACTTGTATTTAAAAGGTTGTTTGTGACAAATTTTCCTATATATATGTGTGTGTGTGTGTGTGTGCGCGTGCGCTTAAGTTCATATGAGAACCACTCATTTTTCCTTATTTTACGAAGATTTTGCTCATTTCACAACGTTTTTGCTCATTTTGTGTTTTGCACATTTTATGTTTTTGCTCATTTAACTTTTTTAATGCTTATTTTACTTTTTTCACATATTTACATTTTTGTTCATTTTACGTTTTTGCTCATGTAATGTTTTCTATTCATTTTAGGAAAAATTGACATGAAAGGTTTGAACTTTGACCGATAATTTTTAAAAGGTACCAACTTTAATTTAACATGTGGAGGTCCTAACTTTAGGGGGTATTGTCTTTTATAGGACGCTTCAGGTTTTTAACCTGCTAGAGCAAGTTACATTCACGTGATTTCATTTCCAATCACATGACTCCTTCGTTCTCTTCTTCTTTACCTTTTCTTCCTTTTGATTCATCCTGCTATAGTGCCCCATAATTCATGAAATTGTAAAAAATTCTGAAAACTTAAAATCATCATAGTTTGAGTTCCCCAATTTACAAGTCCAAAAAAAAATTCGAACCACATCATGATTATCCTCTATTCCCCAATTTACAGTTTCAGGCACAAATTCACAACCACTCACAAATTCATTAGTGCTGTGTTCGATGACGGTGAGTTGGTGTTCTTCAAAGAAATGGAGGAAATAAATCTTTGCCACTGATGAAGGAAATGGAGGGAGAATGAGGAGAGAGAAAGGAGGAAAATGGGGAAAATATGCTGCCACCAATGGCTCTGTTTTGATTTAAGAAGACAGAAGATAGAGAATGAAATGAAGATATTTGAAATGAAAGATATAATGGATGGGTCTGTTAATGGACAATGAACAAATTCAATTATGGGAGCTGTCAATTAATAATTGTTTAAGTCTCTCGAGTGTTGACCATAACTGTTGAATAACCTCGAAATCCCCATTGTTGTTGCTTGCTAAGCTTGTTGTGGCAAGTACTCGCAAGTTTGTGTCCTTCGCCGGCGGTGGCGTGGGTTGCTTGGGGTGAGGGAAGTTGTGCTTTAGAAATTTGGGGAGGGGAAGGAGTGGGATGCGACGGGCGGTATTACGTGGGGAAGAAGAGCAAACGAAGGTGAGGGTGGTGGTTGAAGAAGGAGAGGGCTAAAGGAAGAAGAAGATGGATGAGAGTGTCACGTGGGTTCTAAGGGACCAACGTTTAATTTTTTATGACCTATTAAGCAGGTATCAAGTCATTAAGGCCCTTTAAAAGTTAGGACCCTCCATAGTTGAGACCTGCACAGGTTAATCTAAAGTTGGTACCTTTTAAAAATTATCTACCAAAAGCTTTAGACTCTCTCCTGTCAATTTATCCTTCATTTTATGCTTTTGTTCATTTTTCTTTTTTTTTTTTTGCTTATTTTTATGAACTTTTGCTTATTTTTTAGTTGTTCTCATGGTTCTCACCATAAGAGGATTATGACTAGAACACAACCTTATATATATATATACTTCTTTTCTTTTTTCATGGTAAAAGAAACTATTATGCTGGACTGTTTGTACACGGACCACAAGTCAATACAAGCATTTGTTGAATATATCCTCTTCAAAGAGACAAAGACCATAGCGAATTGTGATCGACATTATTCAATCTTTCTCGAAGAACCTTTGTCAATGACGTAGAAACCATTAATGGGCAGGACTTTCAAGACTCACCGATATAGAATTTTGTGGTGTATAAGTTAAATGTTGATTAGACCTAAATTGAAATAAACTCTGAGTAGGATGTTAGTGTACGATGCAGAGTCCATTTGAATAATCAGCATCATATTTGGAGTTATACGTACTATTTCATCAAATTTTGTGTCATTTTTCAATGTGTCCCTGCCTATTTCCAAATCTTGATGGAAGGAATATTATTTTTTGACAAGAAAAAGTTAACAAAGAAAAGTATGCTCCTCTCAAATAGTGCTTCATTTGATATAAACTACAAACGTGAAATAGATTATGATCCTGTGAACGTTGATGTCCTGATCGAGTGGTCGTAGACTCGTAATCAAGTTCTTTCAAAAAGCGAGATAGTTACAGCACAATTAATTTCACAATAAAATTGTTTGAAAGTCTAAAAAGAGAAATATGTAAGGAGAGTCCAGATCTAATCAAACAAGAGTTGGCGTTCAAGGAAGATGGTACTTACCTTGCAAAAATATCATAATAGTTAGATTTTTACCCTCAATAAGCAGATGGTCATTCTTATTTTCCAATAGCTAAAAGGTGGGTGTTGCGAAGGACAATGGCTACGGTTAGAACGCGCGAAATGTGGCCAAGATCATGATTTTGGGCGACGATCCCAAAGTACCTGACGGGAACTAAATCTCATCGCATAAGCCATTTATGATGGGAACTAAATCCAGTCGCAAAAAGCCTATTATGAAGGGGCAAAATCCCGTTGCGAAAGACCAATTTTGACGGGATTAAAGACCGTTGCGGAAGGAAAATTATGATGGTACAAACCCCGCCGCAAAATGCAAGCATGACCGGACAAAATCCCGTCGCAAAAACAACATAAATCCATCGCAAAAACAACATAACCATACTAATAGAATCACCTAACTCGTGCTCCGGCCAAGAATCCGGCGAGGGAGGGCCCACATTTTGGATTGAAATAATTCCCCCCCTTTTTTACACTCTCTCCCCCGATTTCACTTTCTACCTTCACCATTCCATTTTCTTAAACTATCCACATTCTTATCTTAAATTCCCCTATCAACAACCTCTCTTTAAAAATCATGAACTCCTCTTTGATTTTTACGAAGATTCTTTTACTCTCTCTGCTCCACTTCACCCCAAAAAAATCCAGGACAACAAGCTCCTCTATCTCCTTTAATTTATTTCGGCTTTCGTAGCAAGAGGAACTCCACGCTTGCACTTTTGGTGGTTTCGGGAAGAACATTGAGTCATCATGTGCCTATAGTAATGAAGATGAATGAGAACTAAAGAAATTATTGTGCTAAAGAACACCGAGAGATGACCCAATTTAGGACCAATTTACCAAAAGATTCAATAAAACCAAAATGCAAATTGAGGAAGAACCCTAACCTATTAAACTGGGCCGATAAATCATACCTTCAATAGTAGCAAAATCTCTAATTTCTCCTTTAATTAAGGTCGAATTTGTCAAAAAAATGGTAAGCCCTAACTTGATTTAGTTTCCATCAAAGAAATTTGGATTTTTAGAGGGATTGCAAAACAAAATTGGGGTTTTAATGAAGAAGAAATGGAAAATAGAGGGTAAAAAGGAAAAATAGGGGAAGCTAAACATAAAACAGTTATTTGGGCCCCCTCGTCGGATTCTTCACCTGAGCTGAGTTAAGGTGGTGATTTTTGACGAGTTGCAAACTTTAAGGTGGTAAAATTGAAAAGAAAACCAAAAGGTGGTAAAGCGTAAAACAAGCTATCTATAAGGTGGTAGAAATAAAAAAAAATCTAGATGAAGATAATAAAGTTAATTATTTTAGTAATCATATTTGCTTTTATTAGTAGGATAATATTGATTGGGCATACAACTAAAATACGTTAATCCTATAAGGTCACACATTGTAGCACAAGTTGGACAAAACAACTCAAGTCCATATTAAGCTTTGGGTTGGTTGGCCATAAAGGAAAAAGGGAGGAGAATTAATTCTCCTAATTTGCCTAAGATTCTTCTATTATATATACGATATAATATTAAGGTTTACACATCATCACTTCATTAAGCAGTATCTTTTCATAGAAGAGAGAGCTAGAGAAACCCTAAACCCTCCCCTATAACCAGCGCCTATGCCACCAAAAGTAATTGAATTTTTCTTTTCTGTTCTAGCAGAAGTTGGTGTCCAATTTATGTTCTTGGACTGATTAGAGGAGTAATACTTGGGATCTCAGATCTTCGAAACTTGCGTACTAAAGGGAAATCACGCTACAAAGGTTGTATATCTAATCCTTATTGATTAATTCATGTGTTTCTTTATGTATGTGATCGTATGACAGATTTTAGAAAATAGTTTCAATTGAGGGAGGATTTATTTTATGGCTTAAATTTCCAATACTTAATATTTGATATTAATTGATTGAAATTAATAGATTTTGATTTCTATGCGTATTATGCTCGAACTAATTCACTAAAGATCCATTTTCTTTTACTGTGAACAAAATTAATTGGTTAATTTCACTCCTAATTTTTTGGATTTTAATTATTATAACTGTTAAATTTAAAATTATTTAGTGCTTAATTTGATTAAGCATCAAAATAATTTGTTAATAACTAAAGATATTATTTTTAATTTGTTAAATAAATCTAATGTTCAACACCCACACAGAGTTAAAATAGTATGATGGCTAAGTATCATTTCTTGTTTTTACCACTAATTTTCAAATTCTTGTCATATTATTTTTTAATTTTGGTTAATTTTTTATGTTTAATTAGATTATTCATAAATTTTAAGGATATCAATTAAAATATTTGATTTTATTTTCTATGATAATTCAATAAATCAGCCCCAAAACTAAGTTTGATTTTTTCGAAAATTAATTGTTAATGTTTTTGAATTTCTTGGATATTATTTGATTTTTGCCCTAATTTTGGATTCTTGTTAGATTTAATGTTTAATAAAGATTACATATTGAAATCTAATCTTAATAAAGCTAAATTTTTTAAAAGAATTGTTGATTGATTCAAATTTTGTGCCTTAATATTTGAATTTTTTTAAAGCCTAATTAAATCTCTTAAATCTTTAATCAATTATTGAATAAATTAAAGATATATTTAATTTCATGTAGATGTTGCATAAATATTAAAAGGGAGAAAACCGCCATGGCTGGGTGGCTCCACCCAAAACGGCAGAGCTACGGTGGTGGACAAAAGAAGACGACAGAGGGTGACGCAACCACGACGATGATCAACGACAGAACCACGCACGTTTGACGTGCGGTGGCTTGTGGCTGCTGCCGGCATGGCGCGCACAACTGCTTTTTTACGACTGCGAACGACGCAATGGGCCGAACAGGAGGCCGGTGGTGATGGGGCCCGAGTGTTGGCTGGTAGTCTTCCAAGGCCGCCGGCTAGTGCTCATGTGTTGGCGGCATGGGTGTATTGGGTCATGGTGGTCATTGGTCGGCAACCTTGTGCTTTTAAATAAAAAAGTTTATATTTCTTGCGTTTTTAAGTAGATTTCGAACATAATAAAAAGAATTCAAATATTTGCAAATTGAATAATAATATTCTTTGCCATTTTTAAGTAATTAAATTAAAATAATAATGTTTCCTAAATACTTTCTAGCTTAAATTGGTTAAGTTTTATGATTATTATTGAAAGTTTTATTTTCTTATTAATTGTTAAAAAGTAAGTAATGTGTATTTATGTTATTTTGTTATTATAAATGCGTGGATGGTTGATATAATATGTGTGATACTATATTTTTCATATTATGGCCAGTATGGCCCAAACTATGATAGAAAATACGATTTGCGAATCGTTAAATTTGAATGTAAATTAATTATACGATCTATGAATCATTTGTATTTTTGTAATTTTAAATTTCTGTTATTTATTAAATTCAAATTATGTAATCAAGCATGAGGATCCAAGGAGTTTCAAGAATGGAGATCGATGGAGATCCAAGGAAGATTCATGAAGTTTAATTTTCATAAATTTAAAGGTCATACTAGATCATTTTAATTATTGTTTTTAATTAGTTTTAGCATTTATTTTGTTTTAAATGCTTGCTTCTAAGTTTACATGTGGTTAAGTTAATTTATATGTTCACTTTTGATTGACTATCTTAGTAAACTTAGGTCCCCACAAGTAAAATTGAGTTTTAATTGTTTTTCCAAACAACATCTATATAAAGCCATAAATCATGAGTAATAGGTTCTACCAAAGCAAAGTGTGTTGTTCATAATTTTGAGGATAATAGGGTAGGCTTTTTTTAAACCGATATGATAATGTTTGGTTTAACTCAATAAAATCTTAAAAAACTGAAGTTTTGGGTTTTGAAGCTAAAAGATAGGAGTAAACAAGGAGTTGTTAACCTGTCTACCAGGAATTATAATTAGTTATAATTAGTAAATTGTTTACTTAAATCAACTATTACACATCAAAGGCAGGGCCAAAGTCCGTTTAATTATAGTGAGAGGGGATTTTGGTTATTTCTTTATTCAAAGAGGGGACTTTCATTTCGAATAAAGGGTAGTAGTGAAATAATGTGTGTTTAATTGTTGCTTTTCATAAACATTCCTTCTAATTCTTGCTTTATTATTTGTTGTAACAATCATGTCTAATAACAACAACAACAACAACAACAACAACAACAACAACAACAACAACAACAACAACAACAACAACTCTGCTTGTAATTTGGCGCTCCGTCCGAAGGACAAACTGAATGCTGAACGTTTCATTGCAAGTGAAAGAGACAAGAGAATCGTTCGGAGAACTGAGAAGTGTAAAAACATTCACATGCAAGGAGAGGAAGCAACTCAGGCCGAGAGTAACATCTCGAACAAGCCAGGAAAGAACATAAGGATATTCTTATGGTTAGTAAAGGGAAATTGCTCAAAAGGAATGGGTTTTCTATTAAGAAGGACAAAAACAAACTCGTTGCCATGTCTGGAACTTCTAAAAAGCAAAATATTACACAAAAACCAATAGTTGATGTTGAGCATTGTTGTTACTAGTACTGTAACAAAGTTGGTCATTGGAAGAGTAGTTGCACCAATTTAACGCCCTCAAAAGAAGTAGAACATTAAAAAAAAAGGGACAAGTAGATCTTCTCTTTGGCAATTATGGATCAAGAGTTGCTACATTTGGCAGTGGGAGTATATAGTCTACAATTACCTTCAGGATTAGTTTTAGAACTTAATAATTGTTATTATGTTCCCGCTATCACAAAGAGCATTATCTCAATTCTTATTTTGGATTCTCAAGTTTTTCATTTACAATAAAGAACAATTGTTATTCTACGTATTTGAACGTTATGTTTATGTCTCTGTTAAGTTATCAAATGGTTTGTATGTTATGGATTTAGGAACACACATCTATAACTGATATGAACACCAAGCTAAGCAAGCTACGTATTCAAGAGAATGTCAGTTTGATGCACCAAACTCACTAAGTCTGAATGTTTAACAAGTAATAAGATATTTGAAACAACTTCTAATTAGTCACTCCTAATTACTCAACTAAGAATTATGAACACACTCAAACCACTCCTGGAATTAGGTTGTTTAGGCACTAGTTAATTAACACTCCTGAAAATTAAACTAATGGACGGTTTAGGTTTATGAAAGCGCAATCACAAACTTAACACATTTTTTATCATAAAATCACTCTAACCCTTGTAATGTGGTTAGACGTGTTATTTATATTGATTAAGCTAGAAAGCCTTGCTCTCAAAGCACCCTACATGCCACGGCTAAGCATATAGAAAATAAGGAAAGTTTCCCCCTTAATTCAAGCCTAGAATCTAGCTTGAATTTAGGAAAACACAAGCATAAAGAAAGATGTGCAAATCTTTCCTAAAATACTTAAGCTAGACACGGCATCAAGGATCCAACCTTGCACGCCACTTACAACTCCGAAAAAAGGATGTTTTCATAAAATACAAACCATGACAACTAACACTCTAAAGGACCAACTTTACTTTGATATTTCAGACCTATGACAACCAAAACATAACTACAAACAGCTCAACTACTTTAACTAACATGTTAACAAATTAAGACACTTAATTAAAAGGCTAAGTAGCTTCTTCTTCAATTCAAGTAACACACGTGACAAAAGCTTGTTTATGAACTATCAAATTGAACCCCATATGCTTCATGATAAGTGTAATTGGTTCATCTTGACTTGATGCTTTATAATCCGCATCATTATCCCATTCTTCAAAAGAATTTACCCTCAAATTCTCGTCATCATAATAAGGAGATAGATAACCAACATTGAAAGTAGCACTCACCCATCCATAATCACTAGGCAAATCCACCTTGTAAGCTCTATCACCAACCACGCCAATCACCTCAAAAGAACCATCAGCCTTAGGCATGAGCTTGTTCCTCAGGCGCATCCTCATGCGTCTAGCGCACTGGTCGCAGACATATTTTTTTGGTAATTCAGGCGATGTTTTTGCTAATTCCACATAATTTCTGGACGATACGACCAACATAACATGATGACAGTAATTTTGACAAACCATGACAAACTGACGAATTGATTAGACTTGAAACAATAGGCGAATTGGCAATAACATGATACGAATAGACTGCTCCACGCAACAGATTGCGCGCGGCGCGCTGGCTATGCATCCGGCGCATGAGCGGTGCGCCAGGCACGAATTGATGCGTTTGGCGCAATGCCCCTCGGCAATCGGCATGCATATTGACAATTTAGCGAAAGTTTGGACTATAGTGACGGTCTTTGTAGACGCAAGTTTTAGTTGTAGGACATATCAATATTTCGACATATTAGCAACATGTAAAAAATCGTAATAACAATCAAATGTCAAGTAACATGGATGCAAGAAGTTCTCAACCTAAAGTCCAGTTTTACATTTCAACAGTGGTCAATTTTGGGTTAAGGCTAAAAAGGGTCTATGACTAAGAGATTGATCCCACGCTTTGTACCTTTGCTTAAAAAGGTGGCCACGTGTAAGAAGCATTGTTGTTCTCAAGTCAGGAACAAGAGAACAATGCCATGATTGTGTAGGTTGCTTATGACTAAGTTTCAGCACTATCACTCAGGAGGCTTTTTGGAAGGATAAAGTGCGAACGCCCTGGGGGTGACCTCACGCATAGAACATGCGCTAATGAGGCAAGGTATATTGTCCTTATAGTGGCTTAAACAATAGGCATGCATATGCAAAACAATATGTTATTCTAAAGCATAAAAAGAGAATGATCGTATTTTTCAAGTTTCACCCACTCATTTAAAAAAATTAATTTTTTAAAATCCTCCTGAGTGGAGTCGCCAAATTGTAGGCCTGATTGTATTTCGCCTACGCGGTGTGAGCGCATATTTAACTACCCCATTGTTAAGGTTTTATAAAATTACGTTTTGAAGTCATCAACAAGTCTTTAAAGGAAGTTCATTAACCTAATTGGATATTTGGAAAACCGTAGGGACCAGGATTTATCAAATGCAGATTTCCCCGTAGATGGTCAATGAACCAAAAATTGAGTTCGGGGGTAAGGGTACGAACACGGTCAGGAACAATGTCGCATATTGCTGGCATATACTAAATATGGATTCATAACAATTTTTATGTAGATGAACAACCACATAATAATTTTCATACACCCAAAAAAGATTAGTCTAGCACTCGAGGAAAAAAGGTCAACGGCTGCGGTCAAAAGTAGCATAAGGGCTACGTTGTTTGAACGCAACCCTTGGCTTAGCAGCCCTTAACAATTTTGAAAGGCTGCAGTTTTCATCAAAACCGCAGCCCTTTATCCATTAAGAGTTGCGGTTTTTAACTAAAAAGCACAGCCCCTTATGCTAAAAATAGCAGCCCTTGTGACCCCAAAAATGATAAAAAAAATTTTTGGCCTTAATTGACACACAAACATCTATATAGAAATAGAAATTAAAGTTCTTACACAAAGTATGCTCATAATACAATATAGCCATGCAAATTTTCATACAGGTTACCATTAGGAATACAATCTGAAACAATCAGTTGCATTGTGGCAGACCAGTAATAACCTTGAAAAGTTGCTAAATGGGGGTGTTGAATATTTCCTAATCTACTAATTTCCTGCTCAATTTCATCTTGGCTTTTAATCCTACCCAAAGTGTTTACTGCTATCGAGATACCACCTTCAAAACTTGTTTTGTACACTGTACCTAGGGACCCCACCACCAACAAGCCGCTCTTTGTCAAGCAATGCTCGAGTACCAGTTTCCCAATCTTCATATTTTGAGGGTAACTTTTACTGAACAAAACCAACTTTCCAATGATGAGATTTGTTTCAGTTGAAGCCAAAGGAGTGCCTTCTAAAACCATGCTCTCAGCTTCTTTCATTTTCTTGCGTGGCCTTCAGTTAAAATAATTACTATGCAAAAACCACTTCAAGTAGTTGGAGTATAGCAGACAAATATTACCCCTACAATCATACACTTTGCCAGATCTAGCCCCAAATTTATAGAATCACATATACAGATCTCGATAGCAAAGAATTGAGGACTTCCACAGCAGACTCTTCTTGGTCAAACTAAACGTATCCGTAACCTTTGCTAGTTCCCTTCTCATCAACTTCAACTTTGCAAGAGACAACAGTGTCAAACTTGTTGAAAATGGAATCCCAACGAGCACTGCCAACCAAAGAGTCCAAATTCTTGACAAAGAGAATGGCCTTTCCCTGTCTTCCTTGGAAGTGGGTTCCCTTCACACCACATTATCCTCATAGGTCTCCCTTTCATGTTGGTGTGGTTTAACATAGACATAGCTTTCGCAGCTGCATAAAAATAAGAATCTGACAAACAAACAACAAATTTGCCAGTTAAAGAAAAATTCTAAAGAGTTAATCAACTAAATGTCCAGTACATCCCTCACTCATGATATAGAATCTTGAACTCAATTTTTCTATACTTCAAGGAAACTTATCAATGAAAAAAATTAGCTGACTAAAATGCAATCAGTACCAAAGTGGACAATTCTGGCAGGGAGCTCATATAACATTTAAGAACACCCAGCCTCCGAGGAGAAGGAAGAGGTCTTGAGGATAATCTACTCATGTCTGATTAATTAGCTCTATAAATGGAATTTAATTCGAATCAAGTACGTTGTATCAAAAATTGAAAAGTGGAAACCCTAACTCGCCAAAATTTACTCAAATTTGGGAAAATTAAACATCAATTGAACACATAAGAGGTAGAATATAAGATACTTATATATGCACTAAAATGGAAACGAAGTTTCATTCAATCAGCAAACAAACCAAGTATGATAAAAAAAAAAATCAGCACAATTAATGCACTTTAAGATACAAAATTCGGGCGAAAGAAATCACAAACAAGCTGATACAGCAGATAAGTACCAAAGCAAAATTGCAAATCTTAGTTGAGTGAAATCATGAAAGCAAATATAAAACACTAAAATCAGAAATTTGGCATATTTCCGTCAAGCGAAGAACATTAATAACAGAATCTACTGCAAATCTAAAAAATAAATCAACCAAAAATTACAGCAAATAAGGCAAGAAATCAACAAAAACAGTTCAAACAAAAATGAGCTCTTTTGTTGTTAATTCTGCTACCAAAGTAATTACATAAAAAACAAAAAAAGCAGAAACTCACGAAATCTTGGAAAGAAAGCAAATGTAAAATCTGATCATAAAGATCAACACCATATAAACTGAATAAAAATATATAAGCATTGTAAAATCTTACAGCTCTCTAAATGAGAAAGAAACAACAAAACCTAAGATACTGAGAGCAAATAAATAACATAAACAACAATAATTTACCAATAAATTAACAAAACAATTGATGAAAACCCTAATAAATCAAACAAATTAAAGAAGAAGATTAAGGGAGAAAGAGAGAAATACCGGAGTTGGAGGAGAGAGAAGTAGAGAAGCGAAGCCGAAGAAGCCACTGGCAGCACCGGCGGTTGCGCGACGAAAACGAAGGGACGGAAGTTGAGGAGTTCGCAGGCTCGCAGGAGGTTGAGGAATTCGTGGGCGTCGCCGGAGTTTGAGGAATTCGCAGGCGTTGCTGGAGTTTGAGGAATTCGCAGGCGTCGCCGGAGTTGGAGACGGTGAACCTTTTGGCGCCGAAGAGGAGAGAGGAATTCGACGGCTGCGAGTGAGAGAGAGGTTAGAGATAAAGAGAGAGTGATGACTGGTGAGATTGTGAGAGAAGATTGAGAGTGTTGTGAGAAATATGAAAGAGAGAAGCTATAGAAATATATCAGAGAGAAGCTATAGAAATATATCAGAGAGTATCGTGATTCAATTGATGTAAACTGATTTCTAACATCGGTATTTATAGGCAAAAACTCTGAAGAAAGAACGGATGGGAAGCAATTTACCTGACATGCATTTAATGCTTGTCAGGTACAGTGGACTTCACAGTGATGCCACTGTTCCCACAGATGAACAGTGATTCCACTGTTCCCACATGTGAACAGTGATTCCACTGTTCCTCAACGCTCCCCCTTGAACGTCCACTGATAACTCATAATAGACGTTGCCTCATTAAGAACCTTGTAAAAAAAAATCTATAACTATGGATAGAGTACAAACATTATGTATCTTTATATGCTTAAAATTAACTGCCTTATTAAAAACCTTGTCAGGAAAAACCCGGTGGGATAAAAACCTGATCGAAGGGAAAAAGAGTGCAGCGCATATAATACTCCCCCTGAATTTAGCATGTATCACGAAGATGCCGCATTCCAATTTTTCGGACTAATTCTTCAAATTTCTTCGTCGGAAGGGATTTGGTGAATAAGTCTGCAAGATTATCACATGATTGGATTTGTTGGATGTTTATCGTCCCTTCCTTTTGGAGGTCATGAGTGAAGAAGAGCTTTGGTGATAAATGTTTAGTTCTGTCTCCTTTGATGTACCCTTCGCTTACTTGAGTGATGCATGCAGTATTGTCTTCGTAGATGATAATTGGGTTTGTTGTTATTGTTTCCATCCCACATTCTTCTTGGATATTCTTGATCATTGACCTTAGCCATACACATTCCCATCCAACTTCATAAAGAGCAATTAATTCTGCATGATTTGATGATGTGGCCGTCAAAGTCTGCTTCGTGGATTTCCAAGATATTGCAGTACCTCCATAAGTGAATAGATACCCGGATTGAGACTTAGCCTTTTGTGGATCTGATAGGTATCCAGCATCTGCATATCCAATGAGTGACGCATTTGGTCTCAATTGGTAGAACAACCCAAGATCTTGTGTTCCTCGAAGATAGCGTAACAAGTGTTTGATTTCATTCCAATGTCTTTTCGTTGGTGCATTGCTGTATCTAGCTAACAAGTTTACTGAAAAAGCAATGTCAGGTCGAGTATTATTAGCCAAGTACATTAAGGCACCAATCGCACTTATACTTCAGGACCAAGAATTTCTTCATTTTCTTCTCGTGGTCTGAATGGATCATCTTTCACATTCAGAGAACGCACTATCATTGGAGAACTTGTTGGGTGGGCTTTGTCCATAAAAAAACGTCTCAAAATTTTTTCTGTATAGTTTGATTGATGGACAAAAATCCCATTTCTCAAATGTTCTATTTGCAAGCCAAGGCAAAATTTTGTCCTCCCGAGATCTTTCATCTCAAATTCTTTCATCAAGTACTTTGCAGTTACTTCGAGTTCTCTGGGAGTTCCAATAATATTCAAATCATCGACATAAACAGCAATAATGGCGAATCCTGATTTGGATCGCTTTATGAAAACACAAGGACTGATTTGATTATTTTTGAATCCTTCTTTCAATAGATATTCACTAAGACGATTATACCACATTCTCCCAGATTGCTTTAACCCATAGAGTGACCTTTTCAATTTTATTGAAAACATCTCTTTGGGCATATGATTTTCTGGTAGTTTTAGTCCATCAGGGACTTTCATATAAATATCTGTGTCAAGTGACCCATATAAGTATGCAGTCACTACATCCATTAACCTCATTTGCAATCCTTTTGAGACTGATAAGCTTACCAGAAATCTTAGTGTAGTTGCATCAACTACTGGAGAATATGTCTCATCATATAATCAATTCCTGGTTTTTGCAAAAAGCCTTGGGCTACTAGCCTTGCCTTATATCTAGTAACTTTATTTTTCTCATTTCGTTTTCTCACGAATACCCATTTGTACCCAACTAGTTTTACACCTTTTGGTATTTGGGTTATTTGTCCGAATACCTCACGTTTTTCAAGTGATTTCAATTCTGCTTGTATTGCTTCTTTCCATTTTGGCCAATCTTTTCTGCGGCGACATTCATCTACTGTATTTGGTTCTATATCATTTTCATCATATGTCATTTCAACCGCTATGGAGTAAGCAAAGATTTCATTCAAGACAACATCTTTTCGATTCCATTGTTTCTTTGTAGAAACATAATTAATTGAAGTTTCATTGTTGTCTATGCTTTCATGTTCATGTTCTTCTGGAACATGCTTATCTTCATTTTTGTTTTCATCATGAATTTCATCATGCTCCTTTGGAGGATTTATATTAATTTCATTAGTTGTTTCTCCTTGCCTTTCCATTTTTCTCGGTTTTGAGTCTTTAGCACCGGGTGGTCTACCACGTTTTCGACGTGCTATTGACTCATCTTCAATGGCCTTATTGCCACTAGGAATTTCAATTCGTGCAGGAGCATTCTCAGCATGCACATGTGACTTTGTCACTTTCTTAATATCTGTGAATGCATCAGGCAATTGGTTTGCAATACTTTGCAAATGAACAATTTTCTTAACTTCTTGTTCACATGAATTTGTTCTTGGGTCCAGAAACGACATTTGCGATGCGTTCCATGTAATTTCTATTTTTATATTTTGTGGGTCCACTTTCTCTCCCCCTAAGGATGGGAATACTGACTCATTAAAATGACAGTCAGCAAATCGAGCCGTAAATAAATCACCAGTGGTGGGCTCTAAATATTCGATAATTGATGGAGATTCAAATCCAACATATATTCCCATCCTTCTTTGTAGACCCATTTTAGTACGTTGGGGAGGAGCAATAGGTACATGTACAGCGCACCCAAAAACTTTCAAATGTGAGACATTCGGTTCTCGACCTGATACTAATTGTAACGGTGAGAATTTATGATAGGCTGTCGGCCTTAATCTTATCAATGCTGCTGCATGTAATATAGCATGACCCCAAGCAGAAGAGGGCAATTTTGATCTCATTATTAATGGTCTTGCAATTAATTGCAGTCTCTTGATTAATGATTCAGCAAGACCATTTTGTGTATGTACATGTGGCACAGGGTGCTCTACAACAATTCCAATAGACATGCAATAATCATTAAAAGTTTGGGATGTAAATTCCCCAGTATTGTCTAATCGTATCCTCTTTATTGTATGATCTGGGAATTGAGTTCTTAATCGAATTATTTGAGCCAGAAGTTTTGCAAATGCAACATTTCTACTTGAAAAAAGGCTCACATGTGACCATCGAGTAGATGCGTCAATTAAGACCATGAAATAGCGGAATGGACCGCATGCGGGGTGAATAGGCCCACAAATATCTCCTTGTATTCTTTCCAAAAACATTAGAGATTTATTGGCAATCTTATTTACAGATGGTCTAATTATCAATTTGCCATGTGACCATGCAGAGCATGATAATTCATTTGACCGAGGAATTTTGACATTCTTTATAGAGTGTCCAATTGAATTTTCAATGATTCTATGCATCATTCCTGTGCCAGGATGGCCAAATCGGTCATGCCATAGAGTAAATAATTCTCTATTATCTAACTTCTGGTTAGATATCATATTAATTTCAATCGGACGTATATCTATGCGATATAGTCCCGAGGAAATTGCTGGCAATTTTTCATAGATGTATTTCTTGCCGCATTTTTCTGCCGTGAGGCATATAAATTCCTCTTGATTCACTGTCATGGTTTCCAAATGGTAACCATTCTGACGTACAACTTTGAAACTTATAAGGTTTCTTCGAGATTTACTCGAATATAATGCGTCATTGATTATCAATTTTGTCCCATTTGGAAATATAATACAGGCTTTCCCAGAGCCTTCAATTAACTTGGCTGTCCCAGATATTGTGCTAACCTTTGCCTGGAATATTGTAAGTTTTGAAAAATACTCTTTATTTTTCAATATTGTGTTTGTTGTCCCACTGTTGAGGAGACATTGTTCTTTGGATCCAACTTCTGGCAAATCCATATCTTCACAAATAATAAATATGAAGATCAGTATAAGAAAATGCATATCTTATTAATAATCAAAAGAGGGAATACATGAAAATGATTATTAAAATAAACTAAGCATATTAATGCATTGCAAAGTTGTTTTCGGCTTCAGCATTATCCATAAAAAAATCTGAAACATCAAGGTTGGGCATGGATGTATTAACTTCATTAACAAAATTTGCTTCAACATTTTTTCCTTTGTTCTTTATTGAAGCCTGGTATAGGTCCACCAAATGTTTGGCAGTACGACATGTGCGGCCCCAATGCCCAGTCATGCCACATCTGTGGCAAATGTCATTTCCTTTATAGGACGACTGCCTCTGATTTCCAGATGATTGTCCCCAATTTTTATCAGAATTTTTAAAATTGTTATTTCTTGGGGAAAATCGACCTCTGCCACGTCCACGCCCTCTGCCACGGTAATTACCACGTCCTCTCCCACGACTGTTGTAATTACCGCGTCCACCTCTATGTATAGCATTTGCTTCAGGTGGATCAGAGCTTTCTATTGCATTTATTTCATGTGTGGCTGAAGACCCCGTAGGTCTAAGATTATGATTTTTCAGCAGAAGATCATTATTTTGTTCAGCCACAAGCAGATCGATATTAGCTCGAGTACTTTTTGAAAGCTCGAACCCGTATTGTTCACCAATATTATATTAGAAGCGTGGAAGGTGGAGAGCGTGTTTTCTATCATCTGCTCTTCTGTGATGGGATGATCACAATATTTCAACAATGATACAATTCTATACAACGTTGAATTGTAATCACTGACTGCTTTAAAGTCCTGGAATCTCAAATTGAGCCAGTCAAATTGTGCCTTTAGGAGAAGCACATTTTTGTGATGCCCATATCTTTCACTCAGGCTATCCCATAATTCTTTGGGATCCTCCACAAGGAGATATTCAGTTTTTAAACTTTCATGTAAATGATGCCTGAGAAGGACTAAGGCTTTTGCCTTTTCTTGTTCAGTTGCCTTTTTGACAGATGTAGTTGCATCACCTTGTTGGGTTGTCACACCCTTAATTGTGTGTTCCAGTCCTTGGGCCTTTAAATTCATTTGGGCTTCCACTGTCCATTCTAAAAACTTTTGCCCAGATAGATCTAGTATGTTAAATTGTCTTTTAACTAGATCTCCCATTTTAACTTTAATTTTTTTTCGGTAGCAAACTCGTGCTGATAACGTGTTGTGAGAAATATGAAAGAGAGAAGCTATAGAAATATATCAGAGAGTATCGTGATTCAATTGATGTAAACTGATTTCTTACATCGGTATTTATAGGCAAAAACTCTGAAGAAAGAACGGATGGGAAGTAATTTACCTGACATGCATTTAATGCTTGTCAGGTACAGTGGACTTCACAGTGATGCCACTGTTCCCACAGATGAACAATGATTCCACTGTTCCCACATGTGAACAGTGATTCCACTGTTCCTCAACAGAGAGAAATATTTTTCCCCTTTTATTTTTAGTCTTTAATTCATTTTCTTATTTTGTTTAATAAATTAGTCTCTCTTTATGATATTTTTTCAAACCCTGTTATAGGGTTTTTAGTCTTTGTTTTGGAGATCTCATTCTCTCCTGTAAGAGTGGTGAATATGACTTTTTTGTTTTTATGTATGAGAAATTATTCTCATTGGTTGAAGTTCGAGACTCAACATGAAAGTATTGGAATGTCGGATGCGGTCAACATGGCTCGATCAAGAATGCTCTTCCAAAACTATGTTAGAATGATTGACTTCCTCATCAATAAATGTTTGATTCAGCAAATACAAGGGGGCTGCGCTGTATTGCTCGATCTGGTTCATTGTATTTTCTTTGAAAACGAATTTGATTTAGCCTTGTTTAATTGTATCTTGATTTCTTTAAATACCTATTGTAGATACCGTTTGGCCTTCAATTAATGAAATTTCTCTTTCAAAAAAAAGTACGTTTACTACTTAGTTCGTGTGGATTGATTGGAGTTTATTTCATATTTGATCCCCTCAAGGGCTGCGGTCAACCCAAAAATCGCAACCCTTTAGACTAAGGGCTGCGGTTTTTTGGGCTAATCGCAATCCTTTAGTTCCCAGCTTATCTTTTTTTTTTTGTGGGTAGATTAAGGGCCGCGTTTATGTTAAAACCGCAGCCCTTGAGTTTTTTCCCTCTAGTGTGTAGGTTGGTTTTAGAAACACCTAAAAGACTTATTTTTTAGTGATATGTTATCAATATTAAAGGATCTTAGCATGTCGTCCATATTATATTATTTAATTATAACAGTTCATTAGGTCTTGATTAGCAATAATAACATATGCGGTGATGAAAGCATAACAGGACAATAATAATGACATCGATATAATAAAAATAAATAAATAAGAGAAAAAATGTTAGAATATACAAAGAACGTTTGTTTTTCAAGGACCCTCATGGTTATACCTATGCGGCTTAGGTCTGGGAGCGTAACGACCTTCAGAAGGAGCAATCTTCAAGCCAAAAGATCGATGAAAGTATGAATGTATGAGTGTGTTTGATTATGTTTGTAAAGTACGTGGAAGTATGCGAGATTTCGTAAGTTGAGAGCGCGAGTGTATTCGAAGTTTTAAAGCATGTGAAAATTGTATGGAAAAAACTATGTGTTTGATTCGGGAAATGAAGGACTATTTATAGGAAAGCAAAACCTACGCGTCACGCAGAGAGTGCACCAGGTGCACGTCTCTGTGTGACACACAACTACACGTGTCAGGCGCATCAACACGACCAATCAGCTACGTAGACGTGGCACGCGTTTTAAAAAGATAAAATTGCCAACCTGTGCGTGACACAGAGGAGTGCGCCAGGAGCAAGTCTCTGTTTGACGCACAGAGCCACGTGCCAGGCGCAGTTTGGTATGCCTGACACTACGCAATCAACGTATTGGGCTCACTGCTTGTATCTAGCACGTGTTGTCAGGCTTTTTTTTTTAATAAACGCGTTTCTAAAATGTTCAATATTACGGATTAAAAATATTATTTCAATTTATTTATTTATGCAAAAATTTATTTAAAATAAGAAATAAAAATAATTAACATCATTGAATAATTAATTGGGCTTTAAAATAAGACTTTAAATACACTTTAAATTAATGATGGGTTGGCTCTTCGGACTGTTCTTCTGTCGGGTCGGGCCTACTGAAACCACGGTATGTTTCTTCATTCAGTCCTTAAATGGGAAGACACGATTATGTGTCTACACACTTAAATCAATAAATGAGCCGAATTAGCTAGTCCGCACGCGCGTAGGAAGATCAGCAAATCAGGGCTAATTTGCGAAGCCCATATCTCCCAGAGTATAACTCGCCTTGCGCCATGAAACCTATCATTGGTACGAATGATCTTCAAGCCTAGTTCCCAATGCCGCTGGAATCATCCAATATCAATTTCAAGTAAAACGTTATGGGTAAAAGAGTAACCATGACTCAATTTCCACAATTCTTTTATCAAATTCCAGCTTTGCTTTGGCTCCAATTTGCAGTCAAAGATATTCGGTAAGATCCTTATCGAAGTAGCTTCCTTCCAATTACTCATAATACTCAAGGTTGTCCAATCATACTCAAATTATATTCTCAATACCTGAAATTCATCAAAGAACACCGAAAACACACAAAAGGAGCAATATTTTGCGCCTTACGTAATTATATGCAATTATGAACTAAAATGCACCTAAATGCTCCTAAAATGCAAATTGCAACCTAAATACACCTTGAAACTATAAAAAAATATATGATACATTACCCTCAATCTCAACCTCCTTTTCAAACTCCTTGGATGAAAGAAATAAGCTAGCCTTCTTTTCTTATTTCTTGTTAATCACGACATTTGAAGCTAAAGGATGCAAACAAATCCTCTTTGAACCCACCATAAATGATTACACATTGCTATCCTCTTCATGAATAACCTTTCTATCAAATTGCCACAGTCTACCAAGTAAAGCAGGACAAGCAGTCATGCATGAGAAGAACATAACATCATAGCTCATCTTTGTAGCTTGCAAGGGAGAACGAAAGAAATGCTTGTTTCTTCACTCTAAGACTGGTGTTATCATTTAACCAACTTAACTTGTAACGGTGTGGATGATCCCTCACAAAAAGATTTAAATTTGTCAGGAAATCTGCTGCCACTACATTAGTGCAAGAACCACTATCAATGATCATGTTACAAGCAGGCTCGGCTAAGGCCCTGTGCAGGGTGAGCAACTGCACAGGGCCCCCAAAATACAAGGGCCCAATTTTAATTGTCCAACTAAAGTTAAAAAAAAAGGAAAAAAAAAACTAAGGCTAATTACAGGCTGGCGTGGCAGGTAAGCGTTATGCAAATTCGAAGAAGCCGCTTCTCTGCTTCCGTGCCTTCTTCTCTTCCTATTTTCCAAGAACTCCATTAATGATTCCTTCATCTCTTCCTATCCTCCATAACTTTTCACCTAAAAGAAATCAAAACCCCAATTTCCAAAGAGAAAAAAAGGAAATTATATAATTATCAGATTTACAGAAAATCCCCAATTCCCCAATCTCTTCCCTAAAGAATTAACCATGAGCAACCATCATATTCACAAAATTGGTTAAATGTTCTATGTTTTTTCTTCTTTTACTATTCTACTCCTTGAAGGTAATTTCTAAATTCCGAATATTTTGTTATTCAATTTCAATCTTCTTGCCTAAAGCTTTTCCATCCGCTAATTGGACCATAAGAAACAAGGATGAAGGTGAATTGTACCTATGAGAAAGTCTCTTAATATTCTCAGCCTAAAACTATATATAGATATGAATTGAGAAGTTCAACAAAGAAAGTAATGCTACCGAACTACAGCTCTTATATGCTAGATGAAGCAAGACGAATGATTCTAGGAGATTCTTAATCAACTAACTTGTAGTTGAGATAGTTAAAATTCTGACTTTAAGCATAATCTCAGTTTTTTTTGTGTTGATAATATGAAATTATGGTTAGTTATATAACTATTTTCTAATTATATTTGGGGAAGTGAATGGTTTAATTATCGAATTTCAATTTTCATTTTTTAATTGGGAAATTTTTTATAGTGATTCATGCTTGTTAAAAAATTTATTCCTCATGATTTAATTTAGCACAGGGCCCCTACATTATACGAGACGGCCCTGGTTACAAGTGTTTCCCCCACTTTACAACGAGTATGGAACAAATTATCCCTTTACTCCTTCTTTGGAAGGCAATCAACATGTAAAACTCTCCTCACAACACCAATGAGCTTGCTATCATCCTCGGCAAAAGCATCCTCTTCACCACTCTCATCATGGCTTTCTTCCGGCATAAGTTCATACAATTCCTCCTCTTCATTGAATACCATGTATCACCTCATTGTAAGAGCTTTTATTGATGGACAATTTGCTTGCTATGTTCCCTCTACCTTGGCACTTGAAACATTTTCTATTGTCTTCATACTTTTCTCTTTAGGCACGAATACATTTTGTTTCTCTACTCTCTTCTCTTCTTTAGACGAGTTATCTTTCTTAAACCCCTCATAGTTCTTGTTAGAGGAAGAGTAAGATGCATAAGATGAAGAAGGTTTAGTGAAATAGTTACTTATTGTAGCATAGGAATGTTTCGACCTCTCTTGTTTCTCACGAGATTCAAACTTTAGAGCTAGTCTACACACATCATCAAAAGAGTTGTAGTTTGCTACCTCCACCTTCTTTGCAATGGTCCGGTTCAAACCCTTGATATAACGTGCAATCTTCAATGGTTCACAAGTCACAAATAAGGCACAACTTATCAAACTCCATAGTGCACTCATGCACACTCAACGTATCTTGGCAAAAACTTGTCAACTTTAGGTACTGTTTTTGCTCAAAATCACTCGGCAAAAACATCACTCTGAGCTTCTCCTTTAGCTTAGTCTAACTACTAAGCTTGTATTTCCCCTTCCTAGCATGTTGAGCCTTCAAGTTTTCAAGCCAAATCCCAGCATACTTGGTCAATCTCACCGAAGCAATCTTAAACCTTCTTTCATCATCAAAAATCCTATAGTGACACACCTTCTTAAGTTGTCAAATCCATTCAAGCAAGTCTTCAGGACTAGAATCCCCCGTGAAATCATCTAATTTTAACCTCTATGATGCGCTCAAGTTATACGATGTTCTTGTGGTATTTTAGGTGCACATTGCTAAGGGATTTGTTCGTAATTGTTAAGGTTTGCATATAAATCATCCTTAGCGGAAGTTCGGAGTTTTGCGATATAAGTTGTGTTAATGTCATGCATTCCGAGCTTCCAAGGTGAAATGCATTTGAGCCGAGCATCACAAGCCACAAGCTCGCCAAGCCAAGCTCGAAGCATCGCTCAGCAGCCCATCGCACGCCCAGCAGCAAGCATCGCCCCGCTCCCGCCATCGCACGCCCAGCAGCAAGCTAGGCCATCGCTCGCCCATCGCGCACACCCGCACGCTCAGCCAGCGCTCACTGCCCAGCGCCCAGCGCTCGCGACTCGCGAGCTTCCTCGCACCTCGCGACGAGCCTTGCTCGCACCTCGCGAGGATTATCGCACGGTGCGACCTGCGTGGTTTCGCCAATTCTTCAGCTCGTTGCGAAGGCAGTAGCTCATCGCACGGTGCGACCTGTACCGCACCTCGCGACCCCTATGGCGGTTTAAATGACGGCTGACTTTTGAGCCTTAGTATAAATACTAAAGTTTGTTTTTGGACCTAAAAACACACACATTGGAGGAGAGAGAATATCCAACACTCCATTCTTCTCTTCTTCTCTTCTCTTTTTAGTTTTTGTTTTCGAGTTTAGTCTTCGTAGATTTCAATTATGGGATTGGCTATTGCTATGCCGATTGTAGCTTGAACCGTTCTTGAACGAGATTAATATGGAGCTTCAAGCATTATTGTGAGATCTTTCCTCTCTATTTATTTTCTTTGATTATGGTTTAATTTCTATGCTTGCTTTCAATGGTTTTTGCATGATTATGCTAGGAATATTACTAGTTTGATTGTGTAATTAATCTAATGCTAGATTTAAGAATAGAATCGGATTGTTTTATTCTTTTATCAATTAGTAGCAAACTAGGGAGTAACTTAGATGCAGATCGTCTTGGTTATTTCTTGGGGAAATTGAATCAACTGTTAAATGTTTATCGCTTGTATGACGTTAGCAGGTCTATTGGTTCTCTGTGTTTATTGCTGCTATCGGATTGAACTTAGACGCTATCGGACTAGGTTATCCTTTAGTTAGGGTTTTATAGTCACGCTGATCGTGCTATTCAACTAAGAATAAGGAGAATGCGAGATTAATTCTCAACAATAGATAATAATGGAAATGAATAGAGTCGAGGTTCAATGATCGAAAATGAATTGAAGTGCATGTTAATCGGATTCAAGATCTTCCTATATTGATTTCTCATCTTATTTATATGTTAGTTAGTTGTAGTCTAATAACAACTCTTTGAAACCCCCCTTTTATTATTATTAGGTTTCTCGACCGTTAGAGTCTTCTAGGTACTAACGCACGCTAAGTATAGAACTCGTCCCCGTTTCCCTGTGGATACGAACCTTACTTCCCTTATACTAGTTTAGTGTAAAAGAGAGTAGGAGAAAATTTTATCTTTGGACGGGCGGCGTTCACGACAAGCGCGGCCCGCCAAATTTTGGCGCCGTTGCCGGGGAACACGGTGTTACTTGTTTATAGTTAGTGTATGCTTTTGGATTGTATTGCTAATGGTTTTTGTTTATGGTTAATACTCGTGCTACTAACCAAGAACCTTTGCAGTACGATCGAGATCTAGAACTAACCCTTTTCAGGTTGAGAAGAGAATTGCGTGAAGACTTTAGAGAGCTCCCTTTCTCGCTTGAATTTGAAGAAGAGATGCCTCCTAGAGTTGAGCACCGCACTTTAAAGGAGCTCACTGCTCCTAACCTTGACCAACAACCTTTGTGTATCACATTTCCGGAACCGGAAGTGGGGGACACATTTGAGCTAAAGTCGGGGTTGATACATTTGCTTCCCTCATTCCATGGGCTAAATGGTGAAGATCCAAATAAACATTTGTCAGAGTTTCATGTGGTATGCAGCAGCATGAAACCAAGTGGAGTTTCAGAAGATAGAATCAAGCTTAAAGCTTTCCCCTTTTCGCTAAAAGACACAAAGAAAGGACTGGATGTACTACCTTCCGTCCGACAAAGATCACCACTTGGGCTCAATTGAAAAAGAGCTTTCTCGAGAAATATTTTCCCACTTCTAAATCATCTACATTGAAGAAGGAGATAAGTAACATTGAGCAACGAGGTGAGGAGTCTTTTTATGAGTATTGGGAGAGGTTTAAGAAGTTATGTGCTAGTTGTCCATACCACGGTTATTCAGAGGAAGATTTGGTTCTATACTTCTATAATGGCTTATGTGATGAGGATGCTAGGATGGTCAATGCAGCAAGTGGTGGATCCATTGTGAATAAAACTGCACTCGCTGCTAAGGAACTGTTAAATGAGCTTCTTTGAAAGCTCGAGGCGGTTTAGTAGAAGGTCCGGAACTCGACGTGTGGTCTCCGAGGGTTCTAGTTCTTCTAAGGCTGGAAGATCAGTGCAAGCTCTCACATCCGTGATGCGAGACTTCATAGTGAAAGAGAAAACTCACCAAGTGAAGGCTTGTGGCATTTGCTCTTCACATCATCCAACTGATTTTTGTCCTCATCTACAAGAACCGAGTGAAGAGGTTAAGGCGGCCGATTTTCAGGGCCAAGGTTTCCAGAAAAGATATGATCCATATTCTGGTACCTACAATCCGGGATGGCGAGATCATCCTAATTTGAGGTACGGGAACTCATCAGGGAACCAGCAGCCGCCACAGCAGTATAACCGCCCACCACCTCCTTATTCGAGGGCACCGGAGCAAGGAGCTCCATATTTTCGGCCGCAAGGCCAACCACACGAGGACCGAGTACCGGCATGTCTACGAGAGGATATGATTAATGCTTTAACTAAAAATGTCACTAACATGCAGGGAAATATGGTTCAGTTTCAGGAGGAGACTCGTTCGAGCATCAAGAACTTGGAGAGCCAAGTAAGCCAAATTGCGGGAGCTGTAACCAAGTTAGAGGCTAGGGATTCGGTGAGGTTTCCATCCCAAATAGAACTCAACCCTAAGATGAACGTGAGTGCTATCACATTAAGGAGTGGAGCGGAAATTGCAAGCAAAGAGAGGTTGGTGGTTCGAGACAAAGAGATAGTGGAAGAGGTGATCGAGCATGAACCGACAACATATTGTAAATCATTGCCACCTCAACAAGAGGAGAAAGTCCAAAAATCACCTCCTCCACCATATGAACCAGAGCCACCATTTCCCGAGGCATTAAGAGAAACCCGCAAAACAGAGCGCACCAATGACATTTACGAAGTCTTTCGTAAATGTGAGGTAAACATTCCCCTTTTTGATGCTTTAAATCAAGTACCTAGGTTTGCTAAGTTCCTTAAAGAATTATGTACTTCGAAAAGAAAGCAAAAACAAAAGGGAGTGCAAAAAGTGAAGGCTAGCGAGCATGTCTCTCGCTATCTTTCAAAAGAAATTGCCTCAAAAGTGCAAGGACCCAGGCATGTTTACCATCCCATGTACCATAGGTGACACCATGTTTCCTAAAGCCATGTTAGACTTAGGTGCGTCAATTAATGTGATTCCATATTCATTGTATAAGTCTTTGAAACTTAGCAATTTGCATGAAACCGGTGTGGTGATTCAATTAGGCGATAGATCCAATGTTTATCCTAGGGGTAAATTAGAGGATGTGTTAGTTAAGGTTGGGAAATTGCAATTTCCTGCTGATTTTTATGTTTTGGAGATGGAGCCTGATAAGCATGCCGCCCCCATCCTTTTGGGGCGACCTTTCTTGAAAACATCTTGCACTAAAATTGATGTTTGCGCTGGTTCTTTGACCATGGAATTTGAGGGAAAGGTAGAGGCGTTTAAAATCGATGATTCTAAGCCTTTGATTAAGGATGATAACCCTCTTTACTCTATTAACATTGTTGACTCTGTTTTGCATGATGTTCTTGATATTGAGCATGTTGATGAGTCGATAAATGTTGATGATGTCTTGGTTGAGGATTGTGCCTCTCCTACTAACATGCAGGTTATGGTGCCGGAGTGGAAAGAGCGGAAAAAGCCTCCTGATTTACCACCTTGTTTTGAAACTGTACCACTAACGATGCATTGCCAGAGTTCTTCTCCGTTTGTTTTGCAGGTACTCGAATTGGAGGTTGACATGGAGCCTCCATTGTCACACATGGAGCACAAGCCCAATTTTTGAGCTTAAGGTACTAAGTCGAGCTCACGACTTTAAACAACAGCGCTTCTCGGGAGGCAACCCGAGACCCCGACACCCCGAGACCCCTTTATTTTCTTTCTTTCTCTTTATTTTTCATCAAATTTCCACCACCACAACAAATTTTCTTTCACCCACCACCCACCCACTAAAAAGATCCACAACCAATCTTCATCCACTTGGAACCAAAATCCACAAAAGAAAACCCGTTGGGAGGAGTTCAATAGCTAGGAATTGGTACAACTAGAGGGTTGAGATTGTTAATGTATCTTTTCGATCTCTTAAGCTAGGTGAAAAACTCACAAATTCAAGACTTTTGAACTTGTCATTTGTTTGGGTGATTCGAGGGAGAGGGTTGTGAGTTGAGTTATGAGATTTGAGTTGGTGTTGTTAAGAAATTTGAGTTTGACGAATTGCTTTTCATGAGTTTTGAGAATTCGATCTTCGATTTACTCGATTGTTGGTTTCCCCCCCCCATTTTCAGTTTACTTTTGCTTTTAATTGTCGACACATTGAGGACAATGTGTAGTTTAAGTAGGGGGGAGGGTATTCTCATTCTCGTGTATCTATGTTTCTCATTCTCGTGTATCTATGTTGTATATATTACTTTCAATTTGAAAGAAAATGAAAATGAAAAAAAAAAAAATGAAAAAGAATATAAAAAAAAAAAGTGATGAAATGAATCCCGCTGAGTTGAAAACTCACAAGGGTGGGCGACTCAGGCAAAAATGGGGGCCCGGATAGGTTGAAAACCCGAAAGGGCAACTTATGCAAAAGAGTGGCTTATATTGAGCGGGTAAGATGGTGAGATGAAAAAAAATGTGAGAAGCTAGGATGAAAACCCGAAAGGGCTCCTAGGCAAAATGAGAGATTAAGAGAGAATTATGTATTTTGAAGATTCATTTGCCGGAGATTTGTTTTGGCTTTCACTTTCTTTTGGTTTATTGTTTTTGGGAGTAAGCATGGAATTTATCCCTTTTTGTCTTTGTTCCATAGCTTGCTTATATAGGTTGGTTGTAATAGTAGTAGTAGTTTATCTTTTGAGGTTTTAGGCGAGTTGTCATTTTGATTGTGGCGTTGGAGTGAGTTCAATTCCTTTGAGATCCTTCAGGAGTTGAGCTCACATTTTGGTTGTCGTTTGGTGATTATTGTTGTCGCGTCTTTTTATTTTTCAGGTGAGCTCGAATCTAAGTGTGGGGGAATCATCGTCCCTTACGTTTAGGTTTTTGAGCGGATGTTGTTAAGATGTGATGATGATGATGTAGTTGATGGGGAGTGTAGGTTGGTGTCGTTAGTTTGGGTGATGATTTATTTGGTGATCCTCATTTTGAGTTTACTCGAGGTCGAGTAAAGTTCAAGTGTGGGGGTATTTGATGCGCTCAAGTTATACGATGTTCTTGTGGTATTTTAGGTGCACATTGCTAAGGGATTTGTTCGTAATTGTTAAGGTTTGCATATAAATCATCCTTAGCGAAAGTTCGGAGTTTTGCGATATAAGTTGTGTTAATGTCATGCATTCCGAGCTTCCAAGGTGAAATGCATTTGAGCCGAGCATCACAAGCCACAAGCTCGCCAAGCCAAGCTCGAAGCATCGCTCAGCAGCCCATCGCACGCCCAGCAGCAAGCATCGCCCAGCTCCAGCCATCGCACGCCCAGCAGCAAGCTAGGCCATCGCTCGCCCATCGCGCACATCCGCACGCTCAGCCAGCGCTCACTGCCCAGCGCTCACTGCCCAGCGCCCAGCGCTCGCGACTCGCGAGCTTCCTCGCACCTCGCGACGAGCCTTGCTCGCACCTCGCGAGGATTATCGCACGGTGCGACCTGCGTGGTTTCGCCAATTCTTCAGCTCGTTGCGAAGGCAGTAGCTCATCGCACGGTGCGACCTGTACCGCACCTCGCGACCCCTATGGCGGTTTAAATGACGGCTGACTTTTGAGCCTTAGTATAAATACTAAAGTTTGTTTTTGGACCTAAAAACACACACATTGGAGGAGAGAGAATATCCAACACTCCATTCTTCTCTTCTTCTCTTCTCTTTTTAGTTTTTGTTTTCGAGTTTAGTCTTCGTAGATTTCAATTATGGGATTGGCTATTGCTATGCCGATTGTAGCTTGAACCGTTCTTGAACGAGATTAATATGGAGCTTCAAGCATTATTGTGAGATCTTTCCTCTCTACTTATTTTCTTTGATTATGGTTTAATTTCTATGCTTGCTTTCAATGGTTTTTGCATGATTATGCTAGGAATATTACTAGTTTGATTGTGTAATTAATCTAATGCTAGATTTAAGAATAGAATCGGATTGTTTTATTCTTTTATCAATTAGTAGCAAACTAGGGAGTAACTTAGATGCAGATCGTCTTGGTTATTTCTTGGGGAAATTGAATCAACTGTTAAATGTTTATCGCTTGTATGACGTTAGCAGGTCTATTGGTACTCTGTGTTTATTGCTGCTATCGGATTGAACTTAGACGCTATCGGACTAGGTTATCCTTTAGTTAGGGTTTTATAGTCACGCTGATCGTGCTATTCAACTAAGAATAAGGAGAATGCGAGATTAATTCTCAACAATAGATAATAATGGAAATGAATAGAGTCGAGGTTCAATGATCGAAAATGAATTGAAGTGCATGTTAATCGGATTCAAGATCTTCCTATATTGATTTCTCATCTTATTTATATGTTAGTTAGTTGTAGTCTAATAACAACTCTTTGAAACCCCCCTTTTATTATTATTAGGTTTCTCGACCGTTAGAGTCTTCTAGGTACTAACGCACGCTAAGTATAGAACTCGTCCCCGTTTCCCTGTGGATACGAACCTTACTTCCCTTATACTAGTTTAGTGTAAAAGAGAGTAGGAGAAAATTTTATCTTTGGACGGGCGGCGTTCACGACAAGCGCGGCCCGCCACTCTATCATCATTGAAATTAGGTTTAACAATCCTAAAAATAAAATCATCATTCTCCTCATCCATTCTTGCTTCAAGTAGGTTCATGTCATTAGCATCAACGTTATATTTCAATTGAAAATTATATTGTTGCGTAGCAAATTCGCAATTGCCTTAGTTAACTTCTCCATATCACCCGACATTAAAGACTCCAAACAAACTTCAACAACACAACAAATAGGAAGCAAAAAAGCACCTTAACACCACGAACCCCACGTGGAGGTTGTAATTTTGCAAGAAAGATAAACATATTACCTTGGATCTTTGAAGAGTATAATCCCTTCTATCCTCACCCTCATGGAAAATATGATACCACTTGATATGAACACCGAGCCAAGCAACCTAAGTATTCAAGAGAACGTTACTTTGATACACCAAACTCACTAAGTCCGAAAGTATAACAAGTAACAAGATATTTCAAAGAAAAGTAATCAATCCTAATTACTCAACTAAGAATTATAAACACTCAAACCACTCCTGGAATTAAGTTGTTTAGGCACTAGTTAATTAACACCCCTGAAAATTAAACTAATGAACGTTTAGGTTTACGAAAGCAATCACAAACTTAACACAATTTTTATCATAAAATCACTCTAACCCTTGTAATGTGGCTATACTTGTTATTTATATTGATTAAGCAAGAAAGCCATGCTCTCCAAGCACTCTACATGCCATGGCTAAGTATAGAGAAAAGAAGAGAAGTTTCCCTCTTAATTCGAGCGTATAATCTAGCTAGAACGTAACGCAGCACAAGCATAAGGAAAGATGTACAAATCATTCCGAAAATACTTAAGCTATACACGACATATAGGATCCAACCTTGCGCGCCACTTATAACTCCAAAATAAGGATACTTTCCTAAAATACAAGCCATGACAACTAACACTCTAAAGGACCAAATTTACTTAGTTATTTCGGACCTTTTACAACAAAAACATAACTCAAAACAACTCAGCTACTTTAACTAACATTTTAACCAATTAAGACTCTTAATTAAAATACTAAGTAGCTTCTTCTTCAATCCAAGTAACACACGTGACAAAAGCTTATTGATGAACCATCAAATTGAACCCCACATGCTACATGGTAAGTGTAATTGGTTTATCTTTATTTGGTGCCTTGGAATCCGCATCAATAACATAGACAACAAGTAACATTAAGCAAATGATTCAAACCCTACATATTTAAAGCATTGCGATCCATTGTGGTGGTGAATATTTATCTCAAGAGTTTGGTTATCATTTGAAAGATTGTGGCATTGTTTCACAATTGACTCCACCAGGGACACCCTAATTGAATGGGGTCTCCGAAATAAGGAATTGAACTATATTAGATATGGTTCGTTCCATGATGAGTCTTGCTAATCTTCCAATTTCATTATGGGGATTCGCGCTTGAAAGAGCGGCATTTACACATAACACAACACCATTTAAAGCAGTAGAGAAGATACCATATGAAATGTGAACTGTAAACGTTCCAAAATTATATTTTCTAAGCATATGGGTTGTGAAGCTTATGTAAAACGTTTACTCTCTTATAATCATTCATCTAAATACGATAAATGACTTTTTGTGAGTTATCCCAAAGAGACTAAGGGATACTACTTCTACAACCAAAGCGAAAACAAAGTGTTTGTTGCTCGTACTGGTATCTTTCTTGAAAAGGAGTTTATTTCCAGAAAAAACAAGTGGGAGAAATGTATATCTCGAATAAATTCGAGAACAACAACAAATGGATGAAGTTAACACCTCATTAGAGGCGGCCCGACATGAAAATGCTCAGGAGGCTGTGCATTCCATTTACGTACCTCTTACCGTCCCATGGAAATAATCCATGCAAAGTCCATCAACCTAATGAGGTAGAAACTTCTTTTGTTGTTCCCCAATGAAGGACCAGTAGGACCATCATTCCGTCAAAAAGATATATTGATTTCCTTTTGACTCAAAGTTTGAAATAACGATTTTCGAATCAGAAGATCCTACTAGCTACAAAGATGCTTCGGAGAGTCAGGACTCCGAAAGATAGCTTGAGGCCATGAGATCTGAAACTCATTGGATGATTTGCCTGATGGGGTTAAACCCATTGGATAAAAATGGATTTTCAAGTTGAAAATAGACAAGGATCGAAACATTATTGTTTTCAAAGCAAGGTTGGTGGAAAAGGTTCCAAACAAATTTATGGTATTGTCTTTGATGAAACTTTCTCACTAGTAGCTACACTGAAGTCCATTAGCATAATCCTTGCGATTGCTGCCTTTCATTACAATGAAATATGGCCGATGAATGTTAAAACCGCTTTCTTGAATGGGTTCTTAAAAGATGATGTATACATGACACAACCTCAAGGTTTTGAAGAATAAGAAAATCCAAAGAGGGTATGCAAGCTTAAGAAGTCCATTTATGGACTAAAGCAAGCCTCATATAAAGAAGTTGGAACCTTAGATTTCATGATGCTATCAAGAAATTTGGGTTTCTCATAAATGAAGAGGAATCTTGTTTATACAAGAAGATAAGTGGGCGTAATATTACTTTTATGGTCTTGTATGTGGATGACACACTTCTTATGAGAAATGATAAAACCATGCTTGAATCAGTCAAGGAATGCCTAAAAAATTGTTTCTCTATGAAAGACCTGGGAGAGTTAGAGTAAATCTCGGGAATAAAGATATATAGAGATAGATCGAAAAGGCTGATTAGACTTAGTCAAAAGACTTATATTGATAAAGTTGTTGCAATGTTCAAACTGGAAAACTCCAAAAGAGGTTTCATTCCCATGCAACATTTAACACTTGGCAACACTCAGTGTCCTTCTACAGTAGGATCCATTATGTTTGCCATGATATACGTGTGAGTAATGTTCCCTATGCTTCTGCATCAGGATCCATTATGTATGCCATGATATGCACTCGACCAGATGTTGTGTATGCTTTGAGTACAAGCAAATCCAGAAGATGCACACTGGATGGCAGCAATGAATATACTACTCCCTCCGTCCCAAAATACGCATGACACTTATCAATGCACGTAGTTTTAGATGATAAGTTATTGTTTGGTTATCAATTGTTATTTTATTGAAAAGTAGATGTGATAGGAGTTAGTAGTTAGTAAAAGTAGTATTATTTTATTTCAAGGAGAGAGAGTGTGGGTCATGGTTAGAGTTGGTGGGTAGTATGAATGGTATTATTTTATTTGGATGAGAGAGAGTGTGGGCCAATGCTTAAAAGGTAGAAGGATTAAAATAATAGTGGGTCATATCCAAAAATAGAAGTGTAAAGAGTATTCTGGGACAGATGAAAAAGGAAAGTGTAAAGAGTATTCTGGGATAGAGGGAGTAGTAGAAAATTCCTTAAATGACATAAAAGCAAACTGATTTGGTTCTCCCAAAATTGGATCAGTAAGTTCAATTTATTTTGGGCTCAATTTTTTGGGAGACTAAACTGGTGCGGTTTGGAGGAGAACCGGATTAATTTTTGTTAACTGATCTAGTTCTCCTCCAAACCGGACCTATTTGGGGGTGCCAAAAAAAATTGAAGGCCCAATGTCGCTATACTTAAAGCTAAGGAGGAACACAACCCTCATAACATCTCCTCATTTCTCCTCAGCCTCCAAGCCCCGTTTCTCCTTTTTACTCCTGAGCGTTCCTCTCTCTTCTCTTCAGTTCTCTCATTCCTCTCACTTCCCTCCTATCCATCTCTCTTCCCTCTTAAGAAGACAGGAACCCTAACCCTAACCCTTACACCCACTTCCCTATTCCCTCTTCCCTCTTTTCCTCTATCTACACCCATTCTTGAGGTCTTCCGCCATTTCCTCTTCATTTTCCACTTCTTCGTTTTCGTCTTCGCATGCGTTTAATTTTTCGTCACACTTCCTTAATTCGAAGTTGTCTTTCTATAGCTGCTATTATTCCAAGCTCAGATGAATGGCAGGTGCTGGTCCTTCGTCTTCGTCATGCATGTGTTGATTCTTAGTCGGTTGAACTGGACAACAACAACAATTGATATAAAAAGAGAGAAAGTCGCGTCCTTCATGGATCTGGGCAACAACATAATTGATATCAAGAGGACAACAACACAATTTTTTTAGGGTTTGAGATTCTAATTCCTTAATTTTTTGCGTTTTTAATTTATCTAGGGTTTTCGTTCGTTCCAAAAAGAATCATTATTTTTGTTCGCCTTATTTTCTTTCATTCCGGATGTAATTTTTTCGTTTTTACATTAGCTTGTTGATTTTTTTTGTTCGTTTGTAATTAATTGTTTAATTCATGAATTGTATTTGATTTTAATGTTTGTTATCAAGTTTTATATTATTATGATTTTATTCCTAAGTTCGTTTCTGTCATTGTGTTGCTGACGTGCTTGGTTGGTTGGTTGCTAACTTCCTGAATTAAGTGGAGTTTGCTTGGTTGCTGGACAATGCTTTGTATAAAGTAAGATTCTTTTTTTTAATATCACAATTGAATTAGCTAATCCAGTTTAGCAGAAACCCGAATCAGTTAAGTATTTTTATTGGTCTGGTTTTCTGCCCAAACCAGATTAGTTAATACTTAACTAATCCAGTTTTCAACCGGATCAGTTGATTTCTTATAACTGCTCCTAGTCCAACCCCTCATGCCCAATAACAGATCAGTAACCCTTGTTTTGACCGGATCAGATGTCTTTTTTTCCACTGGTGATATCCTTATTGTACTTGAAAAGGACTAAGGATAATTTCTTGGTTAATGGTGGAGATAATGAGTTGTTTGTTATTGGATACTCCAACGATGCAATCTTCTAGAGTGACAAAGATGACTTCTGATCCCAATATGGTTTCATTTTTTGCCTTAATGGAGGAGGCGTGAGCGGAAGATTTCTAAGGCGAGTACCATCATGGATTCTAAAATAGAGGCTGAGTATATTGCAGTAGCAAATGCAATAAAGGAAGCTGTTTTGGATCAAAAAGTTCATTTGTGAACTTGGTGGAGGCCCTAGCATTGAGAATGGTATTGAGTTATATTGTGATAACAATGGTGCCATTGCTCAGGCTAAGGAATACGGATCACACCAAAGGTTTAAACACGTGCTCAGGATCTTCCGTCTTATTTGATAGATCGTTGGAAGAGAGGATGTGAAAGTAAGCAAGGTTCATACTGAGGATAATGTATCATATCCTCTAATTGAACCGCTTGCTCAACCTAATCATGAGTGTCATACTAGGTCTATGGGGCTTAAGCATATGAGATAATGGCTTTAGGTTGTTTACTTCATAATTGTAAATACGTTTATTATGTTTTGAATGTTTATCAATAAAAATTCATTTCTTATTTAATTGTTTTCAAATAACCTGTTAATCTTTATTTGCCCATAGATCGAACAAACTCCATTTAAATTTATCTAAAAAAAAAGACAAAACTCCCTCAACATTCATTATTTGACTGTTGACAACCATTAAACTCCCATCCACCCTCTTCTGCACATGTCTCTTCCTATTAAACTTCATTATCTTGCTTCCTCTTTTATTATCTTGCTTCTTCAATGGCGTCCCAAGATTCAGGTTCTTCTTATTCTATGTCTAGGTCGCCAAGGTCGAATAGCAACAATCACATGATGCGCTTCCATAATGAAATTGCACGCTGAGGGTTGTGAGGGTAGAAGACCACCCAAAAGGAAACAATTTTACGGATGTTCTTACTGGCCTGTAAGTTGGAATGGCTAATTTTGTGTTTTTTAATTAGGGTTTAGTAATTTTTTTGTTCAATTTTGCAGACGACTTGTGGGTTTTTCAAGTAGGAAGATGAGGAGATGATGTTCGTGAACTCCAGCACATGATCTTCGAAAGGGATGCGACAATCTGTGAGCTTCAAGGACAGATGGTTGTGCTGAGAAAGAAAATGAGGAAGTTGAAAATGCATAAGGACAAGCTGGTGGATGTGGTTGAGGAAATGGGCATTGCAACAACTAAAACCATGTTTGAGTTGAAGAACTACACCATTGGGAAGAAGTTGTTATTTGCTTTGTTTATGTCTAGGATTTTATTTTCAATGGTGTTGTTGTTGAATAATGTAAGCGTGGGTGATGTAGCAGTTTTTCCGTTGGGTAGGAGTATGTTTAACTCAATTAGGTTGGGATTTAGTGGTAGTTGTGCCCCTGTATTTTGACTATGATGCAGTAGTTACAGTAGTATGAGGTACGCAAATACTGCTCTTTCAATTCCTTTTTGTGTAAATTACAGCAATATATATAAAAGGATCTTTTGATCAACTTGAATGTTCTCTCAATTCTTTTTGCTAATTGATAGTAATAAAGGAAACACAAATGAAGCAATAAGCAATAATCTTTCATTAATAGAACATGAGTTCAGTACACAAATAACACAAAACACAACATATGCTTAACAGGGCCTGAGCAAGTTCATTTTCAACCAGAAACTAAAGAAAAAAATAGAAAACATACCTATATCTTTTGCGATACATAACAAAGCTTCCCTAAATCATCCTGTTGTTGTAGCTAATCATGCAAAAAATATCCCACAACAACTCTAAAAAGGACCAGCACTTGATGATGACCCTTGGCTGAAATTGAAGGAAAATCTTGTTGTTAGAACCACATCAGGCCCTTTACCATGAACCTGCAAGTTATTTACATCAAAAAACATTGTCAGTGTACAACATCTACAACATGGTCATGAATGTTTAAGGCTTTTGACTTACATTTGTAACTACAAAGCCATCAGGTTATACATGACCCTTTCCCCTACCTCTGCCACCTCTAATTCCTTTTCCTCTCTTATTGCTAGTGGTGTATGATCCTCTTCCCTTACCGCCTGTTGTGATCCCTCCACCCCTACTTCCTCTACCTCCCTTGCTGCCAATGGTGTCTGAACCTCTTACCCCACCCCCTGGTGTGTTCCCTCCACTCCTTCTTCCTCTTCCTCCTCTTCCCACAACTTTCCCCCCTTTCCCAATTCTGGATGGTTATGCTCTTATTGTAAGATGGTTTTGTTTGGGTAGGTGCAATTGGTTGGGGAGCTGCTCCATCAGCCCTTAGTCCGCCTCTTGGTCTTTTTGGTTGTGGTGCTGCTGATGTAGCTCTATCTTTGGTGAGGCACCTCCTATTATTATGTCCTTTGTTGTTGCACATACTGCAAGTGATTTCCAAACCATGCTTTAAGTTAATTTTCCAGGCCTTTTTGGATCCTCAAATGGTCTTTTCTTCTGTTCTTTCTAGGCCTTTTAGGTCCTATTTTTATTGGAGGTGAATCCAATACTATGCTGCTATCTGGCTAGTGGCTCTCACCACCTAAGGGTGGGATTGAGTTTGCATACGCTTTCATGTAAGTGACCTTGTAGCAGTCACAAATGTAATCCTCAGACCTCTTGTCAATGAAGAATATAGCTGCACAAGCATGGCAACATGGTATCCCGCTCATGTCCCACTTTCTACAAGTACATGTTCTTGCTTCCAAGTTCATTGTAAAGCTGTCCAATTAATGATTCACTTGGAACAATATGTTAGAGGAGGGCATAACTTCAGAATGGGCAGCCTCTACTTTCTCCTTCTCCAACTTCTGTTGAATTATTGGGCATATGTCAAAGGTGCACTTTTCAAGCTCTTGTCTTTTTTCTTCACAAGTCTAATTTGCATCAAGGCCGCTTTTATATCCTCTAGCATGTACAACAAATGCTTTGCTATGGCATGTATTTATGTACCCATTAAAGGTCTCTGCTATGTTGCTTGTAATCACATATGCTTTCACAATTGTCTTCATGAATTCTCTGCAAAAGACCTTTGGGTTGTATGCTTTGAAGGAAGTTGCAGCAGCAGGATTTACTTTTTCTAAGTCTGCCAAAGCATCTTTGTAAGCAGCCATATAGTAGGCCTTTGGAATTGTCCAAAACTTCAACTTCTTGTCATCCCCTCTATAGTTCTTGTGCCATAGAGCAAAAATATGTCAAGCACAGTGTCTGTGCTCAACTTTAGGGAGTACAACTCCAACACTGTTGAGGATGGACTATCACATCAAAACAACCATGTAATGTTAGTTTGTCATTATAATCATGAAAAGAAGGAAGAGTTAACAAGAAAAGGAGGAAGCATTATACCTGCTTTCATCTGATAATATGACAATGGTTGTCCTATCCCCAAGTTGCAAGCTTTTTTGCAAGTCCCATAAGGATCTCTTCCATAAACTATTGTTTTCACCCTCAACTACATCACATGCTAGTGGATACATTTGATCATTTCCATCTCTTCCCTCTTTGCCATCAACTCGCCCCCCCAAGGAAAGTTTTCAAAAAACAGACATCTATGTAGATCACTTTCCTACACCCTTCTTTCCACCCCTTTTGGACCCCCTCAAAACAAACATACAATCCTTCTACTACAAAAGACATAAAGAGACCCCCTAAAAATCCCTTTAGAGACCACTTAAGAGGTGGTCTGCAGGCTTAGCGGTCTCTTCGTATAAAGACCACTTTTTAGAGGTGGTTTTTTAAAATAAAAAAGAGACCACTATTTAAAATAAGTGGTCACTCGGGGTTTGGTTGGAGGAACTAGGGAAGAAGGAAAAGGAATCGCTTATTCGAATTAGGTGGTATTTTTTATTCTATCAAGAAACCACTTATGCAAATAAGTGATCATTTTGGTTCCATTAAAAAGGTCACTTCTCTGTATAAGGTGGTCTCTTTGCTCCACATATTTAGAATTTTACATCAGCCTTTGTTTTTTTTTTTTTTTTAAAAAAAATTACGTATATTTGCATTAAATATTTTAATAAAAAAATTCTCTAAGATATTACTAACTATACTTTATACATTTTATCCATCCATGAAACATGTATTAGTAGTACATAGTACAATACTGGACCTAATATTCAGTCACTACAATTAATGATATACATTATTATATAATACTTGTTTCAAGAGTGCTCAAAGTTTCAATCAATATGTTTCATATTAGAGTAAATTAAGAAAATTTCAAATTACAAGAACAAAAGTTTCAAAAACGAAAAAATTGTAGATACATTATACATCCTAGTCAATATTGACCTTATCTTCAAATTCTTCCCATCGACTTTCCACTTGTGCGTGTGAGCTTCGCCAAAGTACTACCAAGACATTAAGGCACCCGGCACCCAAGTAAAGCATGAAAGAGAAAGAGAAAGAGAAAGAGGCTCTTTACTCGTATCAGGTAGTTCATCCATCTATCTACACCAATACAAGATATGTAGGCATAAGGAAAAAGGTAAACAAGTAAAGACAGAGAAATCAAAAACGAAAACTGAAAATTTGATAAGCAACTGTAAATGACGAAGGAGTACATTATCTGCTAGTTTGTAGATTACATTTATAATTCCTGATTTGATAACCACATAAGTGGGAGAACAGCTGAACATTAATGTAAAGTCTACTATATCTCAATCACTTCTGTACATTTGTGTCATTTCATTTTCTTTTTCAAATTGATCCAATGCTTTTCCTCGCAAAATTAAATCAGATTTCAGATTGCATAAACCAAATGTTCAACATAGATGAGACATAGTTCACCCCAAACAAAACAATCAAAATAAAGGAGATAAAATAGTAGTAAATAGTCCAGCTCAACAAAGATAGGTATGTGAAACAAATATTGATCTAAAAGCATTCGAAGCAGTACAATCCCAATATCAATCAGAGAAAGAATCCCAAAGACATCATCAAAATGATAATTAGATCTAAAACATACAATTATAGGTTTAGTAATTACTAGAGAGTTTGTGAGAAACTTGAGGAAGAATTATGACTCTTTGCCGGCGACAAGCAGATAAATTGGAGGATTAAGACGACAAGAGACAAGCAAACAGTCGGCAGAAGATCTGGAGCACGAGCTGACGACAAGCCAATGATGAGCCAATGATGAGCCGACGACGAGTCGGCAAAGCCTAGGAGCACAAGCAGTGAACGTTGAGCCGTCAGCAAAGCTTTGGAGCACGAGCAGATGATGAGCCAATGATGAGCCGACGACAAGCCGACAAGCCTAAGAGCACAAGCTGTCAACGATGAGCCATCGAAAAAGTAGATAAGGGAGAAAGAATACAGAGAACTACTATATTGGCGCCTCTTCTTTTCAACTTATTTTACGGTGAACCGAACCGAACTTATTTTATTTTCGCTCACTCAAGGTTATTTTAAATTTGAATTAAACTTATTTTTGGTGAACTAAATTGTATTAACATAATATTATCAATACTTATTATTATTATTTTATAATAATAAATAATAAATAAATAAATAATAATAATAATAATAATAATAATAATAATAATAATAATAAATAATAAATAATAAATAATAAATAATAAATAATAAATAATAAATAATAAATAATAAATAATAAATAATAAATAATAAATAATAAATAATAAATAATAAATAAAAAAAAAAATAAATAATAATAATAAAAAATAATAAATAACAATAATAATAAAAATAAATAATAATAAATAATAAATGATAAATAATAAATAATAAATAATAAATAATAAATAATAAATAATAAATAATAAATAATAAATAATAAATAATAAATAATAAATAATAAATAATAAATAATAAATAATAAATAATAAATAATAAATAATAAATAATAAATAATAAATAATAAATAATAAATAATAAATAATAAATAATAAATAATAAATAGTAAATAATAAATAGTAAATAATAAATAATAAATAATAAATAATAAATAATAAATAATAAATAATAAATAATAAATAATAAATAATAAATAATAAATAATAAATAATAAATAATAAATAATAAATAATAAATAATAAATAATAAATAATAAATAATAAATAATAAATAATAAATAATAAATAGTAAATAATAATTATAAATAATAATAATAATATTAATAAATAATAAATAATAAATAATAAATAATAAATAATACTCCATCAGGTCTTTATTAGTTTACCCCTATTCCTTTAAGGGTGTCCCTTATTAGTTTACCCCTTCTTTTTTTTGCTATTTTTGGAATGGCCCCACTAACTTTCCATCGCACATATATTCAACTTTAGTATAAATTAATCTTTTCTCTCTCTTAGTATGCCCCACAATACTATTCCTCCTAAAATTCTGTGCAAAAGAAAGGGGTAAGCTAATAAAGACCGGAGGGAGTAAATAATAAAAAATATTAATAAATAATAATAATAATAAATAATATATAATAAATAATAAATAATAAATAATAAATAATAAATAATAAATAATAAATAATAAATAATAAATAATAAATAATAAATAATAAATAATAAATAATAAATAATAAATAATAAATAATAAATAATAAATAATAAATAATAAATAATAAATAATAAATAATAAATAATAAATAATAAATAATAAATAATAAATAATAAATAATAAATAATAAATAATAAATAATAAATAATAAATAATAAATAATAAATAATAAATAATACTCCCTCCGTTCTCTTTTTGTTCTTCCTATTTAGAATCTTGACACTGTTCACAATTGAAGAGATTCTTCTAATTTATATTCAACATATGATAAAAAATATAGTCATGTAGGGCTCTTGTTTGATTCGTCTCATTGAGAACTTTATGAATATTTAATTATTATAATTTTACTAATACATAATGAAAGATATTTAAGGACAAAAACGTGCATTGACATACGTGGAAGTCAAATTAGGAAGAACAAAAGAGAACGGAGGGAGTAAATCACAAATAATAATAATAATAATAATAATAATAATAATAATAAATAATAATAATAATAAATAATATATAATAATATATAATAATAATAATAATAATAATAATAATAATAATAATAATAATAATAATAATAATAATTAATAAATAATAATAATAAATAATAAATAATAATAATAAATAATAATAAATAAATACGATGATAAATAAAAAATAAAAAAATAAAAAAAATAAAAAAAAAATAATAATACTTCCTTCGTTCCATAATAAATGAGACATTTACTCCTTTAGTACGTTTTAGAATAAGTGAAACATACCTTAAATGGAAAAAAGAAAGTGATAAAATAACAAGAGTACCCATCACAAACTTGTGTGGTTTACTTTTCTCTCTCCTCCTTTTGATAATGAAAAGGGTATTTTATGACTTTTTGCGTTTTGAAAGTGATGTTTATTAAATCTTGTGCCTAATCCCTATGTTTCACTTCTTATGGAACGGAGGAAGTAATTAATAAATAATAATAATAATAATAATAATAATAATAATAAATAAATAAATAAATAAATAAATAACACTAAATAATAAATAAATAAATAATAAATAAATAAATAAAGTAAAAAAGTAAAAAAAATAAAAAATAGAAATTCAACGTTATTATAATTATAATATTAATAATAATAACAATATTAATAGTAATATTGAAAATAAAAATAATAATTACAACATTAGACAAGACTGAACTTATTTTTGCTGAACTGAACTTATTTTTGCTGATTATTTTTACTTATTTTTGCTGAAAAGAAGTCCAAAAGAACAGGGCTTGAGAAGGGAGAAAGAAAAAGAGAAGAAACGGCTGAAGCAGTGGAATCTTATTAGTATTTAGGGTTTTATAAATCTTTCCCTCATATAAAAAGGGGGTTTTATCAATCTTTACTTTTAAATTAGGAGTATCAAATAAACCACTTCTCACTAAACGAGGGTTTCTTAGTTTTGTTGTGTGAACCTACAAGGAGAAATCAATATTGAGAAAATAGTAAGAGACCACCTTTGTATAAAAAAAGGTCTATTTTCTCCTATCATAAGAGACCTCATCTTTTACAAATATGGTTTCTTTGTTTAAATAACCACCTATTGGATCAATGTGGTCTCTTATTAGTGGTTTCACAAGATCTAAATGTGTGTCTTGACTGGACTATTTCAGGGCCTCTAAATACATTCCACCTTGTTGTAATGCTCCTTCATGCCCGATGAAGTTTCCTATGAGCATAGCACTTGACCTTGTATGTAAAATATCTCTTTACGACCACTCTATAACCTCTTCTAATTGTTTTTATAATCTCCTTTGCAAGCCAATGTGGCCTAGTATTGAAAACTTCCAACAGCTGGTCTACTAGATAGTCACACTAAAGGAAAAAAGCCCAAGGGCTGTGGTTAAATGGGGCCCAAGGGTTGCGTTTTTTGACCACAGCCATTGGACTAGCAGCCATTGGCATTTAAGAAGGGCTACGGTTCAAAACCGCAGCCCTTAGCGTGTTAAGGGCTACGGTCAAGTCAAAAACCGCAGCCCTTGCTGGGTTAAGGGCTGCGGTTATTAAGGGCTAAAACTGCAGCCCTTCTGACCCAAATTTTTTTTTTTTTGAATTTTTTTATCTTAAGTGTTCCCAAACAGTTATATATATGTATAAGTATCATTTTTCATTGCAAATTATGTCTTTTTTCACACAAATACTTAATTTCCTTTTGACGCTTGATATCATCTTCCCGCTTCTTTGCCTTCTTTTCTTTCTCCTCCACATGAAAATTAATAGCAATTTCAACATCCCGCTCAGTCATCTTTAAAGCTCTCTTAGCTTCATATTCCTTGTAACCCATGCTCATTAACAATGATAAGGATTCATCTGATACTTGAAGTTGAATATTAAGAAAAGAAAAAGAGAAGAAAAAAACATTAGTATTTATAGCAATAATGCAATCATTCAATGAGGCCAGTCTGATGATTGGAGAAATATATACGGTGTATGTGAATGGTTTAGAGAGCCACACTACAACACATAAAGTAAAATGAGAATCACTATAAAAATCAGAAAGTTTAATAGCCTCAAAATCCAGTAAATAATAGAGTTAAGCACATTACTGTTAATATAATTCTCAAGCAATATCCTTAGATAGGAGCAAACTGATTATAATGCGAACCAATCCTCAGACTCAACCGAAATGATTTTGATAGCAAACACATGCTACCACTAACCTCTCCCATTTCAAGCACCTCTGAAGCATCTTTGAATTGTTGAAATCTCATAAGTTGCTTTCCTTTCGTGTGCAGAGATAAGACCCATCATTATTGCTATGCCAAATATAACCAATATAGTCAATATTCAAAATCTATACCTAAAAGGCAATGAGAGCACTCAAAAGTACATACAATAACTTGCAACAAGCACATACATACCTTTGATCAGTCTCAGAACCCATATTAACCTTCTGTCCTCTTTGATCCTCAAGCTCTATGTTGTAGTCCTCAATTGGCAGTGAGCCATCTGCGTGTCTCTTGGCAAGTGCAGCTACAGCCGTCCTGGTACATTCAAGAAAGAGATATTTGAGCAAGCAAGTATTACTTAATTCAATTAAAGCAAGCAATAACCACCCTCATAAACTCAACATAGAGATTAAATGGATAATATACCACGACCCATACAATCTCAATTCCAATGACGACAAAGGGCGAACACCATAATTTAGCAAGAGAAGACTTCTCCAACAAACACAACTGACAAATAACCAGACTCAACTTTCTTACTTACAAATCACAATTGCTAAACAACACAATTCATACTCACAATAAGACAAATAAGGGAGAAGATTGACTAAATCCAAAAAATTAGTTAAATTGAAATTCAATCCTTTATCTACGAAAACAAAAGCCTTAACATTTCATACCATCAAAAAGCATAATTCAATACAAGCAGCCTTCAATAGCTTGCTATTCATCAATTCAAAACCTTTGATGATCATTATCACACATACACACACACACACACACAAGCACAAGCAAAACAAAAAAACACCCATAAGAGCAAAAAAGTTCAGGCCAATAAGAACACGAATCAAACATAAAAAGTACAATATAACTAAATTATAAAACAGAAGGCAATTTAGCAATCCCTAAAGCTTGCATGATCAATTACCCCACAAACATACATGATCAAAATATTTAAAAAAAATCAAAACTTTAGAGGAAATAAATTAAAAACAGTAAAAATTAAAAGAGAGATGAATTAGGGTAAATAGTTTACTTGAGACGACTGAGTCTAGAAGAACATTTTTCTTCCGCCATTAATTATTGCTGAATAGACATACCCTCATCAACATTAACTCTGGAAACCAATATTTTGGTGTTATTTTTAACACCCAGTGATGCAGCAATTTATAGAAGTAATCAAACATCTCAACAGAAGACCCGAATGTTTTCGGACCGAGAATAACGCTGAATGAACTTGTTGATGTTCCAGTTAAGTTATTTCCTTCAGGCTAGGCATTAATACACCAATGAATCCGATAGATAAATTCACTGAAACCTCAATAAACTTATGCAATACCTCCACCTTTCATCAATATCCCAGTTGCACACCATTTTTCTCCTTGGATAATACAATGCTAACTGCTCGTACAATGTTCTCACAATTGAAGTACTCATAAAACTTGTCTCTGTTAGTAAGAGTGCTCTCTTACAAAAGAAAAGTCTTGTAAATTCCAATCACTAAAAACCGCAAATTCAGCCCAACAAATTGCTAAGTGAATTAATTAAGCAAAATCAGTTTTAGGCTCAACTTCATACTAATTAACATGGGTTATACTTAGGGCTTGAATTTTAAGCTTCAAAATCAGAATTTTTAAGGGGAACAAGGAGGTAGCCTTTACCTCTGCTTCCCGGAGCGAGGGAAGACACGACGGGGAGGAGGCGGGCTTCGGGAAACGGTGACGACATCCGGCAAGGGAGGAGAGCTCCGGCAAGGCCGCGCGGCTCCGACGCAGTGCGGTGAGGTGCTCGAGTGTAGCAGCGAGAATGAATCGAGGAGAGAGGCGAAAGAGGCAGGGCGGCAATGGAGGAGCCGGTGGTGGCAGCGAACACTTGATTGACTGCGTTGCACGATCGACAATTCCTCCAATGACCTTCCAACAACGAGTCCTCGATCACGTTTGCAGCCATAACCTAACCTAAAAGCCCTCCCTTCTATACTCTTTCAGCTTTCCCCACTGTAAAACTAATGCAAATTCATAAAACAACACAAAGTAAAAAACAAACAATTCAAAGGCAGCAAATTTCGGCATTACACTGTCAAGCACTGCGAAAAAAACTTAACGAACAAAAAAGGGATAAAAAATACTACGATTGACAAATTTCTCAGCAAAAAATGAAATTTAATCAAACCAAACAAAAAAGAAAAACCTATACATAAACAAAAGCAAAAACATCATTAATGGAAACTCGAATTTGCATGTACCCTAAAAAAAGGTTACCGGAAGCAAAACCCTAACCAAAAATAGACCTAACATTAGTGTATCCAAATTCGATTATCTTGATTAGCAGAAACAATAACAAGGGCGGGATTAATTTATATATTAAAAAAAAGATCTTAGTCTGAAAAACCCTAACTCCGTAAAAAAAATAGTTCGAGCAATAAAATTGGGGAAAAGAGGTAAAAGGATGAAAAATATTAGAAAATAGAATCAGAAGAAAAAAGAGTGTAAGTAACAGATCGATTAGAGAAGATGAACCTGAAATGTCTGAGACGAGAAAGAAGCGAAAGTTTTATTGGATTCACCGGCGAGAGGAAGAGAGGTGCGAGAGAGACAGCTCTTGCGAACCCTAAACCCTTGCGAGCCTTCGCCGACGAACCATAAACCCTTGCGAGCCCTCGCCAGCGAACCCTAAACCCTTGCAAACCACTAACAGTAGCAAACCCTCGCCGACGAAGAAGGATGAGAGGAGAAAGATGATGCGGTGAAAGGGAGAGATGATGCGGTGAATGGGAATTAGGAGAGAGAGAAATAGGGTTCAGCGAACGAGAGAGTATAGGAGACTGTTTAAGGGAGTAACGCGATTAAGCGGGTTATTTCATTTTTGGGCTGTTTAAGGGCTGTAGTTTTTTATTTAACTGCATCCCTTTAATCACTAAAGGGCTGTGGTTTTGGACTAACCACTACCCTTCACTATTAAGGGATGCGTTTTATAATAAACCGCAGCCCTTGCGCCGCTCCCCTTGCGTTTTTTCCACTAGTGTCAAGTGGACTTTATTTGCTTGTTTTTGTTCATGTTATAACTTCTTGTGCAAGTGTGTTCATTAACCACTGTTTTCACAACAAATGACCATGTTTTGGAGTCCCAAGATGCATACAGCTTTAATGGACAACCTTCAATGCACCTCACACCTAACTTTTACTGCCTTGACTTGTTACTTACAACAATACATAAGTTCCTGCCTTGAAAAACACCAAACTTTGCCACAGCTTGTTTGAAGTCTTCCTTTGTTCCAAATCTCTGACCAACCATCCACTGGAATAATGTGAATAAGTGTACTTGCTAACTAGAAAGCTTATTCTTGCTCTCCTCTATTGTACTGTTTCCTTTTTATCACTGGCAGGAGGAGTGTGGATTTCTTCATCTAAGTCCTCATAATTAGGCATAATTTCTTCTGTTATAGTAGTCATCCTGCTAGGCCCAGGAACTATGTCTTTTGTTTGAGAAACAAGCTTCCCTTACAGAGCATCATACTGAAGTTGTTGAGCTAGTTCCGGGAGCTTTTGGTTGAATCCTCCGATCCTTTCCCTTGATGTCTTGAATAAATCATCACTAGAGTCCAAATCATCATTCAGCTTAGGGTCCTTCAAGTGCTCCAAAATCATCTTCTGGTTCATGTTTTAGGTTATCTTCCTCATCTTCATACTCCAAATCATCCTCACTATCATCTCCTAAATCATCATCCCCATGAGGTGCATATTCATAGTCAAGCTCATCTTCCTTATCCTCATCAGCAGTATAATCGTAGTTTATGAGACTTAGTGGTCTTGGATCCTCCCATTCATAACCATCAGGAACTTCTGTCCTAGAAAAGGTTGGTGTTGAGTTTTTTTTGGTGTTCTGGTTGTGTTAGTTCTAGGGTTTGCAAATGTATCAAGTGAGAAGGTAGGTGTGACTGGTGTAGGGTTTTTGGCATGTGACTTTAGTGCTTTCATAGGTGGAAAAGTGTTTTTGGATGTTGGACCAAGTGATGCTGACTGGCAAACCTCTTAAAGTATTCTGACTGGCTCAAAATAACCACACTTGGAAAGTTTGCGGTGCCGTCATTTACCACAACAGACTCCTGAGTAAGGCCCCTTTTGACCGCAGCCTTTGGGCTTTTTTCCTAAATGCCAAGGGCTGCTAGTCCAATGGTTGCGGTTAAAAAACACAGCCCTTGGGCCCCTTTCGACCGCAGCATTTGGGATTTTTTCCTCTAATGTTATCAACTTGCAAGCTGACGTTTGCGAGATTACTTGCTCAAATGATTAAATTACGAGCCCATTGTCCAGGTACTCCTATCAAGACTATTCGTCTTGACAATGCTGGTTAATTTACTTCTGAAGCATTTGATGATTATTGCATGTTCATTAGGATGTTTAACATCTTGTAGCACTTGTTCATACACAAAACAGTCTTGTAGAGTCATTAATTAAACGTCTTCAATTAATTGCTAGACCATTACTTATGATGTCTAAACTCCCAATCAATGCTTGGCGACATGCTATATTACATGCAACAGCACTGAGTTATCATAAATTGTCCCCTTCACAATTGGTTTTTGATCAGGAACCAAATATCTCCCATCTTAGAATTTTCGGATGTGCAGTTTATGTTCCAATAGCTCCACCACAACGCTCCAAGATGTATCCTCAAAGGAAGATGAGAATATATGTTGGATTCGAATCTTCATCAATAATCAAATACCTTGAGCTAACCACAAGGGATTTATTTACGACTCATTTTCCTTATTGTCATTTTAGTGAATTAGTTTTTCCATCTTTAGGGGAAGAAAACAAACAGCAGGAAAAAGAAATTACTTGGAATGAATTATCACTATCTCATCCTGATCCTCGTACTAAACAATGTGAACTAGAAGTTCAAAAGATAATTCATTTACAAGGTTTTCAATTGTGATACACTTTTATTAACCCAAAAAGAGTGACTAAGTCATATATAACGATTGTAAATAGTAAAGCTTGAAATCTTTCAAGGACAAACTAAAGTTGATGATGAGTCTAAAGCACGCCAGTTTCGTAGTAGACCAGGCCAATCAGTTCCAAAGGCAAGAATTCTGGTAAAAGAAAAGGAGCAATAGTTTATGATGGTCAAATAGAGGATGCAACTCATTTTGAAAGATCTCCGGAAGAGACTTTAGACATGACTGAAGAAGAAATTCAGGTACCTGATAATGAAGAGATCTCAACAATTTATATCATGTCTAGAATTAAATAGAACCTAAATAAAATCGACGCCAATGATGTCTTTGCATGCAATGTCACATTAGATGTTTTGAATGACAATGAGGGTCATGAACCAGTCTATTGAAGAATGTAGAAAAAGAGATGATTGGCCAAAGTGGAAGGAAGCAATTGAAGCTGAATTACAATCTCTTACAAAAAGAGAAGTATTTGGACCTGTAGTCCATACACTTGAAGGTGTAAAACCAGTGGGATATAAATGGGTCTTTAATTTGTGCAAAAGCGACATGAAAGGGTGAAGTTGTAAGATATAAAGCATGATTATTTGCACAAGGATTCTCACAAAGACGTGGTGGATGCAACTACTTTAGATATCTAATTAGTCTGGCAATAAGAGAAGGACTTGAGTTATGCTTAATGGATGTAATCACAACTTATTTATATGGCCCACTGGATAATGTTATTTATATGAAACTCCCAAAAGGATTTAAGTTGCCAGAAGCAATAAAATCAGGTTCTCGAGAACAATTGTCAATTAAATTAAATAAATCTCTTTATGGATTGAAACAATCTAGACGTATGTGGTATAACTGCCTCAGTGAATACTTATTATAATTAGGCTATAAGAATTATCCTATAAGGCCATGCATTTTTATAAAGAGATTTGGATCAAGATTTGTTATAATTACAGTGTATGTTGATGATTTGAATATTATTGGAACTCCTGAAAAGATTTCAGTAATAGTGGAGTGCTTAAAGAAATAATTTGAAATGAAAGACCTTGGACAAAACAAAATTTTGTCTGAAGTTACAAATTTAGCACCTAAAGAATGGAATCGTTATGCATCAAACAACATACACAAGAAAGATTCTTAAGAGGTTTTCTATGGATAAAACATATCCTTTAAGTAGCCATATGGTTGTAAGATCACTTGATGTGGAGAAGGACCATTTCCGCCCTCGGGAAAATAATGAAAAGATTTTCGGTCCTACAATACCATACTTAAGTGCTATAGGGACATTGATGTACCTCGCTAGTCATACAAGACCTGACATATCATTTCATGTGAATTTGTTAACAAGGTTTAGTTCATGTCATGCCCGAAGGCATTGGAATGGAATTAAACATGATTCATTACCTCCATGGTACAAAAGATATGGGCTTGTTCTTTACTAATCTACCCATAGAACATTTGATTGGCTTTTGCAGATGGAAGGTAGTTATCTGACCCTCATAATGTTCGATCCCAAACTGGTCATTATGTTTTCACTTGTGGAGTATTGGACTCTCTTGGTGTTCTATGAAACAAACGATTACATCTACTTCTTCTAACCATTCTGAGATTTTAGCTATCCATGAGGCTAGTCGTGAATGTATATGGTTAAGGTCTCTAATTCAACATATACGAGAAGATTGTGGTTTATCCTCTAGGAAAAAAGTACCAACAATTTTATATAAGGATAATGCAACTTGCATTGCATAACTCAAGGCGGGATACATCAAAGGTGACAGAATAAAGCACATCACCAAAATTATTTTTCGCTCATGATCTTCAGGATAATGGCGATATAAATATCATGCAGATTCGATCAACTATAAAATTTGGCAGGTTTGTTTACCAAGGCGCTTCCAATTACTACATTTAAGAAGTTAGTTCACCAACTTGGTTTGCATCATCTTAAAGATCTTTAGTGATATAATCATGAGGTGGAGTAAATGCGCACTGCACTCTTTTTCCCTTAACCATGGTTTTTCCTCCTGGTTTTCCTGGTAAGTTTTTTAATGAGGCAGCATTTCGTGCATAATATGAGGCATTATATTGTATCATTTTAGATAATGGACATTCAAGGGGGAGAGTTATAAATGTTTTTATTGTGAATGTCCATTATACCCTTATCATGTATATATACATATATATATATATATATATATATATATACATACATATATATATATACATACATGTATATATATATATATATATATATATATATATATATATCATTGTCCCTTGAATAAATAAACTGACAGTTGATGATCTGATATATAATTTCTCTTTGCTTCTTCCCTTTTTTCTCTCTTTTCATAATAACTTTGGATTTTTTTTCTTATTTTATACATTTTAGCCTCTCTCGTATTTAGGTGTTATTGCTTTTGATTCGTACGTACGTCAAGTCATATTAAGTTTTCTAACTGATCTAAAGTCAAAATAACCATGTAATAATAACATAATGAGATATATAAAATATTCATCATTCCATTGACATACATTAAGATACACTGAGATAAAAGCTTTTGGAGTATGAAAGGGTAGAATTTTGAAACATAAATTATAACATAATATATAAAAATTAGAAAGAATTTAGAAATAGGAAAAATATTATTATTATGCACATACTCTTGAAATATAATCAAGAGAAAATAGAATGAGATTTACGTATTTTCATAGATTATTTAAATCCTTTATTGAAAAATATATATCAATGCCAAATACGCTACGTATGTACCCCTAAAAGCGCAAAGTTTCCAGTAATCAATTTTTTTAACCGATCTTTTAAAATATTAGTTGGCTAAAAATATATATCAATGCCAAATACGCTATGTATGTACCCCTTATTTAGCAAATTTTTTCCTCTTTTTACCCTATCATATGGTCCACCATTACACTATTAATTCAATTTTACTCCCTTTTTCTCTCCTACTTTACCCCTTTTTATTTGTTTATTTTCCTTAACCAGATTTCTCTCTCCTACTTTACCCACCCCAACCCCACACAAATTGATCCTTCTTGGTATATGTAGTAACAGTAACAAGGAGGATCTTTCGGAACCGGAGGGAGTATGCATTCAATAATTTTTGAATTAAAATATACTTAGAAAACAAAAATAATTCATCTGCAATTCACACGGGTCCAGCTGGCTATATCAAGAGTTACCACCAAAAAGGGGTTGAAAATTTTAATATGTGATAAAGATCGCTGGATCTTGAGTGTTACCACTAATGTAGTGTACAATGAAATATTTCAAAATGTGTTTTATAAATACTCATAATTTTACACTACTTGATCATTTCATTTATTTTGTTACATTGTCATTCATACTCTCATTTATTTACTTATCTGTGTTGTTTATTCAATCTAATTAGATCTGTTCTTATTGTTTGTGAATTGATCTTTTGTTTACATGAACTGCAATATTTCAACGTTTCAAATTATGCATTATTTGATTTGACGAAAAAATGCATTAAAACATATCAACTTCCAGTGCATTTTTGCATGGGTATAAACTTGGTTGTTACAATATTTTATAATTGAGTTAAAAAACTATAGAGTTGTTATGATGTATTTCCTATATCCCAGAATAGTCATAACAATTTTTTGTTATGTTTTGTCTCAAATTAGTTTGAATACTTTCATTTATGGTATGGTCCCACTATCACTATATTATTTGTTCTACACTTCTTTGGCCCACACTCTACCTTTATCCGTAAAAACCTACCAAACTTTATTTCTCCTTCTCTAAAATATATTCTACCAACTCCTATCACATCTACTTTTTAAGATATAAAATAATATTTTATAACCACAATACAATGTATTACTTTAAACAACTTGTCCTAAGAGGTGTTCCGATCATTCTGTAACGGAGGGAGTACCATTTTTATGTAGCGACTAAATTGAGTGTTACATTTTTATCGTTACCATAAGCCTTACAATGTAGTACTAGTAGTATAAATTCGCTTGAAGCCCAAATGTAGAAATGTTTCCAATTCTTGTACTTCATTTTCATTGTTAGGTGAATATAAGAGGGGTAGTGGTGGGAGTGGTGTGGTGTTGTCGGGCAGTGGTGGTGATGAAATAATCCGAAAAATTTAAGTGGTGGCCGATGTTTTGCAGTGCCGAAAAGAAATGGTGGTATAATTTGGGGGTAGATTTGGTGGTGGCAGAAAGTGGTAGTGGTGAAGACGAATATTGTTGGTGGTAGGGTTGATGGAGAGAGAGCGGAGGTGTTGAGAATGGTCAATGGATAGGAGATTAGATGGAGAAGATGTGTGGTGGCAATAAAGACCAATTCCCTTGTATTGTATTCGTATTTACGCTTATTGTATGGGCAGTAATAGTAAAAAATGGGTAGCATTTAGTTGCACCCCCAAGATAACACACAAATATAAAGTTGATTGTGATCAACAAAACATAAAACCATTAAAATCTACACCCCTTTCTTTCTCTACCTTCTCTCCTCAAAACTTCCTTCCCTAAACTCAAACCCTAGGAAGTCCCCGGAGTTTCGGCGCCGTGTAAGTCTCTGGCGGGTTCTCTAGCTAGTTCCCCTTGTTTTTCATCGCTTTTTTCGGTTTTTCTTCGTCTTTTTCCCTAGCTTGTTCCTAGTTTACGGCGGGTCCTCCAGTTTGGCGTTTCGCTGGCAAGAACACTCCATCTCCTGTTGCGTCGTCCTTCCCCCTCCCCTGTTACTTGTTCGAGTCGTCGTAGTATTCGTCGCATCTTCTCCCCTGGTTGTGCGTCGGAATCAACCTCCCTATCCCTTGTTTACGTTTTGTTGGGCATCCCCCTCCCCTCCCCTATTTTTCGCTTATTGTTGGGCCTCCCCTTCCCCTCCCATGGTTGTGCGTCGGGCTTCCCCTAGTTTCGCTAGCTAGTTAGGCCTCCCCTTCCCCTCCCCCCCCTCCCTTGTTTGAGTTCTTCAGTTGTCATGTCACCATCCCCTATTCGAGTTCTTCAATTGAGTCCCCCTTTGTTGGTTGATTTTGTTTCTCGGGCATTCCCTTCCCCTCCCCCCAGTCCTTGGGCCTCTATTTCCCCTATTTGTTGAGCTCCACTCCCTAGTTATGTTAGTTCTAAGGTTGGTGGTTTTTTTCGCAGTATGTGTGGTTAGTCTCATAGTTAGTGTCAGTTGGTTCTTTAGAGTTGCCAAGGTTATAGTATGTTGTTGGTTATGGTAATTGGAAAATGTTTGCCAGTTGGATAAGGGATGGTGGTGTAATATTGTAGTCGTCAAATCTATAGTTTTTTTTTATTCTTTGATGCAGGAACGGGTGAATCACGAGGATGTGAAGTGTAAGTGTGGTCGAGGCGATGATTGATTTTCATGGTTGGACCTTGTGTTTTCTGGTTTTAGAAATCGGAGGTGTGTTCGAGAGCTCACCATGTTTAGCACTCTTTTTCGCTTGACAATGACCTTATAGTCTTTGCCATGAAAAATTCAAATCTGCGGACTGCATCCCAGTTTCATCAAGTGGATTTCAGCACGCCCCGCTTCTCCCCCCTTATGGAGAAACATGAAATACTCTCGAGAGAGAGTCATGAGTCACCTAGGAACGTGACTCTTCATTAGATCGTGAGCCAAGAATCCCAAAAGTTAGAAGTTCGTTGGGATTGCTCATGTGGCGAGATGCGATTATTGCCTTTGGTTGTTCGTTGTTCGGATCGTGAACGACACTCGCTTCTCCTACCACTTCCATCAGTCATTCGAATTTTGACTCACCAGCACAATCATCGACCAGCGATGACCTCCTTAATAGGCGATTCTCTATCGGTTTTACTTGTTTTTGTTTTTTAGGGCATTTAAGAGCTCATATAGCTCCTCTAGGTTTTCCTTTGTTTTATGTTTGGTTGTATTCAGACTAGGATGTACTTCGTTGTTAAATTAATGCACGTTTTGTTGATGTCAAGAAAAAAAAGATAACACACATTATAGTGCAAGGAGATAGTTTATATGACGATTTTGCAAGAAAGTTGGCAAGACAAGCTTTTCTTCTTCGTCCAGTTTCTTCCTTGCGGGCCCGACCGGCCGGTCTCCGCTCGACCCACCCGGGCGAACTCCTATTTCAGCGGTTTTCGGATTCCGCGTTTTGTGCTGCTTGGTTTTTATATTTTATATAAATATCTTATTGTAAAACCAAGTTTATAAGGATGATTCTCTCTTGAACCCTAAAATATGAGCCTACCTATTCTATCTGAGATTTGAGCAGTTCTTGAGAAACTCCAATCCTTGATCCGGGTGCACGGAGTCGGGGATCGTTGTGTGAACCTTGGGGGACGAACGTCATCAGGAATCCGCACCGGAGATGGCGAAATTCGTTTCTAAGGCAGTGAACTCCATACCACGGCGCAACATTGCTCTTGTGAAATTCAATCAAGTTCAGTTGATTGTTATCTGCAGATAACTTTCTTCTTTATATTGTATATCATATTGTTTATATATTTGTACTTCATGAATACATTAATCTAACTTGTATTTCCAACAATTTAGAAACGAATTATTTAGATTGTTGTATTCATGTTGATGTACAATTTATTCTAACCAAATTTCAATTATCTACCTTGGAAAGGATTCCTTGAGTGATTATTTATTTAGGTGTGGTTAGAAAAATTAAGTCTTGTGAATAGACTTGAGGTGGAAAATTTGAAGTATATTTTATATATAATTATCATGGTTTTTCCAATTGACTTTGTTGGAGTCAAGGGAAATTTGGTTGCTTTGTTCTTCCAACTTTCTTCGTGAAGCTCTTGGTGCTGGCAGGAATGGCTCATGCCATTATAATATTGGGTTGAATTTCTCAAACTGTTGCCTTTGGTGGAGGCAATGCATTGCTCAAGGGGTGTAATAATTTATAAAGTTTGAATCTTGGGTATTATGAAATCAAAAGGCAAAATTCGTCCTTATGTGCTTTAAGTAGTGGTGTGGCTGTAATTCCCACTATTGCAATTGTCAATGTTCATAATCGAGGAAGTTAAGGCATTTGGAGGAGCATAGATTCGATTGCATATTATTCTTGTTTATGGAAACTGGCTGGAAGTTTTATTACCAAGGAAGGAAATTAGTTTTGCTGACGTATGCCAACTGTTCGACGAAAGTTCTCAATGAGTAAGGATTGAAAGGGAAGTGATGGAGCACAAGCAGGTTGCTAAAGTAATTACGTCACTTTCAAGGAAGTTTCCGCTCTAATTTATTTATTGTCAGACTTCTAACTTCAAGTAAATCATTTTGCGTGCCCCTGTGCTATATATAATATTTATTATTGGTGACAAGTTAGTCTATGTGGGGGTCGAGTTAGAGGTTGAGACGTTCAAGCAAGCAAAGGGGAGTTGGAGGAGTGACAACTGTGTGGATTTCATAGCACCTTCAACAAGATTGGCGAAAGGGAGGTTTTTTCTCTTATCGTTAATAATTCAAGTATGGCTTATTTGCATATTTTATTTTGTGTGCCTATTGCTTGGTATTTAATCTATACTTGTGTCCTCAAAACTGTTAGTTTCTTTTGAGAAATGAGTTTGTGTTTGAGACTATTGAGTATATTAGTTTGGCCTGCTTGAGTAGACATGATTGGAAAGCAAACTTCATGATTGACCTTTTGAGCTGGGAATTGTTTACTTCTGCTTGTTGCATTGTATATGTTGTATACAAGTCGTATATTTTGTGGGTTAGAGTTGCTTTGTAAAAGTCTTGTAGAGTTTAAATTTGTTGACCATGTTTAGTCAAATGGACTTTTGGATTGGTTGAATGACGTTTTGGGTTTACTTGCTGCAACTCTAGTGCTAAGTCACGTCTTGGAGTAACCCTATAGTTGTGTCCATTAGAGTTATTGAATTATTTGAGTTAATTATTGAGGACTTAGCTTCTTTGGTAGACTTGGAGTAATGATTGGTGAATGCTATCACGTTTCATGTGTTGATTGATTAGAGGATAGCATTCCTTTTGTTTAGGGTCTAGGTGAGACCATTTGGAACTCCTTGTAAATAAGCAAAATTTTGAGGTTAATGGTGGTTGTGTGCCAAGTGAGTGAAATCATTCAAGGAGGAAGGATCATGAGGGTTTTTAAGAGGGTTATGAGTATTTTTCAGACCATCGTTGGGTATCATCTCTCATGTGGGGGTTATCGTCATTTTCAACAAGTTATGGCCTATGTAAGATAAACTGATGAGCTGTTAGTTATTCTCCATGTTCTCATTATGAGGTTTCTAACTACGGTCGGATTTCTATCCTTCCTTTACACAGTTGGTGTGACGATTTAGTTCTCTATGGCTGTTGTTGTGCTAAATTTGATGATGTGTTTATTTCTTCTTGAATAAGCTATGTTGGATGAATCTCATGATATCATTGATGATTTGTTAGTCTTTGATATGATTGTTCAGTAGTCATGATTATGTGTTTGCTGCCTGATTCTAATTGGTTTATCCTAGTATTGTTGATGTGTAGTTCAGCAAAGGAGTAGCTAAAGGTTAATTCTCTAAGTTAGCAAAGTCCAGTCTTACTTGTAACCTCCGTGGTCGGAGGTTAGAAAGTTGACATTCTTGATCAACTATGTGCAGTCTAGGAGTTAGTCTCTGGAAGTGATGATCAATTCACAAGGGGATTTATGACTTCTGATTAGGACTAGTGCTTAGAGAAAAGCAAGCTTTAACATGACTCTTTAGTGACCTGGCATGCTCGCTCTGTATGTCGTTGCCAGACCATAGTTGATACTTTGGTTGTGTGTTGACCTTCAAAAGACGTTGAAGTTGTAAGCTTGGAAAGCTATGGGCAAGCTAGGTACATGGTTCTGAGGTTCATTAATGTTTTTATAATGACCTATGTAGTTATCTCACCAGTGGCTAAGTTTGCCTAGGCCAGTGGCTATGTTTGCATTGGGATCGTGTTATTTAATTGCGTATCAATTTGAGTCGTAAAGTGCATACTTGAATGACATCTTAGAGAAGGAAGGGTCTTTAGATCTTCCGGGATTTGGAGTTGACCTGTAAGGTTTCCTTGGTGAAAAGACTTGAAGGGTATGTAGGTGGTTTGTGGTTTATACCACTTGTATAATTAGTTCCGTGTGATGAACTAAGTTTTGTATCTTGGTTTTTCAAGATGGTATTTGTTTGAGTGATATTGATCAATTTGATATTGTTTGGTGATCATATGTCTATGATTGATCTTATGTCTTTGAAGTTCACACTCTTGATGTCTTTATGAAATTGAAGGTTTCAATTCTTGAGCCAAGATGGAAGTTGGGGATGAGTTAATTCATGTGGTTTATGGATGTAATGCCAATGTATTGGTAAAGTCACCTTTTATCTCAATCTTGTTAAGCGAACATGGTTTGTAACAGGTGCAACTAGAAGGTTGAATAGTTAGCATAAACTATTATGTTCCGCATATATGTTTATGAACTAGTTTTAGAAAGTGATTTTCTAAATGATTATGCTTATAGGTTTATAAGTGTATATGATGGCATATTGTTCTTGACTTGTTGCTTTGTTAAGGAGATGCAAAGTAGGATGTGTTGCAGTGGCAACCAAAAGAATAAGTTCATTGAGTTGAACTGATTGAGTCAAGAAGTCGACTGATGAGGAAATCCTTGGCAAGTTGCCGGTTGTGGGGGTAATGAAATACTCACTTATTTACATTGTGATGTTTCAGATTCTTACGCACATTGTCATGTGAAGCCAATGGAGGCACATATGGACAGGAGCATGCACAGGTTGGTATTGTGTTCACTGAGAGGACCTGATGGATGCTGTTGAGGTCCCGTGTTAGGACTAGCCATGCTCACGTGAGGTCACATAACCATAACTAGTTGGTGGCTCAACTAGTTCAAACTTAATGGATATGTGAGGATCCATTATAAGACTTGGTGGTTTGAATAGTGAGCATGATGGTATAGTGACAGGACAATCCATTACCTTTGTGGTGGCTTACTTTGTTTGAGCTTGATGGATTGATGAATCTATAACCATTGGGTGGTTCAACTAGCAATTGAACTTGGTAGATTCATAGATATCAGGTTGGACAGTGATTGTCCTTAATGTGTTTGTATTTCTAAGACGGGACTTATAGACACACCGTGGCATACAATGAGATGTTGTATGTGGCATACAATGAAATATTGTATGTGAGGTTGAGCTTGACCGCTCTTAATGTTTCCATATCCCAGCAGGCTTGGGTGGTCCTTGGAATGGACTTGATGGTTACACCGTTGTGATGCCTTGTGCATGATCTCACATGGTCGGTATCATAGTCCTGTAAAAGGGATGGTGTACTTTGTTCAAACCTAATGGATAGTGATAGTCTATAGCCTTTATGGTGGCTTGACAAGTGGAGCTGTTGGTACACGGCAGCAACCGGTAGGGGTTGTGTTGGAGTCCATGGCATTTATGGCTGATTCAATTAATTGAACGTAATGGACATGATGATTTTATGGCCTTCGTGGTTGATTTAATTTTATTTGAACGTAATAGAACATCGATTTGAGTGTGAAGGGATGGCCTCCTTCCCGTCGAATGTCGTACTTGTAGGCATTCTAGAGCGCTCACTGGAATCCCAGGGTGACGGCCAGGATTGTTGAACAGTGCGTATGTTCACAATCATTGGAAAGACATGTGACTTGTCTTAAAGGGAATTCGAATTGTATGATCAACAGTGTTGTATGTTGTTCAAGAGGCAATTCATGGATAACGCGGAGTTTCTCAAGCTCTGAGGGTAAGATATGTGTTATCGGGTCCCTTCTCTCTCTTGCAAGTTCAATCCAGTGGACACTTGTAGGTGAGGGGACACCCCATCTCACTAACATGCTAGTTCAATCCTTGGACACTAGTGTGTAAGTATCAAACCTTCCTTGTACTGCTCATTTCTTGTTTTCCTAACTTCGTGTTTGTGGGGGATTGTTGGATAACATTCAATTGAACACGAAGTTTTGTCGGATCTTGCTCGTCGCGCCCGACCGGTCGAGGGTTCACCCGACCCGCCCGGGCAAGATGAGTCTACTGCTTGGTCCGTCCCGCCCGACCGGGCGTTGGTCTGCCCGCCCGGGCATGACAAGCTTTTCTTCTTCGCCCAGTTTCTTCTTTGCGGCCCCGACAGGGCGGTCTCCGCCTGACCCGCCTGGGCGAACTCCTTTTTCAGCGGTTTTCGGATTACACGTTTTGTGTTGCTTGGTTTTTTATGTTATATAAATACCTCATTCTAAAATCGAGTTTATAAGGATGATTCTCTCTTGAACCCTAAAATATGAGCCTACCTATTCTCTCTGAGATTTGAGCAGCTTTTGAGATACTCCAATCCTTGATCCGGGTGCACGGAGTCAGGGATAGTTGGGCGAACCTTGGGGGACGAACGTCATCAGGAATCAGCACCGGAGAAGGCGAAATTCGTTTCTAAGACAGTGGCCTTCATACCACGGTGCAACGTTGCTCTTGTGACATTCAATCAAGTTCAGTTGATTGTTATCTGCAGATAAGTTTCTTCTTTATATTGTATATCAATATTGTTTATATATTTGTACTTCATGAATACATTAATCTAACTTGTATTTCCAACAATTTAGAGACGAATTATTTAGATTGTTGTATTCATGTTGATGTACAATTTATTCTAGCCTAATTTCAATTATCTACCTTGGAAAGGATTCCTTGAGTGATTATTTATTTAGGTGTGGTTAGAAAAATTAAGTCTTGTGAATAGACTTGAGGTGGAAAAATTGAAGTATATTTTATCTATAATTATCATGATTTTTCCAAGTGACTTTCTTGGAGTCAAGGGAAATTCGGTTACTTCGTTCTTCCAACTTTCTTCGTGAAGCTCTTGGTGCTGGCAAGAATTGCTTATGCCATTATAATATTGGGTTGAATTTCTCAAACTCTTGCCTTTGGTGGAGTCAATGCACTGCTCAAGGGGTGTAATAATTTATAAAGTTTGAATCTTGGGTATTATGAAATCAAAAGGCAAAATTCTTCCTCATGTGCTTTAAGTGATGGTGTGGCTATAATTCCCACTATTGCAATTGTCAATGTTCATAATCGAGGAAGTTAAGGCATTTGGAGGAGCATAGATTCGATTGCATATTATTCTTGTTTATGAAAACTGGCTGCAAGTTTTATTTCTAAGGAAGGAAATTAGTTTTGCTGACGTATGCCAACTGTTCGACGAAAGTTCTCAATGAGTAAAGATCGAAAGGGAAGTGATGGAGCACAGGCAGGTTGTTAAAGTAATTACGTCACTTTCAGGGAAGTTTCCTCTCTAATTTATTTATTGTCAGACTTCTAACTTCAAGTAAATCATTTTGCGTGCCCCTGTGCTATATATAATTTTGATTATTGGTGACAAGTTAGCCTATGTGGGGGTCGAGTTAGAGGTTGAGACGTTCAAGCAAGCAAAGGGGAGTTGGAGGAGTGACAACTGTGTGGATTTCATAGCACCTTCAACAGGAATGGCGAAAGGGAGGTTTTTTCTCTTATCGTTAATATTCCAAGTATAGCTTATTTGCATAATTTATTTTGTGTGCCTATTGCTTGGTATTTAATCTATACTTGTGTCCTCAAAAATGTTAGTTTCTTTTGAGAAATGAGTTTGTGTTTGAGACTAATGAGTATATTAGTTTGGCTCGCTTGAGTAGACATGATGAGAAAGCAAACTTCATGATTGACCTTTTGAGTGGGAATTATTTACTTCGCTTGTTGCATTGTATATGTTGTATACAAGTCGTATATTTGGTGGGTTAGAGTTGCTTTGTAAAACTCTTGTAGAGTTTAAATTTGTTGACCATGTTTAGTCATATGGACTTTTGGATTGGTTGAATGACCTTTTGGGTTTACTAGCTGCAACTCTAGTGCTAAGTCGTGTCTTAGAGTAACCCTATAGTTGTGTCTATTAGAGTTATTAAATTATTTGAGTTAATTCTTGAGGACTTAGCTTCTTTGGTAAACTTGGAGTAATGATTGGTGAATGCTATCACTTTTCATGTGTTGATTGATTAGAGGATAGCATTCCTTTTGTTAAGGGTCTAGGTAAGACCATTTGGAAGTCCGTGTAAATAAGCAGAATTTTGAGGTTAATGGTGGCTGTGTGCCAAGTGAGTGAAATCATTCAAGGATGAAGGATCATGAGGGTTTTTAAGAGGGTTTTGAGTATTCTTCAGACCATCTTTGGGTCTCATCTCTCATGTGGGGGTTATCGTCATTTTCAGCAAGTTATGGCCTATGTAAGATAAGCTGATGAGCTGTTAGTTATTCTCCATGTTCTCATTATGAGGTTTCTAACTGCGGTCGGATTTCTATCCTTCCTTTACACAGTTGGTGTGACGATTTAGTTCTCTATGGCTATTGTTGTGCTAAATTTTATGATGTGTTTATTTCTTCTTGAATAACCTATGTTGGATGAATCTCATGATATCATTGATGATTTGTTAGTCTTTGATATGATTGTTCAGTAGTCATGATTATGTGTTTGCTGCCTGATTCTAATTGGTGTATCCTAGTATTGCTGATGTGTAGTTCATCAAAGAGTAGCTAAAGGTTAATTCTCTAAGTTAGCAAAGTCTAGTCTTACTTGTAACCTCCGTGGTTAGAAAGTTGACATTGTTGATCAACTATGTGTAGTCCAGGGGTTAGTCTCTTGAAGTGATGATCAATTCACAAGGGGATTTTATGACTTCTGATTGGGACTAGTGCTTAGAGAAAAGCAAGCTTTAATATGACTCTTTAGTGACTTGGCATGCTCGCTCTGTATGTCTTTGCCAGACCATAGTTGATACTTTGGTTGTGTGTTGACCTTGAATAGACGTTGAAGTTGTAAGCTTGGAAAGCTATGGGCAAGCTAGGTACATGGTCTGAGGTTCATTAATGTTTTTATATTGACTTATGTAGTTATCTCACCTATGGCTAAGTTTGCCTAGGCTAGTGGCTGTGTTTGCATTGGGATCGTGTTATTTGATTGCGTATCAATTTGAGTCGTAAAGTGCATACTTGAATGACATCTTAGAGAAGGAAGGGTCTTTAGATCTTTCGGGATTTGGAGTTGACCTGTAAGGTTTCCTTGGTGAGAAGACTTGAAGGGTTTGTAGGTGGTTTGTGGTTTATACCACTTGTATAATTAGTTCCGTGTGATGAACTAAGTTTTGTATCTTAGTTTTTCAAGATGGTATTTGTTTGAGTGATATTGATCAATTTGACATTGTTTGGTGATCATGTGTCTATGATTGATCTTATGTCTTTGATGTTCACACTCTTGATGTCTTTATGAAATTGAAGGTTTTGATTCTTAAGCCAAGATGGAAGTTGGGGATGAGGTAATTCGTGTGGTTCATGGATGTAATGCCAATGTATTAGTAAAGTCACCTTTTATCTCAATCTTGTTAAGAGAATATGGTTTGTAACAGGTTCAACTAGAAAATTGAATAGTTAGCATGAACTATTATGTTCCGCATATATGTTTATGAACTTGTTTTAGAAAATGATTTTCTAGATGATTATGCTTATAGGTTTATAAGTGTATATGTTGGCATATTGTTCTTGACTGGTTGCTTTGTTGAGGAGATGCAAAGTAAGATGTGTTGCAGAGTCAACCATAAGAATAAGTTCATTGAGTTGAACTGATTGAGTCAAGAAGTCGACTGATGAGGAAATCCTTGGCAAGTTGCGGGGGTAATGAAATACTCGCTTATTTATATTGTGATGTTTCAGATTCTTAGGCACATTGTCATGTGAAGGCAATGGAGGCACATATGGACAGGAGCATGCACAGGTTGGTGTTGTGTTCACTGAGAGGACCTGATGGATGCTTTTGAGGTCCTGTGGTGGGACTAGCCATGCTCACGTGGGGTCACATACTTGGTGGTTTGAATAGTGAGCTTGATGGTATAGTGACAGGACAATCCATTACCTTTGTGGTGGCTTACTTTGTTTGAACTAGATGGATTGATGAATCTATAACCTTTGGGTGGTTCAACTAGCAATTGAACTTGGTAGATTCATAGATATCAGGTTGGACAGTGATTGTCCATAATGTGTTTGTAGTTCTAAGACGGGACTTATAGACACATCGTGGCATACAATGAGATGTTGTATGTGGCATACAATGAAATATTGTATGTGAGGTTGAGCTTGACCGCTCTTAATGTTTCCATATCCCAGCAGGCTTGGGTGGTCCTTGGAATGGACTTGATGGTTACACTGTTGTGATGCCTTGTGCATGATCCCACATGGTCAGTATTATAGTCTTGTAAAAGGGATGGTCTACTTTGTTCAAACCTAATGGATCGTGAGAGTCTATAGCCTTTATGGTGGTTTGACAAGTGGAGCTGATGGTACTCGGCGGCAGCCGGTAGGGGTTGTGTTGGAGTCCATGGCATTTATGGCTGATTCATTTAATTGAACGTAATGGACATGATGATTCTTTGGCCTTCGTGGTTGATATAAGTTTATTTGAACGTAATAGAACAACAGATTTGAGTGTGAAGGGATGGCCTCCTTCTGTCGAATGTCGTACTTGTAGGCATTCCGGAGCGCTCAATGGAATCCCGGGGGTGATGGCGGGGATTGTTGAACCGTGCGTATGTTCACAATCATTGGAAAGACATGTGACTTGTCTTAAAGGGAATTCGAATTGTATGATCAACAATGGTGTTTGTTGGTCCAGGAGCCAATTCATGGATAACGCGGAGTTTCTCGGGCTCGAGGGTAAGATATGTGTTATCGGGTCCATTCTCTCTCTTGCAAGTTCAATCCAGTGGACACTTGTAGGTGAGGGGACACCCCATCTCACAAACATGCTAGCTCAAACCTTGGACACTAGTGTGTAAGTATCAAACCTTCCTTTTACTTGCTCATTTCTTGTTTTCCTAACTTCGCGTTTGTGGGGGATTGTTGGATAACATTCAATTGAACACGAAGTTTTGTCGGATCTGGCTCGTCGCGCCCGACCTGGTGAGGGTTCGCCGGACCCGCCCGGGCAAGACGAGTCTGCTGCTTGGTCCGTCCCGCCCGACCGGGCGATGGTCTACCCGCCCGGGCGAGACAAGCTTTTCTTCTTCGCCCAGTTTCTTCCCTACGGGCCCGACCCGCCCGGGCGAACTCCTTTTTCAGCGGTTTTCAGATCCCGCGTTTTGTGTTGCTTGGTTTTTATATTTTATATAAATACCGATTCTAAAACCGAGTTTATAAGGATGATTCTCTCTTGAACCCTAAAATATGAGCCTACCTATTCTCTCCGAGATTTGTGCGGTTCTTGGGAAACTCCAATCCTTGATCCGGGTGCACGGAGTCGGGGATCGTTGTGTGAACCTTGGGGGACAAATGTCATCAGGAATCCGCACCGGAGATGGCGAAATTCGTTTCTAAGGCAGTGGCCTCCATACCACGGCGCAACGTTGCTCTTGTGAAATTCAATCAAGTTCAGTTGATTGTTATCTGCAGATAAGTTTCTTCTTTATATTGTATATCAATATTGTTTATATATTTGTACTTCATGAATACATTAATCTAACTTGTATTTCCAACAATTTAGAGACGAAATATTTAGATTGTTGTATTCATGTTGATGTACAATTTATTCTAACCTAATTTTAACTATCTACCTTGGAAAGGATTCCATGAGTGATTATTTATTTAGGTGTGGTTAGAAAAATTAAGTCTTGTGAATAGACTTGAGGTGGAAAAATTGAAGTATATTTTATCTATAATTATCATGATTTTTCCAATTGACTTTCTTGGAGTCAAGGGAAATTCGGTTACTTCGTTCTTCCAACTTTCTTCGCGAAGCTCTTGGTGCTGGCAAGAATTGCTTATGCCATTATAATATTGGGTTGAATTTCTCAAACTCTTGCCTTTGGTGGAGTCAATGCACTGCTCAAGGGGTGTAATAATTAATAAAGTTTGAATCTTGGGTATTATGAAATCAAAAGGCAAAATTCTTCCTCGTGTGCTTTAAGTGATGGTGTGGCTATAATTCCCACTATTGCAATTGTCAATGTTCATAATCGAGGAAGTTAAGGTATTTGGAGGAGCCTAGATTCGATTGCATATTATTCTTGTTTATGGAAACTGGCTGCAAGTTTTATTTCCATGGAAGGAAATTAGTTTTGCTGACGTATGCCAACTGTTCGACGAAAGTTCTCAATGAGTAAAGATCGAAAGGGAAGTGATGGAGCACAGGCAGGTTGTTAAAGTAACTACGTCACTTTCAGGGAAGTTTCCTCTCTAATTTATTTATTGTCAGACTTCTAACTTCAAGTAAATCATTTTGCGTGCCCCTGTGCTATATATAATTTTTATTATTGGTGACAAGTTAGCCTATGTGGGGGTCGAGTTAGAGGTTGAGACGTTCAAGCAAGCAAAGGGGAGTTGGAGGAGTGACAACTGTGTGGATTTCATAGCACCTTCAACAGGAATGGCGAAAGGGAGGTTTTTTCTCTTATCGTTAATATTCCAAGTATAGCTTATTTGCATAATTTATTTTGTGTGCCTATTGCTTGGTATTTAATCTATACTTGTGTCCTCAAAAATGTTAGTTTCTTTTGAGAAATGAGTTTGTGTTTGAGACTAATGAGTATATTAGTTTGGCCTGCTTGAGTAGACATGATGAGAAAGCAAACTTCATGATTGACCTTTTGAGCTGGGAATTATTTACTTCTGCTTGTTGCATTGTATATGTTGTATACAAGTCGTATATTTGGTGGGTTAGAGTTGCTTTGTAAAACTCTTGTAGAGTTTAAATTTGTTGACCATGTTTAGTCATATGGACTTTTGGATTGGTTGAATGACCTTTTGGGTTTACTAGCTGCAACTCTAGTGCTAAGTCGTGTCTTGGAGTAACCCTATAGTTGTGTCTATTAGAGTTATTAAATTATTTGATTTAATTCTTGAGGACTTAGCTTCTTTGGTAAACTTGGAGTAATGATTGGTGAATGCTATCACGTTTCATGTGTTGATTGATTAGAGGATAGCATTCCTTTTGTTAAGGGTCTAGGTGTGACCATTTGGAAGTCCGTGTAAATAAGCGAGAATTTTGAGGTTAATGGTGGCTGTGTGTGCCAGTGAGTGAAATCATTCAAGGATGAAGGATCATGAGGGTTTTTAAGAGGGTTTTGAGTATTCTTCAGACCATCTTTGGGTCTCATCTCTCATGTGGGGGTTATCGTCATTTTCAGCAAGTTATGGCCTATGTAAGATAAGCTGATGAGCTGTTAGTTATTCTCCATGTTCTCATTATAGGGTTTCTAACTACGGTCAGATTTCTATCCTTCCTTTACACAGTTGGTGTGACGATTTAGTTCTCTATGGCTATTGTTGTGCTAAATTTTATGATGTGTTCATTTCTTCTTGAATAAGCTATGTTGGATGAATCTCATGATATCATTGATGATTTGTTAGTCTTTGATATGATTGTTCAGTAGTCATGATTATGTGTTTGCTTTGCTCGATTCTAATTGGTGTATCTTAGTATTGCTGATGTGTAGTTCAAGCAAAGAGTAGCTAAAGGTTAATTCTCTAAGTTAGCAAAGTCCGGTCTTACTTGTAACCTCCGTGGTTAGAAAGTTGACATTGTTGATCAACAATCCGTAGTCCGGGGGTTAGTCTCTAGAAGTGATGATCAATTCACAAGGGGATTTTATGACTTCTGATTGGGACTAGTGCTTAGAGAAAAGCAAGCCTTAACATGACTCTTTAGTGACTTGGCATGCTCGCTCTGTATGTCTTTGCCAGACCATAGTTGATACTTTGGTTGTGTGTTGACCTTGAATAGACGTTGAAGTTGTAAGCTTGGAAAGCTATGGGCAAGCTAGGTACATGGTCTGAGGTTCATTAATGTTTTTATGTTGACCTATGTTGTTATCTCACCTATGGCTAAGTTTGCCTAGGCTAGTGGCTGTGTTTGCATTTGGATCGTGTTATTTGATTGCGTATCAATTTGAGTCGTAAAGTGCATACTTGAATGACATCTTAGAGAAGGAAGGGTCTTTAGATCTTTCGGGATTTGGAGTTGACCTGTAAGGTTTCCTTGGTGAGAAGACTTGAAGGGTTTGTAGGTGGTTTGTGGTTTATACCACTTGTATAATTAGTTCCGTGTGATGAACTAAGTTTTGTATCTTAGTTTTTCAAGATGGTATTTATTTGAGTGATATTGATCAATTTGACATTGTTTGGTGATCATGTGTCTATGATTAATCTTATGTCTTTGATGTTCACACTCTTGATGTCTTTATGAAATAGAAGGTTTCGATTCTTAAGCCAAGATGGAAGTTGGGGATGAGGTAATTCGTGTGGTTCATGGATGTAATGCCAATGTATTAATAAAGTCACCTTTATCTCAATCTTGTTAAGAGAACATGGTTTGTAACAGGTTCAACTAGAAAATTGAATAGTTAGCATGAACTATTATGTTCCGCATATATGTTTATGAACTAGTTTTAGAAAGTGATTTTCTAGATGATTATGCTTATAGGTTTATAAGTGTATATGTTGGCATATTGTTCTTGACTGGTTGCTTTGTTGAGGAGATGCAAAGTAAGATGTGTTGCAGAGTCAACCATAAGAATAAGTTCATTGAGTTGAATTGGTTGAGTCAAGAAGTCAACTGATGAGGAAATCCTTGGCAAGTTGTGGGGGTAATGAAATACTCACTTATTTATATTGTGATGTTTCAGATTCTTACGCACATTGTCATGTGAAGGCAATGGAGGCACATATGGACAGGAGCATGCACAGGTTGGTGTTGTGTTCACTGAGAGGACCTGATGGATGCTTTTGAGGTCCTGTGGTGGGACTAGCCATGCTCACGTGGGGTCACATACTTGGTGGTTTGAATAGTGAGCTTGATGGTATAGTGACAGGACAATCCATTACCTTTGTGGTGGCTTACTTTGTGTGAACTAGATGGATTGATGAATCTATAACCTTTGGGTGGTTCAACTAGCAATTGAACTTGGTAGATTCATAGATATCGGGTTGGACGGTGATTGTCCTTAATGTGTTTGTAGTTCTAAGACGGGACTTATAGACACACCGTGGCATACAATGAGATGTTGTATGTGGCATACAATGAAATATTGTATGTGAGGTTGAGCTTGACCGCTCTTAATGTTTCCATATCCCAGCAGGCTTGGGTGGTCCTTGGAATGGACTTGATGGTTACACTGTTGTGATGCCTTGTGCATGATCTCACATGGTCGGTATTATAGTCTTGTAAAAGGGATGGTCTACTTTGCTCAAACCTAATGGATCGTGAGAGTCTATAGCCTTTATGGTGGTTTGACAAGTGGAGCTGATGGTACTCGGCGGCAACCGGTAGGGGTTGTGTTGGAGTCCATGGCATTTATGGCTGATTCATTTAATTGAACGTAATGGACATGATGATTCTATGGCCTTCGTGGTTGATATAATTTTATTTGAACGTAATAGAACATCAGATTTGAGTGTGAAGGGATGGCCTCCTTCTGTCGAATGTCGTACTTGTAGGCATTCTGGAGCGCTCAATGGAATCCCAGGGTGATGGCAGGATTGTTGAACTGTGTGTATGTTAACAATCATTGGAAAGACATGTGACTTGTCTTAAAGGGAATTCGAATTGTATGATCAACAGTGTTGTATGTTGTTCAAGAGGCAATTCATGGATAACGCGGAGTTTCTCAGGCTCTGAGGGTAAGATATGTGTTATCGGGTCCCTTCTCTCTCTTGCAAGTTCAATCCAGTGGACACTTGTAGGTGAGGGGACACCCCATCTCACTAACATGCTAGTTCAATCCTTGGACATTAGTGTGTAAGTATCAAACCTTCCTTTTACTGCTCATTTCTTGTTTTCCTAACTTCGCGTTTGTGGGGGATTGTTGGATAACATTCAATTGAACGCGAAGTTTTGTCGGATCTGGCTCGTCTCGCACGACTAGGCGAGGGTTCGCCCGACCCGCCTGGGCAAGCCGAGTCTGCTGCTTGGTCCGTCCCGCCCGACCGGGCGATGGTCTACCCAACCTGGCGAGACAAGCTTTTCTTCTTCGCCCAGTTTCTTCCCTGCGGGCCTGACCCGCCCGGGCGAACTCCTTTTTCAGCGGTTTTCAGATTCCACGTTTTGTGTTGCTTGGTTTTTATATTTTATATAAATACCTCATTCTAAAACCGAGTTTATAAGGATGATTCTCTCTTGAACCCTAAAATATGAGCCTACCTATTCTCTCTGAGATTTGTGCAGTTCTTGGGAAACTCCAATCCTTGATCCGGGTGCACGGAGTCGGGGATCGTTGGGTGAACCTTGGGGGACAAATGTCATCGGGAATCCTTTAGGAGATGGCGAAATTCGTTTCTAAGGCAGTGGCCTCCATACCACGGCACAACGTTCCTCTTGAGAAATTCAATCAAGTTCAGTTGATTATTTTTTGCAGATAAGTTTCTTCTTTATATTGTATATCAATATTGTTTATACAATTGTACTTCATGAATACATTAATCTAACTTGTATTTCCAACATGTACACAAAAGCTGGTAATTGCTAAAAGTAGCTAGCTACCGACATACACTACCATGAACAAGAATAACAAATTAAACTATTGAAATACTTCAGGAATAACATACTAAACTATCGAAATAGTTCAGTATTATGAATTATTAACTAGCAAGAAAGGTTATCACCAGGAGATACAGCTAGCTGATTACAATACTGAGTATACTACCTAATACGAGCATTAACATCAGCTGGATGGTCACCATCACATTCCAATATTCCAGTTTTAGAAATTTGGAATATATTGTTTCCCATTTCCTATAACTGTTGATGTTATCTTGCTTAGTTGGTAAAGTTTTGTAAAGGTAACACCCAATACATGAAATCAAAGCATGTATGTATCATTCTTCTTCGTCGCTCTTTCACACCCGAAAAAAATTATTTTCAGTAACTCAAATAAATAAGAGTATTACTCTTAGTTGTTGCAGTAGCTAGCTAGATCATCACTCCTGCAGGCTGCAAGAAACCTTTAAACAATAATAGCTCTTAAATATCTCTACTATGCTTTAGCTTCTATTCTTATTAATATTATTCAATTGAAAAATCATAAATTGTTTTTTTTTCCTTACATTTATCATTGGGGCATGTTTAGTTTAGCATTACAGCACCACCTCGAAAGACTTCATTACAGTCAGACAACATATAAGGACCTAGAAAGAGACTTCCTCTCCACATTTTCTCTCGGTGCACGATAGCTTATCGTGCACCATCGCCATAGCAAGGAAAACTAGAGCTAAATCTCAAGGAAAAAATCATGGAGCTGGTACGAGTAAGGCTAGAGGACCTAATTCCGATTCTCAAGCACTTCGGACAAGATCGATTGATGAAATTATGGGTGTTGAAGCATTGGATTTTGGGATTGAGAATGAAATTCTTACACCAAAATCTTCATTACAGCAATTGAAGGTTCAATCGGAAGTTAGGCATACTTTCATTGACCGGATGCAATCTATTCAGAAATCCTTTACAATGATTTCTCAACCTCGAACATCAAATGTGGAAATAGGTACGTTAACTGTGCCAATTTTACAACAATTTGATGCTGTTGCAAATGAGGAAGTTCAGGAGGATTTTGATTTTGAGAATGAGATTTTATTGAATTCGAGTAGATCTTCGCAATCTGATCCTATTAGTATTGACTTAGAAGACATACAGGAAGAGGTAGATTTCTGGAATTCAGCTATAGTATGTTATGTGGTTGGTGCTAATGCACCTATTCAGGTGATGGAAGGCTATATTCGAAGAATCTAGAAAGGTTTTAATGTTGATAAAGTCGTAATGGTGAAGAAGGGGATGTTTCTGGTGACATTCATGGCCATGGATATAAGGAATAAGGTCCTAGATGGTTATTATTTCTTCGATAATAAGCCATTAATCATGAAACATGGGATGCAGAAATGGATATGGAGAAAGAAGAACTTCGCTATTTACCTATATGGATTCAACTTAGATTGAATTTTAAATATTGGGCGAAAAGGCATTGTTTAAGATTGTAAGGAAAATAGGCCAGCCTCTAAAGAGAGATGATGCCACTAAAAATCGCGACAAATTGCAATATGCAAGGGTTTTGGTGGAAGTCACTATGAATCAGAAGTTGCCTGATCACATTCAATTTTTGAATGAACATGGTGATTTGATTGATGTAGGTGTCCAGTATGAATGGAAGCCTGAATACTGTAATAATTGTAGGATGATTGGACATATTTTTACTGACCGTAGGAAGCTTAGGACCAAGAAATTGTGGGTGCCTAAGCAAACTGGTCCAATGATTATTGAGAAGCCTAGTTCATTGCCGATTCAGGAAGTTGTGTACGCTGATCAGGAAGGTTTTCAGCTTGCTCTAAAGCCTATCAGGGTTAGAGTGTCATAAGCAAAGCCTACACAAACTGCAAATTCTTACAATGCTCTTGATGGGGTAGAGGAGCAGGAGGCAAGGGAAAAACAACAAGCTGGAGAAGCAACTGGTTGAAAATGGTGTTGAATTATTGGAGGGAGGGGACTCTCTCATTCCTAATGGATAAAGTCTTGAGCTGGAATGTCAGGGATCTCAACACAGTCAAGAAGCAGAATGATGTGAAGAATTTCCTTCATAAGTATGCAGTAGGGCTGGTGGGACTCTTGGAACATAAGGTAAAGATTTATAAACTTGGTGATCTTTATCAAAGAATGTTTGTTAATTGGTGTTTTTCATCTAATTCTAGTTATCATAAAGGGGGTAGAATAATTATTGCCTGGAAACCTAGTTGTTTTTCACGTCAATATAATTGCTGCTTCTAGTCAATTTATGCATTGCTATGTTAGTCATGTCAGTGGAATAAGTGGATTTTATTATACTTTCATATATGCTTTTAATGATAGTACTAAAAGGAAGGAGCTATGGAAGGATTTGAGATCCTTATACACTGAAGATCCTTGGATCATGTGTAGAGATTTCAATTGTGTGATGGCAGTTGATGAGCGTATTGGTGTTGTGGTTAGGCAGGCTGAGATGGAAGATATAATAGATTGTATGCAGGCTTGTCAGATGGATGATATCAAGAGTACAGGGAATTTGTACACTTAGAATAACAAGTAGAAATGTGTGGCCAGAGTTTACTCTAAGTTAGATAGAGTTTTGACAAAAGGGGCTTGGCAAGGAATTTATAATGCTGCTGAAGCCTGTTATATGAATGAAGATGAATTTGATCATTCACCTGGATTGTTTATAGTTTATCCCATGCAAGCTTCAGGGAAGAAGCCTTTCAAGTATTTCACAATGTGGAAATCTTCTCCACAGTTTAGTGAGATTATTGAGAGGCAATGGAATGATGATATCAGGGGGACAAAGATGTATGTCATTAGTCAGAAGTTGAAGAAGATTAAGATTGATTTGAAAGAGCTTAATAAGTTAGGCTTCACAGATGTACAAGTTGTAGAAGTAAAGGCTTATCAAGAGATGTGTGATGCTTAGACACAAATGCACAATCATCCTGGAGACAGTGCCTTAGCTGATGCAGAAATTGAAGTTGTGCATCAGTATCATGTTAAGCTTAAAATTTATATGGATTTTTTGAAGCAAAAATCTAAATTAGATTGGATAAGAGCTGGTGATGAAAACACAACCTTATTCCATCAGAGTATAAAAGCTGGAATAAGTCATAATCAGGTTTATAGTATTCATGATGTTCATGAAAACTGGATTAGTAAGCATGAGGAGGTGCCTGTTGTTTTTCTCTCATTTTATACTGAATTATTGGGCTCTACTTTTCCCAATAGAAGTCGGACAATCAGACAGATTGTTCAATCAGGTCCTCCGGTTAGTGATCATCATAAAGACATTTTGAATGCTCCTTATACAAGAGATGAAGTTCAGAAGGCTCTATTTTCTATTCCAAGTGCTAGGGCACCTGGACCTGATGGATTTGGGACATTTTTCTACAAGCACAGTTGGGATGTTATTGGTGATGATGTAATTGATGTTGTTTTAGATGTCCTTTAACATGGTTGATTGTTAAAAGAGCTTAATTATACAGTTGTCACTCTCATTCCTAAGACTAAATGTCCAAAGAATGTGAGTGAATTTCGTCCTATCTCTTGCTGTAATACATTGTATAAATGTATAACAAAAGTGCTTAGCGGTAGGCTTGGTCAGATTCTGCCTGATTTAGTTCTTAAGAACCAAGGTGGTTTTGTTCAAGGAAGGTACATAGTGCATAATGTTATGGTTGTTCAAGATCTAGTTAGACACTATGGAAGGAAGTCTGTTCAGCCAAGTTGCATGATGAAATTGGATCTTCAAAAGGCATATGACACTGTGGATTGGTGTTTTCTTAGAGAGATGTTGGAGTATCTAAATTTCCCTAGAGAGTTTGTGTAGTTAGTGATGAAGTGTGTTACTACTCCTATGTTTTCTTTGATGATCAATGGCTCAATGCATGGTTTCTTCAAATTTCAAAGAGGTTTGAGGCAAGGATATCCCATCTATGCTCTCCTCTTTGTTATTTGTATGGAATATCTTTCTCGAATCTTGAACAAATTGAGTAAACTTCCTGAATTTCATTTTCATCCAAGATGTAGAGACATCAAGCTTACACATATGTGTTTTGCTGATGATCTTATACTCTGTTGTAAGGGAGAGTATGCTTCTATATACCTCATGATGCAAGCCTTCAAATTATCTTCTAATACTTCTGGTTTGCAAGCAAACAAACAGAAGTCTTCTATCTATTGCTATGGTATGCTTGATGCTGATGTGCAAAGACTTGTTATGGCTTCTGGTTTCACTCAAATTACTTTGCCATGTAAGTACTTAGGGGTTCCAATTTGTTCCAAGAAAGTTTCTAAAGCTCAGTGTGAGGTGTTGGTGGATAAAATGACTGCCAGAATCAAGTTTTGGAGCTCAAGGCACCTCTCTTACACAGTTAGAGCTCAGCTCATTAACAGTATGCTCTTAACTCTTCATATGTACTGGTCTCATATTTACATCTTGCCTAAGAGTGTTTTGAAAGAGGTTGTCAAGATTTGCAGAGCTTTTCTTTGGAGTGGGCACGCATATAGCAATAAAGCTGGAAATATAGTATGGGAGAATTTGTGTACTAGCAACCGTCATGGAGGGCTTGGTTTCAGGGATGTTGTTTTGTGGAACATTGCTAATATGGGTAAGTATGTTTGGGATGTAGCTACCAAACAGGATAGTGTTTGGATTAAGTGGATAAATTTAGTTTATCTGCATAATGAGGAATGGTGGACCTATAAGCCTCAGTCTAGTGCAAGCTGGTACTGGAGGAAAGTTTGCTCCACAAAAGAGATCATGAAGTAGTTTTATACCCAAGCTAAATTGTGCACTATGATTAAATATTCAGTGAAAGGTGTTTATGAGAAAATTGCTGGACTAAAGCTTGTTGTTCAGTGGGATAAATTAGTCTGGAACAGACTAAATACTCCAAACCACAACTTCATTTGCTGGCTTGCAGTGTAGGCTAGATTGCAAACTTGAGCTAGCCTGGCTCAGGTGGGCATTTGTCCTACTGCTGCCTGTTTATTGTGTGCAAATGGCGTTGAAGACCATGAACATCTCTTTTTTAGATGCTCGTATAGTGCTGCTTGTCTTGTGGAAGTGAAGAAATAATGGCTTAGCATCAACACTACAGATGTCACTCTGATGCAGATTATTAACTGGAGTAAGAACATAAGACTTTCAAAGTTTAAAAAGCAAGTGATCTTTGCTAGTTTTGCTGCTCTGACTTACTTGGTTTGGCATAGTAGGAATCAGAGCCTCTGGAACCATGCCGTCCCTACTATTTAGTTTACTCTTAAGCATTTGAAGAATGTTGTTAGAATGAGAATCATGTCTGCAATGCCAAAGAAAGTTAGTAGTTCAGACTTAGATTGGTTTTCTAGTCTCTAAATTGGTTGTATTAGTTGTTTTGCCTGCTCTTTGGGAGGGGGTCCAACCTAGTTCGTTTGTCGCCCTTTGAGGGTTGTAATGGTTTGGTGTTTAATGCTATGCTTACTTACTTATCAAAAAAAAAAAAAAAAAAAAAAAGACTTCATTACTGGTTAAACTAATTGATGCAGCTGAGATTTATTGATAAGTTTATTATTTCAAGATATTTTTTAATTAACCTACTCTAAATTTTACGATATTTAATATATACACCATATATCCTTAATGTATGTAATAGTACCATATAAATAAAGATTATTACAATTATAAATTGATATATTGATAATCCTATAAACACAAACCTACCAAGATTCCATACTATTTATAGTTAAGTTTTTCTTTGACTTTTAAAGCCAAATTGAGTTAACCGGCCAGGAGCATCTTAAATATTTTAGAGATATTTTTTTTTTTTTTTTTGATAAGTAAGTAAGATTAGATTCAACAAACACCAAAAACATACAAACACAAGGGAACTTGACAGGCCTAGAACCCCTCAACTGGACATGCCCAGTATTTACAAAGAATATATCCAATCTCTATCGCTCTCTTGAATTTTTGCACCCATAATCTGTACAATTCTATTCTTGACTATATACTTAATCTCCTGAGTAGCTTTGTTTATAGACATAACCACCTTGTCCCAATAAGCCGTATTCCTATTTCGCCAAATTAAGTATACAACAGCAGCAATAGCAGCCTAGTATACCATCTTTCTATACTTCGAAATTTTCAGTCTAAGCTTCACCCATCTGCAAGTTTGTTGAAGCCCTTCGTTGTTCCAAGTACCTCCCAGCCAACTCATGATTTCTTCCATACATCTTTTACTGAAATGGCATTCAAAAAATAAGTGCTTCAAGTTTTCAGACTCGTGGTTGCACATCAAACAAACATCATCATCACAGAGATTCATCATTTTCAGTATCTGCTTAGTCTTCAGCCTATCCTGCATAGCCATCCATAAGATAAATCTATGCTTAGGCTGAGAATATTTGTTCCACACAAATCTACTCCAATTAACATTTCTTTCCTGTCCTAATAAATTCTTGTAATGCTTGTTGATGATGTATTGAGAATTCATCATCCACTGAACACCTTGAAATTTCCTACTCATCTCATTCTTAGCTTGACATATGTACTTCCAAACCCAACGGGAGGTACTAAGGGCTTCATATGTTCCCCAGTTGTCTCACCAATGTACACACCATTCACCCATCTAACCCAAAGATTGTCCTTCCTTTGAGCCACAGCCCAACCAACTTGCACACTGCAGCTATATTCCATAACCATGTATCTCTAAAACCCAAACCCCATGATGACTTAGAGAGACATAATCTACTCCAGGCAACAGCCCCAGCCCTTCCATCATTATGTGTCCCTGTCCATAAAAAATTCCGACAGATTGCATTAACTTCCTTGAGGACTCCCTTTGGGATGATGAACAGCTGCCCCCAGTAGGTGTGAATACTCAAGAGAACACTATTGATCAATTGTGATCTGGCAGCAAAGGAAATATTCCTCGTGCTCCAGATTCTAATTTTTATGCACCATTCTGTCAATCAAAGCTTGGCACTCACTAGCTTTGAGTTTTCTAGTAGACATAGGAACCCCTAGGTACCTGAAAGGTAACCTTCCAGCTTTGAAACCACTCACATCTGTTACTCTTTGAATCAACTCATCAGACATACCAGCATAAAATACCTCAGATTTATGCTTGTTTACTTCAAGGCCAGAAGCATTTGAGAACATTTGAAATCCTTGGAGTAAAGTGTAGATAGATCTGAAATCACCATTACAGAAAAGTAACAAGTCATTTGCAAAGCAAAGGTGAGTCAACTTCAACTCTTTGCATTTGGCATGATGCTTGAAACCTTCAAGCTCACCAATGTACTTTAAGATTTTGTCTAAATAATCCATACCAAGAGCAAAAAGCAAGGGGGACATTGGATCCCCTTGCCTTAGACCCCTTTGAGCTCCAAAAAATCCAGTATGAGCCCCATTCATCATGACATAGAATGTAGAGGTCCTAATACAAATCAATATGAGCTTCTTGAACTTCTGAGGAAAACCAACCAAATCAAGCATTTACTCAATGAACTGCCAGCTGATAGTATCATAGGCCTTTTTAAGGTCCAATTTCATCATGCAACTGGCCCTTGAATACTTCCTCTTATAACCTTTAAGATCTTGACAAATCATAACATTGTGGAGAATACTTCTCCCTGACACAAATGCCCCCTGACTTGCAAATACTATATTAGGAAGAATTTGATTCAATATCTCACTTAACAGCTTTGTAATGCACTTATATAGTACATTACAACAGGCTATTGGTCTGTATTCAGTTACATTCTTGGGGCATTTCACCTTAGGAATCAAAGTGAGAGTAGTAACATTTACAGCCTTTAAAAGTTTACCTGTTTTAAAGAAGTCAAGGACTGCATCACAAACTTCATCCCCAATAACCTCCCAATAATGCTTATAAAAACAGCTGTTAAAACCTTCACTCCCTGGGGCCTTATCATCAGGTATACTAAAAATAACTCTTTTAACATCCTCCTTTGTGAACTCAGCTTGTAAAATGTTCAAATGATCTACAGTAAGAAGATTACCTTTATTAACCAAGGCTTGCAACACACATTGCTTCTGCTCAGAACAAGTGAATAAGTTCTTGTAGAAATCTACAAAAGCTTCTGCAACCTTCTCTCTCTGATTCACCCACATACCATTGCTATCATGAATAGCATGGATCTTGTTTTGTCTTCTTCTAGCTTTCAAAGCTTGATAAGAAAAATCTTTGTGTTATCATCACTACACTTCAGCCAGTTGAGTTTAGATTTTTATTAAACGAAGCTATTTAGAATCTTCTTTGCAGTTTGAAACTCTTCCTTAGCCTGCTTTTCAACTTGTGACAACCTACTATCACCTTTGTTCAAGTGCATAGCATCTTGGGCATCCTGCAAAGCAGCCCTAGTTTTCACAACAGCAGCTTCAACGTCACCAATGCCCTTTCTATTCAGCTCCTTCAAAGCTTGCTTGACCATCTTTAATTTCTGAAAAACTCTGTACATGGGACAACCCCTAACCTGTTGTTGCCATACTTGTCTCACAGCCTCAATCACAGCACCATGATAGCACCACATGTTGTGAAACTTGAATGGTTTCTTCATATTGCATTCAGGGTAGACACACAAGAGCATTGGGGTGTGATCATACTCACCTTCAGGAAGGAAACTGACCTCATCAAGCTTAAATAAATCCACCCATTCTTGATTTGATTGATCATATTTTAGAGATATTGTACTAATTATTAAAAACGGCCCTAAAAATTCAAAAATCCGGCATAAATATAGAATAAAGAGAATATATCTCATAAAATAACTATACTAAGATTAAATGTTACAAAATAAAGCACGTAAATGGTTGGGTTCTACGGACATTGGGCAATGTTTCTAATATGAATAAAGAATTTCAGATTTTTGGACCCTCTAAGATTAGGTATCTCGCTATAGGTCGGTTTATATAATCTATTCGACAGCTCAGGGGTTAACAAGGAACGTGCATATATATACTAGTGGCGACACCATAATTAAGGGTGAAAGGAAAAAAAAAAGTGTAAACTTCATATTGTTTAATAAATACAATACTAATATAGATCACTCTATCAGTCAATCTATGAATTGGAACTAAAACTTAGATTGAATCTTGGTGGATGCCGGATGGGATCACTCTGTTTTAGATCATGCTTTGATACTAGGATAACGCCAAGGATCTGGGGATTTTAACATATAAACAGAAAACTTAAAATAGAAAGCATAAAGTAAAGTAAGGCGGTTGAACCGGCCATGGTTTTACAGAACAGACTTACAGAGAGTCTTGGATGAAATTAAAACTTAAAGAGTGTTACAATTTTATGTGAGAGAAAGAGGGAGAGAAAGAGAAATTTTAGAGGAGCTTGTGTTGCTGTGTTATGCTCTGCCTTGAACTGAAGGAGGAGCCTCTTTTTATAGGCAGGGAAGAGTGATGTTGTCAAGTAGAAAAGCTGTTGATGAACAATTTGTCTTCTGCTTTACACTGTTTTATCTTTTGTCTTTTGATGCTTTTTACTGCTGATGAACGGTAATGCTTTACACTGTTGATGACTTTTGACTTTTTGTTGTTTGATGCAGAAAATTGTCCGTTGTTGTGATGTCTCATCCTGTTGAAGCTTGAAGACAGTGATAGAATCATATATTTATTTATTTTTTTATTTTTCTTTTTTTTTAAGTTTGGAAACCAGCATCTTCTTCATCATCACTGAGGTGAATGGAGGAGTCTGCTGTTGATTCATGTTCCGAAGTAATAGAGGCTTCAGACATACTATTAGCTAGTTGTCGTAGGATCCGAGCGTAATCTTCCGGGGTTTTAGCTGATGCAAGCAAAGAATTTGCCTGTGATTTTCGAGCAAGGAACTGGGATTGTTCTGGCCCTGTAGTCATGGTACCTGTGTTACAAATCTTCTTTAACCATTCTTTGATAGCTGGTTCAAGAATAGACTGTGGCGTTTAAAGTTCGACCACCATCTGATTTTAAATTTCCTCTGGAGGACCAATCCCCCTTGATCCTGGTTTTTTTCAAGAAACCATTGACAGACCCAAGAAAGATAGAACTTCATTGAAAACAAACATAAGGCGGGAAAACGCCTTTCTAGATTTGAAGGTTTGTATTGGGTTCGAAAGGTATTATAACTTTTTGTAATGTCAGGGTGGAGGATTTCACTGGAAGAGCCATAGAACTTCCACCAATGGGCAAACCATGATGGCAATTTTTCTGGCTGTATGGTTTTAGTGTTAAAATAGATGAGCCATGAATGAGATAATCTATTATTTTGTATTAAAAAGGTGGAGAACCACGCCTGTTGGTAATCCCAGTAATTAAAGGTTTTACAATGTGGGAAGGTGTTGTTAAAGCTAATGGGGAAGGCTTTGTGTTTTGACAGATCTTGATTCCAGTCATGAGGACTAAGAACCTTCAGAATTTTAATGGTTGAATAAGAGGGCTCAGCTTGCTCATTTTTATAAAAGAAATGTTTGAATTCAGCGGAGCCTGTTACCTCAAGGATTGTCTGGTAATAAACTGCAGTTTTAGTACGATCCCAAGGTTTATAGAACCAGTTTTTTCCAAAGATATTTTGTATGGATACATAGGGATTTTCATCATGATACCCTTGTTCAATTGTTATAATGTTTTGTGAGGCAGTTTTAACAAAATAGTCTGAAGTCTCGTTTTTCTTAGGTTGTGTAAGCACAACCTGAGAGCTACCAGTTTTGTAAAGTTGTTTTTGAGGAAGGGTTTTTGAGGAAGATTCTCCTTCCTCTGGTTTTGAAATAACACCGATATTTTTTTCCGTAATCGTTTTTACCTTCCGTTCTTTGCTTTGCTTGTGCTTCCTTGGTTTTGCAAAGAGTTATGAAAAGCTTGGAGGAGCTGGGGGTGTTTTTGGATGGATGAAGGATGCTCAGAGATGGAGAGGAGCCATTCCTGAACTTCCTGTGTTCTATCAATAGAAGAGGTTTCACTCTCATTGTTTTGGACTGCATCGTACCAAGTTTTAATAGGTTTTTGAGTTGTGCATATGGTTTTTTCAGGAGGAGGTTGAGACTTTCCTTTATCTTTTGTTTTGCGAGGCATTTCTTTAAGAAATTCACGGGTTAAGAAGTCAGGGATAGAATTATCTTCTCCTTTTATGTGCTCAATATCAAACTCAAAAATGCTTAAGATAGACTGCCATCTAGCAAAAACATGTTTTACAGACAATGTTTTGGACATCCTTTTTAAAACGAGGTTTAGCGGCTTGACAATCAACACGTAATAAAAACTTTTTATTTAACAAATCGGACTGGAATTTGGTTATACGAGAGAACAATGGATAAGACTTCCTGTTTTACAGTAGAGTATTTTAACTGAGTGTCATTCCAGTGCCCCGAGGTGAATCTGATAATGTATTCTTTACCATTATCGACTTGTTTTAAGATACCTCCATAACCTTTGTCATTGGCATCTGTCTTAACAATTTTAGGCAGGTCAGGGTTTGCTAAGCTGAGGCAAGGAATTTCTAAGACACGAGCCTTTATTGTTCGAACAACTTGGGTATGGACATCTAACCAAGGCGGTGGGTTTTTCTTGAGTCTATTATGGAGGGGTTTTGCAATTCTGCAAAGATTTGGATAAAAATCTAAGACATAGTTTAAACTACCAAGAAACCTCTGTAGTTGGGTTTTGTCTATGATTTTATCAGGAAATTTACTAGTGAACTGCAGAGACCTATCAATCGGGGTGATAGTGCCACATGACACAATTTGGCCGAGAAATCGAATCGTAGTTTGAAATAGAGAAATCTTTTTTGCCGAAATAACAAGACCATTTTTCTTAATTAGATAGAAAAAAGTCTTAAGGTTTTTAAAATGCTGGTCAATCGTGCTTGAGTAAATTAGTACGTCATCAATGTACACAATACAAAAATCTGAATAGGGATTGAATATATCATTCATAATCCTTTGATACTCAGAGGGTGCATTTTTAAAGACCGAAGGGCATAACATTCCATTCATACTGGCCAAAAGGAATAGTAAAAGCGGTTTTATAACGGTGTTGTGGCTTGATCTGTATCTGCCAAAATTCGGATTTCATATCAAATTTTGAGAAGATAAAGGCATGGTGTAACTTTTGCATTAGATCCTTTTTATTGGGTATTGGATAACGGATCCAACGAAGGGCATCGTTAAGAGGCTTATAATTTATAACTAACCTAGGCGTACCTTGTTCAATCTCCGAAGCTTTGTTAACGTAAAATGCCGCACAGCTCCAAGGAGAACGAGACTTGGAAATTAAGCCTTTGCTTTCGAGAAATCTAATCTCTTCTCGACAATGGCGCTCTAGGTCAGCATTCATTTGGGTTGGTCGGGCTTTGGTAGGGATATTCTTTTCATCAAAGTCCGGTTCATAAGGTAAATCGACCATGTGTTGTTTTCTATTCCAGAAGGCATTTGGAAGCTCAGAGCAAACTTCTCTTTCGAGGAGGCTTTGGAAGTCAGCTATCTGAGATTTTAGAACACGACCTTGTAATTGATCCTCAATTTTTTGTAAATGGATTTCCTGTTTTAGATCATGCACGTCACTCTGTTTACTTCATATAGGTATTAACCTCCATTTTAATTGGGAAAAAACTAAGCATGTACATATGTAATAAGAATGAGAACTTAGTCCAGTTTCATGCGCAACATGAGCAAAGAGGGCCGCAATTTCGCGTATAGAATCATCAATGGATCCAATAGTACCAAATTGAGGATGGTTAAGTGCTTCCAAGAAAGTACACCTGCTATAGATTTACCTCCCCTTCTTAAAAGTTTAGTAGCCAACAACAAACTCCAACTCTCCTAAACCCTAGCCTCCTCTTCCTCTCTTCTCTCCTAAACCCTAACCTCCATTATAAATTTTGAAGCGCTTCCATCGGATCTTACCGGTGGAAAGCCCCAAATCTTTGTTTCTTTTAAGTTTTTTTTTGTTTCTTAGATTATAATAATTTCTCCCTCGGAAAAAAAAAGGTTATTCTCCTTCGAAAGACAGGGTTTTTCGATCTCCTTCGAAAGACAGGGTTTTTCGATCTCCTTCGAAAGACAGGGTTTTTCGAACTCCTTTGAAAGACAAGGTTTTATTTTCGTTTAATAGGGTCTTCAGTTATGCGGGCCTAAGATTGATGTTTATTGATCGGATTCGGATTACGAAATCAACAAAAGAATTTTCTTCCCCACAAAATTATGAAGCGTAGACGGATCCACTCAAAAAGTTGTATGAGACAACAAAACGAGAATATGCCAAATTGTTATACCTATGTATTTGGATACTCAACCCTTCATCGGTTAATTCTTGTTTTATTTTGTTCTATCTGTTTTCAATATCGTTAATTGTCAATTGTAGATGTTGTATGACTTTAATTAATGAAATATATAGTGTCCTGTGTCCTTTGGGAGTCCTTTAAAAAAAAAAAAAAAAAGTACACCTGCTATAAAAGTACTTACCAGCACAACTAGCATCAGCCTGATCCATAATCCCGTTAAAGATAGCGTGAGTGACCACATAAGGGACCCAAACATTATTAGGGATATAGCAAGGACCTTTTCAGCAACCGTCACCACAGTAGTCAGTTGTAGTCCCGCAGTAGCCCCATTGGCTGCAGCAAACACCGGCGTCGCAGACGCAGTTTTGAGATTGAACTAGGCTACTTGACGCACAAGCGAATGATCATGGCCAGGACTACTGCTAAATTTGCTTTGAGAGAAGACATAATTTTTGTGTATGTTACTATGTTAGAAATGATGAGTTGAAAACATGATGGTGGAAACTAGGAAAAATGGGGTATATACAGCAAAGTTCGAGGGAATACGATTAGAGGAGCAGCAAACCTACATACCTTGTATTTTTGTTTATTATAGCATACTAGTTTTGAAGCCTGTGTGTTGCACGTGTTGTTGTTTGTTTTACTTTTTTGCAATTTTTTTTGTTAATATTATTGTTGATTTTTGTTGCTGTGAAATGAGATTAGTTAACACCATTGTATTTACATACTTTCTCCGTTCTTTTTCTATTACAACAATTACCGCTTTGGGTAGTTTCATCTTTTGGAACCATTACACTTTTGGTAAACAAAGCAACTACAGTTGACAATATTGCCTTTATTTTATCTCTATTATATAAGCTAAGGGGGAGCTATGGTGTCCCCTTTTGAAAAGACTTATATACCTTTAATCTCACAAAAAATAATAATAAAAAAGATTTTCTTAATTCTTTCCTCATTTAGAAATCTCTATTATATAAGCCAAGGAGAGGTGTGGTGTCCACATAAAAGCACCATATATACTATCCTTCATGAATCAATATTAAATTTGACATAATTGATCTCTTATAATCAATGATAATTATAATTGATATATATGGCAGTTCCTTCAACCACTCTTATGATTTACATTCGTTAAATCAGTCACCTTTTTATTTATTTGTTTCATTAGGTAATTATCCATATCAAACAAGTAAAGCTCATAATTTATGCTTAACTGATCACCTCCATTAACCTATCTAAATCACCTCCACGATTGTTTCAATTATTCTTCATCAATATATAAGTAAGTTAAAATTTGAAAATAATTAGTAAACCAATGATTTACAACAGTATTTTTGTAACTTAATAATTATTTTTTGATCATCATGAATTTGTGATGTTATTATTGTAATTATTTTTATTCACAATAATCATTTTTTTTTTACTACAGAAATTGATTATAACCTATGACTTAGTCTTACTACAAATATCAATTTCGTTTAGAAAATCATCAACCACCTAGCATTGACAATAGAAATATTGTTCAAGAGGAGTAGATAGTTAATATGTAATTTAGTGTTTATTAATTCTACCCTTAATCACGATAAGTAGATGGTTCATCGTTTGATATCTGAAGCACGCATCGCGTGCACATAGAGGCTAGTGTTAATAAAACCATCATTAATTACCCAAATTACCTCATAAAGTTGCGTTTACTTTATTAAGGATTTTTTACCCCCTACTCTAGTTAACTATTCTTTTATCCTCTATGCTAAAATACCCACTTTTAATTTCCTTAAAAGCCATGTCCAAACCAATTGTTGCAGTAGAAAAGGAACGGAGAAATTATTTGTCATTATACTATAATTTCTAGATTTGTTATTGCGATATATAAATTTTATAATTTTTAATATTCAATTGAATATTGTAGCTAAGTTTATTATGAAATGATATCCCAATAATAGCTATGACTAACAATAGCTAACACAGTTTTAAAATATTATTTTGAAAAACATAATTATTATTGTCACATATAATATGCTATTTTTATATGTATTTAAAATAAAGAATAAATAATACATTATTGTTCATCTAAATAAATATATTTTCATTAATTGTAAAACTCTATCGTATATGGATCTTATTTCGAAGCACATTTCGAGCACTCTCCGATGGTAAAAAAATTATGCTATTGCGAATTATGTAGCAAAAGTTATATTCAAGTTACATAGTATAATAATTTAGGTTATTTATTTAAAATCAGATTGTAATCTTCACTTATCCAAAACACATTATATGTATCTATATCTATGTTGAACACTTTTTCCTTAAAAATATTTAATATTAAAAAGAATGACATGGCATGCTTAGGTAGAGCTCTTTATAATATTCTAAGGTTGTTTTATTTAAATCAAATTCTAATTTTCACATAATCCAAAATTCTAATATATATGTAACTTTATCACTATAGATTTTAGTTTTTCTTGTAACAATAAAGTTTCCTTAATAAATTTTGTTGCAATACTATATTGTTTTGGTTTAGTTGAGTAAGATTGAGGTTTTGAACAATAATATGTTTAATCCTGTAAATTGGACCTATAATCAAATGTTATAATCACATATAATACACTATACTTAATCCTTATAGCTATTATTATATTTATCTAAAAGAAAGACTAAATAATGTCTTACAATTCATCTAATTTAATATAATTTCATGAGTTGTAAAACTATATTGTAAATGGATCTTATTTTGAAGTATATTTCAAGCACACTCTCATGGTAAAAAAAAAAAAAAAAAAAAAAAAAAAAAAAAAAAAAAAAAAAACTATAATGTTTTGAATTAGGTAGTAAAAGTTAAAGTCAATTAACATAATATAATAATTTAGGTTTTTTATGCAAAACGAAACTCTAATTTTCCCCTATCCAAAACTCTTTTATGCATTTAAATATATGTAGAATTCTATTTTTTAAAATATTTAAAATAAAAACTAATGACATGGCAATCCTAAGTGGCGCTCTCTATTTCACAAATTGTAGAAGTATATTGTAAATGGATCTTATTTCGAAGCATATTTCGAGCACTATCGAATGGTACAAAAATTATAATATTCTAAATTAGATAGCAAAAATTATACACAATTTACATAAAATAATAATTTAGGTAGTTCATTCAAAATGAAACTCTACTTTACGCTTATCCAAGACTCCTTATATGTACATAAATCTATGTAGAACTCAATTTTTTTACAAAATAAAAAAAAAATTGATGACATGGCAATCCTACGTGGCGCTCTATATTTCATAATTTGTGAAATTATATTGTAGATGGATCTTATTTCGAGGCATATTTCGAGCATTATCCAATGGTACAAAAATTATAGGATTCGGAATTAAGTAGCAAAAGTTATACACAATTTACATAATATAATAATTTAGGGTGTTCATTCAGAATCAAACTCTAATTTTCGCTTATCTAAAACTCTTTATAAGTATTTAAATCTATGTAGAACTCTATTTTTGTAAAAGATAAAAATAAAATTAGATGACGTGGCAATTCTAAGTGGCGCGCTCTATCACCTCGAAATCTTGAGGAGCTTCCTATCCTTCCGAGTTCCTCAGTTATTTATATATATTGATTGATTAGCATATTTGTACATATGATATTCATGCTGATTGTTATATTTCTGGTTATAGAAATATCTAGATGGGATCTTGTTCAATTGTTCACCTTTGGCTTTGGCTTTGGCTTACTGTTGTAATTCCCAACAAAAATAAAAGTTGATCTTTTACTTAGCAAATTAATGTTAACGTTCGATACTACACGTCAGAACTACTTTTATACCATCTCGATTTCTTCTTAATCTACGCATTTTGACTTTCACATTTGCCAACGCATAACTTTGACCATTAATATCTATAATTACGTATAAATAAAAATTATGAAAAGCTTATATTTGGAAAATACATGTAAAGACATATGTAACCATATCTCACTTGACTTTATTTTCCTTATATATAAATCACAAACAATGGTCAAAGTGGAGTTCGTAAATAGTGTCAAAATACAAACTGTGTAGATTAAAAAGAAACGAAGGTTGATTAGGAAGCAAATCTTTTTTTTAAACACCTCTTGAAAAATCTTAAGTTTAATCACTAATTAAGGTGATTACTTTCATCCCATTTGATCACTAATTAAGGTTATTATCTTAAACATTAGTTAATCACTAATTAATGTGATTGTCCTAACCTCCTTGTTTAATCACTAATTAGGGTGATTATCTTAACCTTCAAGTTTAATCACAAATTAGGGTGATTATCTTAAATCTTGAATAATCATTAATTAGGGTAATTTTTTTCCTTTGAGTTTAACCACTAATTAGGGCGATTATATTAAACCTTGAATAATCACTAATTAGGGTGATTATTTTCTTCCTTTATTTTAATCGCTAATTAAGGTGATTATTTTAACCTTCATATTAATCACTAATTAAGCTGATTATCTTAATCTCATTTCAATCACTAATTGAAGTGATTACTTCATTTCTAAATAGATTTTTCTAATTCTAAAGTTGAATTATTCGTAATCTATTTTTTTTCCTTTCCTTTTCATCCCCAATGGAATTGGCCATTTAGGGTGAGACATCATATCGAACTACGATGGTTTTGATCCATGAGTGGATTCAAATCCCACAATGATTGGTACGTAGTGCAACTTTAGTGCTCAAACCTACCATGTACAAATGATATATTGGTCCTCTTAAAAAATGATTGATGTGTATATGTGCAAATTATGTGATTTTCTTTCTTTTGGATAGCCATGATTACTTGAAATGGAAAATAAAGCATTTAGTAAGAGCCCATTCTGTAGAATGGAAGAGGAGACGAGTTCCAAACGTTTGCACCTCTTAACCTATACCCCGAACCTCATGGTATGAAAGACTAATTTTCGAAAAAGCCTTATCCATATGAAGTCATCATCGTTTTAAATGATGTTTCTTGATATTCATTTTAAATGATTTATTATATAAATTTGTCCCTGTTAAAATATTAATAGGGTGGGAACTTCAAAGTTTTCTAATAATCATAGTCCAATGAGAGACTTTTGTGCAATTCAGACCGTTCATTAAGACAGTCAAAAATCGGGTACCACAGAGTGATGTGATTGCATTGCGCAACTTGGCAGTTTTCCCAGTAGGAAAGTACTTCTGACAGAAAGCAGTGGCCAATTCATTCCAAGTTCTAAACTTGTTCGCCTCATGACTCTTGAGCCATTCTTTTGCTCTGCCTCGCAAGGAGTAAGGGAACAAACGGAGGCGAAGAGCTTCATCGGAGGCCCCATTAATCTTCACATTATCACACTTCTCAAGAAAAGAGTTAATATGTTCATTTGGATTCTCCATACACTAGTGGAAAAAAACACAAGGGCTGCGATGCAAGGGCTGTGGTTTATTGCCAAACGCAGCCCTTAATAGTGAAGGGCTGCGGTTAGCCCAAACACCGCAGCCCTTTAGTAATAAAGGGATGTGGTTTTGGGCTTAACCGCAACCCTTTAGTGAAGGAATGTGGTCTATATTAAAACTACATGCCTTAGTTCTTCTTCCCTTACACGCGAAAGTTTCCCGCAAATACTATTATACTCACCAAAACCCTAACTTTTCCCCCTCTCTCTCCCCAGTCCCCGATTTTCCCTCTCTTACCTCATCAAACCCGAATTCCCTTCTCTCTCTTCGCATCTCTGCTCACCCTCCGCCGTCGTTATCTCGCCGGAGCTTCTCTCACGTGTTGTTGCGCGCTTCCGTCACTCCTTTTGTTCGTGAAGATCCAAGCTCGAAAATCGCGTCTTCAATGGCGTCGAATTTCTAGGGTTTTCCGAAAATGATCGGAAATTGCAGTAAACGACACTGAGAAGAGACAGAAAGAGATCAATCGATTATGGAATCTCGACCTTCCCTTTCGGGAAGGTTCAACATCGAAGCAGCAACAACGAGTACTTCATCATCATCTTCACCACCATCAAGAGAAAATAGTATCTCAAGAACAAGTTCAAATTCATTTCATTCAAGTAAGTCAATTTTCGAGCATAATCTTTCATCAATTCTTAAAAATCCACACTCTTCTCGATCTAGCGATGCTTCTTCATGGCTTGGATGGTGGTCTTCTTCAACCTCGGTACCTTTGCCTGAATTTTCACCAATTAATACGTCGGAACCTGAATTAGATGCTAATAAATCTGATTTTCAATCGTATTTGTCTATAGGTTGTAGCTTGAGCAGCGTCTTCGATCTGTACATTTCTTTCCTCTCTCCTCTCAATTTGTGTTTTTCTCTTTAATTTTGAATTTTCGCTTCTTGATTGTGGCTGATTTTTTTGGAAATTGAAGGTTATTCAAGGAGATTGTATGGTTGTATTGTATCTTGAGTTTTAATTTTAGTCAATTTAATCTGATTCTATACTAGGGTTTTTGTTTGATTTTCAATGGAAGATTGAATTAGGGTTTCTGACTGAAATTTGGGTAATTTAACCTTAGTGAATACCTAATAAACCTAAACAAAAACCCGCATCCCCCTCTTTCTCTTCGCATCTCATTCCTTGCGTGCGATTTTCCAGTAGTAGCTATCAATTGCCATATGCTTCTCAAGTAATTTTCTCTCTCCTACTATCAGATCTTCTATATTTATCAATTTATGTGTATAATATGTGAATTTATTTGAATATATGGATTTACGATTTGCACAATCTTTAGTTTTATGATGCGAATTAAGCTTGATAATCTTCGAATTAGGTTACTCTTATCGAATATTTCGCACAATGATGCCTTGTTAAACTTGAATATGAGGATCAAAAATCGAAATTAATATAATCATTTCTGTTTTGCGATTTGAAACTAGTAGACATGTTAACTGATTATTTATGGAGATTTCAACTTTTCATCATCTTGCAAGATTCTTATCTGATTGGAAAATTCATGTGTTTGTATATGCTTCTGCTGAAAATCCTTCTTGTGTGGTTTGTCTTGCTAATGTATTATCTCCTCTTATCCTGATGTAGTTTCTTTCCCGTTTTCATTTTGTTTATTGGATGTTCTTAGGCCCATGGTGGATATTTACGCTTTCTCAAGCTCTTACTAGTGTAAGAGAAGTTGCAAGCTAATTATCGGAAAGGGCAGCAGGGATATTTTCTCTTATGTATGGGTTCTGGAACTACATGTTTAGCAAGATGGAATTCCATGTTCTTATTCTCGGTATTGATAAGGCTGGAAGAACGGTAGTTATTTTCCCATAAGACTAGAACTTGTGGGCTTGATTTTTTCGGTGTATGGATTTGAATGACCACAATAAATGCTTATGAGAACATGTTTGATTGATGATCACAATGGTATTTTTTGCGTGCTTCTTTTATGGAAGTATGCTTCATGTAGTGTTGATCATCTCCGAGTGCTGAGTATCTTGTTGAGCTGCTGGTTTACCACAGATTCAGGGCTCGAAAACTTGCCTCTGTTATGAAATTATATCTTTTCTGCCTTTATACAATTATTTGTCCCCCTATAGAGCAGAAAACTGGGCCTCTTAATCCATCCCAAGTTGGAAGGAGTTAGAGTGGTGTTGATGGGAGGGGAATATGGAATAGCAAAGGCCCTAACACAAATACCCTGCCAACAGTAAAACGCATAACATGGGATTGAACGACAATATTATGGTTGAAGCCTTGAAGGTATAGGATAAGTGATTGAGCTTTGTCCTGTTCTATTCCACTCATATTCTGCTCCTGTTTGGCAATAGTTATTCGTCTTCTTCTTCGTCCTCCGCTATCGATTCTTCTGGTAAAATTATTTTTCTTTTTTTTTGAACGTTTTCGAAAGTTTTGTGTCATTTGATGATTGTTTGAGAATTAATGGAAACGGAGGTAAGAATCGGGAATTTTTTGTTCTTGTTGATCACGTTTGTGCGTTTTTTCCCGGGAAATAATGGAAGAATTTGTAAATCTTAATTTATTGATGAATTGCACATTTCAAATGTGTCTAGAATGATTGAGTCGATGATACTTTGAGAGTGAAAGATTATGTTGAATATTGGTTGAATATTTTGTTGATGTTGTATAAATGAATGAACGAGGATCTTTTAGTTATTGTATCGTATTGTATTATGATTGGATGTAGTTATAATTCTTACTGATATTGGGACTTTTTTTGCAAGAACTTAATTTGAGTTAAATAGGAAGCCCAAATAAGTGTGATTCTTACAAGGTAAGTTTGATTTCAAAATTAGGTGCTTTGAGAATGGTTTATACCAAAAAGTCAGGAATTGGCTCTGCTCTGTTAATTTGTGGCAAAATCTGTCTACACAATGTCGTTTATCGTAGTCCATGAAGTGGTTTGGAGGCTGTAAGGTTACGATTAAGGTTATTTCAACACAGTTTCTCTTGCATGATGCATCATTTTCTTGCCTTGCAGAATGTGAAGTAGTACATATACCTAATAGAACTGCTTATTACTATGACATGCTACACAGATTGGCTTATACAAGGAGAGGGGGCATGACTATCTTGGGCAAGGTTGCTGTTCCGAAGGCTATAAATTTACCTAGTCAAAGGTTCTTGTCTCCTGATCTTGTCTTTAGAGTGCGTACTTAGCTACTTGATCTTCTCTAGTTTTCTTATGATTATATTTGAATGGTTAGGGTTGGAAAATCATGGTTTGGACCCCAATGTTGAAGTTGTTCCCAAGTAAGTAGTTTAGCTGTATTTACTCATATTTTCTGATTTATCATCTCTCTGCTCTCATGCTTTAATTTCAAGTTTAAGTAACAAGTCTGACGGAGCTTTATCTGCTACAAGAATACATGGGTACTCTCAGTTGGGGGAGCCGACCATCATCAGCTGAATCAAATGCATGGGTACCTCAGCTTTGTCACCAACTACCGGTGGTAGTGGCTCCTCGCTCAGTCACTTGCTAGGTCGTCCTTTTTCATGACAGAGCCTCAAGGGTTTTGGCATCCAATCATGCTTTAGCGATATCGTCACGCCCTCAAAGTGCTGATAATAGACCTGGTAGCTCGCATTTATCTCGTTTTGCTTAACCAGCGCCAGAAGGTTCTGGGGTGTGGGGTGCAACAGGAGTTGCAGAACGAATGGTATGCTTATTTAACAAACTGCCCTTCATGAATTTTTTTAGATTTATCTGGAATTGAAAAAAATGCTTATAGATAATAGTCTGCTTGATGTGTATGTCATCAACTGATTTTTACACTCTGGATACACTCAGATTGACTCTAATTAAAATGTGATTCTATTAAACCTTCTTATAGGACTCTATTTGCAACTCATGCAACGTAGGGGCTATGGTGAAGAATATATAAGCCGTTATAAGATGATGATCAGGTTAGTGCGAAGAAATTATGTTTTATGTTTATTCAAGTTCATTATCTTATATCTAGCTATCTAGGAATTTCAATGTTCTTGTTCTTCATCCTCTCGTGTTGGTTATTAAATATTTGGTTGTAATTGATGACAAATAAAAGATCAAGAAAGTGTTTTGGTGCAATTAATAAGAAATCTTTTCCCTGTATATTTCTTATAGGTTTCACCATTAAGGGGGTGCTAACTTTAACACTGAGGTTTTGACACTGAGGTGATAACTTTAACTTTCTCATCTTCCTACGCTCCTTTTGCTTTTTTATCCTTTTCTTTTCCCTAAACATTTGTGCTGAAAATAAATTCCCTTGTTCCATATAAGAATCTTTGCGTCCCTTGTTATAATGAAATATACAATACTATATTTGCATGCATAAAGCAGAAAGTCTTTTCAATTTTAAGGTTCTAATTCATTAAAATCAACTGTGTTTCGCTGTACATACATTAGTTCCTCTCCATTTGGTGTTATTTTTTATCTGTCCTTTTGAATGGGACAATGAAGAGTATAACTTTATAAGCTCTTGTAATCAATGTACAGGGCCTACTAGCAAAGGTCTAGGCATTTCTGGTTTGGGGAATATTTTGTTTTGATATTACAGTATTATTAAGTTTGGTAAGTTCTCTCTTTATGGCATCACAGCAGGTTTGTGCGCCGCTGCTTATCATGTGCCTAGAGAACCCTTAAACTACCCATGATACATATGTATTCTATAGGTCTGTGATAGTTTATAAGTCAATCATTAATCTAGATACATTTATTTGTTCAATTATTTGAGACTTTAGAGTAAGTTGCAGTTACATATAAATTCTATCATTCCTGCTCAGGTTGATCCACATTAAAGGATATGAGTTAAGGCAATGGAGGAAATTGGGCAAAGATTATTACCGATCAATAAGTTTCAATGGCCTATATTTCTAGTGAATATGTAAAAGTGAAGGCTTGGTCTCCTTTAAATTTTGAACTGCTGTTGAAGGAGATCTATTTCACTCAAACTTGGCTGCTATTGAAGGACAGTTACATGCCCAGGTGCAAGATTATGCAGTTTCAGCGACTTCATTCTTGGACAAATTTCTTATTGCTAATGCAGCAGCCATCAGGGATAGCTTTTTGTTTATAATTTTGTATCTTTGTTTACTTTGTATTATGAGCATAATTTGTATAAAAACTTTAACTTCTATCTATATATAGTTGTTTGTGTGTCAATTTGGCATAAAAAAGCAAAGAAAAAAAAAATTGTTTTTTTAAAATTTTTTGGGGTCATAAGGGCTGCGATTAATAACAAAACCGCAGCCCTTTATCAACTAAGGGCTGTGGTTTTTACCAATAACCGCAGCCCTTAATTGATAAAGGGCTGCAGTTTTGTCATTAACCGCAGCCCTTTTACGCGCTTCAATGGCTGCAGTAAAAAAACGCAGCCCTTGGGCCCCTTTTGATCGCAACCCTGGGGTTTTTTCCTCTAATGATAGGACTGCCACTAAACTGATCTTGTTGAATGAAGTTGATCAGATTAGTTTGATTTTGATCTCAAAGTTGTTGGCCTCTACACCAGGCCTAACAATGCTAGATGTAGATGTGACATGCATCCGGCATATTATATTCACGAAGAGGACAAGCCGTTGGTTCTCTCCGATTAATTTCCTGCTCCCTTCTTCTTCTCTCAGCGTTAAGTCTCCTAGACATATGGCTTCTATCTCGGGATCAAAGACCATATTATCTATTGACAGCGATCGCCTGTGCATTCAGAAACAACTAGTGAAGAAATAAGCAAGAAACAAAGTAACAGTTGTAGTCTATTAAATCTACAATCAAACTAATTCTATTCTGTAACACCCCGTATTTTTATACCCATTCAGTAACTATTTGTATTAAATTATTAAATGAAAATAATTTCAGATTTCTTTTATTTAAAATACTTTTTTTTACTAGCTTTGACTTTACCCTATAAGTGGTTAAAAATAAACTCCTAAATTTACTAGGTTAAGTTAGAACCCAATACCTATCATATTAGTAGTATAAGGAGAGATAAAATTAGAAATAGAAAAGAAAGAAAGCAACAAAAAGAAAAGATTGTGCTACAACATTCCTAAACCTTACTCCTCCATCTCTCACGGTCAACCTATTCTACTTTCTCCAATTTATTGCTTCCAGCAAATTAAAGCAAAAAAATTTTCCATCGACCATCATCATAGTACAACCATCATTCGTCCATCTTTACATCTCTCAGTTTTGTGGGTGTCTCGAAGAGGGAAAAAAAATTTGGGTTTTATACTTGTGATTTTCGGGTCGGTAGTCGGATCGAACCAAGAGCTTGTCGGGTCTTTTTCCGAGAAATATTACTCTGGTAATTTACCTTAATCAAGTAAGTTATAATCCTAAGTCTAATTCGTATTTGGTTGATTTTTCTGAATTTATGGTTTTGTTAAATTAGGGTTCTTAAATAAATTGAATTGGGGGAAAATTCTATGATGTGGAATTGGGATAATTGGTTCATGTTTGATGTTTAATATGATTTAGTTAGCATATTTTCGAGTTTAAATAGCTAATTACTAGTTTCAAGATTTACTCTAAAATTATTGTTATATGTGGATGGTTGTTCTGTCGAAATTTCTAGTATAATATCATAGTTGTTTGGTTAATAGAATTTATTAGGAATTAGTATGAGATTTAGTGTAGTATAGTGATGCTAGTCAAGTGTGGTGTTGTTATAATTGTATTGCCAACTTGCTATTGTTGTGGTGTTTTGTGGTTATACTATTCTGTAGTTCCTAGTTAGCTAAAAGTGATGTTAGAGCTTTTTCATCTGAGCTCACAACAAATGTAGGTTTTTATTAAAAAGAAAAAACGCAAGTTAACAAGAAAATGGTGTAACTACGGTTCTTAGCTTCGTGTCATTAAATATAATTTAGGAGAGGAATGAAGGAAAATGTACCAAATTTTGGAGAATGAAATGGTTGGCGGATAGTTCATATAGCATGAAAGAGGAAACCAAATTTCCTACAATTTCATTTAAGAAGTCTGTAGCAATTCCATGAATAAGTTTTAGTATAACAACTAAACTAACTCCACCTAATCATTTATTAACGGCTTAGATATCACCCTAATGTTTATGCCCAATATCTTACACCACCATACCAACCACTTAACCAACATAATTAGTATTTGATCATCCATGTTTTAACAAGTTTACTCAGATTAATATCTATTGACCCTGTAACCTATTAACTTTAAATTGTGACCTCTTGGATTGAGACAAGTTGAGTTGTCTCCAATTTAGTAAAAGTGTGTTAACTAGGTTTTGCTATCTATAGATGAATTGTGTGAAGTATAGTCGAGTTACTTATACTATATTACTATATTGTAGATTGCGGGTTCGTAGAGGAACCTTTTTGACTTGTGAGTGAGATTGGTTGACTGTGGTTGGGTAATAAGGTAAGATTTCATACTAATCTTGTACAGATTATTTCAGAAAGTATTTCATATTGATTTGTGATTTATATTGAGTTTGGAATCATTTTACGATGCTATTATGGAGCTTTTTTTTCATTGTTTTGACGATATTTATATCAAAATAGTTTATAAGATTATTTAAGAGAATTATATTAGAAGGAGGAAGTTCCTCGTGAGACAAGGCTGTGATAATTAGATGGAGGAAGTTCCTCATTGTTACCAAGTTTTAATTAAATTGTGGGGTTGCCGGTAAGCGGTATTCCTCGAGTATGGAAGTATGTTGAGTTAACAGTGTCTCAACAATTTATTTTAGTAGTTGGGAGTATATTGATCAATACTCTTGCCATTCGTCTTCCTTCTTGATACGTTATCAAGTTAGGGGTATGCATACTAGGGACTTTGGTGTTTACCTTATCTAGTGAGTCTAGCTAGCTCATTGGATTTTATTACTTCCTACTCACAGATTTCAAAGGAGTTATATTTGAAAGTTTTACAGAATGGTTTAGAAAGAAAGTAAAGTGGATTTGAATTATTGGAGGTTATCTATTATATTCAAGTTGAATGTTGTACAAGTGAAATGATTTTGTGGAATACTATGTATGTATTCCACCTGCACATTGGATAGTTCAAAGTTGTTATTGGTATGAAATCTTGCTCAGCCTTTTGGCTGATATTACATGTCTTCAATGTGCAGGGCTTAATGGTGACTAGCTTATATTGGAGTGAGAGCGTTGACTTCACTTAGATGTAGATTTATTAAAGTTAAGACTTCCGCTGCAATAGCTTAGAATTATGGTTTGTTATAGGAGTGTATTAATTAATTACATTTCCTTTTAGTTGTAATAGTTAATAATGGATTTATGTATTAGTAGTAATATCTTTCGCCTTGTAGTTATTAAATGTTTAATAATCACGGCATAACAGTTCCTGAGTTGTCCATGTTTTATACTCGGTTATGTTTTCTAAAGAAAATGGAAATTCAGGGTTGTTACATATTCCGTAGCCTCCCCCACAACGACGCCAAATTTTTTTTAGGGTTTTATTGTAATACCGCATTTGAACGGTGTCACAGCACATACAGATCGAACCCAGGGAGGTGCAAGACTAAACACTAGTTGATTCTAGACTATGGAACAGCTACTCAATTCAAATATCATGAGAAATCTATGTAACTAATAGCTAAACTAATAATAATATATGACAAACTTTGACAAATATGGTAATTAAAACACTAAGATTAAGCATCACCACTAATATGAATTGATCAAAACATAACTCACATACCAGTTATTCAATTATAGCTTATACGACATTGACATTCCCTTATGACTCAATAATAAAGCACAAATGCGAATCGAAGCTAAATCTCGGTCATTCCTCAATACCTAGAGCTCACTTTCGTGATAGCAAAAGGTCTAACTATTATGTATGTCTCCTATTTTCATGTCTTACACACATAATTAGAAGCATTAAGAACGAATGTCAAATAATTCCCAATTCTAATTCTCACCTATTTTCATGAGAGAATTCAAATCAATGACAAGATTATCTAAATTAAGAACTAACTTTCGTTGATGAACTAAATCAATAAAATAACAATTTAACATCAAACAAATACTCCTAATCTCAACTCCAAATTTCGTTAATAATTTAAAACTAGGGCTAAATTAAGATGCAAAATTGACAATAAGAACAATCTTATCAAACCCTAAGCATATAATTCAACAACATGGGAATTAGAGAATAATCATATGATCATTCCATACTAGGGATGAACTCAATCTTAGATAAAAAGACTACTCACTGCTCATGGCAATAAAATTAACACACCTAATTGAAACCATAATTGAAATATAATAAAGAGAAGAAAAAAGAATAAAACTTTATACGCAATACTTGAATTGAAGATGAATCCAAAATCTTGATCAAAGTCACAATCTTCAATCTCCAGATAGCAATAGAGAATAAACTAGGGCAAAACTAGAGAGAAAACATTAAACTAAAATAACGTGCAACGTGAATGAATAATAGATATCCTAACCTAATTAGAAATCCTCTAATATAAAGTTATATCTCCTAATACTAGTAGAAAGCCAAATTACAAGATAAGGAGAGGCAAAAAATCATTAAAGGGCCAGAATTACGTAATCCGCGCGCGCGTAGGAAGCCTCATCCAAACAGGGCCAACTTGCAAAGCTCATATCTCCCAAAATATAACTTGTCTTGGGCCGTGCAACCTATCATTGGAAAGCTCTTCAAGTGTACTTTCCAATTACGCTTCAATCATCCAATTATCAATGTGGAGTCAAAAGTTATAAGTAAACAAGACTCAATTTCTGCAATTCTTTAATCAAATTCCAACTTCGTTTTAGCTCCAGTTTGCACTCAAAGATATACAAAATGATCCTTATCAATGTATCTTGCTTCCAATTGCTCCTAATTACTCAAGCTTGTCCAATGATACTCCAATTATGTTCTCAATACCTGAAATTCATCGTAGAATACCAAAAACACACAAAAGGAGTCATATTTCACAAATAAAGTAATAGTATCCAATTATGAACTATAACGCACCTAAATGTTCCTAAAATGCAACCTAAATGCACCTAAAACCTATATAAAAATACGACACATCAGACTCCCCCAAGCTAAACCATTGCTTGTCCTCAAGCAATTAGACATAGACATTGGAAAAGAAAGACGACCTACAATATGGGCCTACGATAACGCCAAGCACACAACTGAGAACACGAGGGATACAATTACTACACGAACCAAGCATCGAAACAATCTTGAACATAGCCGCATAGCACGTCATGTAACGAAATCAACTCTCAAATCATACCACAAACCATCTCCCCTAAGCTGGACTTGACCAAACCTAAGAGACCTCACTTTAGTCTTGTGCACTTATACTCTCATGTGTTTATGGCATAATCAATATCACTCTACTTAAATCGTGTCGACTCAGATGAAACATTTACTCTTTAACTTTGACTATCGACTCACTATCCACTTGAAATTATAATGCAAGAAGATCATGAGGACTTTCAAGGGTTGTAATGGGGCTTAGGTTACGGGTATGAAATATATTTGGAAAATGTGGTGCTAAAAGCCAAGAAAGAGAATGAAAACAGCGAGTAAATCAAACCTTAGCCTACTTCATTTTAGAAACCTATTGCTGCGGTTCCTTTAAAAACCGCAGCAATAGATTAAAAAAATATCTTAATCTATTGCAGCGGTTTCTCTTAGGAACCGCAACAATAGGTTTTTTCACATTGTTTTTGTAATTCTCGTAGTCTATTGTTGCATATGGGTAAAACCGTAGCAATTCAATAGCAGCAATAAACCATTATTCTACTAGTGTTTCTAGCTCCAAGAGCAACAAGGTCAATGCCTTGATCTTTGAAAGGTTATCGAAGGCCCCATAGAACCTTCACACCATTGGGCGTGGCTCTAGAAGAAGCCTTCAATAGGCTTAATGCAAAAGCAACACTCTAGCCTCTTGGCCCTACTCCAGACCCTGCTTCTGAGAATAGGTCTAGGAAATGGAATCCCAACTCTAGTACAAGTACCATCAAGGGAATGGGCACCTGACATTTCATTGGTGGACCTTGAAGCATGCCCTACAGGACATGGTTGAAGATGGTAGACTGTCAGTTCCGTCTGCATCAAAAGCCAACATCAAGATCAATCCCTTGGACAATGCCTCTATAGTGTAGGGGTTTATCATTTAGCGCTAATTTCTAGGTTGAGTTGGAGAATCTCTGCCCTAGCTCTTTTCACTCCCTATTTGTCGAAATCTATATCATTTAGGACTTTTATATTTATTAGCTAGCCTTCTGTTTATTTGTTTCTAATTAATAAAATCATTGCATTTTCTTTTCATTTTCATCAGCCTTCCATCATTTTTATACTTTTAATTCAATGATGAAATTTAAATTACTTAAATGACGTTGATTAATAAAAACAATAAAAAGAAATAAAAATAAAGAATTAATAAAATAACAATTTGACATAATAGTTTGAATCAAGAATTTTTTTCTCTTCCCTCCATCACTTCAAATGCCATCGCATCCATAAACCATCCTTATACAACCAAAAAAATAATAAAATCCCTTAAGCCATCAACTTCATTATCCTTAATAAAAAAAATCCCTTCAAATTAAATCTCCTCAAAAAGCTTTCAAACCTTCCAACACCCTAAACTACAAAATACTTGTGTGCAAGCCTCAATGCATTAAAAAACCAATGGCAGGCTAAATAAAAGAAAGAAAAATTATAAAGTGAGAAAAAAAAAAAAAAGCAAATGCAAAATAAAAAAGAAAATTCAACAAACAGAAAAAGATAGGGGTCTTGCACACAAGTTCTACCCCCTCATTTCAAATCCCTTCGAAAAAATTTCCAACCCATAAAAGGAAGCCTTAATCTTTATCATGACCCATCCATCCCTTCAATCTTTCATAGGAATCCTAACTTCTTCTTCAAGGTATGTCCAAGCCCGCTAGGTTGAAAACCCGAAAAGGCGGCCTAGGCAAAAGTTAGAGCACAAAAAACAAAAAATAAACTAGATTAAGAACTATGAATGGTTTGATTCCACAAGGATAAGTTAGAATTTTCATCCCGAGGTCCGATCGATCCAATAAATAATTTAATCCAAGTCTCATAATTTGACTTTCTAGAATTCAGAAGTATGCTATTTCTAGATCTTGACATAGACTCGAGTATGAAGCTAGCCACGTGAAAGCCAAGTCCCTCATGTATTTATTTATGTCACAAATTCAGCCTTTTATCTTTTTCAATCAAAACTCTCCTTATCTCGAAAGGACTTCCCAATACATCCATGGTCTCTAGCGATATCTAACTTTGCCTACACCAACTCCCCGGTGAAGAAACTTCGAATGCTCCTCTGGATGCGCATTTCAAGTCAAATAACTTTCAATCTAGGCTCAAAATGCCTAATTTAAGTCAAGCTTTCCCAAAGTGCATGGGGGCTTCCTATATATGTGGTGGTTCCTCCAAATCGACCTTCTGAACAGTTGTAATCTGTCAACTTTTACCAAAACAGTTTTCAAAAATCTATCTCATTTCATGAATCGATCTACCTTCTTTGCTTTGCAAAACCCTGACCATAAATGAAATTTCCTTCAGTCCATCTTTCTTATCCTTGCATAACCCCAACCTTGCATAGCTCCTCATGCATCCTTAGAGAATCTAAGGTTGCATCATTATGTGCATTAACTGAGTTGTTTGCACCTCTCTAGAAACATCTTCTCCTATAGGTCGGTAATCAAATTGTTTGTAGTTGTCGTCTTGCAGACTAACTTTTTTTTGCGAACACTGGCGATATATAAACAAATTCTAGACTGCACAATGTTTATAATTGATCTCCGTACCCACACATACTACTTTGACTTTCGGTTTCACGAACCTCAGCCAAAGTTGGAGGGCTTCTGTACACATATAATCGTGTCTCCCAATTGAGTATCCAATGATGAAACATACCGTCATCCTAAATGGTCCGATTCAAAGGAAGCCCAAAATCGTTTTACGAACAAAAGTCTATTTATTTGTTTAAAACCATTCATGTCCCACTTTTAAGAGCCCGATTAATTATTCATGATAATTAATTATATTTCTAAGCCCATTTTCAGAAAGCCCAAATTATTCCTTTTAATTAATTGTATTTTTAATAAATATTAATTATTTTCGATGCTTATTTTCCAAAGGATATTATGAAAATCAGTTTTTTTGTTCCTAAAAATAGCTGATTTCGGATTTCAAAAGATAAAAATTTCATCAAGATAAAAAGAAATATTTAAACTAACAAAAACTAGCCAGATTTGTGTTGCGTTAAGAGCACCATGATGTGTTGACGCAACACAAAGACAGTCAACAAAATGAATAAACGCATGTAAGCCTGCGCTAAGGCACGAAGCATGCGCATAGCCCGTGCACAAAGCGCATGCTCCGTGCGCCAGACGCGTGGATGCTCTTATCTCTCTACACGATTTTCGGTTAGTTTCTCCTGTAAATAGTGTTGTTTTGACAAACGTTTTTCATACACTTTAACACATACTTTTCTGACGCACTTCACTCATATTACATACATGCTAAGCTACTACAAAACACTCATAAACTTTCATTTAAACACATTCGTACTCCATCTGAATCTTCATAATTCAAGCTTCAAGATTGCTCCTTCTGCGGGTCATTACATATGACTTAGGCGACAAATATAATTCTAGCTGGTCAATTCCAATTTATTTCTTATTTAACTAACCATCTATTTGTCATGATGTAGATAACTAAAGGAATTAATGCCCTATTGTACAATATTCTCTAATCTATCTTTTTTATATTTATTTATATGGGCAAAATTGGCCTCAACACCCTAAACTATAACGCGGGTACACCAAACACCCCCAACTACGGCTTATATCCAGACCACCCCAAAGTACGGACATGGGTGCAGTCTGTACTATAAATGAGGTCAGTGCCCAGAGTTCTCACCGAATTCTATCACTTTTCTTATTTTCTGCTTTTTTAACCCTAATGTTTTTACTTAAATAAAAAAAGGCGCGTGCCTTCATTTTCTCCTTCCTTAACTGAACAAAAAGACTTTCTTCCCCAAATTCCCTCTTACTTCCCCGAATTCCTTCTTTCTTCCCAAATGAACCCTAAATTCTGTAAGAGTGAAATCCGCATAACAATAATAAGCTCAGCTTCATCTTCAAGTTCCAAGAAGGATTCAAATACTAGGTTAGTTGATGGTAGGATTTACTGTCGACATCGATTGCCTACAGTAGTCCAAACTACTTGGAAATTCAACCACAATAAAGGAAAACGCTTCTATGGCTGTCCAATATTTAGCACTCAACTTATAGCCCGTGAGAATTCCAATCATTGACCTCATTTATGGTACGGACTGCACCCAGGTCCGTACTTTGGAGTGTTTTGGCTATAAGTCGTAGTCGGGGCTGTTTGGTGCACCCGCGCCATAGTTCATGGTGTGTTGAGGCCAATTTTGCCTTTTATATATCACTAATATTCATATGTTTGTTGTATGCTTTCGTCACCGCATATGCTTATTTTTGCTAACTAACCATCTATTTGTATGATGTAGATAATTAAAGGAATTAATGCTCTATTGTACAATATTCTCTAATATCTCTTTTTTATGTTTATTTTATATATCATTAATATTCATATGCTTGATGTATGCTTTCATCACCGTAGATGCTTATTTTTGCTAATCAAAGACCTAAATAAATGTTCTAATGCTAAATTCAGATAATTTGGACGGTTAGGTTCCCTTTAATTTGATTGCTTAAATAACATGTCACCAAAAATTTCTCTTTTTTGCGTGTTTAATGAACAAACATAGATTAATTTTATATTGCATAAACATATTGCTTGGTTGTTTAATTACATAACACTCGAACATGAAGTGTATTAAGTAGAGGTCATTAATGGGCAAATGTGGTTCCTGATCATGTTCGTACCTTCACTCCTGATCATAATCTTTGGTTCAATGATCAATTAATGGTGTCATGATGAGGAAATTTACATTAGATAAGTCCCTAAATTGTCCCTTATATTTTCCAGTATCCAATTAGGTTTATGAGTCATCTTTTAAAGACTTGCTAGTGAATTCTTCATTTCACTAGTACAGAATATATGATTTGCATCGGATCTGAGACCCTCATTTGCGTCGAATCCAGGTCTAACGCTACAGGCCTCGACGCAAATTAAACAGATATTATCTAAGTAGGTTGGTGACTCGACGCAATTGGCACACCATTTGCGTCGGATATGCCACAGGATCCGACGTAAATGCCTCATCATACCAGCAAGCAAATGGCCCCATTGCTGAAAGGAAAAGCTTTGCGTCGGTTGAAGTTACATAATCCGATGCAAATTAGCTAATTTTATTTAAAAAATTAATTCAAACAACAAAAAAGCACCTCATATCAGATCTGACAATTGCCCTAGTTTTGACACTAAATTGCACAATTAGATCAATTACAAAATAAAAATTAAATTCAACAAAGTATGTATAATGAAAATAGATCCCAAAAATACAATACTCTGATGCAACTATGAAGTAGGACATCAGGTGTTCTTTGAAAAACTGACCTATCTAATACATGTAATTTACAATGAGAGATAAAAAGGAAAAAAAATCCCCTAAGTTCCGAGATCTAAAACTAAAACTGAAAATATATGAACTTACCTCAATTGTATTGAACAAATATGTTAAAAAAATGTCAAAACTGAGTAGCTAAAGACAAGAAGAATTCATCTTCATCGAAAGGAGAATAGAGGAGATGGAGAACGACCACCAACTTTCCCCATGATCGACGAACCGAATACTCTTTTTGGAACACTTTGATTTCTCCGGAATTCCTTCGATTTTGAAGTGTTGTGTGACATTAAGGAGTACAATTTTAACTTTACAACACCTGATTCAAGTATTCAGAACAAAAATTCCATAAAAAATCTAAACCCTAAAATCCATTAAAATCAACCATTGCAGCTCTGGTGATACGATCTCCACTTTCATCGACTTAAATATTAAGAACAAGTTTCTCGACGTTAATGTCCCTTATAGGGTTCAAAAGCTTCTTCACCGGCGCCTGCATTTAAGAGGAGAGAGAAAATCAAAATCTTTGAATCCATTGAAATCAACGTTAGAAGAGTGAGAGGAGCATAAATCGATGTTAGGAAGAGAGGCAGCTGAATGAGGAAGAAGAGGAAAAAGTGAAATTGTGTGTGTGTGTGCGCGATGTAGAGGAGAATGAGAGGTTATGGTTTGAGGGTTTGAGACAACTCGAAAATTAAAAGGGGAAGGTGAGGAAAGTGCATTGGATGGGCTTACCTTCGACGCATATTGTTTGTTCCTGTATTATATCTGGGCCGAGTATTTACGTCGAGTGTGCCAAGTAGGTTCGACGTAAATCGTAGTATACAACGATTTGCATCGCGTATCGTAGTATACAACGATTTGCTTTAATGTTTTGCGTCGAATGGACCATAAATCCGATGCACATGATTATGAATTGCGTTGGACCCCCTTAGTATCTGACGCATTGACTTATGCGTCAGTTTCTCAGTTGTGCGACATAATTTAGGAGACGCAAATCAACGTTTTTCTACTAGTGTTTCAAAACGTATTTCAAAACAAAACCTTTACAATGAGGTAGTCAAATACACGTTCATCCCACGTAGGCAATAAAAACATGCCTACACATAACAAAATGTGAAACATATTTTTAAGCCGTATTTTGTGCTTACTTTTAGAAAGTTCTTATTTTTAGTTTTTCATATATTAATGGGTTTTTTTACGCACATTAGGTCATGGGAGTACATATTGTCAGGACAAACTAAATGAGTAATTTACTTCTAAAATCAAATAATGTCGTTGATTATTATAAATTGTTTTGACATCCTTAAATCACAAAATAAAATTATTCGAATATACCTTCCTTAGAACATCAAGAAGGAAATATGATTTTTTAATATGAGTACATTACAAAGCAAAAGTTCGCACGTGAGTTAAATTATAGCCTACAAACATGTAATTTCAACATTACTTTTCTTCTAAAATAATTATATTATACATAATTTCATAATCTTCATATTAAATCTTAGATTAGGTTGTTTTTTTTTTCTTCATTAAAAAAAAAAAAAAAGACAACCATTGTATATATTTTTTCCTTACGTTGGGGATAATATCTTGAGTTGTCATATATGGTAGATCATGTTGACATGTACTTCAATTCCACGAAATCAATATCAAATATGGAAACCTTATATACAACCTAGGGGTGCTTAACGAGCGAGCCGAGCCCGAATAGCACTGGGCTCGGCTCGAGCTCGTTTAAGTTTTCAAGAGCTCGGCTCGGCTCGTGAGCCCGCCGAGCCTGGGGGAGCCGAGCTCGGCTCGAGCTCGTGATGAGAATTCGCGGCTCGAGCTCGGCTCGTGGGCTCGTTTAGGCTCGGCTCGTGGGCTCGTTTAGGCTCGGCTCGTGGGCTCGTTTAGGCTCGGCTCTCTATTATGGGCTCGAGCGCGTTTAGGAAATTTATTTTGCAAAAAATCTGTATAAAGTGAGTTTAATGATTCTATCATCATTGATGATTCCAATAAAACAATACAAAAGTTTCGCATATTGCAAACAATACAAAAGTTCTACAACAATACAAAAGTTCAACAACGATAATATATCAACCAACACATATACAATATATTACATAAAATAAAGAGTTCATTCTTTTCTCAAGGCAATGTCATTCTTGTAAGTTGCCATATGCTCCAAAGCCTACAATGCCCGCTCCATGCTACTTCCATTACACCATACAATCATAAGTTAAATAAAAAGATTAGTCAAGTTCTAAAAATACAATCATAACTTCTCTATCTTTTTTTGTTTTCTTTTTCTTTTTAATTGTTTTAACCTTTTCTTTTAATCTTTCTTCTATTATATAGCTTAGTTAATATCTTAAAAGAAATAATTAATATAATTTTTAATATCTACAAACAATTTTTTAATATATAAACAATTTTTTAATATAAAATATTTTTTTAATATAAAATAATTTTTTTAGTATAAAATAATAATCGAGCTGTTCACGAGCTTTACGAGCCGAGCTTTGCCTAGCTCGGCTCGGCTCGTTTAAGTCTCGAGCCAAGCCCGAGCTTCAACGAGCCGAGCTTTGACCGAGCTTTGACCGAGCCGAGCCCGAGCTGCTGGCGAGCCTGTCAGGCTCATTATCACCCCTAATACAACCAAACGTTACTTAAATATATGTCTATCTATCTATATATTGTACTAAAGCCAAATACTTTAGCCCAGTTCCCTTCAAAAAAAAAAAAATATTTACTTTAGCCCAGGACAACTTCTTGCATGAAAAAAACTTTGTCTTATATATATATTAGCTTTTTATGCACGCGATGCGTGCGACGACATTTTTGGGAATAACTGTTACTCAGTAGTAAAACAAAGCAAAAACAAAATTGTGTATCTAAGTTCACCTCAATTTTGTGAATAAGATTTTTTGAAATACTTACAAATAGTATTTTAAAACACTTTAAGAAATAAGTATAAGTAATGAAATTGCATCTCTAGCTACTTTTTTTTGTTGACTTTAACTAATTTCCCTGAAAATCCACGCACACTCATTAGCCTAGTGAACTTCAAATATGTAATCAACATTGTGGAACTGAAATTGCAACCATTTTTCCTTGATAATTTGCGCACTTGCAAAAATGCGATCAAGTTCTTAAAAATTATTTAGATAGAATAATCATTCATTCAAAAAAAATCTCTATTATAAAGGTTGGTACAGTTACTTTCAGATAGTTTACACTTATAAACAATTTTATAAGCGTGCATAAAAAGAGAGAGATATAAAACAATAAAAGATTATAGAACCAACTTAGAGTAGTAAGATAAATCTAAGTCAACCAACTATCATGTAGCATAACAATTTTAAGTGAATTAGCACTATCAATTAGCATTACAATTTTAAGTGAATAAGCGTGAAGTAGCAATAATTTTAAGTCAAAGCTCTAAACATCCCCAAGTGTCCCAAGACAAAAAGAGACAAATATATTGCACTCATCTTTCTCCCTCTTCAATTTGTAGCTACTTGAGAATAGGGTGATTTGTAAATGAATTTTTGTGAATGTTTTTGTTTGTATTGACGTTGTAATGTATTAGTTGTAGTTTGGAATTGAATTTTTTAGTTTTTGTACACTTTCCTCATTTGAGTGATTTGTATAACGTGAATTATGCAATTCTATGATTTTAGTTGACTTTTAAATCTAGTTTGCAGACACAGAATTCCCACCTCTCATTTGGAGAGAGAGAATAGCCATTTTTTTTGCCATAGTATCATAAACTCATCTGATAAGAACAATAAAAGTGTATTATTTCCGTTATTTTTTTAAAGCCCTGCTTTGCTTTTGAAATTGATTTTGTAATTTAGAAAGGGAAGGAGGGGTAAAATAGTCTCTTCCTTTGGGGACACCATAGCTCCCCCCTTCCCTTATATAATAGAGATATATATATATATATAGTGCCATTTGTCATCATCTTATTGGACAAACAAAAATCACGCACCAAACAAATCAGCCTACATTTATAGCAGTAAATCCGGCATTCTTATGGCAATAGTATAATTGAAACCACAATCCGAAATTCCAATGAAGGCAATGATTTTTGCTACTTGGTTGTAAGCCAATTGTTCAACTAAAAAATTGTAAGCCAATTTCATATAAGTCATGTGTCCTAATTGAGTAATTGTGGCTGAGCACCGGTCCAGAACCGGACCGGACCGGACCGGAACCGGCTGGACCGGTGGACCGGAATTGCGCAAATCTTTGGACCTGGATCGGACCTGTTTCTATTCTGGTCCAGACCGGACCTGATTTTTCAGGTCCGGTCCGATTTTGGACTTGTTGCCCTGTTGGAATTGTTTTGTATTTTTTCCAATTTAACAAAAAAAAAACGTTTAGTAGCCCAGTAGAGCATAGTGCCAACCAAAGTAGAGGAGAAAGATACTGCTATTTGCAACTTGTTCCAAACAATTAAAAGATTATGAACAAAATTGAGAACAAACGAAGATCAAACTCATCATCTACAAGACTACAACAATTACACGAAAATGGAACTCACTATTTACAACAATTCGAACGAAAAGATAATAAAAACAGGAAATAAAAAGCAACAATTAGATGAACAAAATTGAGCAAAAAAACGAAAATAGAACTCGAATTACACGAAATAAACAGCAACAAGCCAACAATTACACGAAAATGGTAGAGAAAAATAGAGAGCAACAATTACACGAAAATGAAAAGGAAATTGAAAAAAAAACCACAAAACAAATACAGGAATTAAAAATCTAAATCACCGGATTCACTTGATGAAACTGGAATTCAACAGCATTACCGTTACCAATAAGTGTGCTTAAATTCTCCTGCTTTTCTGCTAAAATACAATGAGTAGCTCTTTGTTTCTACTTTGACAACAAAACAGGGGCGTATTGTAGATGGTTTTGGAGTGGAGATTATGGGCAGTAAAAGGTGGAAGTGTTCAAGATCTCTATTACTGTGAAGAAGAGGAGAGAGAAAGTGGAAAAATTGGAAGAGTGAGAAAGAGTGAGAGGAGAGAGAGAGAGAGAGAGAGAGGGGGCGTGTGAGTTGTGATGGTTCTAGAACATTAGGGTTTCAAAAGGGTGTTGCCTCTTTTTTACTTTTTCCATAAAGTCAAAATTTTTTTTTTATTGAAACCGAGTATCCGGTCCGGACCGGTGGATTCCGGTTTTTGACCGGACCGGACCGGAAACCCGGAATCAACGTTTTCTTTGGACCGAGGACCGGTCCGGTCCGGATTCCGGTCCGGTCCGGTCCAAATACCGGTCTAGACCGGTCTTTTGCTTGCCCTAATTGTGCAACCAACGGGTTATAACCCAATTTCAAATGATTGTGAATTAAAATAGTTATTCAAAGTTAAATAACTCAACCAAAATAATGTGCGCGTTTTTATAGCATAAAAACTATATATTGAGAATTTTTCCCTAAATTATATTACATCTTTAGTAAAATTTTATTAACATAGTCTATTATACGATACAATAAGAATATAGCATGATTATATTACCTTCGCGAGTACTAATTTTTTTTTTTCAATATTTCATTGTTAGTAAATAGAAGAAAACGATAAAGAAGATTAGGACTCCCCCGTTTTCTTTTCTTGTTCCTATTTGGAAACGGAAAAAAATTTATACAACTTAAAAAATGGGTAAGATTCCACAATTTTAAATAAAATAAAATTAATTAAAAGCAAAGATTGTGGCCCTTTGAGTTCCACTATGTTAGGGAATCAAAGAGAAAAAAATTTGAGGGGTAAAAGAGTAAAACATCAATAATGAATAGTGTGAACAAATTTTTGCAGTCATAAACTTATACTATGTATGGAAAGGTTCAAAATAAGAGCAAAATATTGAAATGTCCCAATGGGGAATACAGGTACAACAAAAGAAAACGGAGGGAGTATAACATATTTTGGATTGTTTATATTCTACAATATAAGAAAGATATAGCATGGTTATCATAAATCATAATTGTGCAACGCATGGGTTGTAAGGCTGTTTTTAATTACTCTGAATACAATATCATAAAATTTTAATTTAAATCACCATCTAATAATTTTACATTTTATATTCTTTCAACTTTATATGCATGCATTCTAATAAATATGCATTCATTAATAGATTTAAGCAAAAAAAGCTACTTAATACACAAAAAAATTCGCGTGCATTATGCAGGGGTCCAAAAATTTGTTGTTAGTATAAAAGGAAATAAATTGAAATTGACCATCATGATTATACCTTTGTCGTTTAGATCAAACTGTACGGATGTTAGTTTAGCCTTCAAAAATGAAGAGCTTGAATAAAGATTCAAAGAACGTTAGTAGAAAAAAAAAAGCATATGATATTGAACACATCCATCGCTTGTTATAAAAATTGCAGCCCTTACAAAAATTCTTAAAACAGATTTGCAAAGGTTGTGTTTCTTGCCCTCAAATAAAGCCCATAACATATAACTATTAAAGCGTCTTACATACGGCCAGCCACACCTATAAATATAGGTGTGGCCGCTCGCGCCCGTGTATGCCAACCAACTGATTTTCAAAAGGTCATATCTCACTAGTTTCTCATAAGAATCGAGCTTTTGACCAGGCTGGGAAAGCTATCGAGAAAATTTTTAACTCCAACTCAAATTTTTCAAAGATATTGAGTGTGCAGTGAGATATGGTCTTTTGAAGTTGACCCTTGTGTATAAACTCTTACATGATTGCCTCCACGTCTTACATGCTATAACAAAAAAGAAGGATTTTTAATAACAATCTGTCTAATATACTTGCTTCATGTAGGGAGTTACTCCTCGTGCTAGGATTGTTCATCAAGGAAGAGGAGCAAACAAGCTTTCACATTGCAAGAAATGCACAGGGGAAACAGACTATTCGAATAACATTTGTATTTTGTTGGACCCTCCCTCGGATGGTATGAATGTTTATGTTGTAGAATGACAACATTGTAGGGAATTGCGTTTTAATTCGTGTGATTTGGGTATTGGATCACCAAACATTGTAACAAACTATTCTAGTACTCCAAAAAAAAGGGTGCAAAGTTCTCCTCGCCAATGGCTTCGGGGACGTAGTATAATGAACTTACCTAGTTTTGTAACTTTTCTAGTCATTAATAAAAAAATTTGAGGGAAAAGTCATTAATAAAATTTTAATTGTGAGATAAATTTATTAAATTTCTTATCAGAGCATCAGGACTAATGAGATGTCCACGAATTTAGCAACATCTTTGTTTTTTTTCAGCAATATAATTTGAATATTTTTTCGCTTAAAAAATATGGTAAATATTATTGTAAAGCGTGTAAGAGTAGAAGTTATGCGGGCCTTGCAAATAAATCCTTCAACTATCCAAATTCCGAAGCAAAATAGGATTATATTTACAGTACATCATACAAAACTAATTTATGTAGAACTAGGAAAACATATCCTAAACTAACTATAATATTAAGAAATATTATTTCTAAATAAACACTTTTTTAAGGAATAAATAAGCACTTTTAGTTTAGATATGTCTAGATAAATACTTCGAAGTAGATAGATTTAGGAAATACTCCTAATACATATCCTTTAACTTGAATTCCGAAGCAAAATAGGACTATATTTAGTATTACTATATATGCAGATAGCCAGAAAGCATAGGCCAACAACAATCTCTTTTTTCCTTGGTTAAATTTTGGCCCGCCGTAAGTGGGACATCCAATCTCGTAGGTTGTTCCCCAACTCCACCTTCCGATTAGGCTCTTCCTCGTTGAGTCGTCGTCTCAATTATTTTAAATATGCTAACCTTTGAACAACAAAGGGCAGCTACAATTGCATGCAGCAACAACCCAGATGAACCCGCTAACAGTCGTAACAAAGATGCAGTTGTATTCGAAGTGCTTTGCTTTATTGGGTTTGGCGTGACTGCGATAGGATTTCTTTCGCTGATAATATATATTGTCGCGATGGATTTCGTCGTAAAAGACACGGGTGATCATCAATTAAAATTCGAGGTTGAGTCTTTATTGATGAAATCCATGGTGAATAACAATAGTGTTGAGATTCCAAGTGGTTTAGACTTAAACTTGACACTAGCCGTGCAGAATGACAAACCCACGTTGTTCGAGTCTTTGTTTGTGTCGTTATCTTACAACAATAACACCTACAATGATGATCATCCTGTTAGTCTATCCTCCACTCAAATCGAACCTTTTTACTACTTTCAAAACCAGAAGAAGATTTTGCAGATAGCAATGGTTACTACTAATGATTTCTTTTTTCAAGATTTCACAACCAAGGATGTAGGAGCGTTGGAGTTCACTGTTAATGTTAAAGGTCACTTCTGGGCTTTAAATGACTGTCCTAATTTGAGGTGCAGTACAACAACTATTTGCAAGGGCATTCAGGTCAGGCTTTCTCTTTCACAAGCATCCAACACGACGACCGGGACGTTGGCGAGTATGATGGGTGGTCCACTTCCGTGCAAATTCACTTCTCCTGACTGCGATTAAGCCCTGCGCAACTAGTGTCTCAGCCTCCCAGGTCCCACAACGCAATCAGCAGCATTGTTCAAGGCGGAAGTGGGTTTAGCTACCATAAAGTTGTAGATTATTGATCTATTTTTATCTATTAACGAAAAGTAAACACATGATTGATATCTTTAGCACATACTTTTATTCTAGGAAAAATTCAAGATATGATTGACATCTTTAGCACATAGTTTTAATATGATTGTTTTTTTTAGCACTGTACTTATGGATTTTTATGTGTGAGATACCTACTCTAGGGTTCTTGACACTCTAATACCAGTTTTTTGAAAATATAAAATGAAAATACAGTTTTTTCAATTTTCTATATGCTTTCGCACGCATTGCGTACATATGAGGCTAGTCATTATATATGGCTGTTGTTCGTACCCATTGATATCGAAGTGAGAGCACAGTAGCAAAATGTGTTGAACATGTAATTAGGATGGAATGATGGATCTTTAAGGGATGGTTTAGGCTCTAATACCGTGTAGAGTATCGTAGTTACATTACTAAATGTGTGTGTATAGTGTATATATTGCTTTATAAAGATGCTATTATGCTACAAACTACCGAGGTTTGATAAATCTCTAATAATTAGATGTATCTCACACAAGTTTTAGTGTAACAAATATTGTTTGTTTACATAACAAATATTGTTTGTGTTTCGTATAATAAATAAGGGGTAAATAACACAAACATAATATTTACATACACAAACAATATTTGTGACACGAAAACTAGTGTCTAACACATCTACCTATTTGAGGTTTATCATACCTCACATACTACCAACTTGATAATAGAATATACTTATAAGAGAGGCGATATTCATCTAAAAGTTAGCATGGCTTTGGCGTAGGACTGAGGCTTAAGTCCGGCAAAAAGACTACATCTAACACATCTCTGTTACATTTCAGAATTTATATGAGATAAAGAGATATAAATTTTATTAGACATTGTTGTTCGCATCGTACGTGTGTATATTGTAGTTTGCTCTAGGATTTGGCATCAATATCACATTTTCTCTCCCATTTCTGCCTTTATCTAATGGATGATCAGTTCGGTTTATCAACACATAATGCAACTGAGTGATATGTGTTATAAAGTTGGATTTATTATCCGGTTTACCTCAGTTTAGTTCTTCCAATTTGTTCCATTGCATAATATTAAACCCCTAGTTACTCAATGGAAGTTAAAATGAGGTAGGTGCCTTGAGTTAAAACTGTAGTGGGAATCAGATATAATCTAGATTATATGCTCTTGTCGATGTGGTCAAATTTTGTTGACCATTGATCTAGTCATCACGCACTACAAGAATTATCAATAAAGAGGGGAATTTATAAGCTTTCCTCCTTAACATTAATAAAGAGGGCAAAAAATTTAAGTATTGGCTTCTTTGTAAGGCTAGGGAAATCAAAGAGGGCGAAATTGTTCAAATTGCCCTCGGTATTTTTAAAAAGTCAAAAAAGAGTTGTAAAAAAAAAAAAAAAAAAGTCAAGAAAGAACAGAGAAAACTTTTATTTCTGCTACAATGGCGGCGTTAAGGAACCGATTGCATCTGCTCCGGCGAAAGAGGATTCTCCAGCAAAGATAATTACGACGCTGAAGAAGTAGAGGAAAAACGAAGAAATCTAGGGGAAGAAGCAGAATTCTACTTATCCTCCTTATTTTGAGGTACGAGAGATTAAATGTTGTTTAATGTTTGAACTAGTTATTAGGCCCAAGCTATGCCCCGGGCAAGGAAAATTTTCATATATTAATATTGTACTTTAAAATGATAACACTACATACAACTTGGTGTAGTGGTAAAAACTTCACGGGATCAAAGCCTATACTATGCAATAATCTAATATCTTTTTTATTATACATGTATTACATGAAGTAAAAAGCGCTCAGGGAGAGCGCCACGTGGCACTGTTCCTGGTTTAGGAATGCCTTTTAATATATTTAAATAGATAGATTAGGCGTTATTTTTTTGGAATTTTGATTGATTGGTTACGAATTTTAATGTAGTTGCAACTCATTTGTGTTTTTGGATTTTGAAATTTATAGGAATTTTGTTATGGCAAAGATTGATGAAAATTGGAGTTACATTCTATGAGGCTAGGGTTTTAGAAATGTTTGAAATTTTTTGTTCTCTCTCTCTGGAAATTGAAGGTCTTTTTTTGGGTTTGATCATTAATCACTCAAATTCGCGTAATCACATTAATGTTTGAGAACGTTAAATTTTAGGGAGAAACCGAGTTTGAACTACTCAAGATTATAAGGTTGCTGTATAATCATACACGTTGAACTGAGTGAGGAGGAGATTTTTAAGGTTGATGTCAACTGGTTTAGAAAGCGGAAATTCTTCTAATGATGTTTGGTTGAACATTTTTTTTTAAAGGTAAGGAAAAAGAAGGTTAGGAGACCCTCCGCACGAGGGGAGCTCCAACCTTGTCGTTTACAAGGATTGAATGAAGAGCTGAATGAGTACAATTTTCAATACAAAAATTAGAATCTATAAGATGGCCAACATTGGCAATCCAATCTACTGCTTTGTTTGCTTCCCGATAAACATGTCGAATAGTCCAAGAAGAAAAGGAGCAGAGAGAAGCCTGGATATCCTAAATGATGTGGGCGATCTGCCAAGGGGGGGACCATATGCCTTTGATGGAGTTGATAACCATGAGGTTATCTCTATCGATGTGGAGATGAGTAATAGCTAGCCTGACTCCATGCTGAAGGGCTGTAGCTTCTGCCACCGAGACTGAAGATGTACCAAGGTTTAAGGCTGCGGCTTTGACTAGGTTGGCGTCGGAATCTCTGATGATAAAACCTGCTGCTGCTGAAGAATCACAAACAGAACCGTCGAAGTTGAGTTTGAAAAATGGAGATGATGGAGCCTCCCAAGCCACCAAAATTGAAGAGGGGTACTTGGGAGTGGAGGGATGGTGAGGAGAGAGGAAAACGGGGAGCCAGAGGAAATGCAGTAATCAACTGCATTCCTAAGACTCCATTCTGAGAAAAGAAATTTTGCTTTATGAAGAATCCTATGAATATTAAGCGAGACGTTGTGAAAGATGATATTGTTTCTTTCTTTCCAAATACTCCAAATTAGGAAGACAAATTTAGAAGCGTAGCTTTTGTTCTTTTTAATATTAGAAAAAGTATCTAAAAAGGTGGCACTAGTTAACGAATGGGGCAACCAATCATTAAGTTCTTTAAGCTGCCAAAGGGGGAGGAGCTTGGAACACTGTCCAAAGATATGATCTATGGATTCCTCCTGGGTGGCACAAAGGGCGCAGTGACTAAAAGGGATGATATTTCTTTTTGCAAGGGTTGCACGAACCCCGAGACTAATATGGCAGATCTGCCATAGAAAAATCTTTAGCTTTGGCGGGATATCGAGATTCCAAATCCAACGGTGAGGCCATTTTTCCTTGCTAGGTGGGAGGTTATGAGCCAACCAATTAGCGGATTTAACTGTGAATAGTCCTGAAGGACTAGGGCCCCAAATAGGTTCATCAGATATGGAGGTAGACGGTAACGGAATACCTTTAATGCATTTGATGATATGGTCAGGGAGAAGAGTTTTTAATTTAGGAAGATCCCAAGATTTATCTGGTAAAATAAAATCTTTTAAAAGCAGGTTAACATCAACCTGGTTTTCATTTAACTTTAAGATGGTCATTAAATTTTCCTCTAGGCACCAGTTATGGAGCCAAAAAAGAATTTGAGAACCATATCCGATTTTCCAACGAATGCCTTTATGGAGTAATGGCCGTTGAAGTAAAATTTTTTTCCAAATGGGTGAGTCAATTGGCTTAGGTTTGCAGTTGAAAAATGACTGATTTTGAAGATATTTGTCTGAAATGAGTTTTACCCAAAAATTATTAGGTTCGGTGAGAATTTTCCAACCAAGTTTTGCAATAAAGGCTTTATTCATTGGCAAAGTTTTTCTAAGGCCTAAACCCCCTTGGGATTTTGGTCTGCAAATTTTATCCCAAGCAATTAGTGGTGTTGCATTTCTTTCCTTATTTTGACGCCAGAAAAACTTCATGTGAAGAGAATCAATAGAGGTAGTAATGCCAGGTGTCAACATAGTTGAGGCGCAAGTATACGCCGGTAAGGCCTCGAGGTTGGCCTGGATTATAGTTAATCTCCCTGCTTTGGAGAGGAAGCCAGATTCCCACAAATTAATTCTTTGCTCTGTTTTTTGGACAATATGGGCGAGACCTACTTTAGAAGGATGGTGGGAGCTGAAGAAGACTCCAAGATATCTGCCCAGGGAGGAATTAGGGAGCATGTTAAAATGGCTAGCTAAAGCCACCTTACGAGGCTGGTTGACCTTTTTGGAGAAGATGATCGATGATTTGTGGAAATTAATTAATTGACCAGAGATGGAACAGAAGTCATCGAGAGCTCTTTTTAGGTTGGTACAAGCTGACGAAGTAGCTTTACAAAAGAGTAGGCTATCATTCGCAAAGAGGAGACAAGGAATATTAGCAGTTCTCGGAAGGAGTTTAAAGCCAATGCTTGAATTGGGGACTTGGCTTTGGATAGTCAATTTCCTTATTAGCACTTCCATGCAAATAATGAACAAGTAGGGCGATAGGGGGTCACCCTGCCGAAGGCCCTTGGAGGGGCGGAACCAGGGTGAAGGCTGGCCATTAATTTTGATTGAGTATGAAACATTTGTGACACATTCTTTTATCCATGATATCCATAGGGTGGGAAAGCCAAAAGCACGAAGAGTTTCCCAAAGGAAATCCCATTCAATTCTGTCATAAGCTTTTTCCATGTCTAATTTTAGTGCACACCAACCAGTCTTATTTTGCGATTTATGGAATGTATTAAGAGCTTCTTGAGCTATTAGGAGATTATCATGAATAGAGCGATCTTGAGTAAAAGCATTTTGTAGGGGGCTTATTTCTTTTTTGCAGAATTGGCCGTAGACGGTTAACCAAAATTTTTGATATTGCTTTATAAATAGTGTTGATTAGGCTAATCGGACGGAAATGATCCGGGGTTTCGGGAGCCTCTTTTTTGGGAATAAGATTGATCGGAGTATGATTTAGTGAAGGAGGGAGTTTCCCATGGAAGAAGAAGCTTTGAATAGCAGTGGTTACTTCTCTTTGTATGATGGGCCAGTAACTTGGTAGAATTTTGCACCAAAGCCATCGGAGCCTGGGGCTTTTAACGGATTAATATCAAAGATAGCTTGTTTGATTTCTTCGTCAGAGACTGGAGCAAGGAGTTTATCAGAGTCTTGTTGGGACACGTAAGGGTTGATAAAATTTAGATCAATCTGTCTATTTGTGGAGTGTGAAGTTTTGAATCGTTTCTTAAAAGAATCTGAAAGAAGAGCAGTAAGGTCGTCATGAGAGTCAAGCCATTGGCCAAGATCATTTTTTAATCTAAAAATAGTCAAGTGGGCCATTGTTTTCTTCATTCTATTATGGAAGAATCTAGAGTTGCGATCCCCCTAGGTGAGCCAAGTTTTCCTTGCATTATGACCCCAAGCTTTTTGGTCAAAAAGCAGTAGTTTTTCTCTTTGCAAAACGAGACGATTAATATGTTTGATTAGGATTTGATTATACGGTTGCAGCCATAGTTTCTGTTGAATTTCTTTTATTTTTTCGTCATTGTGGAGTAGTTTATTTGACGTGTGCTTGTACTTTGTGTTTAGCCCAAGCTTTAAGTTCAGTTTTAATGCGATTAAGCTTTTGTTGAATACGATAGAAACGCGAGCCTGTGATTGGAACGTTCCAATTTTTCTTAACAATTTTATACGAGTCATTGTCTATCGTCCAAAAATTTTGGAACCGAAAAGGAGCCGGTTTAGTGATTTCCCCATCATTGGTGGAGAAAATGATGGGTGCATGATCGGAAACTGTAAAGGTACCATAGAAAATAGTGCTATTGTCGAAGCAATCGAAGAAACTTTTATGACAGATGGCCCTGTCTAAACGTTCGTAAATGATCTTGTTGTTAAGGTTGCCTCTCCACGAAAAAGCTTGTTGTAAACAGGGGATGTCTATTGCTTGAGAAATAGTCAAAAGGAGGGGGAGACGGTGAAGTTGGTTCTGTTTCAGAGGGCATCCGCCTAATTTGTCGTTGGGAGAAAGCATCTCATTAAAATCCCCAAGCATAAGCCAGGGGAAGGGGAGAGTATCAACGTAGTTATTCAAATAAGTCCAAAACGTATCCTTTTCGACATTTTTAGTCGGGCAATATGTGCCCAAGACTGAATACATTTTATTGTGTGGCTTGTAGAGAATGTCGAGATGAACCAAACGATCATGAGAGAAATGATTTTGAACTGTAATATTGGAGTTATTCCAACACACCCACATTCCACCGACGTGGTTAATTGGGTCAACAACTAACTTATTGTGAAAGTGAAGAGCTTTGAGAATTCGATGGCTATTAATATTATTAGTTAGGGTTTCAATGACAAAGATAATATCCGGTTTATATTTGTTCTTTAGGTAGAGTAGCTCACTCAAAGCTTGGGGTTTTTTACCCCCTTGGATATTCCAGCATAAAATTTTCATATAATAAACGGATTGATGAGATAGATTCGTTTGGTAGGTTTATAATAAACCTGTTCGTATATAGGCCACAAAATAGCCTCATTACCTTTCTCCCTCTCCTTGTCAGGACAATTTTTACTTTTAAGATAAACTAAATCCGCTAAGGCTTGGGGTTTTTTGCCCCCTTCGATATTCCAACAAAGGACTTTCATAAAAAGACAATGTGTGCACCAGTGAAGGCCTAAGCCCCTCCATCGCACCCCAGTTTTACTTTTACCAATTTGGCACTGAATGTAGAATATTATTGCGTTCCTCGAACCAAAATGGAGAGGGGGGTTTGCACCTAAAGCAGGCTTACCCTCTATCAAGCAAACCAAGCAAAGGTACATGTCATCCGCGGAGTGCCTCGAAGAGACATTGGTTGTATGGTAGTACTGCTTCCTGAAAACAATGAGCAAACCATTAGGGGATGGAAAACCATCCCTGTTCAATTGCGAGCTACAAAGAGCTCGATTCCATAAGGTTGAAACAACCCATTACATAATAGAAATCAAAGATTTCTTAGGCATAATCAATAAAGGTAAATTTCTATAGAGAAGAGGGCGTTGGGTGTGAAAACCCTTCCACCTAGTAGAAGAAAGACTCCAGCAGCTCTGCAACAATTGAAATTGAAGATGAGAAAAAGTCCAGAAGATAAATGTGGCAAGGAAGCGTAAATGATGCCCAAATGATGAACAATTGCAGAAAAGTGCAAAATGCAAAAAAGCTAGAAAAGTTACATTCGGGTAGATTAAAGCAATCATAAATGGTAAACAGACCAAGAATTCCAAGAACTCCACCAGATTTAATCTTGTAAGGACAAAATTAGGAGTTGATACAAAAAGATGAGGACCTAATAAAGGTATGAAAATCCAATCCATCAAAGAAATATCAAAAATCTTTATTCTGATTACATAGAAGAGCTTAATAACAGATTGGTATGAATTTTCATCTAAGAAACAAAGTGGAAATTTTTTTTTTGTGAGCTGGTAAGTGCTCAATGTCCCCAATGTAAGCCATAGGAATTCTAAAAGCCGAACTTGGCAGCCAGCAAACATGGAGCGAACAATTGGTTGTGCAGTCATAACTTTGCAAAGGGAAAGTAGGTGTGAACATTACAAAATTAGAGGTCTCGGTGGAATCCAAGAACATCTCCCATAAGCTCAAAAAATCAGTACAAAAAACCACCACAAAAAACAACAAAAATGAATTGAAAATTGTAGCACATGGAAGCCTAACTATAAGAGTATAAAGCATACTATCCCAAACCAACTTTTTCGACATTAACAAGGCATCTTCAAAAGAATTGTAGAATAAGTACATAGGAGAGTAGTTGTCCCTATAGAAAAGTGAAGTAGCCCTGATTTTGTCCTAAATAGAAACAGTTGAAGAGTAAATGTGAAAAAAGTCATCTTGAGTAAAAACCTTATGGCAAGAGATTGCAACGTGATACGAAACGATAAATCGAAAAATAAATTGAAAACCAACAACAAGAAGGAGAAAACTTATTTGGGTTAAGTCATAGAGGAAGTTGAATTCACGAGCAAAGCAGAGAGCTTGAGTGCTGCCATGACTGGATTCGGAAACCAGGTGGTATTCAACGACGATGGAGGGCTGCCGTGGATCGGGAAATGGGCGACAAGAGCGAGTGGATGTCGTGGATCGAATTCCGAGCGAGAGAAGTGTTGCTGGGCAGACGCGATGGCGTGGATGTGGTAGCCGTCGGTGAGCACGGTGGAGGTCTTTGAGACGTTCTCAATTACTGTCGGATCTGGCTCGTTCTTGGTCACCGGAGAAAGGGCGTATCGGAGACGCAGAGGCATCGCGCCGTGACTGGTATCGGAGAATGGGCGATGAGCAAGGAGGCTGCTGTGGTTGCACGCTAAGTTTCCCTTTGTTTCTCTCTTTTTTTCCTATTTTTTCTTCCAGTTTTTCCTTAGGAAGGCATTAGCATCATTTTGGGACTCTCTCTCTCTAGATTTTCTCTCTCTAACACTCATTTCGTACGATGTTTGGTTGAACATGTTTGATCAATGTATATGAAGTATATGTTACTTGGTATGTTGGCTCCAAAATCCGAATCTTCTCCTTGCATTTGCTGGTTGTACATTGAGATTCTAGTGTTTGAATTCTGAATCTCGCAATTGCCTATCTCAAACGTAAGCCTACTATAATAAGCCCTGTTCACTTCTACATCAAAGAATACTATTTAGTAAAAATCATTATTAGTTTGTAATAAAGAACAGGGCCTAATATTGATCATGACGCGGTGTTACTTGGAGGTTTCTGTAACTCTATTTTATTTCCACAGCATATGGACTATCTCAATCACCAGCCTTCATCTCTTAAGAAGTGGAAGATGAAATAAACCAAGATAACATAACACAAAAATAGTGGTCAAAGTAGAAGCCTATCTTTCACACCTCTCTGCTCGACTTTTGAGAACATCATATATTCAGTTGACATGCCAAAGGTAACTAAAAGTTAAACATAAAAATACCTTTTGTTTCGGTGTTGAAACGGTTGGCGGTCTTGAAATAAGTCCGCCAAAGTTTAGAGTTAGCGTCCACTGGTGAATAGCTGCACAAGAAGCAAACGTGAACTACCCTCGGGGGGGATGCGAGGAAACCCCCTCCGACGCTCAAGTCAGCACGTGTCCAAATAGGATTTAGAGAGAGAGAGAGTAGAGAGAGAAAGATAAGAATTCTGAGTGTGAGAGAATGTACCTGTAAACTAGTACTATTTGGCTATTTATAGAAGTACTATTCACCTGACAAGGTGCGTAATCCTTTTACACGTGTACGGCTGCGATGCTCACGACAGCTGGGAAAATACCCTTATTTTGTCTTGTTAGGCGACCGCCAACGTTGTCGGACCATGTTGATGTACTGACTTGATAGAGCTGCGGGCGACATAAAGTATTTGCGCCCGGTAAAGTGTTCGCGGATCCATTACTGGTGTCCGTCAACATACTTGGGGTTATACCCATACAACTAGCCCCCCCAGCATCTTTTGGGGTCTTGACCGCTAAGGATGTTGTCAATAGACGCGAATCAATGTTGCCGTGCTCTACTTTTTTGGGGAAGTTCATTCGTTGGGTGCCACGTGTTGTCGTAGGGAGTTGAAAGAGTTTGAAAATTTAATGATTACTCCTCCGAAAATCCCGCCTCTTGCTTTATTAGGGTTTACCCTGCTTCGACACTTGGCAGGTATCTGGAGAGGGAGTTACTAAGTCTTTCCATCTCAGCCGTCTATTCGTTGTACATATGGACACCAGTTGTCCTTTTTCCAGATTTTTTCTATTATTCCTCAAGCTTTTCATTTTCCTTTTCCTTTGTCTCGAACCTCCATACCCATAGCTTCATTTGCTCAAAAAACCGCTCTTTCTTGCTCAGATTGCTTCGAAAAGTTGTCAAATTTCTTAGTTTTTTCTTTCCGGTTTTACAGTACCAAGAATTTCGCCATTCTTTTGAAGAAGTTTTTCTGGGTTTTTTCTGAGATTTTAAGTTTGAGTTTCGCCGGTGACAGTTCTTCATTTCCGGTGGTCTTTTCGCTCAGGCTCGGGCTTTTTCACGCTAATTCATTCCTTGGAATTCTTGTTCGCCTTTTTCCGGCGACCTTTTGCCCCTTGCCTTAATCTCTCCGGCGATTTTACTTCTCCAGGTATTTCTCCATTTCTTTTCCAAGCTTAAAGTTTCTTTTTATATTTTTTATCATGTCGGACCAGTCTGATAGCCAGAATACCCCTAGTGATGCATTTATGACCGAAAGTGAACCTTCCTCTCCCCTGGCCGATAGCGAGCCTTCTTCCAGCTCTAACCATGTGGGAAGAACTAGGTTGTTGTCGGACATTCCCTTAACAGCTGAAAGAGAAAAAGAGATGAGATCCAAGTTCCTTAACGACCCTGCTACCCCTGAGGAGCATAGTCTGACCAGGAGATATCTATCCGCTAGCCAGAGTGGCGACCGGCAGACTCTTAGGGAGCTTAGGCATCAAATTCTCGCTAGACGATCCGTTAGGCATCCTCCGGCTGATGCCGCTCCCGGCCTTGATGTAGTACCACTTAGAGAGCATGCTTGGGTGGATAGCTTAGCGGATCTTTGGGGTGGAGGTAACGGCCAGACTTTTTCGATCGTTCTGACGATCTGCGGCCCCTAACCCTCATATTATTGATTTAGGTGACGACAGTGATTCCATTGCTACCGTTATGATTCGCCAAGAGACCGTTTATCATCGTCGCGCTGCTGTTAATCCTGCAGTTCGCGTTACTGGGGATGCAGTTGACTCAGCGAACGCAAACATTGACGTTTCTGTACCTTTATCTGCTCACGCGGTCGGGGAATCTTCCCGTGCTGCCGAATTAAAGGTCGACAGTTCGAATCCGATGAAGGATATTGAGACCGGACCTGGTTCTGAGGCTTTATGGCTGCCGGATGATTTCAGTGCCGGTCCTATCAGCGTCGAGATTGATTTTCCTTGGCGTCAGGACGCCATTGATCTGGGTTACCCGAGAGTTGCACGGGATTTATATTGTTTTCCGTCGGGTTACCGGTTGGTAGTTCCACCAGAGGGGGCCATTGTGACGGAGTGTCCTCCCGGTCACGTGGCCGTATATACTCACCATTTCGAGTTTGGTCTCCGCTTCCCTCTGGATTCTTTTTTGGTGAAGATCTTAAACGCTTTCAACGTGAGCTTGGCTCAGTTAACTCCTTTGGCGGTCCGAAATTTGATCGCGTACATATGGGTTGTGCGTTTTTTGGATTTTCCGCAAACTTTGAACTTATTCCGCCACATTCACTGGCTGAAGAAGAATGGATCTTCCAGGCAGGCGGGTTGGTGGTCGTTAATGACGGCCGACAAGAAGATGACAGTTCAGCCAAAAATGACTGGTTTGAAGGGCTGGCAGGATGCTTTCTTTTGGTTACGAGTTCCTGAGGATTATCCAGTGCGTCGTCATTTCACTGAGCCTCGTCCGCGTATGGAGCATTTACCCCTTACTCCGCTAGCCGAGGAAGAGTTAGCGGCTTTCGACTACTTCGATACAGAGGACTATTTAATCACCTATGAGGACGGGAAGGAGGCGAGGGTTAAAGAGCCTAAATATTGGATTCCTCATTCCAAGTATATCCTGGGGAACAAACCCTTGTCGGCCTGGCTTGCTCGGTCAACTCATGAAAATGGTGAGTGTTGATGTCGGATGGTCCAACCGATGATTCCCCTTTTTTTTTTTTTTTTTTTTTTTTTTTTAATGTGCTTCTTGTCAATTGCAGGTTTTGACTTTCTTGATCTCGACGCCCTAGCTGTGGACGGGAACTTCAAACCGTTAACCAACTTACCCCCTGCTCCCCCACAGGACTACGAGACTATGCACGGGATTACTAATGGCTGCCGGGGAGGGAATCGTCACGGCCCTCAAAATATTCGTCGCGGTCGCGGCGGGGCGAATATTATTCGCGTTCCTTCCCAAAATGTCACTTGTCGCTGCGGCGGCTCTCCCGGCGGCCGGACTTCGCCCGGCCGTCCCGATTAGGTCTTCCACTTCCCCCGGCTGTTGCCGGGGGTGGTGGAAATAGAAGGCGGCCTCGCGAGCAAGTCGTCGCGGACACATCCGCCAACAAAAGGCGGACTTTGGCGGCACTGCTTCTTACGCCTCGACCCGACGCTCGGGTGGGGGTTCTGGCCTCAGATGTTCCAGAGGTCCAGGAGCGAGCTATCCCGGCCCCTGCTCCCGGACACGTTAGCGGCGCTTCCTGGCTGTCAGGCTCTTACTCCTCCATCCGTGAAAAGATCCGGGAGCTGATTACCATGCCTAGCTTTCTCTCCAACTTATCTCCCGGTATTTTCTCTCGGTTCAATGAGTGGATCGAGAAAAAAGAGGTACCGCCGAGCGAAGCTATGGCGGCTTCCTTTGCCCGTCGGCTGTCGTTCTCGGCAAGATTTATCAGCCGGGACCTGGGACGTCGGGGAAGATGAGTCGTCGTATGCCGACATCCCCGAGAACGGTGGCATCCTTGCCTACCGCATTCGAAGGGCATGCACTGCCGCTGATAGGCCGGCGGGGTCCCCGATCACTCCAGTTGCTAGGCTGGCTCACGACTAACTTGTGGTACGTTTATGTATTTTATTATTTTTTTTTTATTCGTTTCGCTTTCTGTCGCTTTCTTGTCTTGACACTATTTTCATCTTCGCAGGCCAACAATGCTGCCATTGAGCTGATTGAGCAATATATTGAGTATCGAAGTTGGCGGACACCTATAAGCGATCTTTGGAAACTTGCCAAGATCTGCTCGAAGGAGACAGAGGGTAAGCTGTCGGCAAAGACAGCAGAGTTGCAGCCCCTGGAGGATGAGCTGGCAACGCTGAGATCTAGGGCCGCCTTATTGGAAGAGACCGAGGAGAATGTTAACTCATTGACCAAGGCTCTTGAGACCGCTAACTCTGAGAAGGAGATTGCAGTATTGGACGCCAAGGCACAATCAAGGGCTCAGGCTATAGCTGAGTTCCAGCAATCTGATGATTATGCGGCGGTTCTCCACAAGAGGTACGATGGTGGTTGGGCGGCCGCCATGAGGTGCGTGTGCAAGACCATTCCAGGGTTTGACCGGAATGTGATTGAAGAGGCTCATGCTTTGCCGGCCAACATTTGTCGCCATTCGAGGGGGATCCCAGTTTGCCGACGAGGATGCTATAGCAGATGCGGATCCTCGTGATGTGGCGGAGCAAGATGATCAAGATGCCCCCCCTTCTTGAAGTTTTTGGCGGCCTTCTCTCAGCTCTTCTTATTCTTCCAATAGTTTATAGCTTGTATTATTTTGTGTATTTTGATCAACACTTTATTCGGCCCATTTTGGCGTATGTACACTGATTTCGTGTTTTTAATCTGAAAGTACTTGACTCCGACTGAAAGCCTTTTATTGGCCGCCATCGTTTTTTGTTGTAGTTGGCCGCCAAGCCAGTAGCTTTTATTCTATGGAAAGTACTTTTGCGTTTCTGTTATTGGCCGTCATCGTTTTTTTTTTTTTTTTGTAGTTGGTGCATTATGTGACCGTTAATGCACCTTGGCCTGTCATATGGCTGGTTTTTTGTGCTTGGTACGTTATGTGACCGTTAACGCACCTTGGCTTGTCATATGGCTGGTTTTTTGGCTTGGTCATTATGTGACCGTTAACGCACCTTGGCTTTTTTTGTGCTTGGTCTATTATGTGACCGTTAACGCACCTTGGCTTGTCATATGGCTGGTTTTTTGTGCTTGGTCTCGTTATGTGACCGTTAACGCACCTTGGCTTCGTCATATGGCTGGTTTTTTGTGCTTGGTCTGTTATGTGACCGTTAACGCACCTTGGCCTGTCATATGGCTGGTTTTTGTGCTTGGTACGTTATGTGACCGTTAACGCACCTTGGCCTGTCATATGGCTGGTTTTTTGTGCTTGGTCTGTTATGTGACCGTTAACGCACCTTGGCCTGTCATATGGCTGTTTAATAATTAATATTAACCGACACGCAATCCATTAATATATATAAACAATAGGACAATTCATGGAACGCTAGCAGTGTTTTGTATTATCTGTAATAAAAAGGTGGCTCTTGGCCGATTACATTCGAAAAAATTAAACATAATATTTCTTCAAGACACTAGCGTTCCAACAATTTTTGAGCTCCTTGTCGTCCATGCCTTTGAGAATGAACGAACCAGGGGCAATTTTCTTAGTGATGACGTATGGGCCTTCCCAATTGGCGGTTAGCTTTCCATCAACATGGGCCTTACCTGTGGCTGCCGTTCTGCGAAGGACTAGGTCTCCCACTTCCAATGGCCTCTCCAAGACTTTCTTGTTGTAAGCCTTGCTAATTCTGTCTTTGTAGGCAGCCGCCTTTAATTCCGCCATCAACCTTACTTCCGGCAAGAAGTCTAGGTTTTCCTTGAGCGCCTGATCATTCATTCCTGGATTTTGGTGCTTAATCCGGTAAGAGGGCAAACCCACCTCTACTGGTAACACTGCTTCTGTACCAAAAGCTAGCTTAAAAGGGCTCTCCCCCGTCGCTTCTTTTTCGGTTGTTCTGTTTGACCATAGTACTGCCGGCACCATATCAGTCCATCCGCCTTTGAACTCATCTAGCTTTTTCTTTAATGCATTCAAGATCTGTTTGTTCGCGGCCTCCGCTTGTCCGTTGCTCTGGGGATGGCAAACGGCTGAGTATGCAAACTTCACTCGAAATTCCGTTAAAAAAGCTTGTATAGGACGGCAATCGAACTGGACGCCATGGTCAAAAACAATAGCCATGGGAATCCCAAACCTTGTCATGATATTTTGCCAGATGAATTTTTTTACTTGATTTGCCTTGATCTTTGCTGTCGGCTCAGCCTCTATCCACTTTGTAAAATAATCAATGCCCACTATTAGGAATCTCCTCCCCTCCGGTTGCTGTGGTGAATGGTCCCAGAATGTCCATTCCCCACTGCGCGAATGGAATCGGACACAGGATAGGCTGTAAATCGTTGGCTGGTCGGTTAATGACAGGAGCATATCTCTGGCACTTGTCACATTTCCTGTCGTAGGCTTGTGCGTCTGCCAACATGCTTGGCCGCAGTAGAAACCTGCTCTCGGTGCCTTGAGTGCCAAGGCTTTTCCGCCAATATGGTTGCCGCATATACCTTCATGTATTTCTTCAAGTATCTTCGTGGATTCCCATGCGGTCGCACATTTAAGCGAGGCATGCTAAATGATTTTTTGTACAACTCATTTTGATATATGACGTACCCGGCTCGCTTGTCGTTTTAATTTCTTGGCGGACGAAGGATTACCGGGAAGCATCCCCGTCAACTTATATGCCACCGGTTCGCTAAACCATTCCCCTTGCTGGTCTATGCTTTGTTAACGGTCACAATTTCTTCCGCTATGTTTTTCTCTTTCAAGATGTCTCTTGTGACGGACCTTTCAATCTTTGAATGAGTCGGAACTTGCCAATTTGGACAATGCGTCCGCTTTTGTGTTCTCGGCCCTAGGTATAGCTTGAATCTGAAAATCATCCAATTGAGCTATCAACTCCTTGGCCTTTTCCACATATTTTTGCATATTGGCCTCTCTAACTTCGAACTCTCCCCTCAATTGACCACTGACCAGCTGTGAGTCCGTTTTTACAAGTACCCTCTTAGCACCCGCCGCCAAGCACATCCTCAAACCCGCAATCGCTGCTTCATATTACCTGCTTCATTGTTTGACGCCGGGAAAGCGAACTTGATGGCGTACTTGGTATGAATTTCCTTCCGGGCTAGTCATTACTATGCTCGCTCCGGGACCCGCTAACCTGCGGAAGATCCGTCGACTTCCAGCAGACCAAGCTCCCTTTTGCTCCACTTCTTCTTCCTCATACGAGGCCTCCACAATGAAATCTGCCAGGGCCTGGGCTTTAATGGCGGTCCTGGGCTTATATTGTATATCGTACTCTGATAGTTCAACGGCCCATTTCAACAAGCGGCCTGAGCTATCCATCTTCTGCAACGCTTTCTCTAGCGGTTGATTGGTTAAAACTTGGATGGGATGACAGTCAAAATATGGTCTGAGCTTCCTAGCGGCTATTATCACGGCCAAGGCCATTTTTTCTACCGACTTGTAACGACTTTCCGGACCGTTAAGGATATGGGCGACGAAATAAATTGGTCTTGGCTCTTCTCCTTTTCCACCAACAACACACCGCATGATTGTCTTTGTTGAGGCCGAGATATATAGTTCCAATGTGTCTCCGGTCTCGGGCCTTGTAATGGTGGGCGGCTTCTTCAAATGCTCTTTAACCGCCAGGAATGCTTGGCTTTGTTCCTCTCCCCACTCGAACCTCTTATTTCCCCTTAGCAGTGCAAAGAAAGGCAAGGCTTTGTCTGCTGACTTTGAAATGAACCGAGTGAGGGCCGCCATTCTCCCTGTCGGCCTTTGAATGTCCTTGACGCTTTTCGGCTCGAGCGGGTCGACAATGGCCTGGACTTTGTGCGGGTTTGCATCAATTCCCCTTTTGCTTACTAAAAAGCCTAAGAACTTCCCTGCTCTCACCCCAAAAACACATTTCTTCGGATTGAGCTTCATCCTATATTTCCTCAATGTTCTGAAGGTTTCTTCCAAATCGCCTAGGTGTTCACGGTCAGTTTTACTTTTGACGATAGAGTCGTCCACATATGCCTCAATATTTCTCCCCCTTTGATCCGCGAACACTTTATCGACCAGCTTCTGGTAAGATGCCCCAGCATTACGGAGTCCGAATGGCATTGCCTTGTAGTTGTATACACCACAATCCGTGATGAATGCTGCCTTCTTTCTATCGGCCTCTAGTAAACTGATCTGATGATAGCTTGAGAACGCATCCATAAAGCTGAGCAGTGCGTGACCGCTAGTTGAGTCCACTAGCTGGTCAATTCTGGGTAAGGGATAGCAGTCCTTTGGGCAAGCTCTATTGAGGTCCGTAAAATCTACACACATCCTCCATTGGCCGTTAGCTTTTTTCACCATGACAACATTGGCCAACCACTCTGGGTAGTCGCATGGCTCAATGAAGTCGGCAGCCAGCAGCTTATCAACCTCCTCCTTGATGGCCTTGTTCTTTTCGGTCGAGAAATTTCGTTTCTTTTGTTTAATAGGTCGGACAGCACTGTCCACATTTAGACGATGTACCATCACGGTCGGGTCTATTCCCGGCATCTCATCCGCCGAGAACGCGAAAATATCCGCGTTTTCTCTTAGGGAGAGTCACCAAGTTGATCCCGACCTTTGGGTCCATGTCATGCTCCAACAGCTTACCGTCCTTGCTTGGATCTTCCGCCAGCATTTCTGTTTTGTTTCTCCGTCCGGTTCGGGCCTTGTCATGCCGTCAGGTCTAGATTCTAATTCTTCCATAAGAACATCCATCTCCTCATCCCCTTTCTCGAACTCTTCTTCATTCGCCCGAGCTCTCCTCTGAGCTCGCCTTTGTTTCCGCGTTGGCGGATTTAAATCTTCTATCGGAATTCTCCTTGCATTGGTGTTTCAATCTTTGTTAGATAGCATGACTTTGCCATCTCTTGATTTCCTCTCAACTTTGCTTTGTCGTCCCTAGATTGGAAACGTACAACATAGTCAAATGATAAGTTGACACCACTCCTTGGACGTCGTGGATGAAAGGGCGCCCAATAATTGCGTTGTAAGCTCCAGGTACGCGTCAACAACCGAAATTCTGCCATTACATCCCTGGCATCTTTATCTTCTCCTACCCTGACTGGTAAGGTTATCAAACCTTCGGGAATCAACGATGCACCCGTGAAGCCGATTCGGGTAACGGACGGGCTTCAAATGTTCTCGGCCAATCATCAACTTCTCAAAAGTTGAGTAATACAAAATGTTAGCGGAGCTTCCTCCGTCTACCGGGATTACGTGAATCAAACAGGTTTGACACTTTCAGGCGTGACTACCGGAGGGTCATCGTGAGGGTAGACGACATGCTTTGCATCTTCAACCGTGAAAGACATGGCGGGCATGACTGGTGGCCTCCTCCACTGCATGCTCTCATTGAAATTGACACGGTGTCCGAATTCCTTCGAGACTTGCTTTGGCTCCATTGACGCTACCGCCATGAATTGGACCGCCGCTAATAACATGGATTTCACTGATCCGTGAATGAACGTTCCGGTTGGCTGTTTTTACCAGGTCCCCATCCTTAGTCTGAGCTTTGTATTGGTTGAAGTAGCCTCTTCTTATTAAATCTTCCAGGTTATCCTTCAAATGACGACAATCTTCAGTCAAGTGCCCGTGATCTCCGTGAAAATCGCACCACTTGGTCTTGTCGCGGTTTTTGTGGAACATTTGTTTTGGACGCTGCCATTTATCGCTGTCCCTGTTCATCAGGTATATCTGACTCCTGGAGGTGGTGAGTTGGGTATACGTGTCAAACTTTTCTTTGCGTTCACCCTTTTCGCGGTCCCCCCTTTCACGATCGTTTCCTCTTTCTCGGTCGCTTCCTCTCTTGACAACATTAGATTCTTGCCTTCTTTCATCTCGGCCGCGATCACCTTCTCGACCTTTGTCTTTCTTTTGCTTCTCTTCCCTTTTCTTTTCTGGTTCACGGTACTGATTTCCCGCGGCCTTGTCGAATTCTTCTCCTCTTATGAAATCATTTGCTTTGCCAAGCACTGGCCCCAGCGACGTGAAAGATTTTCGGCCGAGATAACTTCTAAACGCAGTTCCTTCCCTTAATCCCGACATCAATGCTAAAACCGCTACATCCTGCTGCAGCCTGGGAATAGATACGACCTCTACATTGAAGCGCCCGATGTAATCTCGAAGGGATTCGGTCTCTCCCCTGCCTAACCGACAATAATTCTCCGAGTAGTGCGCTCACGGCGCCCGTTGCTTACGAAGTGAGTCTTTGAACATGGATGAGAGTTGAGAGAAGCTGGATACGTTACCAGGCTTGAGGTTCTTAAACCACGTCTGAGCTATGCCGGTTAGTGTGGACGGGAAGACCTTACACCAGATGGCGTCAATCTGCGTGTACAAGTACATGTGTCCCTCATAGGCTGCTACATGGTCGTCGAGTGGTCTGTTTGCCGTCAAACTTGCACGATGGCATCTTAATTCTCGGCATCGGATAATTAAGAACTTCCGAACAAATGGGGAGAGCTTCGGCTTGATTAACGGATGTCCGCCACCCGAATAGTTACTAACACTGCGGTCTTTGTACTCTCGGTGCACGGCCGTGATGCTCTTACGAGTTGTTAAGATCCTCATTTTCCTGATCGATTTCCTCGTGCTCTGCGTTACCCATCTCTTCCTCCCTTTGGCGATCTTCCGATGCTAATGTACGCATCCTTCTCACTGGCGTACCGTCAACGTTTCTACCGGCCATGGCCGGTGATCGTTCACGGTCTTTGAACGCCTCTTGTGTTAGGAGCGAGGAATGTTATTAGGGCGAGGAGTGCCTTGTAGTAGTTGGATGAAGGATGCGACAGGTTTGTAGGCGATCCGGGGTAAATTGGCTCAACTGAGCTAAATTGAAAGGGATGATACCAGGGTTTACCTGAGTTACATTGTCCTCAGGAGTAAACTGATCGTTGTTGCCCTATGGCACGCTGGGTTGGAACTGAGGTGCACCGACAGATCTAGTAATTGCAGGACGAGAGGACCCTTGGCCGATCTCCAGTCCAGGTGGACCGCGACTTGCATCGTTTGCTTTTTCCATGACTGCTTCACAAGAATAGGAGGCCCCTCCTTCTAGCGCCAAATTGTTTCGGTGTTGAAACGGTTGGCGGTCTTGAAATAAGTCCGCCAAAGTTTAGAGTTAGCGTCCACTGGTGAATAGCTGCACAAGAAGCAAACGTGAACTACCCTCGGGGGGGATGCGAGGAAACCCCCTCCGACGCTCAAGTCAGCACGTGTCCAAATAGGATTTAGAGAGAGAGAGTAGAGAGAGAAAGATAAGAATTCTGAGTGTGAGAGAATGTACCTGTAAACTAGTACTATTTGGCTATTTATAGAAGTACTATTCACCTGACAAGGTGCGTAATCCTTTTACACGTGTACGGCTGCGATGCTCACGACAGCTGGGAAAATACCCTTATTTTGTCTTGTTAGGCGACCGCCAACGTTGTCGGACCATGTTGATGTACTGACTTGATAGAGCTGCGGGCGACATAAAGTATTTGCGCCCGGTAAAGTGTTCGCGGATCCATTACTGGGGTCCGCCAACATACTTGGGGTTATACCCATACACCTTTGTAATCTAATTAATCAACAACAAGACGAACTCATGTTTGTTCATCAATAGGAGAGGAAACAAAGGGGAAACCTGCTCCATCGATTGGTGTTACTCAATGGAGTATGTCAAAGCTAGTATGTAAATTGTAAATAGTGCAAAATTTAAGTGTTGCAACAATTTGATACAGAAGGTATTTTACTATTGTTTGTTCTTAAGTTAATATTTTATAGGATGTGCTGTTTTTACTATTCTTCTCTCTATGTTGTTTGGTCTTAGTAAATGGAGTACCAATTATCTGGTTATTTCTTTTAATCTCAACAGCATGAATAAGCAACAAGAATGGTAGATTATCACGTTTGGGAAGAACTCGCAACTTCAAGAAGTGCCTTGTTATACTGTTTGCGAAGCAAGATAGAGAAGTGTTAAGTTTAGTTCAATTTCAGTCATCCTTTTCATTCATCAATAAAAGTATATTTATACATCCTAAGTAGAGTCCTACTCCCACACTAATTATGTATAACAAACCTAATCCTAATACATAACATAAATAGAGTCCTAACACCCTCCCTCAAGTTGGAGCGTGCAAATTGTGAACGCCCAACTTGGACAACAAAAATTCAAATTGAGTCCTACCAAGTGCTTTTGTAAAAATATCTGCCAACTGAAACTTAGTAGGAACATACGATGGACTCACAAGACCTTCCGACACTGCCTCCCGAACCAAATGGCAATCAGCCTCAATATGTTTAGTACATTTGTGAAACATAGGATTCTTGGCAATATATAACGCAGATTGATTATCACAGTATATTCTCACCCCTGCGGGATGCTGAACTCCAAGATCACCTAGTAGCTGCTTAAGCCACTTTAACTCACATACTATAGCAGCCATAGAACGATATTCTACCTCTGCATATGACCGAGACACTGTAGGCTGCTTCTTAGTCTTCCAGGAAACAGGAGAATATCCCAACAACACAAACCACCCACTCAGGGATCGCCTAGTAATAGGACAACTAGCCCAATCAGAATCACACCACTCTTCAAGGCGGAGATCACTATCTGAACGAAATAAAATACCCTGGCCTGGATTTTTCTTCAAATATCTAACAACTCTCAGAGCTGCCTCCCAATGGACTACTTTTGGTGCCTGCATAAACTATGACAGAATATGAACAGAATATGCTAAATCAGGTCTAGTTACGGCAAGATAAATCAACCTGCCCATCAATCTGCGATACTTCTCTGGATCATCAAACAACGGACCATCCGCCACAACAAGCTGATGGTGCTGCTCCATCGGAAACTCGGCTGGCTTGGCTCCAAGCAAACCGGCCTCAGAAATGATATCTAAGGCATAATTTCGTTGACTCATAAAAATTCCCTGCGGCCCCCTGGTAATCTCAAGGCCTAGGAAATATTTCAGAGCACCTAAATCATTCATTTTAAAACATTTGCCAAGGTAAGATTTCAAGTTCAGTAAAGCTTCCAGATCTTTCCCTGCAATAATCATATCATCCACATATATAAGAACGTTCAACTGAATGTTTTTCCTGGTCAAAGTGAACAAGGAATAGTCAGAATAAGACTGCTTAAACCCATAGGCTTTCAAAGTAGTAGCCAATTTGACAAACCAACATCTAGGTGCATGCTTCAAACCATACAATGATTTTTTCATCCTGCACACCAAGTTAGTATTCCCTCCCTGAAAACCAGGAGGAATTTTCATATACACTTCTTCGTCCAAATCACCATGTAAAAATGCGTTGTGGACATCCATCTGATGAATATCTCATTTCTTTACTGCTGCAATGGCTAGGAAAATGCGAACTGTTGTCATTTTCGCTACAGGAGCAAAAGTTTCATTATAGTCTATTCCTTCTACATGATGATGACCAAATATAACCAATCTAGCCTTCAACCGCTGTAGTTTTCCGCTGTAGTGACGACAGTAGTGTCTTTATAAATTTTGATAACTCAAGTAGGCAGAAGGTTCCGTACGATCTTGGGGGTATGCATACTAAGGTGATGGATGTGGAACGGAACGAAACCGTATTTACATTTCATCTAATAGACCAAGTTGTCTATTAAGGATTGAGTAGCCCGTGTGATTCTAGAAAGATGACGGTGCCCGTTCGATGCCAAATAAAATGTAAAAACGAAATTTAATGTTTTTGTAGAATCATGTTTAGGAATTGTTATTATTATTCTGATTATGTTTAGTGTATTATGTAACTGATTATGTACGTACTCAACATAGCTGATTGTTTGTTATTTGTGTTTTTTGTTAACCTGTGATGAACCATTGATGTTTCAATGGGGAGCAAATTAGGCATGCTGGTGCTGCTGCCGGAGTTCCTCGTGTCGCCGGTGGTCGTCGCCGGCGAGTCAGTCTGGTAAAAAAAAAAATTCTTCTTTTCTACTTTAAATTACATTGTAAAATCTGATTTTTGTAATTCTTATGTATCTTGGATTAAGTTGTATTATAAATAAAATATAGAATAAAGTATAGAAATCAGATTTATAATTATGTTTTAGCTCTTATGATAATTTGATTCTCAACTCTGATTTTATAATACTTACATATACTAGTGTAGATTTTTGTTGTTATAAACCAAGTATAATATAAGTTACTTTGAAAACATACTATTAAGTCCTAAATACGATAGTTTCAATAAAGTTTATGAAAAGAAAGTAAACAACGAGTTTGAGTATTTTAATCTTTAAAACATCATAGTTTACATAGTTAGTTAAGCCATTTTTCTATTAATAATGTCAAAGACTTAGCACTGAAATACTTTATTATTCGATTAGGTCACAATTTCATAAGCGGAACATTTTAAGTAGTCAGCGAGGATTCTCCGTTAGAAGGTACGTACGCGTACTAGTTCAATTGGGAATGTTAGTATCATGTTTAGGTTATGAATTCTGTCATTGGAACCTAGAATCATGATAGGGAATAATTGTATGGTTATGGTTGATGAGCTTGTTTGGTAACATGAAATCGATTGGAAATCTGTATGTATTTCATTGTTGTATGCCTAGTGAGTTGAAATGCATTATTATTGGTATGCGTAATTCTATCGTATCACAAGCATGAAATGAGAATTGGATTGGAATCTTATGATTTATTGTTGTAGCAAGGATGTTACAACAAGTTGCTTAAACTAAAGAATTGAGCAATGTATCTAAGAAAGAAAATTAAATGATTATATGCATATTGTTGTATGAATGAATATCACTAAGAAGGATCTTTGGCGATAAACTTGTAGTTGGAATCCCTACAAGTATGAACAATGGGGGGAGTATGAGACTTGTTCTACACTCCTACGCAGGCCTACTGTGACGACAGTAGTGTCCTTATAAATTTTGATAACTCAAGTAGGCGGAAGGTTCCGTACGATCTTGGGGGTATGCATACTAAGGTGATGATGTGGAACGCAACGAAACCGTATTTACATTTCATCTAATAGACCAAGTTGTCTATTAAGGATTAAGTAGTCCGTATGATTCTAGCAAGATGACGGTGCCCGTTCGATGCCAAATAACTTGTAAAAACGGAATTTAATGTTTTTGTATAATCATGTTTAGGAATTGTTATTATTATTCTAATTATGTTTAGTGTATTATGTAACTGATTATGTACGTACTCAACATAGCTGATTGTTTGTTATTTGTGTTGTTTGTTGACCTATGATGAACCATTGATGTTTCAATGGGGAGCAGATTAGGTATGCTGGTGATGCTGCATGAGTTTGGGTATATGGGGGATATTCACTGGTTTATAAACTTTTAAAGTGTTTTGGTTGAACATTCTAGAGTTTGTTTATGATCACTTAGTTAATGGTTTAAATAAAAGGGGTCAATGGTGATTCCCGAGTTGTAGTTAAGTTAACATTTTATTTCCGCTGCAATTTAGTTTTCATAGTAAAGAGTAAGTTATTGTTTCAATTTCAATAAGCCTTGGGTTCCACCGCGGCGGTAACACTCCCAAAGTCTATGCAACGTAGTTTAGACGTGTATGGATTTTGGGGGTGTTACAAACAAAGTATTTCTTGGTCTCTAAATCATATAATTTCCATCCCTTTTGAGTACAAGAATAACCAACAAAAACACAACGTCGGCTCCTACTAGCAAATTTATCACCCACATGAGAAATATTATATGCAAAACACAAACAACCAAAAATCTTTATATCTGTCATCATAGGGGGCTTACCAAATAAACACTCATAGGGGGTCTTATAATCAAGAGCGACAGAGGGAGTTCTATTTATCAAATGGCAAGCCGCCTGCGCACAATTCCCCCAAAATCTCAAAGGTAGATTAGCCTGGAACTTCAAAGCATGTGCTACATTTAAAATATGGCCATGTTTTCTCTCAACTCTACCATTCTGTTGTGGGGTTTTGACACAAGAAGTTTCAAAAATAATTCCCTGTTGCACAAAGTATGGTTTTATATTCAAAAATAGTTCCATTATCAATGCGCACACGTTTTATTTTCAGTTCAAATTGGAGATCAATCAAAGCCACAAAATGCATCTGAACCTCCAATTTATTTTATAATAAATATGTCCAAATAGAACGAGAAAAATCATCCACTATAGTTAAAAAATATGAAGCACCACAATTTGACTTTATTCGATATGGGCCCCATAAATCACAATGACTCAACTAAAAAATCCTACTAGCTCGACTATTACTCTTAGGAAAACTAGTTCTAGGGTGATGAGCACGAAAACAAACATCGCACCCATCGTTATTGCAATCATTAATACTAGAAGGACTCACACAGGGTAAATGACGTAAAACTTTCTCCGAAGGGTGACCCAAACACTTATGCCAAATATCCATATAAGCCATGCCATCCACAACATTGATCTTCACCTTGGGAACGCCCCAGAAAAGAAAAAAGTCCATCTTCCCGCTCACCCGCTCCAATCAGCGTCCTCGTCCTGCGGTCCTGTAATACACATAATGTTTTCGTGAACTGAAGATGCAATTCGCAGAATCTAATAATTGCGGAATGCAAATCAGATTACAATCAAGATGAGGCACAAATAAAACATTATGGAGTTTTAGATTTCCAGGAAGAATCACATCTCCCTCATGAGTAGCTTCGGCAGAACTACCATCCGGCAAACCCACTGGACAACCTTTGATTTTCTGGGCAGCACACAAAAGTGAAAACTCCTGTCACATGATGTGTAGCACCGGTATCAATAATCCATAAAGACTCACCGTTGAAAAGATCTTTTGATTTTGGCAAGTTAAGCAAATCCAAAAGGTTCTGCCACTGTTCAGTTGTGATGCCTGCGAGCCCGGCACTCACGAGATCACGCGGTTGGGAGGTCGAAGCCCCCCCACTAGGTTTGTCATGCGACGCACCACCACCAGCCACGGCTTTGTTGGTGCTTGTTGGTGGTGCGCCCCTGCCACCACGTTCGCGGCCAAATCTGCCACCTCGGGCCGTTGCACTTCCACGCTGACCACGAGGACGATCCCCCCACCATTCGGGGTATCCGATTAATTCAAAACAGCCAGAATTGTCATGGCCCTCAAGATTACAGTGAGGTAAAACCACAGAGTCATTAAAAGAACGAGTTTTTGGTTTAGATTCTACCTTGAACGCCAAAGTCTCACCCGGCGAAGGCAAAGAAGAGGCGCTGGGGCCTCGAAGGCGATCTTCTTGAGCGATAATCTGATAGGCGCGGGCCACCGTGGGCAAAGGTGTTTGCGCGAGTAGATGTGATCGAAGCGGGCCATAACAATCATCAAGGCCAATTATGAAACGATGCAAACGATCGTCGGAACGTTGTTGTTCAAGAAAGCGAATGACTTTACAATCAGCGCCACCCTTAGAGCAAGTTGGCGCCACTTTCTGGGATGCTAATTTGTCCCACAGTCGAGTCAAACGGCCGAAGTAGTCAGCCAAAGATTTGGTCTTTTGCTGCTTACAATCACTAATCTGAGATTTTAGTTGGCAAATCTGTGTGCCATTAGACACACAATAATGTTCCTTCAGATGAGCCCACAAATCATGGGCGCTTTTGAAGAATGACACGGATGTACGCACCCCGGGGAGATCGTGTTCAATAGCCAGGAACACAACATTGAATGAATCGTGCTCCAATCTGCCAATTTGTCCGTCGTAGTGGGCTTAGGAATAGTTCCATCCAAGAAGCCAAGCTTTCGTTTTGCATTCAAAGACATGCGAATTGCGCGTGCCCATTCATCAAAGTTATCATCTTTCAAGTGAATCGGAGTGATAACGTTGCCAGGATTGTCATTCGAGCCTAGAAAGTAAGCTGGGTCCGGTTTTGTGGGAGTATTTTCGTTATTTTCCGTCATTATCACTCGATGAGATCCGCAAGAATAGGTTCGAAGCTATGAATCTATGATGAAGAGTGATAAAAATCGAAGCAAGGAAGAAGATCTTGATTCGTTTGTCAAAGAACTCGAAAAAAATCGAGTCTTGGTTCGATTTTGAGATCGGTTTTGGGTTCGAAATTTTCAGATTTTCGGTAGAGAGATTTTCAGGTTTTAGGCTCTTGATACCATGTTAAGTTTAGTTCAATTTCATTCATCCTTGTCATTCATCAACTAAAGTATATTTATACATCCTAAGTACAGTCCTACTCCCACACTAATTAATTAGGTATAACAAACCTAATCCTAATACATAACATAAATAGAGTCCTAACAAGAAGTGATCTTTTTAGAAACAGTGCTATGGTTGGCACAGTAGCGCCGTCATTACTTTGAGGTAGGCATAATAAATGTCGGCGAGTTATGTTTATACTTGATGTTTATTCTGATGCAGGGGCAAGTGGGCAGGGGCGGATTTACTATGGGTTCACTTGGTTCAGGTGAACCCAATGATTTTCGGGAAAAAATGTGCAGTTTTTCTTTTTTTTTTAAATAAATTTTTTTTTAGCAATTAGATATATGTTTTTCACGTGTAAAATAAAACATGAAAGGTAGAGTTGGCAAGGTGGTTTTGGGTTTCAGCTGAATTCAATTACTTTGGTGCTGACGCTAGATCAACTCCCAGCAAACCCAAACCCTTTCTTTTTTTACAGGTAGACAACATGTTCTATTTCTATGTAGTTGTTTTCTCTTATTTTTTGTTTTTCCTTTCTTTGGGTTTTTTACCCCTCTTCTGCAAAAAAAAAAAAAAAAAAAAAAAAAAAAAAAAAAATTAGATCATCAAGTAGACAACACTCATTTAATTTCTCCACTTTCCAACCAAACCCTTAGAAAGCCCACTGCCTGCACAGTCCACTGCCTGCACAGTCCACTGCCTGCCAGTTTCCTGCCTCCGTGACCAGGCACCGTCGCCGGTTCCCTGACCGGCGGAGCGATGATAAATTTTATTTCTTCAATTTAAAAATATGAATTTCAGATTTAGACATTAGAATATGTATTGAATTAATATCTATACTAATTTATTAAAAGGTGTTCTTTAATATTGTGTAGTTAGAAGATATCATATACGTGACCTTTAAAATGAAAAGTGAAAGCTTAACCATTAACTTAACATAACACCATTGTTTAGTAATTCAATATAAAATATCATAAGGTGTAAGGTCCTATAATTAATTAATTATGTCTCATTAAAATATGTACACAAGTGGTTAGATACCTAATTTTTCTATGATAATAACAAGAGACTATTATAAACATAAACTCTTACTCCAATTCCTTGTTGAAAGTTAAGCTATTGCTTTCATCCCCAAACTTTTAAGGGTTTATTTTTCAAAAATCATGCAATTACTTATCATGTCATTTTTTCCTCACTTGACAAAAGGTTACGAAAAGTAACAAACCGGTGCATTGCCTGGGACACTCAGTAGTTTGAAATGTTAAAATGTGTTTAGAATTTCTAATTTTCTATTAATAGTTAGGCTTTGTTAATCATTTTAGCAATGTGTTATTTTTTATTTTTATCGTGGCTATTGTAATTTTTATATTTGAATTAATGCATTGAATTTTTGTAAGTAAACGAATGTAGTTTATTTTTTGGCCGCCTCCGAACCCATATGGTAGGATTCCTGGATCCGCCACTGCAAGTGAGATCTAGTTAATTTTATCAGCTATAGTTTTATCAAATGGGATCTATATTATGGGATTCTTGGGTGTTATCTTGATGCTTCAAAGTTACAATTTGACACAATCAGGCTTCACATGTGCGTCTTTACATGTTTGTTGAATAACCATCATGTCACTTTTTTTATTTTCTACATGCCCATCCCTATTCCCTATACTTCCTTAGATAGGACTCAAAGGAAGTGTTTTCATAATGAGTGTCTTGTACAATAGTGAGTAGCCATTGAGCATGCTTTTCATCAATTTTGTAATCTGTCGTCCTATCTTAAGAAAGTAGCACTGATATATTTTCACTCTTTTCCCATCTTGCTTCATCATGTCTCATCCAACAACTCGATCTTAACTGAAATTTTTGAATTGTGTAGGTTATTGCCAAATTCATGAAGTTGACAGGAAGTGGGTGAGCATATAAGAGATTTGCTTCAAGTAAGCACTAGTTAGCTTTTATTTTGCAAGCTGAAGATTCTGTTTTCGCGGGACAGTGCTTAGCCGTTGCATGGGGCTTTTTTAACACAAGAAATGAATTTGTCTTCGGCACAACTCGGTGCAGACTTGGTGGTGCAGGGGTGAGCTGGAATTTGTAGTTGAGTACACAGCAGCGCAAAAGTATAAATTTGATTAATACATGCAGCAAAATTATGGGTTACTTCTCTTCCCACTATTGGTCTTCAAAAATTGAAATCTGATTATTTGATTGACATTCAGCATGTTTAGGAAGAATATGCTTATACACATGATTTAGTGTAGACTTTGTCTAAACAATGGTCTGAATTCAAAAGCAGGCTACTACATGACTGTTGTTACTGAATTTCATCTCCATTTTGACTTTGAGAAAGCGGCTCTGTCCTTCCCAAACTCGTGCAAATTTTCTCTTTGTAAATTTTATTAGGTTTTAAGGTCACATATGTAATCTCTTTTGTAGTTTTATTGTAATATTGACAGTTTTAGTAGGTTTGTCGTCATTGTAAAGATTTTGTTGTGCAATAATTTTATACTTCGGCATATTTTTCGTTTAGATGTTTGGAAAAAAAATTTAGATGTTTGATACTTATGTATTGCGAGTTATATATTAGAAAAAAAAAAAAAGAAACAAAAAGAGCAAGGCGGGCAACAAGGCCAAATTGCCTTATTCTTCAATAAATGGTAATCTATGAAGGCAAACAAATAGGGCGACTTAATAGGAGTTGCCTTCTTTGTTCTATCATTTAAGCCTTGAGTAAAAAAACTAATATGGACCCGGTGCACACTAACTTAGTGTGCACCTTATCCATCTCACGTGAGTTTTAATGATTACAACTTCCCGTTTTTGCCACGTTCAGTCTTCCCCTATTTTCTCTCTCCTGATAAATTCTCTCTCCTCTGATAACTTCACTCTCCTGATAGTGTATTTTTGAAACAATATAGTGTATTTTGAAATGATATAGTGTACTTTAAAATGATATAGTGTATTTTAAAATGATAGTGTTTTGCTGAGTTTTTTTGGCATGATAGTGTTGCATGTTATAGTGTATATTGACATGATATAGTGTATTTTGAAATGATATAGTGTATTTTAAAATGATAGTGTTTTGCTGAGTTTTTTGGCATGATAGTGTTGCATGTTATAGTGTATTTTGAAATGATATAGTGTACTTTAAAATGATATAGTGTATTTTAAAATGATAGTGTTTTGCTGAGTTTTTTGGCATGGTAATGTTGCATGTTATAGTGTATATTGACATGATATAGTGTATTTTGAAACGATATAGTGTATTTTGACATGATTGTGTTTTGCTGTGTTTTTTGACATGATAGTGTTGCATGATATAGTGTGTTTTGACATGATATAGTGTATTTTAAAATGTTATAGTGTAGTTTATTTGTATATTACACAAAATTATCATAATCGATCGTTATAGTGTTTGATATGATAGTGTATTTTGACATGATATAGTGTGTTTTAAAATGATATAGTGTATGTTTGTTTTGAACAACTGTTTTTGTTAAAAGTTTAGAGCGAGAGAATCTTATTGAAGAGAGAGAAAATTGAGCGGATTTTGGAAAGCGGGAGTGACTAGTTTGTAGTGGGGCACGTGTCTAGGCCTAGTCCACACTATTTTTAATGTGAACCGGGTCCACGCAAGACGGATTGAGCCTTGAGAAGCGGGAGGTTGCCCTCTTTGTTCCTATCTAAGAGGGCAACTTTATTGCCATGGTTGTCATCAAAGCAAATAGGGCAATGAGTTGCCCGATTTGTATAGCTAAGAGGACAATAATAGTAGTTGCCCTTTTTGGTAAAATCAAAGAGGGCAAAATGACGTTGCCTTCCTTGAACATAACAAAGAGGGCAATTTTAAAATGTTTGCCCTAGAAACCTAATACAACGGTTCTACTGTGGCAAAGTTAAGGATAAGTTAATTTTGCCCTCTTAAATTAAGAGGGCAATTTTTTGATCTACAAGGGCAATTTTACTTGCCCTCTTTAACCCTAAATGTTGTAGTGACGTTGATGGCTGCTTATCATTATGAGTGAGGAATAGCTTAATATCATATGTCCTTTCTCCTGTTTGTCTATTTAGGATGTTTCAGCCTATGTAAGGATTAGAGGGATTCAGGATTTCAGGTGAGGGGTAGCTTAATGTTGCGATACGGAGTATCAAATACCCAAAAAAAGTCTGTAACTAGTAAATCCTCAATGTTACAGAATCCAAATACAGCCTCCATGTATTTTAATAAAAGAAGATTACAATTGTTTCAGGCAAGTTTTTAAATGTTGGAACTAATTTACAAGCGCATCAAATTTTACATCTAAAAACAAATCGTTCTCTATATATGTAACTAAACCAACATTTTACATTTCATCTCTATGCTATTTCACAATTTCCTTTAACATATTAGACTTTTTTTGCTTGGTTTAAGTTGGAGGAAGAATTGGATTTGAAATCATATAAACAAAAAAGGAATTCACAACTGAAAAAGAGCTTGATTAATTGTTTCTCTCTCTAACCATAACCTAATGCCAATATTTTGAAGTATTTAGTTATATTAGCATATCCTGATATTCATTGAGATTCAAATACTGCAACCTCTAGAAAACTTTTACAAAAGCTTATCATTACCTAAACGCCAATATATATGACATATTCATCACAATTTCACTTCAAAAAAAAAAATGGTACCCATCACAATTTACAGTTAGCTACAACACTAACTCAATTCACAAAAATTTGGATTCAGTAAACTTTCACAAAATCATAATTCACTAATAATTCACACACATTACAATTCACTAACAACAAATTATAATTCACTAACAACACATTATAATTCACTACATACTCACAGAAAATGTAATTCACACTATCGACGATTTTCTAACAACTTACCAACAGCTGTAGAAACATAATTGTGTCTCCCCGTTTAAGAGTCTGACGATGAATCATACCGCGATTTTAGTTGGCGCGACCCGACGGAAGAGCAGTCCGTAGAGCCAACCTAAAATAAATTTAAAGTGTATCTCAAAGTATTATTTTAAAGCCCAATTAATTATTCATGATAATTAATTGTATTTTGAGCCCATAACAATATTTTGAATTCATTTAAAATATTTTAACCCAAAATCCCAATAGTTTATTTATTATTTTTAAGAAAAATATTTTCATAAAATAAATTGAAATTAGATTTTTAATCCATAATATTAAATTTATGAATTTCAAGGGATAAAAGAAATCTTTAAAAACATGTTTAATAAAAAGGTTGGCAGCATAGAGATGCAAACTAGACCTAGGGAATGAACTGGCCCTATATTTTGACATGAACTAGACTTATATGGACCTAAGATCGACTCTAATGCTAGTGAATGTATGGACTCAAATTCAAATGGGCGTCGGATGAATGCAAAATGGACTCTAATGCATATGCGCCTAAAATGAATGCAAGTGGACTGGTTTTGGTTGATTGGATTGGATTGGATTGAAGGTGTTTGGACTAGGCTTAGAATTTTCGATTTTTTTTTTTTAAATAGACCCCTTCTTTTTATCTTTTGTTAGGAAAAGATGATGGATTAATTTGAAAATTATATTTTTTTGTTCAATAGGCGGTATGATCATGATTAGTAAATGTTTTCGAAAAAGATATAGAATAGAAGAGGGTGTAGGATTGATTTTGAAAAATGTAAGTTCTCTTTTTTTGAAATTGATTGAATATGGTAAGGTAAGATTGATAGGGAAGATTAGTTGGACAGTAGGGAGAACATAGACATGCATGACAGTTCTAACTCTACCATGATCACATTACTAAATGCACTTTTTTAGTACAAACTCGACCTTGCATGAAAAGACTGATATTTTTTTTTGAATTAAGTGAGAGCCCTAGAATGACCATGCTTTTACGCGAATGCAGATGGACCAAACATAGGATCAACCACCACGACGACTAAATTGACAAAAAGCATGCGATGCACATACTACGTGCCACACAGCATTGCTGCGCGTGGTGCACAGTCGTGCGTGTAGCGCGGGAGCGGTGCGCCAGGCGCAACTTAATGCGCTTGGCACACTGCTCTCCCGACATGCTTTTCTGGGATTTAGGCGAGGTTTTGGCCAATTGATGATCTTTTTTTAGAAGCAATTTTATGTACGACGCGTAACAATGACAATTTTACAAGTTAATAACAGGCAAAATTGCTATCACAAGCAAATGTCATGTAACACAGATGCAAAAGTTCCAACCTAAAGTCTAGTTCTATGTTTGAAACTATGGTCAGGTTTAGGTTAAGTCTGAAAGGGTCCATCCCACGCTTTGTACCTCTACTTAAAGAGGTAGCCGCGTGTAAGACACACTCCAGTTCTCAAGTCAGGTTCCAGAGAACAATGCCATGGTTGGATAGGTTTGCTTATGACTAAGATCCAACACTATCGCTTAGGAAGCTTTTTTGAAGGACAAAGCGCAAACCCCCTGGGGGTGGCCTTACGCATAGAACATGCGCTTATGAGGCAAGTAAATCGTCCTTATTGTGGCTTAAACAATAGCCATGCATATGCAAAACTATAATGTCATTCTAAAACATAAAAAGAGTATGAATCGTATTTTTCGAGTTTCACTCACTCATTTAAAAAATTAATTTTTTTTATACTCCCTGGTAAAGTCACCAAATTGTAGACGTGTTTTTATTTCGCCTACGCGGGATGAGCGCGTATTTGACTACCTCATTGTAAAGGTTTTGTATTGAAAATGTTTTGAAGTCGTCAACAAGTCTTTAAAGGAAGACTCATAAACCTAATTGGATATTGCGAAATTGTAAGGACAAATTAGGGACTTATCCAATGTAGATTTGCCTGTCTTGACTCCATAGATAGTCAATGAACCAAAAATTGAGTTCGGTAGTGAGGGGTACGAACACGGTCAGGAACCATGTCGCCCATTGCTTGGCTCTACTAAATATCGATTATTGTCAAGTTTTATGCAATAGAATAACCATAAAAAAATTTCATGCACCCTAAAAACAATTTAGTCTTGGTTGGTTTAGGAAACACATAAAAAGACTATTTCTAGTGATATGTTATTATGCAATCAAATGAAGGGAACCTAGTAGGTTGTTCAAATTATTTTATTAATGTTAGAACAATTATTTAGGTCTTTGATTAGCAAAAATAACATGTATGGTGATGAAAACATAAACAGGTTGATCGTGTAGCATGCATATGTACGTAAAATAACTAGGAAAGAAATAAAGGGGTTAGAATGTACAAAGGAATGATTTTTATACTAAAGATCTACATCAGAAAAGGAATAGTTAGTAACATCAACATAAAAATAAAGGATATATTCAATGACCCTCGGGATTATACCGTGGCTTGGTCTGAGAGATTGACAACATTCGGGACGAGCAATCGTGAAGCCTGAAGATATGAACGTGTATGTACGTGTTTGAATGTATCTGTTTGATAGTATGAAAATATAAGTTTTTAGAGAGGTTTTGTAAATATATTCGTAAAGTGTTGGAGGTGTAATGTCAAAGTATTGAAGTGTATGGAAAAGCATATGAAAAAACATGGGGAATCAAGACCTATTTATAGGAAAAACGAAACTACGCGTCACGCATTGGGTATGCTAGGCGCAACACCTTGTATGATGCACAATCACACGTGTCAGGTGCACATTGATGTGCCCGATACAACACGCCCAATCATCTATGTACACGCGGTACACGCTTTAAAGAAGATAGAAAAGAACACTGCGCGTCACGCAGGGGAGTGCGCTAGGCGCATGACTCTGTGTGACACATAATGTCATGTGTGAGGCAAGCATTGGTGTGCCTGACACAATTGGACAATGGTGCGCCTGGCGCACCACCCGGCACACGCGCACCACCTTGCTTTTTGACAAGTTTTGACAGCTTTTTATAAAAAGCGTTTTGAGATTTTCTTTTTTCTTTTAAGTCCGGAAATCCGATTTTAATTATAAAAATATATTTGAAAATATTTATTTATTAAAATAAAACAATTAATTATCATGAATAATTAATTATTGTGCTTTTTCAAAGAATTGGGTTCAAATTTATTTATGGGCTAAAACACAATTAATTATCAGGAATATATAATTAATTGGACTTTAAAATATGATTAAAATAAACTTTAATACTTTAAAAATAGTTTTACGATGGCTTTTCCAACTGATCTCCCCTTGGGTCGAACCAATTAAGACTGCGGTAGGTTTCATCATCGGATCCTTAAATAGGGAGACACGATTATGTGTCTACAATAACCAAATTCATCTCATAGAAAATATTCTTGCAAAAAAAATGGCATAAGAGATAGTAATATCACAACTTGCAAGTAGTTTCTTATTAATATGTCATGAAAGACAGAGTAATAACTCAATTCTTATAATAATCGGTGAACTCTTTCTCTTGCTAATGAAAGATAAAAAAAATTCATATTAACTTGACAATAAGTCACATTTCCTTGAAATATATTCTTAATAATCATGTTTCTGATATAACAATAAATAACTAAACGATTCATAATAAAACAAATTCAATACTTCATTAGAAAAAAGTTTCAGGTTTACAATTCGAAAAAATAATATATAGATATATAAGTAAAATATGAATTACATGTTGAAAAAATAGTCGAATAAAAATAAAATTTTAACAGTAATTTGAAATAAATCGAAAAAGATTCAAAATTTCTAAAAGATCTTTTTCGTTTCAAATCTTTGAAAAATACATGTATGTATGTATATGACCAAAATAGTTATTTATTTGAGTATTAGGTTCATAATGTATGAAAAATTAGTAGAGTGAGTTCCCAGTAAAGAGAGGTGCGGCACAAACAACCAACTTAAGTACCAAGTCTTTTCTAGCAAGAAATTTCTCAGATTAATTTTCCACACACTTATTCTATTCTTCAAAATATAAATCAGAAAATATTTATACTTGAAAAAATAAGTATTTATGCTGAAAATGAAATAAAAACTTTGTACATAAAATGCCAAAAAAATGCAAATAGAATGTGAAACTCTAGCTTATATACCCTTTCTAAATCTACCCATACTCTCATTGACAATTTATTTTATTTTGAAAAACCTGAATAATTGATACCGCTTTGTAACACCCCCAAATTTTTCTCTTTCTAAATACATATTTTAATATAAAACTCTTGATAAACTTAAGAATATTGGCGCCACGCGATAACGTTAAAGGCTTTAATACTAAATACTAATTGAACTTTAATCTAATCCAGCGGGATAACTGAAATAACTAACTCTTTATTGAAATAAACTTTATTGTTCAACTGTGACAATAATGGAAATTTAGAGAAAACAAAATAACAACTCCTAGCTTAAGTATTATTCCTCAATAGCTCCCCCATTTGAAGTATGCATCATATAATCAACGTGTAAAATCTGATTGCCAAAATAGGGTCATCACAGGGACAAAGGCATAAAACAAAACAAACAAAAATAAGACTGTTAGTAAAAATACTGAGTACATGTATGTGCGAAATATTGAACACCTTATTAAATCATTCAAAATATTTTATAAACCTTCCTTGGATACTTGTAATACTTATATAAAATAAGTATATAACTTTAATAAAAATCCTTTTTCCTTGCCTAGGTATAACCGTACGACCTTTCCTAAAGTGTGCACACATACCTCCCAAGTTTAGTTTTCCTTAATGAGTCTATGATGAGGGGTTACTACCTTGTCCACGTGACTTACTGTTAGAAGTACATGGGTAAATAACATAATGGCTACCGTTCTTGCTTATAGATAACAAGCCGTTGCCTAGGTAAATAATAATAGCTATTGTTCTTGCTAATAAATAACAAGTCGTTGCCTCTTTATAACTGCGATCATAAAAGATCATATATCTAATAAAAATCTTTCGGAGATAATCATCCTTTAAAAACAATAGTAATACTTATAAACATAGACATATAAAGGCATAAATAAAATAACACGCTCAAGGGGTAACCTTTGGAAAATAATAATGGTTCAAAAACACTCCTTTTTAAACAATTAAACATGAATTTAAATATCAAATTCCTTTTAAAATATTTGAACATAGATTCAAAGATCAAACTTTATAATACTATTAAACTAAAGACATGATTCAAAGTTCATAAATAGAATTTGTAAACATTCAAATATGTTCATACAAAACACATGAAGTTCATAATAAACTCGTAAATCATGCACTTCAATCTAAAATATTTTCCTAAAAACATGATACTACACTTGCAAAACAATTATTAATGATATACATATACACGCACTTTGGAATTAAAAGACAATGAAGAAAGAGAAAGGGTAGGCTAAAAAAGAGAGAGAGAGAGAGTTTAAACTTGAGAAAAGAGATGTATTTCTCAAATTTGGCGTGAAGAATATGAGGAGGTTGAGACTCCTATTTATACTAGTTGGATAGGTAGATTTGTACTAGGACTAGGACCTAGCTAATATTTACCGTCATTCAACTAAAATTAGGGAAAGATATAAATTATCCCACAAAATATAATTCTAGAAGTTTAAATAATTAAGAAGACAAGAAATAAAAAGAATAAAACCACCAAAGTTGATAAACATGGCAATTATAGCTCACTGGCCTGAAATTTGGTGTCGTGCGACGGACTATTTTTTTTTTGAATTTTCTTTAAAAAAAAATTTGGATTAAAAAGTTAGTAAACTTAGACCCAATATTCTTTTGGGCTAGAATTTATTTTAGATACCTATAATTTGTTTAAAAAGCCTATTTTAAAGCCTTTCTAGTAAATAAAAAGTCTTTTTATTAAAAACCTTTCAAAAATTATAAACTAACCTCGGGGGTTGATCCGACGGACGCCCCTCCGTTGCCTAAGTCGTCAGTAAAGGTTAAAGCCGGTATATCTCAAGTAGAATATATTAGTATATGTAAACGTACTGGTAGGTGCGAATTGTCGTGGTGCACCTAACCAAAGATAAAATTTCTCCTACTGTCTTTTACAACTAAATTTAGAAGGGAAGTAAGGTTCGTATCCACAGGGAAACAGGGACGAGTTTAATATTTAGCGTGAATCAGTACTTAGATTAAGCTAAGGGCCGAGAAACCGAATAACAAGGGGGGGTTTCAAATAGAGTTTATAATTAAACTACAACTAACTAGCATATAAATAAAATGAGAAATCAATATGGAAAGATCTTGAATCCGATAAACATCCACTTCAATTCATTATCGATCCTTGAACCTCCACTCTAATTATTTCCATAATTATCTATTGTTGAGACTTAATCTCACATTCTCCTTATTCTTAGTTGAATAGCACGATCAACGTGACTATAAAACCCTAACTATAGGATAACCTAGTCCGATCAGCGTCTAAGTTCAATCCAATAGCAGCAATAAACACAGATAACCAATAGACCTGCTAATGTCATACACGCGATAAACATTCAACAGTTGATTTAATTTCCCCAAGACATAACCAAGATGATCTGCATCTAAGTTACTTCTTAGTTTGCTACAAATTGATAAAAGAATAAAACAATCTGATTTTATTCTTAAATCTAGCATTAGATTCATCACACAATCAAACTAGTAACGTTCCTAGCATAATTATGCAAAAATCATAGAACACAAGCATAGAGATTAAACCATAATCAGAAAAATAGATAGAGAGGAAAGATCTCACAATAACGGTTGAAGCTTCATGTTAATTTTCTTCAAGAACAGTTCAAGCTACAATCCGACAGCATAAACCAAATCCAACATTGAAATCTCTAATAAAACTAAACTAGAAAATGAAAACTAAAAAGAGAAGATAATAAGAGAAGAGTGGAGTTTTGGAGACTCCCTCCCCTTGAGGCTGCTGCCTCCTTCGCACAAAAATAAAGTTTAGTATTTATATTAAAGCTCAAAAATTAGCCGACAATTACACCGACCTAGCAGGTCGCGAGGTACGAGACTGATCGCGAGTCGCGAAGAGTACTCTGTCTTCCACACAACTTGGCTGGGCAAGGAGGTCGCGAGTCGCGAGGGCAGGGGGTCGCGAGGTGCGAGGATTATCACGGGTCGCGAGCTGCTGTGCTGGGCAGGTGCTGCTTCGAGTGCGCGCGAGAGTTGGATGGCTCGAGAGTTCCCGCGCTGCTGGGCCGAATTGATGCTATGTTGGAGCCATGCTGTGCTTGGCTTAGGCTTGCGGCGGTGCTTGGTTAGAACTTGTGGCGACGCTTGGCTAGTGTCACGATGTTGAGTCGTTCCAACCACTAATGCTTCTAGGAGCTCGGAACTTACAACTTTAAATATAATTGATATACAAAATTCCGAACTTCCGCTAAGAGCTAAATAAAACGCAAACGTTAACAATTATGATCAAGACCCATAGCAAAAAGAACCCAAAATATAATAAAAACACCGTATAACTTGAGCGTATCAAATACCCCCACACTTGAACCTTACTCGACCTCGAGTAAACTCAAAAGTGAGAATCACCAAATAAATCACCCAAGCTATCGACACCAACCTACACTCCCCATCAACTACATCATCATGATCACATCTTAACAACATCCGCTCAAAACCTAAACGTAAGGGATGATGATTCCCCCACACTTAGCTTTAAGCTACTATCAGAACTACAGACGCGACAACAATAATCACCAAACGACAACCAAAATGTGAGCTCAAATCCTGAAGAATCTCAAAGGAGTTGAACTCACTCAAATGCCACAATCAAAATGACAGCTCGCCTAAAACCTCAAAAGATAATCTAAAACTACTACTACTAGTACAACCAACCTAGATAAGCAAGACATGGAACAAAGACAAAAAAGGATAAATTCCATGCTTACTCCCAAAAACAATCAATCAACCAATGCAAGTTCAAATCCCTATTTGCTAAGGACTCAAACTTAACTTCAATATTGATCTCCAATTCACCAAAAATCATCAAAAGAATGTGAAAGCCAACTATAAATAGATCTTCACAAAACAAAGGATGAATTCACTAATCCAACCCGAAGACACCTTCTGCCTTTTGACACCAACTCCGGCAAATGAGTTTTCAAAATACAAAATTCTCTCTTTAATCTCTCATTTTGCCTAGGAGCCCTTTCGGGTTTTCATCCTAGCTTCACACATTTCTTTTTGGTTGTATCTCACCATCTTACCCGCTCAATATAAGCCACTTTTTTGCTTAGGTTGCCCTTTCGGGTTTTCAACCTATCCGGGCCCCCATTTTTGCCTGAGTCGCCCACCCTTGTGGGTTTTCAACTCAGCGGGTTTCATTTCATCACTTTTTTTTTTCAAATTGAAAGTAATAAATATAACATAGATACATGAGAATGAGAATACCCTATACCCCCACACTTAAACTACACATTGTCCTCAATGTGACGACAATTAGAAGAAAAAGTAAGCTGAAAATGGGGGACAAAATTAAAAATCGGGTAAATCGAAGATCGAATGCTCAAAAATCATGACAAACAATCCGTCAAACTCAAATTTCTTAACAACACCAACTCAAATCTCATAACTCAACTCACAACCCTCTCCCTCGAATCACTCAAACAAATGACAATTGCAAATTTGCAAATTTTTGAGAATGGCACCTAGCTTAAGCGATCGAAAAGATTCACTAACAATCTCAACCCTCTAGTTTTACCAACTCCTAGCTATTGAACTCCTCCCAATGGGTTTTCTTTTGTGGATTTTTGGCTCAAATTGGATTAAGATTTGTTGTGGTTCTTTTTAGTGGGTGGTGAGTGGGTGGAAGAAAATTTGTTGTGGAGGTGGAAATTTGATGAGAAATAAAGAAAAAGAAAGAAAATAAAAGGGGTCTCGGGTTGCCTCCCGAGAAGCGCTGTTGTTTAAAGTCGTTAGCTCGACTTAGTACCTTAAGCTCAATCATCGGACTTGTGCTCCATGTGTAACAATGGCGGTTCCATGTCAATCTCCACTTCAAGTACCTGCAAAACTGATTGAGAAGAACTCTTGCAATGCATGAACAGAGAGCACAAGTAACACCATCGAAAAATCACGCTATATACAAACAAGTAACACCGTTTCCCCGGCAACGGCGCCAAAAATTTGGTGGGTGCGAATTGTCGTGGTGCACCTAACCAAAGATAAAATTTCTCCTACTCTCTTTTACAATTAGAAGGGAAGTAAGGTTCGTATCCACAGGGAAACAGGGACGAGTTTAATATTTAGCATGAATCAGTACTTAGATTAAGCTAAGGGCCGAGAAACCAAATAACAAGGGGGGGGGTTTCAAATAGAGTTTATAATTAAACTACAACTAACTAGCATATAAATAAAATGAGAAATCAATATGGAAAGATCTTGAATCCGATAAACATCCACTTTAATTCATTATCGATCCTTGAACCTCCACTCTAATTATTTCCATAATTATCTATTGTTGAGACTTAATCTCACATTCTCCTTATTCTTAGTTGAATAGCACGATTAGCGTGACTATAAAACCCTAACTATAGGATAACCTAGTCCGGTCAGCGTCTAAGTTCAATCCAATAGCAGCAATAAACACAGAGAACGAATAGACCTACTAATGTCATACACGCGATAAACATTCAACAGTTGATTTAATTTCCCCAAGACATAACCAAGATGATCTGCATCTAAGTTACTTCTTAGTTTGCTACAAATTGATAAAAGAATAAAACAATTTGATTTTATTCTTAAATCTAGCATTAGATTCATCACACAATCAAACTAGTAACGTTCCTAGCATAATTATGCAAAAATCATAAAACACAAGCATAGAGTTTAAACCATAATCAGAAAAATAGATAGAGAGGAAAGATCTCACAATAACGGTTGAAGCTTCATGTTAATTTTCTTCAAGAACAGTTCAAGCTACAATCCGATAGCATAAACCAAATCCAACATTGAAATCTCTAATAAAACTAAACTAGAAAATGAAAACTAAAAAGAGAAGATAATAAGAGAAGAGTGGAGTTTTGGAGACTCCCTCCCCTTGAGGCTGCTACCTCCTTCGCACAAAAATAAAGTTTTGTATTTATATTAAAGCTCAAAAATCAGCCGACAATTACACCGACCTAGCAGGTCACGAGGTGCGAGACTGATGGCGAGTCGCGAAGAGTACTCTGTCTTCCGCACAACTTGGCTGGGCAAGGAGGTCGCGAGTCGCGAGGGCAGGGGGTCGCGAGGTGCGAGGATTATCGCTGGTCGCGAGCTGCTGTGCTGGGCAGGTGCTGCTTCGAGCGCGCGCGAGAGTTGGATGGCTCGAGGCTTCCCGCGCTGCTGGGCCGAATTGATGCCATGTTGGAGCCGTGCTGTGCTTGGCTTAGCCTTGCGGCGGTGCTTGGTTAGAACTTGTGGCGACGCTTGGCTAGTGTAACGATGTTGAGTCGTTCCAACCACTATTGCTTCTAGGAGCTCGGAACTTACAACTTTAACTATAATTAATATACAAAATTCCGAACTTCCGCTAAGAGCTAAATAAAACGCAAACGTTAACAATTATGATCAAGACCCATAGCAAAAAGAACCCAAAATATAATAAAAACACCGTATAACTTGAGCGCATCACGTACCTTATGACTCAGATCAGGAGGGTATTTATAGGAGCCGACAGTGTCCTTAGCAAGGTAGGACACTGCTCCTATTGGTTGGATACATTTCTTTCCCCTTCTGATACTTATCTTTAGGCCCATAGGCGCATTGAGTAAGTACTGGATCAATCCAGGCCCATTTGGTAATGGCCCAGGTGATGGGCACCGGTAAGGTATATGAATCTAACCGGCATGAAGAATACACCGGCATCGGGCTTAGCTCATACTCAGTAAATAGGGTTCCTTTGACTGAGGTGACCATGACGGTCAATGGCAGTCTAACTGGACCGGTTGGTTACCTGTACAGCCCCCATACAACTAGCCCCAAGTCGGTATGTCTGGTACAAGCATATCCTGCTTTTTCAACATTAAGCTGGCATGAATGGTATGAAAATCATGTTTTCATCCTGGAGCCGTTTAGAAATTTCCGGAAAATGGGGTTAGTTAACGGAATGCGAATCGTCGCCTTGATCTTCGTGATGATTTGACTAGCGTGTCAGTAGCTGCTCACAGCTGTTTCTGAGCTTAAAATCCACGTGGCATGATCGGGACGGGAAGACGAAACGTCACTTAATCCGAGCGATGAAGCTCTCTATAAATAGTGTTTGGCCAAACACATTTTCACATTTTCACACTGCTCTCGAACTTTCAAGTGCTTACTCCCAGCATATTATCTGAGTCCTAGCGTCATCAAGTTACCAGCCTTTCGTCGTGACATTTCGAGCCGTAGCTAGCCAATCTCATCAACTCTCTTGCCGGTTGATCTTGACGCCAACTTCCACTCTTTTCTCTTTCCAGGTATTTCACAAAATTTCTTTCTTCGAAATTTTTGCTTTTGATCATGTCATCTCATTCTGATTCTCAAAATATCTCTGAGAGCCCCCAATCCATAACGGATAGTGACTTTAACTCTGATAGCAAATCTCCTTGTCCCGCTTTATCTGTTGGCTCACCTATAGTGGACTTGAACCGAGAAGATAGGAGTAAATCAAATCAGGACTGTAGCACTTCTGGGAGGGCGAATGAGGATCCAGTACTTCACGCCTCCCCTTTGACCGATATCCGGGCTCTTGGGGCTGCCATAAGTGTACCGGTATCCGGCCAATATGGCACGATGTTAGGTTTGGCTGAGCGTTCCCCGCTGTTGTTTCGCTACCTAGCTGGTACCTCTACGAATCCCCCTGATGAACCTTCATCCTCCAAACCGGTGGAGGCATTGGAAGAGGGAGCATCACATGCTCCTTCGTCCGATGACGATATGGGAGAGGAGGACGGCCGGGAGGAAGACGAAGTTTCTTACATTGCTTCTGAGGACGTGGATAGCGTCCTGCGTGATATGATGTCTGACGGGGAGTCGGTATCTCTGGAAGCCGATGATGATGAGGATCATCCTAAAGTCATACCGGAAGATGATGATGAAACGCTGGACGATCTCTACATGCCGCCATGCGAGGCCGGTAGCCCTTTATTCGTTCAAATCGACAAGAGCTGGAGAAGGACGGCATCAAATAATGATTTATGTCGTAAAGGAGCGGAGTACTTCGCTTTTTCGGACGACTATGAACTTATCATGTCTTCTGAGGGTTGTCGGATAACGGATTGCCCACCAGGGCACGTGGCGGTGTATGCCCACATGCTAGATTTCGGGCTTAGATTTACACTATACCCCTTCACTGTTAAAATTTTCAAAGCCTGGAAACATCTGCCTGTCCCACCTCACACCGTTATCTTGGCGTAATCTCATATGCTACGCTTGGACCGTACGGTATGAGAGATTTCCTGAAACTCTAAATCTCTTTCGGAAACTTCACTGGATTAAAGAAGACGGTACCGCGAAAGGCAAGGGAAAAGGCAAGAGGAAGAGATCAAAGGCCGAGAAGGAACTTGGCCAAGGTGGATGGATGTCAATGTACACCAAACCGAAGAAGCTGACGGTGTATCCTAAATTGACATCTCTGAAGAACTGGCTGCCCCGTTTCTTCTGGGTTCGAGTGCTTGATAATTTTCCCCTTCGCTGGTATTGGACGAAGCCCCGTCCCAGGATAGAACACATTCCTGACCTACGTCTAACACGCCGAGAGTTGGAGGCATATAAGTTTTTTGATGCGTCCACCAAGCCGGGACCTAAAGGTGGCAAGCCTGTCCCCATACCACGAACTTGGCTACCGCATTCCAAGTACATCTTAGGCAATGCGCCCCTCTCATCACTTGGCTTCTGCCAATCTGAACCTCAGGGTAACCATGGGTCCTATCGGCTTTGTAGATATTTTACTACTTGCGTGTATTCTTTTTTCGGTCAGTTTGTTTTAATGTATCTGACTTTGTTTTCTTTCGCTTTTCAGGCCGCGAACATTTGATTCGGGAAGCTCTCCACCTCAACCTCAACTTCATACCGATCAGCAACATGCCTCCCAGACCTGCCAGGAGATTCACATCTATTCCCCCCAGCATTGGCGGCCGGGGTGGAAAGCAGGGTCGGGGTGCCGGCCGTGGTGATGGCGGTAAGCAGGCCCCGGTGAAGGCTATCCAGCCTCCCCCCAAGAAGGTAACCTCGGCTCCCCCAAAGAGGGAGGCTGAAGGGAAGGGTGACGAAGTGTCAAAGCGGCCTCCCTCCAAGATTTCTCGCAAGGAGAAATCCGAGAAGGAGGTCCAAGTGGCCGAGAAGGACCCCAAGGCTAAATTTTCAGGGAGCGTAGCTGAGGTGGGGACCTCTTCCTTACGGCCGAAGATTTACAAGCAGCTGACTCTACCGGCCATGATCCCTGAACTGGAGCACTTTGCCCGTCTGCGGAAGACCGGCTTTATAGAACAAGCTGAAGTGGAGGTGCCGGAGATTCTCCGGAAGAGGTGGGCTCGATCTCTCGTACATGACGGTGAGTTGTTTCAACCCAAGCTCAGCGTTCTCGATGATGAGTCTCTGCTGCTGGACCGTCCTCTCGAGGGCGACAACTTGGGTTACTGGCTCCTGAAAGGTCTCCAGCTAAAGTACGACATGCCGGTGGACCAGATCCAGGCCGCTGCCGCCGTTCACGCTCATAACCTGACCGTGGTAAGACATTTAGACATGATTTTATTTTCCAAGTATCTTAACGGCTTTATATTATAGTTATCCTTGTTTAACTCTTCTTCTGTTCCGCTTGTGCAGACAGCGCATTCCGGTAAAGAACTCTGTGATCTTTACCGGTACTTTCAGGGTGCGTACTACGATGAGGTTGAAAGCCACCAGGCCTTACCGTGAAGAATGCGGAGTTGGTGAATGTCACCAATGAGAGAAACAAGCTGAAGTCGGTGCAGACCGACCTGGACAAGGCCAACGTAGACCTACAGACTGCCAAAGTGGAGGCTACCAGCTGTAAGCTCCTCCTGAAGAACAAGGACGTTGAACTTCAGAATGTGAAGGAGGAGCTGACAGCTGCGAAGGACCGGGAAGCCAACATGGTGGTTGAATATCGGCGGTCCATTGACTTTGTCAACCGCTTAGCCAACCGGTAAAACGGGGGTTGGCCGCCGCTATGCGGTGTACTAGGCACACCTTCCCTGACTTGGACTGGAGCAAGTTTGAGGAGCCCAATGGTAGCCGGGAATTCGAGACCCGGTGGAGGGCGAAGAGCTGGACTTTGGGGTAACGGAGGCCGACATAGCCAACGCCGACCCTCGTGCTGAATTCGAGGAGGATGAGCCGGAGGCTGCTGGGGAACAGGCCGACTTGGGAGTTAAGGATGATCCGGCTAACGACGTCGTCATTCTTGACAAGAATCTTGACGGCTCAAAACCTGAAACGGCTGCTGATGACGGCAAGGCTCCATCTTCTGAAGCTGCTTAGGGCGCTTAGCTTAGGTCTCCCTCTCCCCTCATATCTTTCCCGGTCGGGCCTTCTGTGGCCGACCTGATTTTTGGATAATTTTGTTCCTAGGCTAGACTAGGATGTAAATTTGATTTTCACATTAATGGAATATATTTTACCAACTCCCGTGTCGGCTGTGCAATTTATTTTGTTATTTATTTCTTTGTTCGTTTTCTTTTACCTTATCGGCAGATCCGCACGGGTTCGTAGACCGGTAAATTGTTTTATTATACTTTTTTATTCCAGCAGATCCACTAGGGTCATTAACCGATTCTCAGGTGAGGTATTCTCCTGCCGGCAGATCCACGAGGGTCATTGACCGGCAGTGTATACCTTGGGATGGCAGATCCTCGAGGGTCATTGACCATCCCAAAGCTTCATACTTGCTTGTTTTATCCTAACGGCAGATCCACTTAGGTCATTGACCGTCAGGAACCTTGATATTGCTAGTTTCTCTTGACGGCATATTCACGTAGGTCATTGACCGCCAAGGAACTTCTAATAACTCGTACATGTAATATGTTAACAGAAAGTCGTCTTATTGAAAATGGATAACACATGTTCTGGCTTCGATGCCATAGTACTAAGTAATGCTGAAATTGGCAACAATGTCGTTTTATTCTTGTTATGTAACTAGACTAAGAAACAGGACTTAAACGAAATACTTCTTGGGCACGCTGGCATTCCAGCTGTTCTTCAGCTGCTTGCCCGACATATCTTCCAGTCGGTAAGCACACGGGACTATTTCCTCTTTCACAAGGTAGGGTCCCTCCCAGTTGGTCGTCAGCTTGCCCTCGGCATGAGCCTTTCCAGTGGCCGCTGTGCGCCTGAGCACTAGGTCTCCTTTTTCGATCGGCTGGCTTCTTACTCTTTTGTTTTAGGCCTTGCTTATCCGATCTTTATACGCTGCCGACTTGAGTTCCGCCGCGAGCATAACTTCTGGCAAGAGGTCGAGGTCTTCCCGGTGCAGTTTGTCATTCAGTTCCGGTTCGTAGTTCAGGATTTCGCCAGTTTTGCAGTCCGACTTCGACCGATAACACCGTCTCGGCCCCGAATGCTAACCTGAACGGGGTCTCCCCTGTTGCTTCTTTTTCGGTGGTCCTGTTGGACCATAGTACCGCTGGGACTATGTCGGCCCAGGCACCCTTCAAATCATCTAGCTTCTTCTTGAGGGCGTTCAGAATTTGTTTATTGGCGGCTTCTGCTTGGCCGTTACTCTAGGGATGACACACGGATGAGTATGCAAACTTGATGTCGTACGGGTTCAAGAAGTTCTTTATCGGCCCACAGTCAAACTGGACGCCATGGTCCATGACTATTCCCATAGGAATTCCGAACCTTGTGATGAGGTTTTGCCAGATGAACTTCCTAACCTGATTGGCCGCCGTTATCTTTGCAGTCGGCTCCGCCTCAATCCACTTTGTGAAGTAATCAATTCCAACTATTAGGAACTTTCTTCCTCCAGATGCTGGTGTGAATGATCCTATGATATCCATCCCCCACTAACCAAAAGGGATTGGATTCATGATCGGCTGCAAATCATGTGCCGGCTGGTGTATGACTGGTGCAAACCTCTGGCATTTGTCGCATTTCTTCACGTAGGCCTGTGCATCCGTCAGCATTGTCGGCCAGTAGAAACCAGCCCTTAGGGCCTTCAGTGGTAGTGTATTTCCCCCGATATGGTCTCCACATACTCCTTCGTGGATTTCTTCAATTATTTTTGTGGCCTCGTGGGCCGTTACACACCTTAGGAGTGAGAGTAAAAGGCCTTTCTTGTACTGTTGACTCCGGAAAACACAGAACCATAGAGCCTCTCTTTTCAGCTTTTATGCCGCCATCTTATCGGTGGGAAATATAGCCTAGGAAGGAGGAGAACATAGTAAGACTGGTAAAAGCAACAATGAAAGGAGCAAACATACTAAAACTACTAAGCATGATTAGTGAAAACGGGAAAGATTGAACCTTTGAACAATAGATTACTAAGACTAGTCAAGACAAGTATAAACTAATTTAAACAAGCATAAAACTAAACAAAAAACCAAAAATAAGCTAGGAAATAAAGATTAGGAACTAGAAATTACCAAAAGATTGATGCTTTGATTGATAGAAATGAAGAACAAATGTTGAGTTACAACTTTCTCTCTCCTAAGAATGTGTTTTTCTCTCTCTAATTAACCCTAGAATAATATCCTCTTCTTTTTAATCCCCTTTCTGGAATTCAAAACTTGCCCTAAAATGTTTTAAGAGAGGGTATTTATACCTCTCACAAATACAACTTAAAGTAATGGTAAATAGCGAAAAAAATCGAGAGCTGAACCATTCAGAGCTCCCGCTCCATGCGTGGAGCGCGAGCTCTGGACTTAATGGAGAGATTTCAGCAGCAGGTCGAAGCTCCCGCTCCATGTGTGGAGCGCGAGCTCTGAGCAGTCGAAGCTCCCGCTCCATATGCGGATAGCTAGCTCTGAGCATGGTGGAAGATAATTCAGCAGCAGGTCGAAGCTCCCGCTCCATGAGGCTGGAGCGCCAGCTTCAAATCCTCGACAGAATTGGTTGTATGCAGGGGAACTCAAAGCTCCCGCTCCATGAGGCTGGAGCGCCAGCTCTGGCTCTGCTTCTACCCTCCTTTGCTATTTGAAGCTCTCTTTCTCCATCCCAAGGTTCCCTTTTGCCATTCCAAGCTTCGACAATCTCGATTAGGCCGCTACGGAACCTAAAAGAAGATAAGAACAAGTCATAGCATAGGGTGTTCACAACATTCAATCTTCGCATGAAGAGAAAACAACCTACAACTCCCAAAAAAGGACTCAAAGTGCATAAAGCTAATAGAATCACTAACATTGAACAAAGCTAAGCTAAATAAGCATAAAAATGGACTAAACAAGGGCTTAATTAGGGTGGAAAGAGGCCATAAAAGCGGCCTTAAAAGCCACTTATCAAACTCCCCCAGACTAAGTCCTTTGTTCGTCCTCGAATAAAGAGAAAGCATTAAAGTCTGTACACTAACTCACTTTCGTAGGAATCACGGTCAATTTTAGCGTAAATGACAAGCCCTTTAAACCTCAAAGTCGCCAAGGAGGACGAGTCTTCTCTCGTAAGGGTTTTCTAAGAGTTTGACCCATAACTCTAGATCTTAGAATCCAAGGCAAATCAAAAATAAATAAACCAAAGAAAATAAAATGGTGCTCTTAAGTGAGATTATGACGAGAAGCAAGCGCAAATGGATGCAAGAATTTCTAGACTTTAAAAGTAAGCATGCTCAAACATGTCCATAGGTTGATTAAAACATACCATACACTAAGCATAGAGAACTAGATAGAGCACATTTCCTCAAATTCTACAACCATACATACCGCGTTCTCTCAACTAGTTTCAAAGTCGCCATTCAAGGTATCTTCTCTAAACTCCAAAGAATGGAGCCGATAAATGTAATAAGAAATAGAATAGGAGAAGGTTACTCGACGTCTCGACATAGCACACTCGCTCAATAGGCTTGATTCCAATCTTCCTCCACCGACAATGACTCAACCCTCTAAGGTCAAAAGGACTTTTTAAGTGTGGAAACGTAGGCTAGGGGTAAAGGGTGTGAATAAATTTGGATAGTGGTGCTCAATCCTAATATAGTGAAGCCTTAGTAGAAGCGAAAGAGCTAAATAACCATGAATCACAAATCATATTCAACCATTTAGGGATATGTTTCCCCCAAACTTATTCGAAAACATAACAATAAAAGAATTATTTTGGATTTTCTTTCTTTTTCTCCAAACTCTTCTTTTTTTTATATATATATATATTTTTCCCACCTTCTTTGACTTTGGGTGGCTTTTTCTATGAAGTTGCAATTGCATTTATTCAAGGAATATACACAAAATTTCCACTATACCACAAGAATCTCATCATTTTCCTTTCCCCTTATTTGTTTCAAATATCACTCAAGACAATCGCTCTAACTTCACTTTTCACTAGAAGGGTGAAAAATAAAACAAGGAGGCAATTGGCTTGTATTGAGGTAATCAAAGAAAGGATAAGGCTCAAAGGGTTGAGAGGAAGGGCATAAGCAAACAAAAATAAAACCAAAAAAAAGAGAAAAACAAGAATAAAAGGCCTAAAACTATAAAAGTGAAAATAGTCACCGAAATGAACGCCTTTATCTTTCCCTAGAGTGGCTCGGTCGCGATTTAAGATAGATTAGAGTCAAGTTCTCGATAGAAGTATGCGATGTCGAGGATCCATGCACTCAAAATAGATGTTGGGGCTTTTTTTGAAAGTCCTCACATGGGATTATCAAGCAAATGCTACCTTTAAGGTCTCAAATCACTAGAGAGAGCAACACCATCATACCACAATCCATGAATTAAGGTCTTGTGCTCTCAAAAAGTTCTAACCGCTACCTTAACATAGCGTATACTAAAATCAACCATAAACATCTCAAAGCATGCGGACTTCTAACATCTAAGAATAAAAGCATTCAAATGAGTGGAGCTTCGATGATATTGTTCTCAACTCAAGAGCAAAAGAAATAATTAAAAGAAAAATTTGCCTTGATTCATACTTTTTTTTTTTTTTTTTTTCAAGAGATGAAAGTAAGTAGGTAATGGCACATAACCAACACTATCAATCAAATTTTGCACTTAAACCCAGGTGGTGTTCATAACCACCAATGTAAAATTAAAGCCCAGCAACCTCGAATGATCATCATCTTTCCTAAACTATCCTAAAACTAAGCAAACAAGTAACTAAAAGGGAGTTGGAACGATCTCACCCATCATTGAAGCAATAAAGGCCAAATGCAATATCCGAAGCAATGCTCTTCTCACCTTGACTTCATCCCCGGATGCTTGCTATGAAAGGTCATCAACTCAAAAGAAAGATTAGTTCCAACAAAAGTATATACAAAGGGCAAAGAAAAACAAATCTAGCTTAACACATAGCTCAACAATTCCTTAAGATTGCAATCCCCACGAGCCATGACCCCTAAAATTGCGCCCCTACATCAAAAACAATGCAAAGTACACCTCCCCCAACTTGAATGGAAAACCGACCTCGGTAAGACCAAGGAATATAGAAAAAGAGGGGAGGAGGGGTGATTCATGGGACGATCTAAGATCCACTTGGCCCACCCTCATCGGGGCGGCGCCAATCATAAGCAAGGTCGAACGGGGTCCCATCCTCACGCAAGGGGGGACCATGGGGTTCCCAACCGCCGTAAAAGTTAGGAGGGAAACCCGAGTACCCCGTAAAGGATGGGTCATGGCTATGTTCCGGTGGGATGTATCTATAGGCGGGGTCGCCGAAATAGTCACACCCCCCGGGCTGGGTATAGTCATATGGGGGAAAAGTGCGCCGCTCCCTAATTTGGGAGGATGGACCCTGCCAATAGGGGTAGACTGGCTCACGAGGAGTGCCATCAATGTGCTCCTCTCCCCAACTTGGCATTGGCCCTAGCTGTGGAGGCCAATAGGATGGTTAACTGGCGGGGTGATTTGCCCTTGCTCCACAAAATGGTTGAAAAGTAAAGAATTTTGGAGCGTCATCCCCTGGTTGTTGGCCTCCAATTGGCCCACTTGCAAACTTAAGTTATGAAAAGCATGTTCGATGTTAAAACTAGAAGGGTAAGAGTGGCTCATACCTCCCTCCTCATGGGAGGGGTGACGTTCGTGCTCCACTCGTTGTGGTCTTGGTTGTCGTTGTTGTTGTTGTTGATGTTGCTGCTGATGTTGTTGCCTTGCTTGGTTTCTTTTTTCAATCTCATTCGGATCAAGCTCCGAAGCATCAATCTCCTCAAGTGGGACTCTGCACGGATTTGGGGTGTTTGCTGGGGGTTCGGTCATGAATCTATTTGGGATCTTGCACCATATTGCACCCTTGATCAACCAAAAGGTAGCTCTAGATGTCTCTTTGGTGAATTTCATGTTCTTGAGGTGATCAAGGTTTAGAACCGACCCATAGCTCTCCGGCTCCATCTTTACAAGTTGCTCTTTGTACCCGAGCTTTTAAGCAAGCCATGTCACCATCCCTCCTAATTAGATGGGCCTTTTCATTCTTGTGTCTTGCTTGATGGTGAGCATCCTCGTGGCAAGCAAGAAACCCAAGTTAACTTTATCGGCCGGGTTATTTTGATCTAGCAACCTTCTTCCTTCACTTGCTCTCCATAGCAAATGAAGTTCTTGGTCGCTCATTTTTCCAAGATCTTGCTGGAGAAGAAACAATACACCAACATCCTATAGAAATACCTCAATGCGCCATGATGGATTTCTGAGGCTTTGGATGAGTTAAAGAGGAAGTCCCTAGACCCATCAGTTATCCTCTTCCACCAGGCATGCATGTCATAGCCTTCAATACCATCCCCAGAACAATCATACACCTCTGCTCTAGGATCCCAACAAAAACACTCATTAAACTTTGCGAGGCTCATGGTGTGTTGGTGGTTGAACAACCTGAATTTAATCTCAAAGGCATCCCCTGCCTCCGTAGATGTTCTCTTGAATTCAAAGCTAGCTAAGAATTCTATAGTTAGAGTGCGGTAGGTGAGGGGAGGTTGTGTGGGGTGGTTGTAGGTCTTATCTATGGCAATCCAATCATTTGGGATTTGGTTTTTAAGGAATGGGGCAAAACCGAGTGTACGGGTGAGGTCGCACACTTTATCATCAATCCTGAGGTGGAAACAAGTTATATGATCATAGAAAAGGCTTTGTTTCACCTCCCTCTTCTCAAGCTCCCGAAACATGGCTTTGTGTTCTGGTTTGGTAAGGTTCACACTGTAGGAAGGTGAGGTGCTAGTGCGAGGTCTTTTTGAATCCTTAACAACAGTATCAATAATCACCAACAACAACAATATCAACCAGCAAAAATGACCAACAATACCCAAGGGTTGTAGAATCCAATGATTTTCCTAAACAACCACAAAAACTCCACAGTGCCTCCAAAAATTTGCACGAATAATCAACAATAACACCACCACAATCACCAATTAATCAACTTCAAGCACAAACTCAAGCCAAAACACCTAATTTCATCTAAACACAAAAATTCCAAAGGACACCCTAACAAAATCAAGCACAAGTACTCAAATATAAGCAAAATGAACTTGATTAGGAGAGATTTTACCACAATTAGAAACAAATCCTTCTTCTTGTTGTGCAAAGGAGAGTAAACCCCAGTGAAATCCGAAGTAGCCCGAGGAAAAACCCTAAATTGATGCTAAGAGTTGAATTTGGAGTGGGAAATTTGGAATAGAAGTGAGAATGGGGAATGTTTTGGGTGTTTTTGAGAGGAATGAGGGTGATTTGTGGAGGGTTTGGGAGGAATGAGGGTGGTTTGAGGAGAGAGTGAGGGTTTGAGGGTTTGAGGGTTTGAGTGAGAGAATGGGAGAAAGAGGAGGGTTTGTGTGTGCTTCTTTTTTTCAGAACAGTCGCTCAAAGCTCCTGCTCCAACCCCAAAGCGGGCGCTCTGAGAGGCGCTGTATAATTTTTTTTTCAAAAAAAAATCGCTCGAAGCTCCCGCTCCACCATTCAGAGCGGACGCTTTAACCAGAGCGGGCGCTCCAGTTGTATGGAGCGAGCGCTTCAAAATCTCGGCATTTGCTTTGCCTGCAGCATCAGAGCGGGCGCTCCAACGTTTGGAGCGGGGGCTTCAAAATCTCGGCATTTGCTTGCAGTATCAGAGCGGGCGCTCCAATGTTTGGAGCGGGAGCTCTAAATCCAACACTTAATCAATTTTTCTTTCTTTCCGATAGGGCGGGCGCTCCATGTTGTTGGAGCGGGGGCTCCAAATTTTCGGCATTCTTCATAATAAGAGGCGGTATTTAGAGCGGGAGCTCCAAAATATTGGAGCAGGAGCTCTGATCTCAATACTTAGCCGATTTCCTTTTTCTCTTTTCCTGCACACATACACAACAAACCATACCCTATGGGGGTTTAAATTAGCCCAAAGTGAGATGTAAGACTTAGCTTAAAACTCAACTCAACTGTTGGTTAGATGAGCCGAGAAGCCGTGCCTCGTATTTCTCAATCAAACTAATATCCACCCCTCCCTTGGGAAAAAATCCTCCGGATTTTACAATCCACCAAAACAAAATCTAAATCAAAGTTCGACAATAACAAAATATAAACAATATATACAAAGGCGCTTGATTTATGGTCTTAAGCTAGACCCCTTCATCTTCCTCAAATGGCTTCGGGGAACGAGTCGGTTGGGACCGACTCGAGCATCAAACAACCAAGTTTTCCAATTTGTTCCTTATCAATATACTTCTTGATTCTTTGGCCATTTACCATGAACCGAGCTCCATCTTCACCTTCCAATTCAAACGAGCCATATGGAGTGACCTTGATGATAGAGAATGGGCTGGACCACTTAGACTTCAACTTTCCGGGGAAGAGACGGAGGCGTGAATTGAATAAGAGAATGTTGTCGCCAACCTTGAAGTCACGATCTTTTCCCAACAACTTGGTAGGAGGCTTAGAACTCTCCCCCTTGGCCATGGTTTGGATCAATGGGAGCTCATCTTTGCTTTCTTGGGCATCCGTATGAGCTTCATCAAGTTGGGTTTCAATCTCCATGGCCTCTCTTGATTTGTCCACCCCCTCATAAATAACAATTTCCGACTCCACCAAGTCTACTCTCCACACCTTCTCCACCATAGGTTGCTTCAAGGTTTTCGAAAACTCAAACACAACTCTTTCATCGGCCACCTCACAAGTGATCGTGTTTTCCTTGCAATTAATCACGGCTCCCATTGTTTTCAGAGCCTCTCTCCCAAGGATAAGAGGAGTATGAGGGTCCTCCTCTATATCCATTACAACAAAATCACAAGGCACAAAGATATTACCAACTCGAATTGGTATATCTTCAAGTTCTCCACAAGGTAGCTTAATCGAGCGGTGGGCCAATTGAATTGTTTTCTTTGAAGGCACCATCTCAAACTTGAGCAACTTTGCAATGGACAAGGGCATCAAGCTCACACTTGCACCCAAGTCAGCCAATGCTCCCTTGGTCTCAAGATCTCCCAATGTCACCGGAAGAGTGAAGCTACCCGGATCTCGTTGCTTGGGTGGCAAGTGGCGTTGCACAAGCGCACTCACTTGGTGAGGAAGAGTGATGCATTGTTCATTGAGCTTTTTCTTGTTGGAAAGAAGTTCCTTGAGGAATTTTGCATAGGATGGCATTTGTGACATAGCCTCAAGGAAGGGAATGTTGATTTGAAGACCCTTCAACATGTTCATGAATTTGTTGTACTTGTCATTCAACTTTCTCTCAACTATCCTTTCCGGAAATGGTGGGGGAGGATAGAATCTTGATGGTTGGACATTCGTTGATGCTTGCTTTTCTACCTCAACCTCTTTCTCCTTCTCAACACCCTCTTTTTGGATTTCATATTCTCCTTTCTCCACAACTTGTCCTTCTTTCTCCTTATCCTCCTCTTGTTGCACCTCTTTAGGTCCTTTATAGGATCTTCCGGACCTTAGGGAGATGGCCTTCACATGGTGGTGGTTTGCGGGATTCGGAGTAGGTTGACCGGGAAGCTTCTCATTTGAGAGTTGAGAAACCCTCTCGGCTAGTTGGGTAACTTGATTGTCAAGGATCTTTTGGTGAGAAGTGGTTTCTTGGAATTTTTGATCTACTTTTCGCTCAAGATTGCTCAACTTTTGTTCAAATTGTTAAGAAATGTTTTTGATGTTGTCTAGGATAAGAAGGGTGTCCAGAGATGGGCCACCTTGAGGGTTTTACGTGTTTGGGAAGGTGGTTGGGGGTTGATTTGAGAATTGATTTTGTGGATGGGGCTTGTTGAAGTTGTTTCTAGCATTTGGATGTAAGTAGGGAGCTCCTTGGTTTGCTTGATTGTTGAAATTGGTTGGTCCACCATAGTCATTGAACCTCGCATTAAGATTAAAGTTATGGCCTCTCCAATTATCCCTTTGATCTCTTTGATTATTGAGATAACCCATAGCCGCTACATGCTCGGGGTCCTTACCACCACAATAAGAGGTGTCGTGGTTGGTACCCCCACAAATTTCACATGAGAATGAGTTTACTTGCCGAGATGAGGAAGAAGAATCTTGTTCTTTCCCTAGCTTCTTGTCAAGAAGTTGCTCCATGAAGGCTTTGAGTGACTCTTCGTCAAGCTCGAATTTCCCATTAGCTTTTCCTTGACTTCTTCTCTTACCACCCCATGAATAGTTGCGAACCACATCCTCAATTGTATCTTTAAGTTGAGCTTGGGGAACTTTCCTTCATTGGCCTCCGGCTCCCGCATTAAGATTGGCTCTACTAATGGGATCAAGAGCATCATAGAAGAATCTAATAAGTAGAGGCTTGCTATACTCATGATGGGGGCAAGCTCTAACGTACTCATTGAATCGTTCCCAAGCTTCACCTAGAGACTCATCCGATTCTTGTTGGAAGTTTGAGATCTTCCGTTTCATTTCCGCGGTCTTCTCCTCCGATATAAACTTCTTTAGGAAGGCTTTAGCCACCGCCCTCCAAGTAGTCAAGGAGTTTGGTTTAAACAACACGTTGCCTCCCCGGCAACGGCGCCAAAACTTGATCGGTCCCCTAGGTGTCGTTACTTCCTATGCTTCCGGATCAAGAATAAAATCTCCCTAGTCTAACTAACTAGCCTAATAAAGTAGTATAGCGTAGTAAGGGGTCGTATCCACGGAGAAGCAAGGGGTTTTACACTTAGTTCGAGATGCAATCAATTGACGGGAGTAAAAAGGGGGTTTAAGTTAACAACTAGACTACCTAAGGAAAATAAAATAAGAGTGATTAATCAATAAGACAAACACTAGGGAGAGGGGGAATCGTGGAACTCACAACAACGATTTCAACAACATTTGGTGGGCAATGGATCAAATCTATTGAGGGTCTTGGTCCAACATCAAGGGGTCACTCTCGCACACCTCTCAACACCGCCTACCCAACCCCGCCTTTGAGGTCGTGGTCTACCCATCATCAAGTCATCACTAATATCAAGCTTGCTCTCACATAACCCAACATTAGCACAAGATTTAAGCATAAAAGTGATCAAGTTTCATACTTCTACAATAAAATACCTTAATTCGAGCATCAAAAGAACAACCACCAAAGCCTGCCAAACATCATTCAAAATCATCACAAAGTCCCATTATCCCCCTTCCCTAGCTAGAAATCTAGCCTAGGAAGGAGGAGAACATAGTAAGACTGGTAAAAGCAACAATGAAAGGAGCAAACATACTAAAACTACTAAGCATGATTAGTGAAAACGAGAAAGATTGAACCTTTGAACAATAGATTACTAAGACTAGTCAAGACAAGTATAAACTAATTTAAACAAGCATAAAACTAAACAAAAAACCAAAAATAAAGATTAGGGACTAGAAATTACCAAAAGATTGATGCTTTGATCGATAGAAATGAAGAACAAATGTTGAGTTACAACTTTCTCTCTCCTAAGAATGTGTTTTTCTCTCTCTAATTAACCCTAGAATAATATCCTCTTCTTTTTAATCCCCTTTTCTAGAATTCAAAACTTGCCCTAAAATGTCTTAAGAGAGGGTATTTATACCTCTCATAAATACAACTTAAAGTAAAGGCAAACAGCGAAAAAAATCGGGAGCTGAACCATTCAGAGCTCCCGCTCCATGCGTGGAGCGCGAGCTCTGGACTTAGTGGAGAGATTTCAGCAGCAGGTCGAAGCTCCCGCTCCATGTGTGGAGCGCGAGCTCTGAGCAGTCGAAGCTCCCGCTCCATATGTGGAGCGCTAGCTATGAGCATGGTGGAAGATAATTCCGCAGCAGGTCGAAGCTCCCGCTCCATGAGGCTGAAGCGCCAGCTTCAAATCCTCGGCAGAATTGGTTGTATGCAGGGGAACTCGGAGCTCCCGCTCCATTAGGCTGGAGCGCCAGCTCTGGCTCTGCTTCTACCCTCCTTTGCTATTTGAAATTCTCTTTCTCCATCCCAAGGTTCCCTTTTGCCATTCCAAGCTTCGACAATCTCGATTAGGCCGCTACGGAACCTAAAAGAAGATAAGAACAAGTCATAGCATAGGGTGTTCACAACATTCAATCTTCGCATGAAGAGAAAACAACCTACAACTCCCAAAAAAAGACTCAAAGTGCATAAAGCTAATTGAATCATTAACATTGAACAAAGCTAAGCTAAATAAGCATAAAAATGGACTAAACAAGGGCTTAATTAGGGTGGAAAGAGGCCATAAAAGCGGCCTTAAAAGCCACTTATCAAGCGCCTATCCCCCTTTCACTGACCATAAAGCCGAGGAACTTATCGGATCTTACCCCAAAGACGCACTTCTTGGGGTTAAGTTTCATCTGGTATTTTCGCAGAGTCGCGAAGGTTTCCTCGAGGTCCGTGATGTGGGCTTCCTCCGTCAAGCTTTTGACGATGCTATCGTCGACATAGACTTCGACATTCCGGCCTTTCTAATACTCGAATATCTGGTCCACTAGCTTTTGGTAGGTAGCTTCTATATTCTTCATGTCGAATGGTATGGCCTTGTAAGCATATACCCCAGCATCCGTTATGAACGCCGCCTTGTTCCTGTCAGCCTTCAGGAGGCTGATTTGATGGTACCTAGAGAAGGCATCCATGAAACTTAGCAGCGCGTGGCCGCTAGTAGAGTCAACCAGTTAGTCGATCCTAGGCAATGGGTAGTAGTCTTTCTGGCAGGCCTTGTTGAGGTCGGTAAAATCCACACACATCCGCCAGGACCCATTGGCTTTCTTCACCATCACCACATTCTCCAGCCACTCCGGGTAGTCACAAGGCTCAATGAAGTCGGCCTCTAGCAGCTTATCGACCTCCTCCATGATGGCAGCGTTCTTCTCGGCTGAGAAGTTGCGCTTCTTCTGCTTCACCGGCCTTACATCCTCTATGATATTCATCCGGTGTACTAAGAATGCGGGATCGATTCCGGCATCTCGTCCGCCGAGAACGCGAAGACGTCCGCATTGCTTCTCAGCAGACTTATTAGATTGACTTTAACTTTATTGGCCTGATCGAACCCAATCTTAACTGTCCTTTCAAGCCTATCCTGCTCGAGACTGACTTCCATAGTCTCTCCTTCCGGGCTAGGTCTCGGTAGGTCTACAGACCTCCCCTCGAAATTCTCCATTGACAAATCTTTATTTGCTTTATTCTCAGCCCGCCGTCTCATCCTCTCATACGGCGGTGACTCGGCCGGTCGCTTGTGGTTGGAATTTTTAAGAGCCATCAGGTAGCATGCTCTAGCTGACTCTTGATTCCCCTTCAACCTTTCCGGCTTGCCGAGGTTCGATGTGTAAATCATCTTTAGATGGTAGGTGGATACCACAGCCTGGGCGTCGTGGATCAACGGCCGTCCTATTATGGCGTTGTACGCAGCCGGCACGTCCACTACCAAGAATTCCACCAATAGGTCTCTGGACTGGGATCCCTCTCCGAGTATGACCGGTAGCTTTATGGTGCCTTAGGGGACGACAGAAGCCCCTGTGAAACCAATTACCGGGTACGAGACCGACTTAAGACATGACCTTCCCAGGCCCATCTTTTCAAACGTGGGCATAAAAAGAATGTTGGCGGAGCTGCCACCATCCACCAGGGGACCATCGCCGTAGAAATCTGGAGGGACACTACCAAAGGGTCATCATGTGGGTAGATGATCCCCTTGGCGTCCTCCGCTGTGAATGACACGGATGGCATAGTTGGTTGTGCCGGCCACTTACCTGTATTATTGTAGTTCACTTGGTGCCTCACCTCCTTCAGGCTGGCTTTAGCACCGTGAATACTTCCTCCATGGACAGGTCCGCCTGAGATGACATGTATCTCGGCGATCCTTTCCTTGGCGGGCTTTCTACTGTCGTCACCTCCTCTGGGTGACCTTTCTCGACGACCTTTCTCTGGGTGACCTGTCTCGGTCAGCTCGGGCCTGATACTGCTTGAAATAGCCTCTCCGTATCAGGTCCTCTATTCCGTCCCTCATATCCTTGCAATCGTCAGTGACATGACCATGGTATTTATGGAAATCGCACCATTTGGACTTGTCACGCCCTTTGAAGTCATCTTTCGGGGACGCTGCCACTTATCGTCTTTTTTGTGCAGCTCGTAGATCTCGGCCCTAGACATTGTCAGGGGAGTATAGTCATGATATCGGTCTGCCCGTCCTTCTTGGCCCTTCTTGACCGAGTTGCTTTCCTCTCCTCGTCTTCCCGAGCTATCGGACTTCTTGTCCTTCCGGTACTTGTTCTTTTCTTTCTCTTTCTCCTTCTCCTTGCCGTCTCCTTCAGACGTTTTTAAGTTGCCGCCTTATCGAACTCCTCTCCTCTGATGAACTCATTGGCTTTCCGGAGGACGTCAGTAAGATTGGTCAGTTTTTTGGCTCGCCATGGCCTGAAAGACCTTGGCGGCGCTTCTGAGTTGTTTATGGCTGAACATGTGTTGCAGCACTTCGAACACATTGGGATGTGGGGCCTCAATGGTCCCCTTGTCCATCTCAGCAGCGGGCTTGGATGATGCCACCACTGGCTGTGGGGTCTTGAACCCGGGAGGTACATCCCCCACAGCATTTTTGTTCTCATCAGTTTCTGGCATCCCGAAAGTCTGCTTAGGATCCATGAGGCAGGTAAGTAGGCTGGCTCGATCGCGGCTTAAGACCAAGGTATAGTTCTCCCCTCCTTCTAGCGCCAATTGTTCTGGTATGGAATAAATGCTTGGGAGAGAACTGGTATCTCCTCAGTATAACAAGCCGGTTTGATGTCCTGCAAGACAGAACACGTAAACTAACCTCGGGGGTTGATCCGAGGAACGCCCCTCTGATACCTAAGTCAGTAAAGGGCAAAGCCGGTATATCTCAAGTAGAGTATATTAGTATATGTGAACGTACCTTATGAGTCAGATCATTGGGGTATTTATAGGAGCCGGCAGTGTCCTTAGCAAGGTAGGACACTGCTCCTATTGGTTGGATACTCAGTAAATAGGGTTCCTTTGACTGAGGTGACCATGACGGTCAATGGCGGTCTAACTGGACCGGTAAGGAACTTGTACAGCCCCCATACACTATGGGTTTTTTTTCTTTTTTTTATTTTAGTTTCATTTGTAATTCCAAATCTATATTCAAATTTATTTCGTTATTTCGTTGTAATTAGACTCAATTTTTTTTCTTTTTTTAGTTTCGTTTTTAATTCCAGATTTAAGGTTATTATCGTTTTTTAGTTGTGTATATTCGTTTTGGTTTTTAGTTGTGTAGATTTAGGTTATTCGTTTTTAGTTGTGTATATTTTAGTTTGTCGCTTTTGTTTTTTGTACACTTTGACGGAGTTCGTTTCTGTTGTTTCGAAACAATGATATTTTGATTTTGTTTTTCCTAGTATCATTAGAATTTGATCGATAAAAAATAAGATGAAAAAGCTTAGTTTGTCAATAGTTTGATTTGGCGTATTTTGATTTTGTTGTGTATACCGAAGCTTCAGTTCTCCCAATATTGTATTGTTCTTGACAAAGCGCTCCTATCCATCCACAAGTTGACAAGATATTGGCATCCGTCTTTTTTTTTTCACCCGTAAATATGAACAATTAAATAGCATTTTCATTTATAGGAACAAACAGGTAGCAAATTGAGGGCATATTATAGGAAGAATACATCATTTAATTCATTGATATATATATTGTTGTTTTTGTATCCATTAAGAATGAAAAAACGCAAAAAAAAAAAATTTAAAATTTTGGTGCCTTAAATGATCCGGTTTTAACTAGTCCGATTTTTGTGAAAATCGGATCAGTTAATGAGGTAACTGCACTGGTTTTCGACCGGAGCAGTTGACTTTTGTCAACCGCTCCGAGCCCAACCACCTCGGACCAAAAACTGGATCTGTAAGGCCTATTTTGACCTGAGCGGTTGAACTTTTTTCAACTAGTGTAGGTTTACTAATTTTTAATCCAAGTAATTGTGTTCTAATAAAATTCAAAAAACAAAAAAAATTTACAAAAATAAAAAACTCTGTCGCACGGCACCAAATCTCAGGCCAGTGAGCTATAATTGCCATGTTTTCTTAATTATTTAAACTTCTAAAATTATATTATGTGGGATAATTTATATCTTTCCCTAATTTTAGTTGAATGACCGTAAAAATTAGCTAGATCTTAGCTAGATTGGCTTATCTTTTTCCTTAAACCCGTCTTTTTGTTTCCTAGTCCTAATACGAACCTACCTATCCAACTAGTATAAATAGGAGCCTCCACTCCTCATATTTTCACGCCAAATTTCATAAATACATTTTTTTCTCAAGTTTAAGCTCTCTCTTTCTCTTTTCACCTACCCTTTCTTTTCCTCCATTGTCTTTCAATTCCAAGGTGCGTGTATATGTAGATCTTTAATATTACCTCCGTTTTATATTATTTGCAACGATTTGACATAAAGTGTGAGTAGAAAATGTCTAATCATTGCAAATAATATATAACGGAGGTAGTAATTGTTTTTCAAGCGTAGTTTCATGTTTTTAGGAAAATATTTAGATTGAAGTGCATGCTTTATGAGTTTATTATGAACTTCATGTGTTTTGTATGAACATGTTTGAATATTAACGAATTTTAGTTATGAACTTTGAATCATGTCTTTAGTTTAATATTATTATAAAGTTTGATCTTCGAATCTATGTTCAAATATTTTAGAAGGAGCTTGATCTTTAAATTCATGTTCAAATGTTTAAAAAGGAGTGTTTTTCAACCATTATTATTTTTCAAAGGTTACCCCTTGAACGAGTTATTTTATTATGCCTTTATCTGGCTAAGTTTATAAGTATTACTATTGTTCTTAAAGGATGATTATTTCCGAAGGATTTTTATCATATATATGATCTTTATGATCGCAGTTATAAAGAGACAACGACTTGCTATTTACTATAAAGAACAATAGCTATTATTATTTACCTAGGCAACGGCTTGTTATTTACTAGCAAGAATGATAGCCATTATATTATTTACCCATGTACTTCTTGTAGTAACCCCTCGTCATAAACCCATTATGGAATACTAAACTTGGGGGGGTGTGCACACTTTAGGAAAGGTACGTACCTAGGCATGGAAAAAAGGATTTTTATTAATATTATATACTTTATTTTATATAAGTATTACAAGCATCCAAATAAGGTTTATGAAAATATTTTGTATGATTAAATAAAGTGTTTAACATTCCGCATATACATGTACTCAATATTTTTACTCACACGCTTTTATTTTTGTTTGTTTTGTTTTATGGTTTTGTCCTTGTGATGACCCTATTTTGGCGAGCATAATTCACAGGTTGATCATATGATGCATACTTCAAATGGGGGAGCTAATGAAATAATACTTAAGCTAGGAGTTTGTTATTTTATTTTCTCTAAATTTTCATTATTGTCACAGTTGAACAATAAAGTTTAGTTCAATAAAGAGTTAGTTATTTCAGTTATTCCGCTGCATTAGTTTAAAGTTCAGTTTGTAGTTAGTATTAAAGCCTTTAAAGTTATTACGTGGCGGTAATACTCTCAAGTTTGTCAAGAGTTTTGCACTAAAATATGTATTTAGAAAGAGAGAAATTTAGGGCTGTTACCCTATCTGTTTTAGATTATTAAGATAAAGATGTGGAGAATTTGTAATTTTTCAGCTCTCGAGGAGGCAATTCCTTTTGTGTCATCTCTGAAAGAGGAAACTATCTGTTTGGGGTAAATGATGTTAGCTTTGTCATATCTGTTTTGATTGTTGTTTTTGCTATGATGTTGGATTGTTTTTATTAATTGCCTAGTGTGCTATATCTTAAGTATGGTTGTGATTGAAAATTTGGGGAATCCTTCTGCATTCTCTTCTATCATTCTGCATCATATGTCTGTTTTAGATTTTGAAGATAAAAATGTGGAGGAGGCCGGTGTTTGTGAATTTTTCAGCGCCTGATCGAGGAGGTAATTCCTTTTGTGTCATAGTTAATGTCTGAGATTGGAGCTGAATTAACCTCGGGCCCATTGAGTCTAGCATGACCTGAACGGATTAACTTTATCCAAATAATTGCGTAGAAGGTCTAAATTGGGAGCTGCGCTATATTCAGTACATTCTATTCTAATTTGTGACAAGGGACAAGTACAAGTTAATAATGTGTTTGTTTATGTTGATGACTTTATTAGGTGATACGACTGGCGGCATTCCCAGACCTAGCAGCAGACGGGTGAGTCGTGCCTAAATTTATACCAAACCAACCTTTTCTTTGTTTGAGCTATTTCCGCGCACGCAGAACGGAAGATCTCAGTTGTAATATGCATGGACTAAAAAAAGTAGTAGACACAAAATCGTGTCTCCCCATTGAGTACCCAACGATGAAACATATCATCGTCCTGATTGGTCCAATGCAAAAGAAGATCAATCAAACAAGCTAAGCCCAAAAGCATTTTGAAAACATAAAGTCTATTTATTAAATCCAAGCCTGATTTTTAAGGCCCAATTAATTATTCCTGATAATTAATTATATTTTTAATTCTTTAATATTAATTATTTTCGATAATTAATTTTTAAAGGATATTTAAAAAATTAGATTTTAGGAAAATTTGCCAAAAAAAACCTTTTAAAAGTTCAATTTTGCGAAAAAAAAACCTTTTAAAGCATTCTTTGCAAAAAAAGACCACAAATTTACTTTTTCTTGCAAGATGAAACCTATTCTCATTTTCCGGTGTGGTTTTTCTCAATTCTGACGTTGACTCTTATATCTTCCTTTAATCCCCTATTTCCATTAACTGCAGCACCACCCTATGCATCTCAGAAGCCACACTGGAAAATGGGAACAGGTTTCATCTCGCAAGAAAATGAAGTTTGTGGTTTTTTTTTGCAAAGAATGCTTTAGAAGGTTTTTTTTCGTAAAATTGAACTTTTAAAAGATTTTTTTTGGAAACTTTTCCTAGATTTTATTCCTAAAGATAGTTCATTTCGAATTTTAAAGGATAGATTTCATCAAGAATAAAAAAGTATCTTAAAACGAGTGAAAAACCGGTCATATTAGCATTGCGTCTGAAGCTGAATATTGCTCCCGTGCGCAACTTAGATGTTGTACCGAATTTTCAAAAACGCTTGCGCCCGTGCGCAGCTTAGACGTTGTACCGAATTTTCAAAAACGCATAGCCGGTGAGCCAGACGCACTGGCCGTACCCCTAGCGCCCGAGTTGTGTGGTAGATTTGCACAATTTTATTCTATCTCTTTCGTTTTGCTTTCGAATTACTTTGCCTATAAATAGTTCGTGACTCCGAACGATTTTCACACACTTCGAACACCTCTTTACCTACGACTTCATACCTTACAACACTACATAAACACTCTTCATACACAATCAAACACATTCAAACTCATTCAAACATCCGGATTTCCTATTTGAAGCTTTCAGGTCGTTACTCATACTGAATATCGTTGCATAATACCCAGGCGACAAAAGTGTATTTTTGAGGCTCAATTCCAATTTAATTCCTTTTGTACTAACAATGTATTTGTCATGATGTAGATCATTAAAAGAGGTAACGCTCTATTGTACATTTTTCACTAATGTCCCTTCTTTTTTTATTAATTTTCTATATTGATTATATTACTCATATACATGATTGTATGTTTTAATGTTTTCATCACCTCACATGATTATTATTGCTAATTAATACCTAAAAAATTGTCCACACGCCTAATTAAGAGTATTCAAGACCACATAATATGTTTTATACTCATTGAACTTGCAAAATTGGTTTTTTTGGATGGAAAAATAAAGGGCCATTGGGTCAACCCAACCCAAACCAAAGCTAACTAAGTAAACGGGTCAGATAGGTTGAATTCAGGTTAGAAATTTCAGCCTGACCCACACATTTAATTTAACAAGTTGAGTTGGATCAAACCATGTAATTAAACGGGTTGAAAATTTTGACCCAATCCATTATTATTGGATTGGGTCGATTTTTGACGGCTCTAGACATGTGACCTTTTTCCATTTGTTTTTATGCGTATTTTCGTAGAGCTAAAATTTGTACAATTTAATTTGTAATAATAAATGAAGATATTAGTGGTCAGATATATGTGTAAATGAGTAGAAAGTACAACAAAACAAATATTTCACACACAAGTATTTTTTATGAGTAATAGTTAAAAGTCATATTTTACACACATGTATTACTAAAATCAAAAAACTTTCCCCTCAAAAAAAACGATAAACTTGTAATTATTGCATGAGCTTCAAAGCAAAAATTTTACCCACACAAGTATCACTAAAACAAGTATTTTTTGAGTAATAGTTAAAAGCCATATTTTACACACATATCACTAAAATCAATAAATTCCCCTCAAAAAAATCGATAAACTTGTAACTATTGCATTAGCTCTCAAAATGCTTACTTAGTTGTGTTCGAACCTGCGTTCCCTCATTCTCCTTTCAATCTTCCAGCACAAAAAATCACAACAGAGGGTGAAAATTAAAAATGAGTTCAGTTGATGAAGAATACGTACTACATGAATCTTGGGAAAAGATTCAAGCTTTTGTAGCCGGGTTTCGTCGTCCCTTCTCTTACGAGGTGCCTCTAAGCTTGCGTTATTTTTTTGGTTTAATATCCATGCATATTGCATTTAGTTGTGCTTATTAGGTGCAAAAATCTTGTCTTTTGTAGTGAATGTGCTTATTTGGGTGCAAAAATCTTGTCTTTTATAGTGAATGTGCTTATTTGATGCAAAAATCTTGTCTTTTGTAGTGAAAAGAGTGTAATTTTTTAGCTTAGGTTGTTAGTTTTAGTAAAAAAAATTATACTAATGGAATGAGCATAATCCTATGGAAGTTTGGAATATTTTGATGGTAAATAAAACCCTGAAGAGATAGTTTTTTTATTTTATCTGAAGAGATAATTCTATGTGCTTATTGCATTTATCTCAGATTTTTTTTATGGTAAGAAAATTTCCTTGCGACAGAGTTTTTTTTTATTTTTTTCTCTGTCTTGAAGGTCTATCACAACTCCTGAATAGGTGCCCAAATGATTGGTTTGCTCCATTCGAAGAATAGCCTCAAGTTGATTTTTTTTATTTGACTGAAAAAGACCAATTTTATTCAGCAAATCAGCAATATTCTCCAAATCCACCAATACAGCTTCTTCAGCCTCCTTTGGCTAGCCATACATGCATCTCAGTTAACTCACTACATAACTGAGCTAGCTTATGGGCTACATAATTTCCTACTCTTTTTACAAAAGAAAAAACACAAGAATTACATAACTTGCTCAAATACAAAATGTCTCTTGTAATTTTTCCAAATGCTGAAGGCTCCTTCATACCCTTTCTTAGATGAGTAAACAGCTTCATATTATCAGTTTCGACTTCGAGCTGCTTAAAACCAGCTTCAAGAGTGATTGAAAGTGTGTGCCTTATTGCCATGGCTTCCACTATATCCACTTCAAGGCTTCCCCCAACTAAGTTGCTTGTAGCCACTACCACGTCCCCTATGCTGTCTCTCACCACTCCACCCAGACCAAACGAATTGTTCTTGAAAATGGCAGCGTCCGAGTTGAGTTTATACACTCCATTTCTTGCCTTTTTCCATTTCTCATTCCAGCTATGATTTGAGACAATCTCACTCACTATTGCACTTATTAGCTTTCTCCATCTCACTCACAATAGCAATAGCTTTTGCATGAATGTCACGCAGGTCCCATTTCTTCCCTTCAAAAATCCAAACATTTCTCCTACACCATATCCCCCACATTATGGCCCAGAACTGATTCCACCAGTTTTCCTCCTTATACACCTTCTCCAAAGCAACACACCACTCATAATGATTCTCCCTTTCCACTCCTTCCACATTCAACCTTAATTCTGAATAATACCACACCCTTCTCACTTTCGGGCACAAAAAGAAGGCATGTTTTAGAGTTTCAGCATCTTCTCCGCACATGGGACTGGTAGTATCTAAATTCATCCCTCTACACGCCAAAGCATCGCGCACTGCAACCCCATTGTTCATCACCTTCCACACGAACATTTTAACTTTTTGGAAGCATCCCCGCCTTCCATATTTTCTTCAAAGAAAAATTCTCACGCCTTTTTGAGGTTGAAGCTGTATTGCGTTGTTTCTCCTCCAACAGCATATTATACGCGCTCTTAACAGTGTATATCCCGCTTTTTGTGTGCTGCCAAGTGCCAAGACCACTCATTATCAGCATCATATCTCGGCAGAGGTAGCCTTAGGATTGCTTCTACCTCCACGCTTGGGAAGTTCTCCTCTATATATCTTGCCCCCAACTCCCCTCGTCAATGAGCTCACTCACAGGCCTTGGTTTGTCGCTATTTTCTTGCTGCAGGCCTCCAACTTCGCTATCTGGAACATTAGGGACCCAGGGATCATCCCATATATGTGTCGAGGCACCATTACCTATCACTTTTTTCAATCCCTTTGCGAGCACCCACCGCGCCTTTAATATGGATTTCCATGTGTAGCTTGCTTGTGGATTCTCCTTCGCCTCCATAAATGAGGAAGAAGGAAAATATTTTCCTTTGAGAACTTTTGCCATGAGAGATTATTCATTTGAGAGAATGCGCCATCGTTGTTTCGCTAAAAGAGCTTCATTGAACAGCTTCATGTTTTGGAATCCCAATCCTCCCTGCTTTTTTGGGTGGTACATCTTATCCCAAGCTACCCATGACATCTTTCTCTCATCTCCTTTTTGTCCCCAAAAAAATTTCCTGCACAAGTTTTCGATTGTATCAAGAATTCCACTCGGAAGAGCAAAGCATTGCATAGCATAGGAAGGAATGGCTTGAGCAATTGATTTAATAAGCACTTCGCGTCCTGCTTGAGATAAGTACTTGGCTTTCCATCCTTTTAGCTTCTCCCAAACTCGATGCTGAATAATCTGAAAAATCTTTTTCTTGGAGTTTCCTATATAGGTACATAACCCAAGATATTTTCCATGTTCCTCCACGGCCTTAAAAGATTACTTCATCTGAAGCGTGTTTCTCTTTGCAAGCTCAACATTTCGGCTAAAGGATACTTCGGATTTTTCCATATTCAGTTTTTGTCCGGAGGCAGCTTTATATATGGATAGGATACCCATCACCTTCTCTTCCACTTCACTAGCTCAAATAAATAACAGGCTATCATCTGCAAAAAAAAAAAAAAAAAAAAAAAAATGACTTATAGGCTCCACTGTCCTTCCTATTTTCACCCCATTAGTCATTTTCTTCGACTTTGCATCACGGAGAAGAGCTGACAAACCCTCCGCACATAAATAAATAGAAAAGGAGATAGAGGGTCGCCTTGTCTAAGCCCTCTACTAGGATTGAATGATCTGGAGGGTTGCCCATTCACTAATACTGAAAAAGAAGCTGAAGTTACACATTTTATCATATTATCAACATATCTGATTGGGAACCCCATCTTCAACATCATCTGTTCTAGGAACACCCATTCTACCCTGTCATCTGCTTTGCTCATGTCTAACTTGAGTCCCATTGCACCTCTTTTGCCTTTTTTTATTTTTTCTAAGGTAGTGGAAATATTCATAAGCAACTAATATGTTATCTGTGATTAATCTGCCCGGGACGAAGCCCCTTTGAGAATCCTGAATGATGTGAGGGAAGAATTTTTTAACCTATTTGCAAGCACTTTGGAAACAAGCTTATACACCATATTACATAGGCTAATAGGCCTAAAATCAACAGGAGACTCACATTTTTTCTTTTTTAGAATAAGAAGAATATAAGTCTGATTAAAGACACTAACATCACCTCCGTGGTTGAGCACTCCCAAGACCGCATCTATCACATCAGTCCCAACTGTATCCCATAATTTCTGATAAAAATAGCAAACATTCCACCAGGCCCCGGCGCTTTTGTGGGATGCATTTGCGCTAGTGCTTCTATGGCTTCATCACCGCAATAAAGAGCAACCAGCATGTGAATAATTTCCTCTGTCACCACGCTGTCAACCTTTTCTAGAACCGGTCCAGTTTCAACGTTAAGCCCAAATTTGAAGAGATTCTCAAAGTAGCTTACCATCACCTCAGAAATTTTCTCCCCCTCATATTGAAGTATCTTCAGCTGAGTCATCAGCATCTCCAGCTGAGTCATCAGCATCTCCATCTCAGCATTAGTTTTTGTTACTGCTGTTAGCTTTGTAATAACAACCTAACTAACTTCCTAAATTCTAGGGGATTTAGTTACTGCTGTAATAGAGAGAGATATTGATGTAATAAGGATATAAATACCTCAGCAGATCATTGATTGTATTCAGTCATCAAATTACACAAGTATGAAATGAAATACTCTCATGCTCTCTCACATTCTTATTCTTCTTTCTAAGTTTTTTCATTGAATGATTCTGCAAATCATTTCATGGTATCAGAGAAGGAGTTTCCTGCCAAAATTCTTGAAGTTTCCGTGTAGATTTTTCAAATTTTTCATCTGCTATCATAAATTTGTCGTTCTCAGCTCAGATTCAAGAAGTTTGAGTAAGTTTTTCTGTTGAAATTGTTGCTTAAAACTGAAAAATCGTTTGATATTTTGTGCAATTCAAATTGATTTGATTTGACCTTGTTATAAAATCAGAATCAAAATCTCATTGATTCATTTGAAATTGTCGTTAATCTCTTGATATTTCTGCTGATCAAATTGATCAGATTCTGTTGAAAGCATTGAAATTCAGTTCTTTATTTCAATCAATTCTTCATTTCTTCAATCAAAATGACAGAAAATTCACAAAACAATTATGTTCTTAATTCTGTTCCTCCTTTGAATCCTCTTCAAGATCCTACCTTAGTTTACTACTCCCTCCGTCCCAAAATAGTCTGAACACTTTCCTTTTATGTTCGTCCCAAATTAGTTTGAACACTTCCATTTTTGGCATGGTCCCACTATTAATATATTATTTCTTTTACACATCTTTGGCCCACACTCTACCTTTTATCAATAAAAAGTTATCTAACTTTCTCTCTCCTCTAATAAAAAATACCCCACCAACTCCTATCACATCTACTTTTTAAATAAAATAACATTTGATAACCACACTACAAGTTATCACCTTAAACTACGTGTCCCAACAAGTGTTCAGATCTTTCTGGGACGGAGGTAGTATATCAATCCTTCTGAAAATCCTACAGTTCCATTAGTATCTGAAAAATTCAATGGTGAAAATTATACTGACTAGAAAAGAGGAATGATTCTAGCTTTGTCTATGAAAAATAAGCTTGTATTTGTTGATGGAAGCTTAAAAAGGCCAGAATCTACTAATGCTCTTTATAGTGCTTGGGAGAGATGCAATAACATGATAATCTCTTACATTCTGAGGTCTCTGGATAATACACTTGCCAAAAGTGTTCTATATTTCTCAACAGCAAGAGAAATTTGGCAAGATCTTGAAGATAGATATTATGTGATTTCTGGACCACAATTGTACTCAGTATAACAGTCATTGACTCAGATTGAGCAAGGTTCTAGCTCAGTAGCTGAATTTTTCACCAAAATTAAGGTGATTTGGGATCAAATAAGTACAGCAAGTCCAATTCCACATTGTACTTGCAATGGTTGTACTTGTGGTTTGTCCAAGAAATTCCAGAAAGCACAACAAGAGGAGAGGTTAATTTAGTTCCTAATGAAGCTGGATGTTAAATATGCAGCAGTAAGAACAAATATATTGATGATGACACCTTTGCCATCAATTTCTGTTGCCTACAATCTCCTGATACAAGATGAGAAGTAGAGGGAAATCACTAGTTCAACTAGTCACACTTCTACCATGGCTTTTACAGCTACTGATGATAAGAAACATTTTGATTCTTCTTCTTACAGAGGCAAATCAGCTCCATACTATGCAACTAACAGTAGAAGAGGTTCTACTTCTTCATTTTACTGTGACCATTGCAAGATTCCAGGTCATACCATGGATAGATGTTGGAAGATCCATGGCTATCCATCAAAATTCACCAACAACAGATCCTTTAAAGGAAAGAAGATAGCAGCAGTTGTTTATGGTGATGATGATGAAGATGATGAGGATGAAGATGATGGAGCTTCACATCTTACAAAGGAACAATACCAACAGTTCATGAATCTTGTCAAGCATAACAAGGAGGAGTATAAATCTGCAGACAGAACCATTCCAGTTCAGTCTAATCAGTCTCCTTCAATTGCAAATGTGGCAGGTACATGTCTCATAACTTGCTTGAATTCCAAGTGGATAATAGATAGCGGAGCTACTGATCATATTTGCTCCAATCATGACTTATTTGACACTTACAAGCCATTTGATAAAGAACCTAATACTATCACAGTTGCAGATGGTAAACGAGTAGAGGTAAAGCATATAGGCACTGTGAAGTTGGAAAACGGTGTCACATTAGATAAAGTGTTACATGTTCCTGGTCTGCACTTTAATCTAATCTCCACACTCAGATTATGTATTGACATGGACTGTGATATTATCTTTTCACATGATAAATGCTTGCTACAGGAACATTCTCTGAAAAGTTCCTTGGTTCTTGGTAAATTGGATGCTGGACTGTATGTTGTTGATTCCAAGGACTTTACTGATACTTCTCATGGTACTTCTGTCAACTTGGCTGCTCATGAGGAAGCCAAATTTTGGCATTTAAGACTTGGTCATCTTCCATTTAATAAACTTCACTATGTGAACTCTATGTTTCCTGTCAATAATTGTTGTCCTAACAACCTTTGTTCAGTTTGTCCAAGGGCTAAACAAACTGGAAAACCTTTTCCTATTAGCAATAGCATAAGCTCACATTGTTTTGACATCTTACATGTGGATGTTTGGGGCCCTTACAAAGTCAAAACCTATAATGAATGTACATATTTCATGACTGTAGTTGATGATTTGTCAGGGCATACATGGACTTTTCTCATGAAAAATAAAACTGATGCTATTGATATCTTGGAATATTTGGTTATAATGATTCAAACTCAATTTTCTTATTCTGTTAAGAGCATAAGAACTGATAATGCAAAGGAGTTATGTGAAGGCAGGATTTTGTCTCTTTTTCACAAACATGGTACTCTGCACCAAAGGAGTTGCACAGACACTCCTCAGCAAAATGGTGTAGTTGAAAGGAAACATAGGCATCTCCTTGAGACAGCAAGGGCCTTGTTCTTTCAATCTCAAGTCCCAGCCAAGTATTGGGGTGAGTGTTTACTTACTGCCACTCATTTGATAAATAGGATGCCATTGAGTTGTCTTCACTACAGCACACCATATGAAAAGTTGTATAACAGACCTGCAAGTGTGGCTCATTTGAAAGTGTTTGGGTGCCTTGCTTATGCTTCTACTATCAAGGCAAATAGAAGTAAATTTGATTCAAGAGCTGTACCCTGTGTTTTTCTTGGATATCCTACTGGTCAGAAGGCCTACAAGTTACTTAACCTTGAAACTCACAAGGTGTTTGTATCTAGGGATGTCACTTTTCATGAGAAATATCTCCCATATCATCTTTCAGCCACTCCTCAACAACATTGCACACCCTTATTTCTCCCTGCTAACACCATTCTAGATAAATTTGTTCCTATTGATCTCCCTGATGTATTTCATCCATTCATTGATCCAGTTACACCATCTTCCAGCCCCATTACAACATCATCTCCAGCTTCACCTTACATTTCTTCACCTACTTTTTCTTCTTCTTCTTCTCACACTCAAGCCTCACCAAGTCGTATTTCTTCTTCACCTCCTTCTGCCATCCACAATACTTCTTCTCCTTATCTTAACCAAGTTCAAAATCTTATTCCTACAAGACACTCATCTAGAGTATCTGTCCAACCTGCTTGGCTACAAGACTTTGTATGTACTGTCCAGAATTCTCCAGCTCATTGGTGTAATATAGTGAGATATGACTCTCTGCCCAGTAGCTCTAAAGTTTTTATTTCTGAGCTTTCTAAACTCATAGAACCTACTAGTTACTTTACAGCTTCTCAACATCCTGAATGGATAGCTGCAATGCAAAAGGAGTTAGCAGCATTGGCAGCTAACAACACCTGGATAGTGACTGATCTTCCTAAAGGAAAAAAAGCTATAGGCTGTAAATGGGTTTTCAAGGTAAAACTTAAGAAAGATGGTACTCTAGAGAGGTATAAAGCAAGGCTAGTAGCAAAGGGGTTCACTCAGCGGTTTGGTCTTGACTATGTAGAGACCTTCTCACCTGTGGTCAAGATGGCTACTATAAGGTGTTTGTTAGATCTTGCAGCTACTTTTCAATGGCCACTTCACCAGCTTGACATCAGCAATGCATTTTTGCATGGGACTTAAGATGAGGAGGTCTACATGGCTATGCCTGAGGGTGTCCCTAATCCAGATCACAAGGTCTGCAAGCTAGTTAAGTCACTTTATGGACTTAAACAGGCTAGCACACAATGGTTTGCTAGACTCAATGCTGAACTTGAACATCAGGGCTTTATTCAGAGTAAAACTGATTACTCTCTGTTCATCAACAAATCTGGAGATGACATGTGCATTGCTACTATTTATGTTGACGATATTATACTCACATGTCCTAATCTTCCTCTCATTCTTGCCCTTAAAGAGCATTTGCATAAAGTCTTCAGCATCAAGGATTTAGGCCCTCTGAGTTACTTTCTTGGCCTAGAGGTCACTAGATTACCTACTGGCATCATTTTGAGTCAGCGAAAATTCACCAAAGTGTTCCTCTTTGAGTGTGAACTTGATACTTCTAAACCTGCCAAAACACCTCTCCCACTCAATTTAAAACTCTTAGCTAAAGAAGGTGATTATTATGCAGATCCTAGCCATTTCAGATGTTTGGTTGGTAAATTAAACTTCCTAACACATACCAGACCAGATATTTCCTTTGCTGTACAAACACTTAGCCAATTTTTACAAGCCCCTAGATCACACCATTTACAAGCTTTGCATCATCTTTTGAGATACATAGCAGGCACAGTTGGTTAAGGGATCTTGCTCTAAGCTTCTACTCAGCTTACATTGCAAGGGTACTCTGATTCAGATTGGGCTGCATGTCCCAACTCTAGAAGGTCTGTTACAGGCTATATAATGTTGCTAGGGAAGAGTCCTATATCATGGAAATCCAAGAAGCAATCTAGTGTTTCAAAGTCATCTTTGGAAGCTGAATACAGAGCTTTAGCTGTTGCTGCCTCAGAAATAACTTAGCTAGTTAGACTCCTTAATGAGTTTGGTGTTGATAACTTAACTCCTGTTAAGTTAAGTTGTGATAATCAATCTGCCATTCACTTGGGTAAAAACCCAGTTCAGCATGAAAGAACCAAGCATATTGAGCTTGATGTTTATTTTACTAGAGACAAAGTGTTGGAAGGCTTGCTTGAGCTCAGTTACATTCCTACAGGTGATCAACTTGTTGATCTCCTTACTAAGACTATTCCATCTCCACAGCTGTCTAAACTCATGTCCAATCTAGGTGTGTCTCCTGCTGCATCCACCTCTAGCTTGAGGGGGGGTATTGAAGTATCTTCAGCTGAGTCATCAGCATCTCCAGCTCAGCATTAGTTTCTGTTACTACTGTTAGCTTTGTAATAACAGCCTAACTAACTTCCTAAATTCGAGGGGATTTAGTTACTGCTGTAATAGAGAGATATATTGATGTAATAAGGATATAAATACCTCAGCAGATCATTGATTGTATTCAGTCATCAAATTACACAAGTATGAAATGAAATACTCTCATTCTCTCTCACATTTTTATTCTTCTTTCTAAGTTTTTCCATTGGATGATTCTGCAAATCATTTCACCTCATTAAACACATTACCCACTTCATCTTTAATTTCTTCGATTTGGTTTCATCGATCTCGGTGCTTAGCTTTCGCATGGAAGAAAGAGGTGCTCTTGTCTCCATTCTTCAACCATTCTTGGCGGCTTCGCTGCTTCCAAAACAATTCTTCTCGCGATCAAGCTCATTCAATCTATCATCAACTGCCCTCATCTAAGCTATTATGTTTTCAGTTTGAGGCTCACTCATTAACTGCTCCATTTGGGCCTTACATTTCCTATACTCCTTCGCAAATTCTCCAAAATTCTCTCTACACCATGATCCAAGCTGACGGGTTGTTCTAGCAATTTTCAAAGAGAGATCCCTACATGGTATCCAAGCATTGCTTACAATATCTCCATAATTTCCATCCTGGAGCCACATCATTTCGAACCGATATAGCTTTCTCTTCTTCTTCTTCGTCATTCCAGCAACTTTTTGTTGCATACTCAGCACTATGGGAAGATGATCCGATCTCCTTTTTGTGAGATGCGTCACAAAGGAACCTGGAAAAAGATCTTTCCACGCTTGGTTAGCAAAAAAATCGATCGAGCCTTTCTTTAACATTCCCCCTCTATTATTTGGAAAATTCTGATGCCAATCCCAAGTAAAACTTCAGACAACAACCCTCAGAGAAGGATGAAAACCTACGTTCCACTAGGAAGAACTCTCGCACATAGAAAACCCTAGAGGGATTAGTCTTGGAGGCACTTAGTATTCTTACTCCTTGAGTTGATTTTGCATATGGGCAGAGTAGTAGGACTAAAACAAATAGAAGACTTACAATATATATATATATATATATATATATATATATATATATATATATATATATATATATATATATATATATATATATATATATATATATATATATATATATTCTATTACTAGTGTGCTGTCAGGGCGTTGCCACATATTTTTGCTTTGATTTATATAATATGAATTTGGCTTTTCAATTATACTACTATAGCTATCCTGAAATTTTACTTTAGATCGATTTGTTGTATTTTTTTTGAGTAGTAGTTAAAAGTCATACTATCGGCAGCAAAGCTTCTCTATTTATTATGAATCATACGTACATTGGCAGGTTTTTCTAGGAGACTACGTACCCGATGTACTCCACGGTCTCTTGATTGACGCGTTTCAAACTGTAAAGATTTTTCTTTACAGAATAGTTGATGATCTGCATCAACTACCATCACATGAACTAGCTTCCACAGATTTCCCATTCTGGTGGAGTTTGCTAGTTCTCTTTTATGTGCATTCATCGGGTGATTGCTCAATCTTTGACAATCACAAGATTCAGCAAGTGATCTGTTTTTCACGTCCTACTTGCTGCACATTGCGTACCGACTTTCCGAGCAACATACCCGTTACATTTTCTCTTGCTACAGAGTGCATCACAGAATTGCTCAACAGCAAGGAGTTCGAGGACAAGTTGATCGGCAACATCGGGGAGCAAGAAACTTCTTCACTTCTTGCAGTCGTACGCATGATCTTCGAGGCTAAGTTAGACAAAATACTCACTTGGCAAGGTACATAAACTTACATACAACTTTAAGTTCGCTATTAAGATTTAACTAACTAGGAGGAAATGCATCTATTTAGATGAACTATATATGCATATTTGCAGATCCCTTACATGTTGCTTTTGAAATCGGAAGTTCGAGTTTGGACAGGGCGAAAAAGAAGGATAAGACTTATTCGCGAGGTAAAACAAATTGCAATTTTAGGTTTTAGTTCAATGATTAACCAATTTAGAGTTGAAAATGCATCTCACTTAATGTGCTAATCATATATGCAGGTTGTCTACGAGCTTTTGAACACGGAAGGTTCAATGTAGGGGAGGCGAAGGAAGATAAGCTTTTGGAATGGGATGAGGTAGAATAATTTTTTTCATGTTATCAAAGTTTAATAGATAGTAAAAAGGTTTACATACTTTCTGCTTTAATAGAAAGTAAAACTATGATAGTTGAACCTTTACATACTTTCTGCTTCTTTTTACTATGAAATTTTCTGCCCCATTTTTTCCAAGCTATGTAAAGATTTTCCTTATCATAAGTGTTAACACCAATCCACCTCATAATACTGCTGCAAACTCTAGCACTGCATGGCACTTAAAGAATAACTGCTTGTAAGAGTCCTACCCTGAACTACATAATAAGCATGATGTGTTCTGACAAATACCAGCTCTGGCTAGTATAAATCTTGTTTTCAGCTTACCAAGAGCAACTAACCAAGCTATGAAGGAATGTTTAGGAATATTTGTGGAGTTCCACACCCAGTAGTGCCAAAGAACCTTCTCATGTGTGCCTTGCAGCCACTTATATCCCTGCTTAGCAGAGTAATGCTTGTTTCCTGATAGCTACTCATTGTTTGAATAAGTACTTCTGAATATATTCTTCACTTTACAGATGCTCCTCCATCTGATTGGTTGGGGTTTTAATAAGGAGCCTTGAGTTAAAACTGTCGTGGGAATCAGATATAATTGATTATATGTTAATCTTGTTGATGTGGTCAAATTTTGTTGACCTTTGATCAAGTCATTACGTTGATGGCTGCTTGTTATTATGAGTGAGGAATAATTAACTTAAATCAGATGTCCTTTCTCCTATTACCAGTTTGTGATTTTCTGGCCTATGTAAGGACATGAGGAGACTGCATTAGACATTAGTGTGGCTATTATGTCTTTGGAACTTTCATATTATTCTTTGTATGGTAATTGCCTAATTGGAGCCTGCAAATCATTATGTTTTGAGTCAATGAATAGTTAGACCTCACTTGTTTCATTGAATCTTATCAATATGGTACTTGGTTTTATGTGAAAGAAAATATTCATGTCAGCATTCCCCTTGTTCGGTTATATCATCTGATGTAAATTACTAGTTAGAAGCCTCATTTAAGTTGTTTACACAACTTGGTACTTATCCATAAGCCATATATCCTCATACAGAATCTTTCATATATAATCATTATGTTCTGAGTCAATAACAAATGTAAAAAAATTTCTTACTATTTTGATTTTAGCTTTATACAACTGAACTAATTAATGTTGGTTTAGCAGTTTATAAACTTTAATAGCAACTTATACTGCACTACTTCCTATTCTTCCTGCTGTATAGTTAATTAATCTAACTTTATCAGTAGATTATCTCTCGTTGGAGGAGTATATAATATGTATGTGTGTATATATATGATTGGTTGTAAAAAAAATTAACTAAAACTATGAGTTGTCGTATATTAATTAATCATATGTGATATTTTACTGAAATTATGCATTATATAGAATTAGATTTATCCATAAGCCTCATCAAAGTCTTTGGCTCAGAAAATTATGACCCCTCGATCAAATGAGAAAAAGAAAAGGTAAAGAAAAACAAAGCTTAGGGGTTGGCTAGGGGATGTTAGTATTAAGAACAATTTCTCTTGCTCTTCTAATGTAAGACAAATAAAACTTATTGTAATTAACAAATTACATGATTTAAACTTTGATCAGGCTCTCCTTGATGAGTTCGTACTTCGAGTATTTCGAGCATTATACAACAATGCTGATCAACTGTTGAATATTAATCAACAAAAATCAGCCGAACCAACTGAAGCCTCTGTCAAAGTACAAGTTGAGAAAGAGATATCTTTTAAGATGGCATATGTAAGCCTGGCGTCTACAATAATGGTATCCATACCAACATCAGTTTTAGGATTTTTATGGACTGCGCACGTATTCTCACCAACCAAGGGATTACCGAAGGGTTTACAAGTTGAGAAGAACATCGTTAGTCTCTTTGGAGTGAGTCTAGTTGTGATCATTATGTGTGTAGCGCTTTCGATCCTTTTAGGAATCCGGAAGAAGGCTCGGGAGGCTGGCATCATGCCATGACATTATCTCAAAGACAAAAGAAAAATAGACTCAAATAAAGTCAAATCTTTCCTTAATCTAAGCAACTTTGATGTTATTAGTTGTAAGCATTTTGAATTTTGGGGTATTTTTTGCTGTTTATTCCTTCATTAAGAATTGTTTTGAAAATTTACTTTTTTTTTAAGGAAATGATGAGAAATATTATTAAGCAATATCAAGTTCCGTCAAGGCTAAGACACCTTGCGGAAAAGCATCAACATACACTTGTTCGTAGCCATTTAAAGGCAAATATCTAGCAACTAAATGAGTCATCATATTCCCACACCTCTTCACATGAGAAGAAGTAAAAGAAACAAAATCATCCCCCAACACACTAATGTCTTCATATAGCAAGCCAATAGAAGCCCTCCCAAAAGTTCTCACATGAATGGCCTTGACAAGATTCAAAGCATCAACCTCTAGCTTAACGTTTCTATACCCCAACCTACGTGCAATGAGGAGGCCAAATTTTGCAGCCATAGCCTCGGCCATAGCTGCTGTCCATCGAGCATGAATTCAACGCACCGCCACAGCACACACCACTCCTTGTGAGTCACGAATCACAGCACCAAGACCCACACCTTCATCACCCAAGAGTGCAGCGTCGGAATTAACTCGCATATGGCCAGCTTGGTGAGGAACCCAGTTGGTGCGAGATAGAACAGACGCAGGACCAGCAGGTCGGGGAAAAAACAGCTCCCACATAATTCTTATAGTCATTCACCAATCGCATAAAGCCAAGAGCACCTACCTGAACATTATTCCAAGGTTCAGCGTGAATCACGGAATTCCTGTAGGTCCAAGCAGCCCACGCAAGGCTCGCAAACGTTAGCAAGTCGGGGTGATCCATGCACATAAATAACTCCACAAAAGTTAAAGCTGTGTAATCTAAAAGAAGTTGTTGAAATGGAGATGATTCGCAAATGGGGGCAACAAGGGAACACTTACAAATAGCATGAACAATCGTCTCACATTGCCCCACACAATGAGCACAAGCACCATCCTCAATGATATGTCTATCACGCAATCTACCTCTTGTAGCAAGAGCACCAATACAAGCTCTCCATAGGAAGTGACAAAGTTTCGGTGGCCCTCCTAAATTCCAAATAAATTCATCCAACCTTGCAAATGGCCTAATCTACCAAGCCAATAACCCGACTTGGTGGTATAAATTCCATCTTTTGCAGGCCACCATTATTGTACATCAATAGGCTTCCGTTCACTCAAAGGAATCTCTCTAACCAAAGCCGCATCCTCCTCTGTAAGATGTTGAGCCAAAGCCTCCTCATTCGAACACCAATTTTCGCCAATCTAGTCCACCACAACCAAATCACCCGGGCTCTCAACATTCGGTGTTGGGACCACCGAAGCCGAATCTCCCGGAAGTCAAGCCATGTCCAAGCTCGTATGTTAGCCCCATTCCCCACTCTCCATTTTAAACCCTCAAGAAGCAAATACTTAGCACCCCAAATGCTTCGCCACACAATTAAAACTAGGATCATAACCTCTTCTTGAATCTAAGAAGTTATCATTCTTGAAATAGCGTGCTTGCATTACTTGGTGATCTAACCCCCCCCCGGTATCACACATCAACCTCCACCCTTGTTTGGCTAACAAAGCTTGATTAAACGTTTTCAAATCACGGAAACCCATCCCTCCTTAAGATTTCAGCAAACATAATTTCTCCCAACTAACCCAATGCATCTTGCATTCCATCCCCTTGGCCCCCACCAAAAACAAGCACACAAGGAGTTGATTTCATCAAGAATGCCATCGGGATAGCAAACAAGTTCATCATATAAGTTGGAATTGATTGAATTACCGCTCTAATAAGCACCTCTTTCCCTGCTCTGGACAACAATTTCTCCTTCCATCCCTGCAATTTCTTCCAAACTTGCTCCTTAAGCACCGCAAACACAGTCTTCTTTGATCTACCTATCAATGGCGAAAGGCCCAAATACTTATCATGTTTCGCCACTTCTTGAACTCCAAACATATTGCATATCTCCATTATCCTATTATCATCCACATTTTTGTTAAAATACACTTCAGATTTGTTGAAATTAATTTTCTGACCAGATGCTCTTTCATACACTTTGAGAATATCAGCCACAACAGAGCAATCCTGAAGTGTTGATCTAGCAAAAAGAATATTATAATCAGCAAAAAATAAAAGAGATATCCGAGGAGCAAAACGACATACCCTAGCTCCATGAATATTCCCATCATCTGCTGCCTTAGTCAACAATGTCGAAAAAGCTTCAGCACAAAGGAGAAACAAATATAGGGACAACGGAGCTCCTTGCTGCAGCCCCCTCGAAGGTATAATATTCCCTGTCACTTTGCCATTGAGTTTAAAAGAATAAGATACACTAGACAGACAATTCTTAACTCGGTGAATCCAACTCTCACATAAACCCAATTTTATCATCACCTGTTCCAAAAAGGACCATTGCACCCTATCATATGCCTTACTCATATCGAGCTTAAAAGTCGTCCACCCTGTTTTGGCCATCACCAGAACGCTTCATATAATGAAAATTTTCAAAGGCAATCATATCATTATCAGTAATGAGTCGACCAGTTATAAAAACACTCTGATGAGAAGAAATCAGATCAGATGGAATAACTTTGAGCATATTAGCCATTACTTTAGAAACCACCTTATAGAGCACATTACAGAGACTAATAGGCCTAAAGTCACCCATTTGGATAGGATGTTGACACTTAAGAATAAGAGTGATACAAGTCTTGTTCAGCGTCTGCAGATCAATACTACCATACCACCATTTTTTAACAAAAGCAAACACATCATCTCCCACAATATGCCATAACTTCTGATAAAATAAGGCATGCATTCCGTCAATACAAGGAGCTTTGTTTGGATGCATTTGAAATAAAGAATGATGAACTTCGTCCTTTGTAGGCTCGGCTACAAGGCCAAAATTCGATGCATCCAAAACCTTCGAAGAAAGACCTGCCAAGGCTTCATCAAACCCCGAAGGGAAAGAAGAAGAAAAATTGTTAGTGAAATATTCGGAAATAACATCTCCAATCTCCTCCTCCTCCATTTTTAAAAATCCATTCTCATCCTGTAACTGTGAAATAGTGTTGCGACATTTTCTATGGCTAGCTTTATGATGAAACTAGGATGTGTTCTTATCACCATCTCTCAACTCATTCACCCTGGCCCTAGCATGCTAATAGGACTCCTCGAGTCTATGCAACTCATCCAACTCACCTACTAACTCGCGGCATTTCTCAAGCATAATCCCATCCGGCGCCCTCTTCTACCATATCTCAAGCTCCTCCTCCTTCTGCTTAACCCTCTTTTTCAAATCCCCAAAAGTGGTCGCCGTCCAAGTGCCTAAACTTGCAGCACACGCTGCCACACGAGGCTCAATACCCACATCATCACCGGTCTCCCATGCCTGCTTCACCACCTCTTGACATTCGGGTTTTGACAACCACAATGCCTCAAAGCAAAACAATTTCTTATTCCCCCTTCTTTGAGGATGAACATCAGCCGAGAGGAGAATAGGCGCATGATCTGATTTATAAATTAGAAATTTTCGAACCAAAGAGTGAGTAAAAAGAGCACACCAATCTTCACTAGCCAAAAACTTATCCAATCTCTCCCGAATCAGCGAATCTGGGTCATTACCCCTTTGCCACGTAAAGGGACTCCCTCTAAAGCCCAAATCTCTCATATCACACAACTCCACCACCTCACGAAAAGCATCTATAAGTCTCTTTCGTCTAACAGCTCCTCCCTCTTTTTCTGAAACATGAAGAATTTCATTAAAGTCCCCAAAAAATATGATAAGAAGAGAAGAATATTCTTTAAGAGAACGTATCAAACTCTGCGTCAAGTGTTTATTTTCCGTTTCCGGCCACCCATAGATACCCACCGCAACCCAAACCGGCACACCATTCCCATCACAAACTTCCACAAACACATGATGAGCTGAATAAGACACCACCCTAGCATTCACATCTCGCCACCAAAAACCCAAACCACCCGACAAGCCCCTACTACTCAAACATAAATCATCTACGAAACCACATTTCTCTTCTACAATTTGCAACTTTTTCGAGTTAGTTCCAGCTTAGAGTTTTTCATTGTCCTTCGCGGGGTTGGTTCACTCCAACCTCCGCTACTGTCAAGGAAATTTCATTCCCGTCACATGCACTACCAATCTTCAACTTTTTTCCATTAACCTCTGGCTCCCCCATTAACACATCAAAACCATCAGAACACTCATCCACCATGCACTCCTTCCTTTTTTCCCCCTTAGGCCCATGCACTTTTTGAGAACAAAATGGAACCCACGGCCCCACCCTTTACCCCCTTACCCAGCACTTTCTTCACCTTTCGTTGACAACTACCACCCACCCCCATAACAAAAGGAAGAGGCAGCATCCCCTCCCCCATCCCCTCCTTCACTCTCTCCTCACCCCCACGCAACACTTCTCCAACACCCTCCCTTACATCATCCACCTCCCTTTCGCACTTTTGTGGCTCCTCTCCATCATCCCTCACGCACTCTTGACCACCTATACTCACAGCACACACTACCACCGGCCCCATTTTTACACCCTTGTTTGACTCTGCATCTGAACTTTCATCCACATTATCAAGGTGAAAATGATGATTGTTGTCTCTCGGAGTAGTAGAGCCCGAGGATGCATCATTATTCTTCCCAACAAAAATCAACTTGCGGTTGGCCATAACTTGTGCCTCCTCTTCTAAGTATCGAGACCTTCCCTTTCTAGGTGATGCCTTCAACCAAAGCCCCCATCCAAAGTTACAGTCTTGAGGGTCATCAATAGCACTAGGGCAATCCTTTTCCCCCATGACCCATAACACCACAAATGAAGCAAAAAAATGGTAAACGTTCATATTTAAATTCAATCGACAAGGTTTTACCATCCTTCCCTTTTATTTACTGAGCACTTCGAAGGGGTTTATTAATGTCCATCATAATTTTAACCCTACGATAATTATTAAGGCCTAAGGCATCGGGTTCAATACATAAAACGGATCCCAATGCAGCAGTATTGGCACGAATATCATGGTCGGATCGACAATTAAATGGCAGGTGATATATACGTACCCAAAAAGGCGATAAATTGAGAGGAACCTTTGCTGGTTGTTCATTCCTCGACAATTCATTCAACACCAAGAGATGATGATCGAAACACCAAGGACGACCTGTCAGTACTTTCTCTTTGTCTCGCCAGTGAAAAAACTGGAAGACGAACAGGTTTGCTACCACGGCCTGGATCACAACCTTCTTCGACACAGCCCAAGCCATGGTCATGGTTCATTTGAAAGTGTCAAGTTTAAAAGGACGGTCCGTAATAAGGCGTCCCACTAACATTAAAGAGATTTGTTCATCAATTTTCGGGGAAATAGTGTCTCCTAAATCCACAATTTCATTCTCATCTTCTGCAATTCGTAATTTAGAGCATTGAATTGATAATGGTTGATCGAAAAATATACCCGCACGAGGGACAGCTGTCCTATTTCGCAAGGGGGCGCTAACCCTATCTCTCAAGGGAGTTTTTTTTTTCTGTCATTACCGCTGGCAACATGACGAATATAGTAAATCTAGTGGAGTTTTTTCAATGGTTAGTGGAGGATCATCTACACTTGAAGGATCATCAAATAATATTTTGATACGGTGGAAACTGCTACTGAAAATCCATCAAAGTCAACAATGAAAGGTCCACCTATGGCAAAACGAAAGGACTTTACTAATAAATGTGCATTTCTCCCCTTTTACCACTAACTAGTATTTTGGCTCGAGAAAGCCCCGTGTCAGTTATAATTATAAAGTTTTTTATTATTTATAAACTTCATAATTGATTTATCAATTAGATTTTTGTAATTTTCTGCCTAGTGCGGAAGTGGAAAATGGACGGTATGACATGATAGGTTCATGTTCTTAAAAAAAACTTCTAAGGAATTGGAGATAAAAATAACAATTTCAATGGAACTAAGGTAAGAGAATGTTATTACCTTAATAAAATACACATATTTATGTTCTCATTTAAAAATATTAACAATGTGTAGCTACTAAGGATCGAACACATGTCTTTTGAGATGAAATGTGAGAGTTTATCCACTGATCCACTACAATTTCAATGTTTAATGTTTCAAGGTAAAACATAGTAAAGTCTTATAAATTATATGTAACTATAAAATATAGACAATCCTTTTGATCTCTAACGCTTTTATTTAAGGTAATAACATCTCTTATCCCAATTCCTTAGAAGTTTTTGTTTTTGAACAACTTATCATGCCATAACGTTCATTTTTCAATTTTACAGTAGATAAAAAAATTACGAAAAGCCAATAAAATCAATTATAAAATTTATGAATTGTAATGTATTTGATCATTATAACTTACTCGCACTACTACAAAAATGCCTTATGGAGTCGCCTCAAAACACCTTATGATGTCGCCTCAAAGGTGACTCCGTAGCTACCGACACAATAGGATATGGTCTAAGGAGTCGCCTGTGAAGCGACGCATAAACAGACCTTTGGCGTCGCCATCTATGTATTAGGCGACACAAATAGGTCCTTTTCCCCATATGAAAATAAACTTTATGAGTCACCTGGACACGTATAGGGCGACAGTCAATAGGTAAATTTTGAAAAAAAAAATTCAAGGGCAATGAAGACGACTGGATACATAATAGGTGACACAATAGGTAAATTGGGAAAATTTTAAACGGCAATGGAGTCGCATGCTGCATAAGAGGCGACTCTAAAGATCTTCTGATGATTTTTTATTAGAAGGCTATCGTGTCTCCTGTTAATTGAAGGTGATGCATTAGATCCCTGATTCTTTTTTTTCCTCACGCCATATTTTATTCATTTATTATAAACTAATCACAACAACCACTACTAGAACAAACAATTGAACATAAAAAAATGTCAATATATTAATAGATAATTAAGTAATTGCATTGTAGCATTACAAATTCCATTTTATATCCTTTGCTTCAAGAGTACAATCATTAAAAAGCTACAAACAATTAGTAATAAAAAATCTACACCATTTGTCTCTTAAATCATCGATCTCCTCTTGATAATAAGGCTCCACAGAGAAATGCTACACAAAAAATCAAAAAAATAAAGAATTACTAATTAGAGTGAAATCTTACCATCACAAATATCCATATGTACCAAATAAATATATACATATTACCATCACAAATATGAACAAAAAAAAAAAGTAAAAAGAGTGAATATAAAGGGAAAAGAGAAAGGAAAGTAGTTACACCAACAACTCATACTACCGGGAAAAAAAAACAACTCATACTAACTATTAGGAAACCCTTTTCATATTAGACTACAATGACTTACTGCCTTCTCAGCAACTCATTCAAAGCCAAATGAACTATATCAAATTCTGGGTTAATAAATGCAATCAAGAGCATATAAAAAATATATAATTTTCTCCAAAGTTTGCATTTTCCCATCTGACTAGTGGTAGGATCACACGCGTTACGCGCATTAGGCTAGGAGTAGCTAAATTGGTGTATATGTTGGCCAAATATCGTACACGTATTTACACTAATAACATGTCAATGACTTGCTATGTTAGCATTCTTATTTGTGCAACCTGTTATGGACAAATCAGATAATACGTAAAAGAGTTTTTGCCTTATGTTACCACAAGATATTGTAGTCGTAATATCTCGATGAAGATAGTTCCATATACGATAATAATGTAGTTAATGTAGTAACATGATTAATTTTCTTAAAGCTTCTTGTTCATAGCTACTATTAGGTACCCCGTTTCAAAATATAAGGCAAGCGCAATATTCAAGGTCGAACTTCAATCATTAATTACTCTTAATTAAAGTTGATAAAAAAAAGAAAATAGTATTACTATAGCATTTTCCAAGATGAATCTAATGGCATAATTTTTATAATTGTAATTTGTCGTAATATAAGAGATATTTGTGGTCAAAGTAAATTTTTGTAGAGCGTGAATGTACTATATTTTGAAACAGGTTTTTTTTATAAAGCGTTAATGTATTATATTTTAAAACGAATGAAGTATTTAATATACTCCCTCCGTCCCAGAATACTCTTTACACTTTCCTTTTTCATCTGTCCCAGAATACTCTTTACACTTCTATTTTTGGATATGACCCACTATTATTTTAATTTTTGTACCTTTTAAGTTGGCCCACACTCTCTCTCCTCCAAATAAAATAATACCAATCCTACCACCCACCAACTCTAACCATGGCCCACACTCTCTCTCCTTAAAATAAAATAATACTACTTTTACTAACTACTAACTCCTATCACATCTACTTTTCAATAAAATAATAATTGATAACCAAACAACAACTTATCATCTAAAACTACGTGCATTGATAAGTGTCAAGAGTATTCTGGGACGGAGGGAGTAGTTTGAGTTTGTAGTTTTGGAAACAAGCATATTGATCAGAAATGATTTTTAGTTGCAACAAGGACACAAATAGCATAGTTTTGGATATTTTCCTTATCGTTGAATAAGTCTTTCCACAATGATCTAGTGAATATAGCAACATAATTTTGTTCAAGTTTCCTGTTTATAGCTAGCTAGTTAATATAATATGAGTTCATAGTTTAGGAATAATTTTAGTTGTAAAAAAGATACTCCCTCTGTCCGTCCCATAATACTCTTTACACTTTCCTTTTTTATCTGTCCCATAATACTCTTTACACTTATATTTTTGGATATGACCCACTATTATTTTAATCATTCTACCTACCACCTACTACCTTCTCTCTCCTCCTTTAAATCCTTTAAATAAAATAATACCACTCCTACTACCTACCAACTCTAATCATGATTTCATGACCCACATTCTCTCTCCTTAAAATAAAATAATACTACTTTTACTAACTACTAACTCCTATTACATCTACTTTTCAATAAAATAACAATTGATAACCAAACATCAACTTATCATCTAAAACTACGTGCCTTGATAAGTGTCAAGAGTATTCTAGGACGCAGGAAGTACATATAACACAGATTTGGGATATGCCTTATGGTTGATTAAGTCTCTCTGTAGAAGTGAGATAAGAGAGAGCGAAGGGACACAAGTAAGTTCATGAATATACATTCCTTAAAAGATTTATACAACCATTTCGGCCATAGTAACCTCTTAAAAAAAATTGCTTGTGGTTACCACTAAACATAGAAGCTTTACCCAAGCATTTTATTTGAGATAACTTTGCAAGGAAATTTAGCTCAAAATTACACTTAAGCCTTTCTACACAACATAAGGTTAGTCCTTCACATATTTGAGAATCGGTGTCGTAAACGTCAGTAGTTTTTACATTCCAAGAACTAATCCATGAGCATGAAAGACATTTTCGTCCTGCTTTGAGAGGTGGAGATGGGAGTGAAATTAAATCTATAATTCTAGATTTCTAATAGTACTTTATATTATGTGAGGCTGCAGTCAAATCTCAATTGATAAAAAAGGTCTAAGTCTTAAATTTCTAAACAATGAGAAATTTTTATCTTGCAAGACTATAGATATTACTTAATACATGCAAAATATAGCATGCATGAAATACTTAATACAACTAAAAGGTGACACAACTTAAAGCTTCATATAATTTCTGCATCCAAAGGTACAACTTAATTTATGAAGCTTTAAGTTGTAATACTTAATACATGCAATGCTTCCTGGACAGTCTACAATCATCGTCCTTGGCCCGACGAAACCCTAAATGCTTCCTTCAATATTAGGTAAATTATCATGAACATAGGAAAGAATTCAGATATATATACCCAAAAAATCGAGCCAGAACCAAAAAATTAGATATAGTAGTATTAGTGAGAAAAATTGATGCTTTACCCAATTTTCTATAAAGCAAGGAATTAATCTAGCATAGATGACAGCGCAGCAAGGAATTAGAATATCGAATCCCACCACTCATTTTTGCCTAATTGAGAATTGCGAATTGTGATACAATTGTATCAAATGGGGAGTTCAATGGGTTCAACTCAACCCCCAAAATCTCGTTTTTTTAAAGCTAAAGTTCTAAATTCTGATTGCTCACTCAAATTTGTGTGAAGAAGGCAAGTGTTCAATCTTAAAGCTTGTACGAAGAATTACTCGTAAACATACCTTCGTTTTTTGGGAAATTCGAGTTCCAATGTCGTCGACAGAGTTCGATTCTCCTGTAAAACATTTCTCTCAATATTCCTGAAATCGGGAGAAGGCAATTTGATGAGAAACTGTCAGAATTGTGTGTGATAATTGGTCAACTTTTCAGAGGAAAAGCAGCAGTGGATCTAAAGCTTCATAAACACTCAAATTTCACGAAATCTAACACACACAAAAATGAAGAGAAAGAAAATAAAAAGAATGTAAAATCTTATTGCGCTGATCTTGCGCATTATCATGGTAAACAATAACCAACAAAAGCAACAATAATAAAACCAACTTAAAATTGCCAACAAAAAGCTAATCTTACCCAGATCTGTGAAATCCATGAGAATACGTGTGGTTTCTTCAAAGCCTAACTACATTACAGTCGAGAAATGCTTCCTTGGCCCGCCAAAACAAAACCCTAGGCATGTGCAACTGCCGATGAAATTGAATTGTGAATTGTGTTTTTGAGAGAGATAGAGAAACGAAGAGAAAGAGGAGAGAGAACTCGTTGTGTGGAGGACAAACAGTATGCAGAGATAGAGAAAGAGGAGAGGACAGAAGAAAGGAAGAAGAAAAATCATGTGGTTGAGAGTGAATGAATGATGGGTGGCTCAGATTGTTTGGTTGCTTAGGAACAGTGAATTTCAGCCAAATGTGAGCCATAACACTATTGATTTGCACAGTCACAGAAGTTCCTACTTTTAAAAGGTTATGGAAGCTCAAGATGAAAATTATAATAAGTGGCATCAAGGAACATTAAGGATTTAACTCTTACCAATAAAAAAATTTCTTATGCAACCAAAATCAGAGCAAGAACTCAAAATCCCAGCAGAACCAATCTTCCAAATCAATTACTCAATCAGAATACACAATCTGAAAACAAGAAACCAAATATTATTACTTCGATTGCAATACAGCCAGAAAATTCAACAAATATCTAGAAAAATACCCATTTGGTATAATTAAAGGATAAACTAAAAAGCTTTATACCATTCTCAAACTCTCTTCTTTTCACAAACTGAAAGGTGACAGCTTTTCTAGACAAAGATTCAACGGATCAACGATTCAAAGAGCAAAGTAAAAAGACAAAATTCACTATGATGTTCTTAGGAAGTTTAGGACACAAGTCTATAACTTTAAATTGCCCCAACAATCAAAACCAGCAACAAGTGAATATTGGTCAAATATTGGCAAAACTAAGGAATCACACACACGCACGCGCAAGTGCGGCCATGCACACACAAATTTGTATATATATGCATATAGTCATGCACAATAAACAGGCACACAAACATATTCATAGGTTACAGGTACATACTCAACAAGTCAAACAAAGGAAGATACAAATAAAAATATTGGAGATAATAATTTTTTTCTTTCGTAAGCAGGTTCTTCTTGATCACACATATATTTCAAATATTAAACATGACTTTTTGACTAGGACAAAGAGAGCATTAAAGACTAAATATTATTCCATATATAATAATGGAGCTTGGAAAAGTATATCACATGGGGCAAAACTGGTGATTTTTCTTAGAAAAATAGAGTAATAATTAAGGGAAAGAAAGAGCTAATGAAAAGGGGGCTTCTTACTCACACACACACACACACACACACACACACACACACACATATATATATATATATATATATATATATTAGATTTCTTAATCACCCAATTTTTAGTCCCCTCACTTATGAATGTGGGGGTCTATCTCCCTCCTCCTCACATGCGTTGGACTTGTAGATAGGTTGGCTTTCAGTACTTGAGATGGGTCGGACAGGCATAGAGTGTTTTGTCCCAAAAAAATATGAATACGTTTTATTAGATTTTTAGGAGAACAAAACTTAAAGATGGAAAGAAATTTGAAGAAAACCTTTACTACCATGAATCTACATCTACCCCAACTATGTCGTTACATTTCATTATTTAAGTATCGTACCCAGAAGGATTAAAGAAAAATTCTTGATTAAACACTTGGAGAATAATAGATTGTTGCCTATCATCCCCGGATGCCATTTACACCTAGTGTTCAACAAAGGCCAACCAGAGACCACCATTATTATTCTTCCTCAAAAGGTTTTTTTGAGTACAAGGCACAAAGACTGCGGATATAAGCATTCAATTAAATTATTCATATCCACTTCACAAAAAAAATAAGAGACTCAAGATCAATCAAGCATCCTTTACAATAATGGATGGCAACTAAAATTCATGAAAAAATTACTAATTAGACAAATGTCATGGAAAAAGGAAAGGAAAAAAAAAAAAAACCTTGTGCAATCTGTGCACGTAGCCTATCTTTGGTTGAATCTTGATAAGGCTGTCAAAAGAAGCCACTGATAAGGTAAATACAGTTCCACCACTCTGATTGAAACTTTTGCATTTCCACGTCAAAGAGACAATGTGTACAGAACACTAATATTGCAAGTAGTACAAATTAAGAAATCAGACACCTAAAATAGGAAGTTAGCACACACAAGTTCTATTACTACCTACTGTATTTTGTAGGAGGTATATTAGTAATTGAGTACCAAGTCGATCTATATTTCGGCAAATTTACTTTCTCCATTATTTTATAATTACGACGTTTCGGCAAAACAAGTAGAAAGTCTGCTCATCATTGAAACTGTCTGAAGAAATAATAACCTTGGGAAGCAGCTAACTAAGTATAGATCCGAACACTCGGAAAAATTATTCTTAAGACGAATTGATATCATCAGCTGGCCCATATTTAACAATCTAACATCTTAAAATCACTGGAACAGCTAAGTGTTCATATGACAATGCTATAATCGGACTATTAAATGCAAATTGCAAAATTAGAAACAAACGTAAAAACCCAAGAAACAATGAAATGATAGATGTTTCAATTAGTAAATGCAGATTGCAAAATCATAAATAAAGAACCCAGGAATTTAAACATCAATGAGAACTAAATAAATTAAAAACACCCCCAAAAGATGGGAAACTATATCAGGTTTAATTGGGATCTTTTTTCTGGGATTTTATTAAATTTGTATAAACATTACAAATGCCCAAAAAATCAAATTGAGAGCCACAAAAATGGGGGGAGAATGTGGTTAAAAAGAAAAAAGAAATGAAAGGACGAGATGAAACCTTACGAAAGAGACGATGAAATTGAGACCCTTTGAAGAAGATGAAGGAGGCGAAGGAGTGGGTGTTTGGTGCGCCGACAAAGAAGACGAAGGAGACGATATTGGTGCGCCGGCGAATGCGGCCGAGAGAGGGCGATATGGTGGAGTGAGTGTGGTGCGCCGGCAAATGCGGTGGGTACGAAGACAAAGAACCCTAAAAGGTTTGGAGAAGACGAACGAGTGAGAGTCGTGCGTGTGATTTGCCTTGCTGGGTTATTGAGTTTGGGCATCTATTAATAATTTACATCAGGACTTCATGCTACTAATTTACACGATTAATTTACACGATTTACAGACATTGCATTCTTGGAAAAGACAGCCTGCAAAAGAACTTAAGATCATGAGACTCCGCAGAAAATATAGGTGGGCAAGAAAGGATTATTGGAACTGGAAACTATTAATAAAGGTCAAGTTAAAACCAGAGAACAAGTGAGATACCTGCACCACCATGACGGAGTGAAAAATCCAGCTGATATGCACTGACCATTGTTCAAGTCAATTTCCTTGTTGGTTGACAAAAAATTTCACCGAACAACAAATTTTATCAATCACAAGAAAAAGAAGAGGCATAAGTTTGGGCATCTAACACCAAACATAAAAAGGGACCATCGAAGATAGTTCTTGGATGTAAAGAAAGGGACCGCCCAAGAAATTCAAACAGCATCATACAAATTGACCATGCGAGTAAAAGAAACTATTGTATCATAATTAAACTGAGGGGGCGTTTGGTTGTCATGGGGTAAAGGGAATGGAATCAAGAAAGGGGTAGAGGGGGAAAGGAAAGTGAAACCCTTAGATCTAAAGAGATGTTTGGTTGGTAAATACTCATTCCATCTTTCTTCCTCCTCTCACCATATTTCCACCATAGCACCACTATTAACACCCCTTCTCTCTTGCCACGCTGCACCTCCGCCACCCTTCCCCACCACTTGTCCCCCGCCAACCTTCCCCATCACCTGTCGCCGGCTCGCCGCCAACCTTCCCCACCACCTGCCGCCGCTCCAACCCCTTCCCCTCACGCTGCCGTCGCCACCTTGTCTTATGTTTTAAAGGTTGGATTCAAGGTTTTGAAGTTCGAATTCGACCATGAAAATTTTAGATCTAGAGTTTTCATGGTCGAATTTGACCATCTAAATCTATAAATAATGAAAGATAAAGAGGTATTTGCCGATTATTCCATGTTTTTTTACAACAAAATTCTAGGGTTTGTGGGTAAGTGGTGGTTTATGTGGTGGGGTTTTCGGGTGATAATGGGTGGTGTTTGTGGGTTCGAATTGTTTCCGGGTGATTGTGGTGGTTTTGTGGGTGGTGGGCGTGTAACGCGGTTAGTGGTGGGTGTGGGTTGCGCGGTTTTGGTGGCTAGGTGAGCGGCACGGTTTTGGTTTGGGGTTGTTTTGGTCGCTTGGCGGGCGTTCTTGGTGTTCGGTGACCGGTTTTGATGGTTGAGTGGGTGGTGCGGATATTGGGTGGGCGGTGTTAGTGGTGGGTGGGTGGTGCGGGTGTTGGACGGGGCGGATTTGGTGGCTGGGTGGGTGGTTAGGGTGTTGGGTGGGGCGGATTCGGTGGCTGAGTGGGTGGTGCGGGTGTTGGGTGGGGTGGTGTTGGTGGTCAGGTGGGTCTTGCGGGTATTGGGTGGGGCGGTTTTGGTGGCTAGGTGGGCAGATCTGGTAGCTGGGTGGACGGTATGGGTGGAAGGGTGAGGTGTTGGTTAGGTGGTTGCATGCAAGTGGTGGTTGAGTGGCCAGGTAAGGTGGTTGTTGGGTGGTCAAAATGATGATCAATGATAAGTCAAAGAAAGGGTAACTGAAACCTTGGGGGGTGGGAGGGAATGAGAGTAGAGGACTTTGGGGGTAAGGAGAGGGTAAAGGGAATCATTAAATTCAGTAAACAAACAACAAGTAAGGGAATGGAATGAGTTAATTCCCTTACCCTTTCCAGAAGACCTTCAACCAAACGCCCCCTGATATTGTATTATAATGTGTTTCAATCCTAATAAAGGAGAAGCTTATTTATAGAAACAGCAAGGTCAAGCTAATTAGAATCGGAATCAAATCTTCCCAGAGGTGGAGAATGTTAAGAGGCTCACATTTGAATCCCGGAGCTAAAAAATCTTAAGAGACTCACATTTGAATCAAATGATGCAGTGGTTTCATCTTGACATTGTAAAGCCAGCAAGATCCCACTGTGTATAACAATTAGCAGGAAGGCTTTCCAATTATCTTTTGTAGAAATCTAATATTATCTACCCAAACTACAATTAGCGCCCTTCAAATTCTGCTCATTATTGTTTCCACTTTCGCTGGCAAGTTAATTTACGCCATTGTTGGTTGCATTAAGTTCCATCACATACTAATCATAGTCTCTTACTTCTCTTTAAGTTCATCATCCACCAATCCCTAAATAAATAAGCATGTAAAAACTACCTTTTGAAGTGCAAGTTAAGTAGGGTAATGGGACCAGGCCTACCCTTCGAACCCATGCCCGGTGCCATGAAGAAGCCATAATACCCCCCCCCTTCTCCCTCTTTTTCCAAGCCAGAAAAAAAAGCGTCATTTCATAAACATATATTGCATTTAACATTGAAGCACGTACTCTTAAAAGTTATGCAAACATCTATGGCCTATGAGTGACAAAGAGGAAACCAACAGGCCAAAGACAAGTCAGCAACAAAAAAACTAAGAGATTCAAGAAAAGATATGTAGTCAGGATATTAGTAAAATAAGGCACTTTGAGTAGCCATATGACTTATAACATAACTTCCTTCACTTTTAAACCTCTTTCCCTTTTCTCCTCCAAACCTAAGATTGTTGGAATCTCTTAATATATAGTCTTCTTATTATCATTAAAAATTTACTATCGCACTAACAGAAATCCATTTAAATTTTAAATTATCAAGGAATTATTTCAACTTATGCCAATCATAGATCAAGATAAAAAGAAGGAAAAAAGAAAAGAAAAAGATGATCGTGTAAGTAGAGTTCTAATAGAGCCTAGATATCTCACCATTCTCAAAATAGCTACTCCAACTGAAACACATTTCTACACAGCAGATTTTGACTTTGCTTTCCATTAGTGGCAGCATGAGAAACATATGTCTACCCATACTCCAAAATTACTCAGAGAAAACACAAGAATCAATCATCAAGATATCTCAAACCTATCTTAAGAACGCAACAAAAACCTAGTACTGATCACCATATTAGCTTGGGTTAGGGAGGTCTAACAAACTGAATAACAAGTACAAACCCCCTTCCCCCACCTGTATCTCAAGCCCCCAAACCCAATTGCAATCTGAATAAAGAAACAACCCAACTGAAAGATAAAATCACCAAAATGGAACTAAAACCTCCAAAAATCAGGTAACGGTATTTAGAATTTGTGCAGTCATACCAAGATAACGGCATTTGATTATTCAAATAGCAAATGCGGTGCAAAACACCTTTTCCTTCACCATAATTCTTTATTCTGTGTTGATCTCTTCCTCTTAAACTAAAAAATCAAAGTGGATTGCTTGCAAAAGTCACCTGAAAATTAGTGACTGAATGAGGACCCCCATGAAGATTTGCAAGAAAATTTGAAGCAATAACCAAAACTTCCATTAAGAGCAAATTAAGAAGAATATGAATTAGTGATAGTGATATATTAGCACGTCATGTAAATCTTAATAGTGATAAATTTGATGATAACCTAAACCCTAAAAATTGAAATTTTAACGAGATATCAACAACAAGATCATCTTCATCATCATCAAGAAGGTCATAAAAAATACAGGGACTTTTCAGGAAGTTAAGAAGGAAGCTTAGAAAAGAGATGAAACTATGAAAGTATTTGGTTCTAGTCATTCAAACCTTGTTATAGTGCCTTATAACTCGAATACTTATTCCAAAAAAATTGATGATAGAGATTTGGCCTTAGTAGAGCCTGATAACTTGTCTAGATCATTCTCTGCTCGGTTCACCGCCTCGTCTCGTGGAATGCTTAAACGGTTCAATCTGTAAGATAAGAGCTGTTAAGTTTCTATCAAAGGAAATGAAGAAAAAGTTCATCTGTAAGAAGGTTGGTTTTCAGAAATTTTTTGTAGAATTTTTTCTTTTCTCATTTATGAAAACCGTGTAGAATCTGTAGATATAAACGCCATTAAGCCTTGGTGTTTATTGGGTTGTAAAATTGTATCATATGCTTCATTAAACATCTGTGAACTATCTCATATTATTTTTCCCGTTTGTTGAGTTATTTCTTCTTCTACTTTATTCTTTTCTCAAAAGTAAGGATATGTTGTAGGATTTAAATAGGTCATGAAATAGGAAGAGCTATACACTTCAGATTAATCCTTATCACCTTTCTCTACTATTTTCCATGGTTGATGAGTTTAATTCACCTTTTAGCTCATCCAGTTACTCGTAGAATATGACATATCTATGGTTTAATTTAGTCCATCAAAGGACTTCCCACAAACAAGAAATAACTTAAAGGAGTCATACAAACTAATTAGTACACAGTAAAGAGTGCAAACCTTATTAGTTGCTGCCTCAAGAGTTAGATGGTATCCTCATTTCCCCATTCCTGCATTGTATGCAAAATTTTATGGCCAATGAAAAAACTGGATCTTTGAAATGAAATTACAACAAAAGATAACTACTAACATGAAGTATCATTTAAAAGGACATGTAATAGTGCTTGTACTTCATTGGGACATAACTTTTATACAAAGATTTGTTATCCTTTAGCTGAATAAAGAATCATTAGTAGAGAGTAGAGACATCAAACTATTCAAACAAAAGATTAAACAATTGAACTAAATTGAAAAGTGTTATTATTGAATTGCATCAAAAGTTCAGTGGCACTTCCACAAATAAATGCCATGTTAAAGCAATAGGTTTAACCTCTTAAGGCAATTCAGACTTTCATACCAGTATTTACTAACCAAACATTGGGACTCATGATGGAGTAAGTGTGAATTTGTCTTCTCAAGTTAGTTCATATTTTCAAGTACTACGATTTTTTTATGGAGTCACTGTTTACTTTTTAAACCACAAAGAAAGACTCATACTTGCCGAAATAAAAGTTAAATCAAACATCGAATGCAACCAGTGCTTCAAGTCAAAATAAACGAATGCACATTGAACTTTGTTCTCTCCTCTTAACAACCATATCCAATTAAATTCTCTCTAATTATCCTAGAACACCCTTTCTTTCACTAAGATGTTCTTTTTCAGTGAGACTACAACATTTACCTATTTAATCACTTCGTTGTGCACGTGCTTGTGATATTCTGGTGACATGAACATCTGCCATCTGAGAGAGCATGGAAATGGCAATGAAGCAATATCAGTAACCATATATAAGAAACAAAAATCTAGTCTTTAACTCATTCTAAACAAAAATCCAGTCTTTCATGAAGATCAAAACAAACAAAGAGACAGACAAAAAGACCTCGTCGTTATAATACATTTAAACAAAGAGACAGTGTTATTTCAACACGACATTTACAAGTAAATTTAAGGAAAGATACAAACAAAGATTTGCAGCTTACATGAAAAATGAAACCGATAATTCTCATTGTAATCAAGAAACTTCTTCCATTGTTTTCCAATGCTCAGCTGCATTAAATCAGAAAACACAAGGATTTACTGAACAAAGAATCAAAACATCAGCATTGCATGACGGCGCATATCCATAAAGTTGCTATCAAGTATATGTAAACCAAATAAGAAACAAAAATCTAGTCTTTAACTCATTCTAAACAAAAATCCAGTCTTTCATGAAGATCAAAACAAACAAAGAGACAGACAAAAAGGCCTAGTTGTTATAATACATTTAAACAAAGAGACAGTGTTATTTCAACACGACATTTACAAGTAAATTTAAGGAAAGATACAAATAAAGATTTGCAGCTTACATGAAAAATGAAACCGATAATTCTCATTGTAATCAAGAAACTTCTTCCATTGTTTTCCAATGCTCAGCTGCATTAAATCAGAAAACACAAGGATTTACGGAACAAAGAATCAAAATATCAGCATTGCATGACGGCGCATATCCATAAAGTTGGTATCAAGTATATGTAAACCAAATAAGAAACAAAAATCTAGTCTTTAACTCATTCTAAACAAAAATCCAGTCTTTCATGAAGATCAAAACAAACAAAGAGACAGACAAAAAGACCTCGTCATAATAATACATTTAAACAAAGAGACAGTGTTATTTCAACACGACATTTACAAGTAAATTTAAGGAAAGATACAAATAAAGATTTGCAGCTTACATGAAAAATGAAACCGATAATTCTCATTGTAATCAAGAAACTTCTTCCATTGTTTTCCAATGCTCAGCTGCATTAAATCAGAAAACACAAGGATTTACGGAACAAAGAATCAAAACATCAGCATTGCATGACGGCGCATATCCATAAAGTTGCTATCAAGTATATGTAAACCAAATAAGAAACAAAAATCTAGTCTTTAACTCATTCTAAACAAAAATCCAGTCTTTCATGAAGATCAAAACAAACAAAGAGACAGACAAAAAGACCTCGTTGTTATAATACATTTAAACAAAGAGACAGTGTTATTTCAACACGACATTTACAAGTAAATTTAAGGAAAGATACAAATAAAGATTTGCAGCTTACATGAAAAATGAAACCGATAATTATCATTGTAATTAAGGAAAGATACAAATAAAGATTTGCAGCTTACACGAAAAATGAAACCGATAATTATCATTGTAATCAAGAAACTTCTTCCATTGTTTTCCAATGCTCAGCTGCATTAAATCAGAAAACACAAGGATTTACGGAACAAAGAATCAAAACATCAGCATTGCACGATGGCACATATCCATAAAGTTGCTATCAAGTATATGTAAACCTTAGTTTTAAAAGGCGCAAGGCGCACCAAGGCGTGAGGCGCAAGGCGAAGGCGCACGCATCTCGTAGACGAGGCGCACCTTTGGTGCCAAAATCCTTAACAATTAATCATAGAACATATTTTATACTCAAAACATAATAATATAAAAATATATAAGCTATTGTAATTTAAAAAAAAAAAAGCTATTGTCCGTACTTTAGATTCGCTATTGTAAATTTTATGATTGCCTATTTATTATATCAATGAAATTAAGGTACTTGTTTAAAAAAACCTTAGTCATAGGCTAAGAAAAACTGAAGCAATTATTTTAAAAAAAAAAACAGTAGAAGGGAAGGAGAGGATAAGAAAAATAAACATAAAACAGAAAAATTAATATGGCCACATGAGACATGACTACTCAGACATAAAGTTAAAAAAAATACAAAGAAAAAGGTTGGAGAAAAGGCAGAACTGCAGAAGCCAGAAAACCTCGAAGGAAAAAAAGAGAGAGATGGAAGATCGGAAGAACAGAAGAGAGAGGAGGAGTTCACCTGAAAGTTCGAAACAAAAGAAGGAGTTCGCCTGAAAGTTCGAAGGAAGAGAAGAAAGAGAAGAAGAGAAGGTCGTAGAGATACAGAGAAAAAGAGAAGAGATAGAAAACTAACCTCAAGAGAACTTCTGTTGGCGGCCACCGGACATGGCAGACGTTGCCGTCGGTCACCGGAGATGTCTTTCCGGCAAGTACTTTCCACCCAACGACCACCAATTTGTGCTATTGGTTCGCAATTCGCAAATTAGGGTTTTCACAAAAGTTAGGGCTGTTAATTAGGGTTCGATTTGATTAAATATCATGCAATTAACATAGGGTTTTTGCTCGAAATTAACAAATTAAAGCAAAGGTAAATTAAAATTTGAAGAAATTTTGTTATTTTTTCTTGGATCTGCTTTTTCCCTCCATCTCCTGCGCCTCTCTACCAAAAGCGGCCGCCTTGCGCCTCGTCGGAGGTGCATCAAGGCGCGCGCCTCTGAGCGCCTACGGTAGTTCGCCTCGCCTCACTTTGGAGATGCGTTTTTTCCGTCGCCTGGCTCCGCCTGACGCCTAGGCGCGCCTTGGGCGCGCTTTTTAAAACTAAGATGTAAACCAAATTCTCAGCAACGGCTAACAATTTTGTTTATTATTATCCAAATTAAATTCGGTTAAAAAAGATTAATTCTTAGAATTTTTACTCCATTCATGTAAGCAACAGCACCAGAGCATAGGATCAGAATTCTAACCAGAAGTAATGAGGAAAATATATTACCATAATCTCTTAAGGCTAATTTCAGCTGTGGATGCTAAACATCCTGTGGAAAATCTTAATTGGACTACCAGTTCAAAATCAAGGGACGTTGGGTCATTAGGGGGAAACTATTAGGGCGTTTTGAAGACAATAGAAATATGGTTGCCATTTTGGTCTATTGGGGTCTTAGTAGATGAGATTATCCAATAACTGTTATGTAATTGTACTTCCTAAGGTATGCAGAGGAGAGAAAGAAAAGAGAAGGAAACTTGAGGTAAGGAATTTATATAACAAGAAAGGCCATCTATCTTAATGCTTATCATATGGAGATTCATCTCATATACATCATAGGAACATTCATTTAAAAAGTGAAAGTGTATAGCAAATTGCAGGATGAGGTTAGGAGAGTCCAATAGGAGGCTTCACACAAAACATTTGAAGGCAATCCAAACACAGCAAACAGCAGCTTGGCGTTGAATAATAGATATGCTAAGCTAAGAGATGATCAACAAGAAATAATAACTTGCTGAAAAGCATTCTTTATGACGCCATTTCAACACTCATATTATTATTAGCAGGTAAACGGGCACGGTCAAAGGACATTTACCTCAATAACTGCAGATCAAACATTTAAGACAACGCCATATATTGTTATGACATAAGAAGAGCGGTATCAGGATTATCCATATGTACAGCAATAGACATACGTGAGCAGATTCATTGGCAGCATTCTTGGTCCACATGGCTATTTTTTCCTGCCTAGCCCTCACATTGACAACGGCTCCACATATCTCGTCTCCATGATCAAATTGCTCCCCAATTACTAAGTCAACGGTTCAACGGTTCGCCAAGAGCTAGAAATTACTCACCAAGTCAGAAATGCAGATGTACGCATCGCATATTAACTCATAGCAAGATCTCAAAGCAAGACACCGCCAAAAGAAATTCAAGAATATCAATGTCAACTAAGAATAGTCGACGTATACTCAGAAATCAACATAATCTAAAAAACATAGTATAATTACCAAATTCCTCGCCCTAATTACCACTTGCCTGGACATTATACTCCGATTTCAAATTAACCCACATATAAAAATAACACAATTAACCCAAATATTAGCAATAAAAAATAATTCATGAAATCAAAGAAGAAGAAAATTACCCTTCTTTGACGATCTTGCCATCAGGGTTTTGGCAGATGCGAATGAGTTTAGAGACGAAGTAAGGAAGAACACCAATGAGAACCATTACTACTAATAAGGGTATCAAAAACCCAGTCTCTAATAGCTGTATCCAAAACCATGTCTTCCACCATCTTTTTGCTTTCTCTATCCTCTCTGAATTTTGTGAGATTGCTGAACGGGGAAAATTTCAAAAAGCAAAGAATGAATGAGAGGAACCAAGCCAACGGGAAAAGAAGGAAAAGCAAGGGGCTCAAAAATTAGAGGAGCAATCAGACCGAACCCTAAATTCCACCTGCCTAAAACGAAAAAGAAGAAAGAGACAAAATGGTGATGAACAGACAAAAAAAAAAAAAAAAAAAAAAGGAGAGACGAAGAAGATTGAGAAAGTGATCAAGGATTCTTGTGTTTTTGTTTTCAATAAGGGCCTGTTTGGGAACCATTCCCTTGTTTGGCTAACTAGTGGAATAGTATTTAAAATTTTCTAACCCATGTTAAAAAAACCTCTCTCCAAATCTCACCCCTTTCCCCTGTCATTTCAATTTCCAACCCAACCCAACTCTCAAACCCTCCCCGTAAAAATCACGATTTTCTCACTCTCCTCCCCTGAGCTTCGTGATTTTCCCCCTCTCTCTCTCAAATGAAAAAATATGCGATTGATTTTCAGAACTGAAAGAATGATTTTGCGGTTGATCAAAGATTGAAGGAATGATTCTTGGTCTCATAATATTCGATTGAAGGTAAAATTATTATTTTTTATCTTTTTTCAACTATGAAATCTTCTTCCTAATTCTGTAATTAGGTTTTTTTTTTGAATTATCAAGGTTCTATATCATTGAGTTTATGATTTTTTTTTGCTTTTTTGATGATTAAATTTGTGAATGTGATTTTTTTTTGCTGCAATTTTCATGAATTTCGCGAAATTAGGGTTGTTGCTCGCGTTTCTCTCTCATTTGTTGCTGTTGCTGTTGCTTTGCGCGTTTTTCCGGCGTTCTACCGCTGTTGTCCGTGTGCTGGTGATGGTTGTTAGTGGTGCTGCTGCCTCCTTGTTCGAGTTGCTACTATTGTTCTTCTTCATTCCTTCTTTTTCTCCCTTGTTTTGTGAGGTACAAACCTAATTTCTCTTCACCTTCTTCTTTTGATTTCACAATCACTCTATTGTTTTGATTACTCTATTGTTTTCTTCATATATACATTATGGTGGCTGTATTGTTTTTGTTCCTCAAAAGTTGGGTATGTACTGATGATGTAGTAGTCGACTAATGTTAAGTGTTATGTGAATATACATTATGGTGGCTGTTATTATTTTGTGATTATGCATTATTAGTCGACTAATGATATAATTAATCAGGCAATTGGATTCACATGGTCCTTAATAATGAACTTGCTCCTACATTACAAGATTAATAACGATATATCATGATGATACAGTGGATAATTAAACAGTTTCATGCATGATTAATCACATGATCCCATATGCAGAAAGTGATGTATATTAGAACTTTGCTTGTTGACTATAGGACATTGTAGATCTTGATTTTTCCTTTGCTTTGACTATTTCTGCATAATTTTATGTTTACCCTAATCAGTTTACTTTTTCTGCTATTTTACCTGTTTGCGTTATTACAATATTGGTAATTGGCTATTTTTATGTCTCAGTATATAGCGAGATACAATATGTCTCATGATCAACAAGTTTCCACTATTAGAAAGCGAACTAGAGATGACAATGATGATGAAATGGAACTGATTGCAATAGTTAGTGGCTTTATTATGGTAGTAGTGGGAGCATGGTATAATAGGTTTACGCATAAGGACATTCCTTGGAATGAACATGAACATGCAATGAAAAGAGCATATTGGTTGGATTCCCTCATGAATGATAGAATCTGTAAAGAGCAGTTGCGTATGGATCGGAGTTGTTTTGATAAGTTATGTCATGTTTTAGTGGCTAAAAGAGGTCTAGTTACTACTAGGAATGTGACAGTCTTAGAAGTTGTTGCTTTCTTTCTACATACTCTTGCACATGATCTCAAGAACAGAACGATTGGTGCTGTGTTCACTCGTTCGGGAGAAACGGTAAGCCGTCAGTTCCATACCGTGCTGAAAGCTGTGATGAAGATAGGCAAGTTATATACTAAGCAAGTAGATTCTAGTGTGACATATGATGGAGACAACAAGTGGAAGTGGTTCGAGGGGCACTTGGGACACTTGATGGGACGCTTATTAAGATGACAGTTAGAGTTGAAGATCGACCTAGATATAGAGATAGGAAAGGAGATATTACTACCAATGTACTAGCTACATGTGATCCAAGTCTTCGGTTCAATTATGTTTTACCGGGTTGGGAATGATCAGCTTCTGATCCTCGCATTCTAGGGGATGCCCTCCGAAGACCTAATGGTCTCAAAGTTCCCAAAAGTAAGAAAAACCTCAATATGTTTAATCTCTCTCCTATTAATAATAATAGTCAATTTAGTTCCTTGTAGTTTTTTTTTAATGTTACAGACAAGTATCTTCTTGTCGACATGGGATACTCTAATGCACAAGGGTTCTTGGCACCATATAAAGGCACTCGTTACCATTTGAACTTGTGGAAAGGAACTACTCCTACAAACTATAAAGAATTGTTCAACTTGCGTCATTCGTCTGCACGTAATACTATTGAAAGGGCATTTGGGTTATTGAAAAAGAGGTGGGCTATATTGAGGAAAAGTAGCTTTTACGATAAGCAAACACAAGTAAGAATCATAAATGCATGTTTTGTTCTCCATAACTTTGTTAGAGAAGAAAATTTGGATGAGGAGAATTTGTTATATGAGGTGGACGAGGATTTATTAAATGTTGAAGCTGTAGATACCTTGGAGGATGAAGGGGAGGATTTCGTATCAACGGCACAAGCCTCACCTCAATGGAACGATTTTAGAGATGAATTGGCAAGAAAAATGTTTAGGGAGTACCAAGCTCGAAGGGGAGCTGCTTCACTTCCTTTACCTTAGTTATTCTAGTAAAGTTTTAATATTGTAATAGCATATTTTAATTTACCAGAGTACCGGGGACATGTGAAAGCCTCTGAATATTTTTGCAGTAGCTTCTTTTAATTTAGTTTTATGCTGGGCCTTTTGAAATTGTAGCAGGAAGTACATGAGTAAGAAGGCGAGCCTTACCAACTTTTATGCCTTTTGTTTCTCTTCATTGAGATTTGACTTTGTTTTCTTCCACCACAAAGTTCTATGGGTAAATTATGCTGGTTCCAAAGTTTAGCATCACAGATTGTGCCAGAGACCACCACTGTTGATCCAAGGTTTTTTGCTTTAGCATCCTTTTCATGACCTTGCTTAGACAGGGCATATGATTAAATACTCTATTGATTTGTACAATTGTATAAGCATCTTTGTAATCTTTATATTCTATTGGTTCTGAAATAGGAGCAAAACAAGTAGAAAGGAAAGCATCTTTGTAATCTTTATATTCTATTGGTGCTGATTGCAGATTTTTGGGAGTGTAAATTCTAGAATCCCATTAGGAAGTGCTTTGTTTTTGCATATGGCTTAAGCATAATCTATTGAACAATGCATGACTCTTCCAAGCTATTTGTATTTGAAATTTTTTGCAGGTAATGAGCAACAAACGGAAGGAACCTATGCAAGCTCTTAAAAGAAGCTATGTGTCTTGGAATAGACAGATGGATGATATTCTCACTCGGGTTTTATTGGAACAAATCCACAACAAGGAAAAAGGAGATGGAGATTTTAAGCCTCAAACCTACCAAGCTGTTGTCGATGAACTAAAGAAAGAGTTGGGGATCCCAATCAATGTGGATCATGTGAGAAATCGAACCAAACTTTGGAAGAAGCACTATGGTTGCATCACCGACATTAAGACTTATACAAAGTTCAAGTGGGATGATGCAAGAAAAATGATTGTCATTACAACGGAAGATGTAAAGCAATGGGAGGAATATATTAAGGTATTTATTTATACAAAGTTCAACTCTATGCTTTTCTGTTCTATTTTCTTGGCTCATAATATTATGTGAACTGAACCAAGTTCGTGTATTAATCTTGTGGTTGTGGGTCAATACTATCTCATTTGTTGACATGAGAATGGTGATTTTGAGGTTCAACGATGGTGGAGGATGGTGTGCTGTGGTGGTGGATGGTGTGCTGTATTGTTATGATTATTTGGGGAAGATAAGAGGTTTTGGTTTTACACTGACTGACAGATTTTGGTGTCATGGTACATTCTTTTCTTTAATAGGAGTACGTTGGAAATGAGTGGATGAAAATCGATCTCATAGATTTTGAGATTTTGAAAGGTGTAAACTACTTGGAATAAAATGTTAACTCTCTCTCTGCCATGAACTTCAGTGTTAAAAATAAACTGTCTTTTGCCTCCAATTCAGTACAATTGAGAAATAAAAATATGGTTTTCCTTGCTGCTAAGCTCATAAAATTATTCTATTATCATGTTTATGAAATATCTAATATAGGATAGTCATTGAATTCGTACCGGACTCTCCCCTTTGCTTATGGAATATCAGTTTTGTTGGTTTTGATTTTACATTAATTGACAGATTTTGGTGTCATGGTACATTCTTATCTTTAATAGGAGTACGTTGGAAATGAGTGGATGAATATGATGAAGGATTTATTTGACTCTGTAGTACATGAGATGCACCTTTATATTGTGACAAGCTGAAAAGTTTATATAAACTTGAACACCAGCCAAATTTGTCAACTCAAAAGTACTAACTTTAATTCTATATATTACATGTAATGTTTATGCTATAATATATCATGTTCTGCTCTCTTTTTCAGGAGAACAAAAATGCAGCCTCTTACCGCAACAAGTGCATAGAAAATTGGGAAGATATATGCACTTTATTTGGTGCAGATAGAGCTGTTGGGGATGGTTCACAACAACATGATGAAGCAGCGGACGCCATGGAGGAGGATGTGATCAGTGAAGGAAAGAGCTCATCGAAGGATCCAATTGTTTCGGGTTCTCGCAAGCGCAAAAAAGATAGTGTAGCTGATGCGGTCAACAGTTTTGCCGAGTCCTTCAGAGAATATGTGCAAAGCAAAATGAACGACACTCCAAACCCAATTGGAATAAAGAAGTAAACAAAACAAAAGACAATTTAAATTTTAAAAATAAAATAATAATAAGTGAATTAAACCAAATAAGAATAACTTTTAAATACAAAAAAACTAAAAAATTCTACGAGTTTTCATATTTTGAAAGCATTCTAATACATCATAATCACTAACTAAAAAAAAAAAATGTGACTAAACTATCATTCAATTTGAACCCATCTATTACGCAACTTGTTCTTCACATAAGTCATTGAGGAAAACACTCTTTCCACACTCCGCCCAAGGATCAATACTAGTCTCACAAGCAAGAAACTTGTTGATAAAAAATATCTACCCGTTTCAACAAGCTTCATAGAAAGTTCATTAATATCTTTCAAGTTTTCAAACCTGCATCTTTCCGCATATCATCATAAAAGAACTCAAGTTCATGTAAGCCTTCATATCATTACTTGGAAACCTTTTGGATAAAATCAAGTCTAACCAACTTTGAGTATCAAATGCAAATAATTAAGGATTCAAGCATGCCATACAAATAAGCAACTCCATATTTTCTTCATCAAACCTATTATAAGCTCTAAGTTCAAATCAATGACACTTAAAAACATTTCAACCAAAGATGCAAATTGGTAACTTTGGCAAAGAAGCGTTTCGATCTCCCGAGGAACATACAAATCATCCATATTAGGAACTTCAATATTATGTTTAGCACAAAAAAGTTACATATTGCAAAAGTTATCCCATCCATGGTCCCTCAACTTTTGTAGTCTTCTTTAGTCAAAAAACAATGACATAGCATTTACAATATCTGGCTCCTTTTGCAAAGCTACACAATTTATCGGTTGCCCAAATATTTCCAACATCAAATGAATCAAAAACAAACTCAAATGACTCAAAAGAACATAATAGCAATAGCTTTCACACGATCCTCCTTATAAATCTTATTTTCCCCAATTTCACAAGAACCTTAATGATTGTAAAAACAATGAACGTTGTTGATGGTTTTATAGTGTGAACCCCAACGAGTATCACCGGGCCTTCCCAAACCAAGCTCTGGTTTAACCCCCCACTTTCAATTTCACCCAATTCTAATGCTTCTAGCACTTCTGAGTTTGTATCTCTCGAATCATTTCCCTCGCTTACAAGAAACTCCAAAACATTCAACAACATACTAAGTTCAAAAGCCAAATACAATCATCATTTTCTTTGGCAACGCAACAAGAGTTAATGAGTAAAACAGTGTACATAATAAGCGAACGAGTATCTTTCATTATCAAAGTTTTAAGCCCATTTATCTCCCCCTCATATTACTCGCTCCATCATAACCTTGCCCTCGAACTCTAGACAAACTCAATGAATGATCTATAAGCAACGCCAACCATTCTTTAATGACAAAGCAGGATCTTCAACATGCACAATTCCAAGAAACCGCTCACGTATCTTTCCGTTTTTATTTACATAACGCAAGCAAAGGGCCATTTGTTCTTTTGAGACACATCACTAGACTCATCGCCTAATATTCCAAAATAGTCATCCCCAATCTCATCTATAAGAAGTCTAGTAGTTTCTTTCACAAGAGTTTATTAGTTCCTTTTGAATACTAGGAGCTATCATTTGATTATTCCCCGGAGCATTATCCAAGACAACTTTCTTAACATCCTTATTATTTTCGGCAAGCCATGTAAGAAGTGCAAGAAAGTTTCCTTTATTACTTGACTCATCACTTTCATTATGTCCACGACATGCTAGACCTTGACTCAAAAGGAACCTTACACATTTCAATGAATAAGTCAACGAGATTTGTAAAGGATCTTCGCCCGTGGTGTAAGAGCTAAGAGACTCAATGATTGATGATTTAGGCTTTGAAAAATTAAACTTCTTTGAGCTTCATTATGAACACTTTTTATACCACCAACATGTTTGTCAAATCTTTCAATCTTGTTCCAACCTCTAAACCCTCCATTTACAAAACTATCACCACCGGAACTAGTTTTGTCCTTAAACAAATAACACACAAAACAAAAGGCGGCATCTTTTCAACACTATACTCAAGCCAATCATATTTATCAAACCAATCAACATTGAAACGACGCATACCTCCAATATCCCTTTGAGGAAAATGATGAGTGCGTGGGGCACAACGTTTCTTAGCAACATATCCTCTTCTCACGGCATCTTGATCATTTTTAGGATACTCTATGATCGGAATCCTCTTTCCGATCGTGAGGAGAAGTTCAACATCATAAGTCTTATCTTCCACATTAGCATTTGAACAATTTGCTCTTTGTGGAGTGTTTTGTTGACTTTGTTGTGGAACTTGTGGTGGCAAGAACTAGGGGCGCGGATGGGATTGAAGTTCATCCTCATCAATTGGAGACTCCCTTGTATTTGGTGAAGAACAAGCGGAAGACTTTTGAGACTTCCAAAAGTGTTCCAAACTTTTCATCCTTCATTCACAAATTACTTAAATTTAAACAACTTTTTGGCAATGACAATTTCACATCACCAAATTATACTCTAAATTAATTTCAATTCATCCAAGCATGAATCATTCCAATAATTTCAATTCAATTCATCCAAGCATGAACCATGAAGCATTCCAATAATTTCAATATAATTCATCCAAACATTTTGCAAATACTAAATAACCATCTATGATTGATCTATCCAATTCAAACATTACTAGATTACTAAATGAATGGTAAATAACTAAATGAAAGTGAAAGAAATTTGCTAACATTACTAGATTACTAAATGAATTGGTAAATAACTAAATGAAAGTCAAAGAAATTAGTCACTTACTTCAACAAATTCGAGTAGACCTAGAGGCTAGAGGAAAACGAAGAGCAAGAGGTCGAGGAGAGATGCGATGTCGCTACTCGCCGCGGCTCGTCGGAAGTCCGCCGTCGCCACGCCCACGGTGCCAACGCCCAACCCGGCGCTCGTGACTCGTCGGAAGTCGCTCGCGGAAGGCGAGCCGAGAGGACCGAGCAGAGTCCCGGTCTCTTGTTTCAGTTTGAGAAACAAAAACAAACCCTAGGTTTGTGAAATGTTGCGGTGTCGTGTCGAAGAGAGGAGAGAGAAACCGAGTCTATTATTGGGGGAATTGGGAAAAGAAATAAGATTCAAACAAAAAAAAAAAGGGATGAGAAGGCTCGAACTCATGTCTCAGGACGCGGGGCAGTGGCAATCAGGACGCGGACCACTGAGCTATGGCTCTCCTAACGTATCTATTGCGCGCTTCCTTGTATATAACTTGTTTTTTTTTTTTTTTTTTCAGATTTTTCAGATTTTTTCCTTGTTTTTTTTCCAAATTTTTGTGGGTTCAGCTGAACCCACTGAACCCACGCTAGATCCGCCCCTGCGAAACCCACTTGTCAAGAGATACATACTGTTGTGTCTCAAGTATATGGCATTTCTAGGAATCAAATTATGAGGGCAGTAAAAAGGTTTATGAATGATAATCCCGATGAGTTTCTAATGTTGAAAGAGCTACCGGAGGATGAGAAACTTGATTAGGTACTCTTGTGCCTTGCTGAGTAGTTTGACTTACTTTCGTATGTCATCGTAGGTTTTTGCGTTACTTTTATCAAATACTACTCTTAAATGTTGCTCTCTATGTTGAGATAACTTTTGTTATAACAATTTTGGATTGTTGGAATGTCAAATATCTTTTATTTGCTAAGGATTTAATACTTTTTGTTGAATGCAATTAAAAGGTTATCCAAACAATAGCATGGAATTAGAATTCGGGAACAATTCCAATGTTTTCCAAACAAATACATAGATTTGAAATATTGGAATTCAATTCCCATGTTTCCCAAACAAGTTTGAGAAATTGGAATTGGAATTCAAATACATGATTTCAAATTTTAGAATTAAAATACTACAATTAAAATGAAATCCGGGTTCCCAAACGCTACCTAAAGGGTTTTAGATATAGACATACAGTCATACAGTAGGAGAAAGTCTCGCGCCCAAAAATTTAAATGAGCGGGTCTCCATAATGTTCATTTTTTTAGTTGTCTTAATTGACCCTTATAAGTCACTTGTGTTCTAATAGGCGACTCCAAAACCTTACGTGTCGCTTGTTAATAAAGTGACTCTAAAAGGGCGACTTTGTTGGGTGTTTTGTAGTAGTGTCGGGACATCGCCCAAGCCAAAATACTAGTTATATTATTTATAGAGTGCTAGGAACCCTAGAGTGAGTATAGTGCCTATTATCTCACACATGGTACCAGTAAAGACAACGTTTATTCCATCTCCACATCTTCAGTCACTCCATCCCGATCACTCCAGTTGCCTTTTTGTTTGTGTCTGCATCTGGTCCAATCTGGTATCATCGCCTCGACCATTGTGGTGATAGAGTTTTAGGACTTCTTCAGAAAAAATAAGGCCATTATCAGTGCCACTAGTTTTAAACATGTGTTGTTTAGGAGAGTCGCAGCGTGTACCTTTTCAGGATGTTATACATTCTTTTGATAAGCCTTTACTATTAATTTATTCAGATGTTTGGCAATCTCTTGTATGATCTCATCTTGGCTTTAAATAATATGTCTGTCTTGTAGATGATTTCTCCAGGGTTTACCTGGATTTATCCTATGAAAGATAAATATGAAGTTTTTTATGCATTTTTTACGTTTTCAAAAATTGGTGAAAAATCTATTTGACGCTAAAATTTAGTATTTTCAAAGTGATGGGGTGGGGAGTTTGCTAATTCTCTCTTACTTGTGCATTTTTCGAGTTGTGGTATTTCTTTTAGTAATTCATGTCTGGACATACCACAACAAAATAAGGTACCTGAACGAAAACATCAACACTTAATTGTAGTCATAATATCTTGATGAAGATAGTTCCATTTACGATAATAATGTAGTTAATGTAGTAACATGATTAATTTTCTTCAAGTTTCTTGTTCATAGCTGCTATTAGGTAGCTACTCCCCTGTTTCCAAATATAAGGCAAGCTCAATATTTAAGGTCGAACTTCAATTATTAATTACTCTCAATTAAGCTTGATAAAAAAAAATAGTATTACTATAGCATTTTCCAAGATGAATCTAATGGCATAATTTTTATAACTTTTATTTGTTGTAATATAAGAGATATCTGTGGTCCAAGTAAATTTTTGTAGAGCGTGAATGACTATATTTCGAAACGTATTTTTATATAAAGCGTGAATGTATTATATTTTGAAACGGATGAAATATTTAATATAATTTGAGTTTGTAGTTTTGGAAACAAGCATATTGATCATAAATTATTTTTAGTTGCAACAAGGATACAAATAGCATAGTTTTGGATATTTTCCTTATTGTTGAATAAGTCTTTCCACAATGATCTAGTGAATATAGCAACCTAATTTTGTTCAAGTTTCCTGTTTAGAGCTAGTTAGTTAATATAATATGAATTCATAATTTAGGAATAATTTTAGTTGCAAAAAAGATACACATAGCACAAATTTAGGATATGCCTTATGGTTGATTAAGTCTCTCTGTAGAAGTGAGATAAGAGAGAGCGAAGGGACAGACGTAAGTTCATGAATATACATTCCTTAAAAGATTTATACAACCATTTAGGCCATAGTAACCTCTTAAAAAAATTAGCTTGTGGTTCCACTAAACATAGAAGCTTTACCCAAGCATTTTATTTGAGATAACTTTGCAAGGAAATTTAGCTCAAAATTACACTTAAGCCTTTCTACACAACATTCTCGTTGCTCATCCTGTGTTGAATCTCTGCTAGTCTATTTTTAACAAACACAACTGGCAATGTACATGGAACCCATTGCATTAAAAAGGCTTTGTTAACTAAAGTAATATTTCAAATGTAAAAAATATAGTTCCTTCAAATTTCTAGCTAGTATGCAATTTCTATCTAGTATTTATGAATGTAAAAAAAAAAAAAAAGACCTAAAAAACATGACTACCTCAAGATGTTTTACTAACAAGAAGTGCGAAAAGTTCCATAAAAACATTACAGAGGCTCAGGCACCGTTCCTGAGACATAATAAGAGTTCCAAATACCCTGACAGCTGAGGTTCTTAGTTTGTTATCATTGGCTCATCTCATAGGAACTACTGGGGAGCAACTTAACTACACACAATCTGGTTTTAGTCCACAAAAATAGAAATGTGAGAAGCATGCACCAACTTAGTTGTCTGAAATCAAGTTTTGAATAAAGAAGATGCAGTGATACCACTATCTCTTAAAAAACAAACACACTTGATTTTTCAGAAATTCAAAATAAGGTTAGTCATTCACATATTTGAGAATCGGTGTCGTAAATGTTAGTAGTTTTTACATTCCAAGAACTGATCCATGAGCATGAAAGAAATTTTCGTCCTGCTTTGAGAGGTGGAGATGGGAGTTAAATTAAATCTATAATTCTAGATTTCTATTAGTACTTCATATTATGTGATGCTGCACTCATATCTCAATTGATAAAAAAGGTCCAAGTCTTAAATTTCTAAACAATGAGAAATTTCTATCTTGCAAGACTTTAGATACTACTTAATACATGCAAAATATAGCATGCATGAAATACTTTTTTTTTTACAACGAGAAAACGTACAGGGAATAAAAGCCTAGTAAGTAACAAAAGGAAATAAAGAAGTCCTACATCGATGTGTGAGAGCATGAGCTGGGGCAACCTCGGTCCTACTTACCTTCATGATACTACACCCAATGAAAGAAGCGGCAAGTGTGCGAATGTCGCTAATTGTATGATAAATGTCAATATGTTTAAGACTGGAGGCACGAAGGATGTGAATCAATTGCGCTGAATCCTTATAAACCAATATGCTAGCAATTGAAGTAGACCGGTCCCACGAAAGAGCTAATAAACAAGCTCTAGCTTCATCTTGAAGAGCAGAAGAAGCGAAGATTTTTTTACCATGACTGGCGTTGAGATTAGTGGTTGTAGCAGAAGCAACCCATGCACTTGCTCCTCTGTTAGTGGTAAGGTCCCAAGCGCTATCAATACGAATGATGACATGAGGTTGGGTAACCGAAAGGCAACCAAACGAAACCATAAGAAAACCTAGTCAGGAATGATCCTCTTGCCTTTGAATTCCGGGGTCAAACCGAGGTTGAAAAAAAGTGAAATGTTGTTGAGAGCTAGTATCCAAGATATGCTGCAGGCCTTCCAGAATGGCCCGAATTTGGCGGAAAACTTGATTGTTTCTAGTAATCCACATAGCCCATAGAACTTTGATAAACAAAACCTATTGGGGACTAGTTAAACCATCCGTGTCGCGATAGCTCATAACTTGTTGTAGTAGCCAATCACCAAAGGGCAAAGTTGAATTATCTAGATTGTTAGTATTTGACCGCAAGTGAGTATCCCAGGCCTCAGAAGCAAGGGGACAGAATCTAAAAAGATGTTGACAAGATTCCGCCTCACATAAGCAAATAGGGCAGCTAGCAGAATCACCTATCCCCCGACGAAAGAGATTTGATCTGGTTACCAGACTATTGTGCCAAAGTTTCCAAAGAAACAATTTCCATTTTGGCATGATGTTCAAACTCCAAATAGTGCGGAAGAAACGTAATTGTAAAGGAGTTGTCATGCTACAAATATCATTTTACTGTTGCTGTAAAATAAACGCATACCCAGATTTAGTAGAAAAATCTCCAGATTGCGTCATCGGCCAGTATAAGGGACTTGAGAATGACATGCAAGTTCTATTGAAGAGATCTTCCGGGCACTAGCAGGGACAAAAAGCTTGTGAATTTTCTGAATGTTCCATCCCAACGTACCAGGTAAAAGTAAGTCCTTTACCATTAAACCAACCGGCTCACTAAGTGGAACCTCATCCCTGAGAATTGGGATATGATACTTGATCCACCTATCCTTAAGAGCTGAGATATGGTGGCTATTTCCAACTTTCCAGACACAGGATCGGCGTAGGTTATCTGCTACCTGCTGCAAACCTCGTGCACCCCATGAAGGTGAACGATTAGACATAGGCCTTAAAAGAGCCACGATTTGATCTTCTGGTATTGAAAACTTTTGACACCAGAAGCTGAGGATGTTGATGAAGCCTCCAAGCTGTTTTCATCAATAAAGCCTCATTAAAAGCACCAATACTACGAATACCCAGGCCACCCAAACCACGAGGCATATGAAGTAGTGTTCTTTTCCTCCAATGGATTCCTCGGGACTGAGAGTAGAGCCAGAAAAATCTTGCCAACATACCATCAATCTTGTTAACAATAGAACCAGGAAGATGGAACACCGTCAAATGATGCATAATAGTGGCAACTAATATTGAGTTGATGATAATCAACTTAGCTAGCTGAGATAAGTTACGATGTTGCCAAGAAGAAATTCTAGTTAATATTTTATCTAGTAGCGGAGTGAAATGCTTTACTTTTGTATCCTGTAAGTTAACCGAAACACCCAGATAGATCCCCATGGAATTTTTCACATCCGTTCGGAGAATGGCCTTTAGTTCCAGCTGATTCTGAGCTGAAGTGTTTGGGCTAAATTTAACAAAAGATTTCTATAAATTGAGCATCTGGCCTGAGATTGAGCAAAATCTTTCGATCAAATTCCTGATGTTGATACAATCATCTGCAGAGGCTCGGAAGAAAATGAGGGAGTCATCAGCAAAGAATAAATGAGGTATACGAGGTCTTTGTCTCCTTATCGAAATACCCTGAAATTGATTAATATCCATAGCTAACGAAGTCATTCTTGAAAAAAAATCCATACAGAAGATAAATAAGTACGGGGAGAGAGGGTCGCCTTGTCTTAATCCACATGAGGGACTAAAAGGAGCTATAGCCACTCCATTGATCAAAATGCGATAAGAGACAGTGGTGATACATTGCTGAATCAATTGAACCCACTTAGCCGAAAAACCATAAGCTGTGAGGATCTTGAGTAGGAACAACCAACTGACTCGATCATAAGCTTTATTCATGTCAATCTTTAGAGCTGCCAACTGACGAGATCCAGATCTTTGCTTGTTTATGACATGTAATATCTCATGGGAAATCGGGATATTATCCCCCATTTGCCAACCAGGGACAAACGCATTTTGATAATTATCAATAAGTTGGGGTAAAAGGGGTTTCATACGATTGACCAAGCATTTAGAAGCCCTGTTTTAGGAATAGTTTTAGGAATAAGAATGAGAAGAGACCTGTTCCATTCCTTAAGAAGATGTTCCGTAGAGAGAAAGCGATTAACAGCTTGAGTGACAAGAGGACCAAGTGTGGACCAATAAAGCTTAAAGAATTCAGAAGGAAAACCATCCAAACCCGGTGATTTGTCATTCGTAATGTCGAAAAGCGCAGCCTGAATCTCCTGAGCCGTAAAGGGAGCTAGAAGATAATCGGAATCAAAGGTGGATAAAGTTCGAAGATGAAGTTCTCGGAGAGCTAAATCGATCTGTTCACCCTCCTGATTCGGATTCACAATACTCGAAGGCCGTGAAGAGAAAATGTTTTTGAAGTGTTCAGTAATGAGATTGGCAACTTGAGATGGTTCTTCCACCCAATTATTCTGGGTATCTCACAACATATAAATAAAATTATGTCGACGTCGTTGCTTGATTCTATTGAATAGTAACGCAGAGGGAATGTCTCCTAATTTAATATTAGTGTCCCTGATACGCTGTTTCCAGTAGGAGAAAGCTAAAGTCGCATCTTGCATTAAGCAACCTCGCTGGGTTCAAAAATTGTTACCTTGATCAAGAGATGTCAAATTGCTACTAAGACATGAGAGCTGCTCCATGATACTTTTTTCCAATTTATAACCCAAAATAGCCGTTTGTCGAGGCACCACGATTTGAGGCGAGTACGAACGATTTCCAATGTCCGAGAACACATATATTGGCGATCCTGAAATTTACAATTCCGAAACTTGAAGAATAATATCTCGAACTTCAGAATTTTGCAAACACCACGTCTCTATTTGATAAGGTCGAAACGAATTCCCCTGAGGACGATTGGTTTGAAGAAAAATAGGGGCATGATCGAACAAGCCTATTGGAAGATGTTGTACCACTGTGTACGGGAAATCATCAACCCAATCGGGGGAAGCATAAGCCCAATCTAATCGCTTCATGATTAAATCCTCCCCTTCCTGATTATTTGAGCAGGTAAATCTAGGCCCATAATACGGGATATCATGAAGATGAAGAGATTGTTTCCAAGAGACGAAAGAGTCCCAACCTCGAATAAAAGCGGAGCCACCCAATTTATCTCAAACTTATCAACTTGATTTATGTCTCCAATGATTAAATAGTTGTCATAGTTTTGGAGTAGTTGTTGTAGTTCATCCTAAAGTAAATGACAATACTGATGTTGCGCATCTCCATACAAGAACAAAAGGTGCCATATTTTTCCAAAGGTGACACAACATAAAGCTTCATATACTTTCTGCATCCAAAGGTACAACTTAATTTATGAAGCTTTAAGTTGTACTACTCAATACATGCAATGCTTCCTGTACAGTCTACAATCATCGTCCTTGGCCCGACGAAACCCTAAATGCTTCTTCTTCCTTCCTTCAATATTAGGTAAAGTATCATGAACATAGGAAAGAATTCAGATATATATACCCAAAAAATCGAGCCAGAACCAAAAAATAAGATATAGTAGTATTAGTGAGAAAAATTGATGCTTTACTCAATTTACTATAAAGCAAGGAATTAATCTAGCATAGATGACAGCACAGAAAGAAATTAGAATATCGAATCCCACCACTCATTTTTGCCTAATTGTGAATTGTGAATACAATTGTATCAAATGGGGGGTTCAATGGGTTCAACTGAACCCCAAAAAGCTCGTTTTTTTAAAGCTAAAGTTCTAAATTCTGATTTCTCCCTCAAATTTATTGCGAGAATACCGTTAAGGATAAGCTACGTAGATTGAATCTAAGTCAAATCAAAACTTAACGAAATTATTACAGTCCATAGAAGTAAAGGTTTAGGTGAATTAATATTTACATCCTTTAAGTCCCAAAACGGATAAATATCTACTATAACTTTAACTAGCAAAGCTGGTGGAACGTTGCTGTCTGTTGGTACGAGTCGTTATGCGTACAAATTAAAAACCTTATTTCATCCACATTAGTATTATTTAAGTTTAGTATAGCGATAAATAAGGGTCGATCACACGGAGAGGTTTATATATTCCTAAAATCCAAGTTCAACTAATTAAGAGAATCTAACTTGTATATACATGTTATTTACTAATATATACATATTCACATTGTTTTGGGGGGTTTGGAAAGCACTTATATGAATTTAAAAGCTACTAAAGATAAATCTAACCTAATATTTACAATTGATGACAAACAATCTCATTTTTAAGCTCATAATTCTTTCAGAGATTTATAAATTACTAACCTTGATTATACTTCCAATTTCATAAATCCAAGATCAATTAGATAGATTAATTGTAGGAATTCAAGTAGCCAAACTCCCCTATACTTCCATACTTTTAATCAACGGTGAACTAGGCCGACTATCGATTCTAAACTAATCTAATCACCACAAGTATTTCGCAACTTCTGACGATTAAACTAGAAGCATTATAGAACTAGAAGTACATCATTAATCCCTAGTTAATCTAAACATATCATATCTTTATGTTTAAATAACTAGTCCAAGTTATATTCTAGTTTGAACTTAAAACCATCTTTGCAGGCCTAAATTAAACTAGTTACTACTTGTTGTCATACAATTTAGACTAGGCTAAATCACATAACTAGCGATAATCTCAATTTTATACCTAATAAGATAGCAAATTAAGTGTAATATTGAAATATGAACATTACAATCAAATGTAACTTGAGTATCTAATATCACACAATCTTGAATTCAATTCAAAATTCAACACCACAATCCAAGCATACTTCAAACATCATAATTCGAACTAAATTCAAACATCACAAACAAATTTTGAATTCAAACCATATAATCCAACATAATTCAACAATACAATTCAAATATAATATGAAATTCAAAAGTATAATCGGGAAATTCCAAAACTAATTTGAAAGTACAAGAGAAAGAGAGAAGACTTATGATTCGCGCGGAAATTCGCCTTCGATTTTCGGGTTTCGCACCTACGATCGAGCTTGAACTTCACCCTCCCCGGTTGTGTGCTAGGACTCCAACCTAAGGCTGCCTTCTTCGTCGACCTTGCGCACCCCAAATCAGCCCCGAAACTTCACGAAATTCCCTGATTTTTTTTTACTCAAATTTTCGGTGGAATTGTTTGCTCTCTGTTTTCGGAACCCTTAACTGGGTATATATACCCAATTTCCGCCGCAAATTGCAAGATTTTGGACCAATTGGAGAAGAGAACTGGGCTACAAGATTTCGGCCCTAAAAACAGCCTTTGAATGGTCGTGAATAGCGGCGCCGACTTCGGCTGTGCCTCGTCTGATTGGTGGCGAGTTGAAGATGAGTTGTTGTGGTTTGATTGGTGGAGATTTGTTGTGGCGGTGGAGAAGATGAATGGCGGTGAATGATGATGATGGTTCGTCGAAGGAGGAGGAAGAAAGTCACTGTTATTTTCTTTCTTTCTTCCCTCTTCGTTCCTTTTCAATTTTTGTCTTCTTTTTTTTCTTTTTTTCTTTTTTTTTCTTTTTCTTTGCTTCTCTCACGTGCTTCTTTTTACTTCTTTTATTTTCTTTTCTCTTTTTCTTCTTCATTAATTGCTTTTGAACTCTTGGGCTAATTTTCACAAAGAGACTTGGGCTTGCCTTTTTGTTTATTCCTTGGACCAATTTACATCATTGAACAAAAGTAGTGTAGATGAATAATATTAGTAATGAAAATAAAAATCTAGCATATTATATCTAATAATATTAAAAGTATATAAAATGCAGCAAAATAATAATTTAAACATACTTATAATATTAAAATTAAGGGATATAAATGTATTATAATATGCACTTATCAAATTCCCCCACACTTAGTCCTTGATCGTCCTTGATCAAACTTTAATTGTATGCAACTAAGACACATAACACCACCTCTCTGTTTCTTAACTCTAAAACTGAATCAATGAAAAGTCGAACAAGAAACTAAAACGTTTTATATTAGTTCGTAAAAACTCAAGTAAGATGTTAACAGGAATGTCACATTATTAATTTAGAACAATCAAATAATCAAAACTCATAACAGATCATAGATATACTCTCTCTGCGTTCGATAGGCAACCAGCGAGTATTCACTTCATAGAACCATGATTTTAATAAATAGACCCTCGCAAGATAAAAAATCACTCGTCACTCATGTGTTTGAAAGGATTTATGTATTTCACTCAAGGTTCAATTCCGATGGCCAAAACTCTGCCATAAGCTTGCATATCTTCTCGATTCTCCACTATTATTAGACAACATGCCAGACATAAATCAAAAGGACTTTAGATTGGTTGTAACGAGGGCTATGGTTTAAAGGTAGGAAAATTTTTAAAGATATTTGGACTAAATGGCTTTGAACTAAATGGAGCAAAAACTTAATAACTCCTCCCTTTCCGAATAAGAGGGAGCAAAAATAACTCTCATATAGTACTTCAACCTTCTGTCATTGCGAATCAACACAACTTCCTGTATTTTGACTTTGATATACAAAACGACCATTTACATCATCATTTGTAGCTACATATCACACTTGATACATATTTTTTATCGTTTCTCATTTCATTTTTTTTTTCAACTTTTTTGTTTTCACTTTTTTTCTTTTACTTTTTCTCTCATTTTTTTATTGAATATCAAGATTACAATCAACACTTCAAATGCTATAACCACACCTTTTATAGAAGCACCCCCGTACTTAGCTTTTACTCTAGCAACAACCATGCTCCATCAGCTCAAAAGATTAGGTCATGAATGTATTTTAGAATTCTTTATGGTTTATAATGAAGGATAAACAAGATAATAGTGTTTTTAGGCTCAAAGGGGTTCAGAAAGGATGTAATATAATGTAGGGTGGCTATTTGGCTATGTAGTTTATAACAAAGGAAATACCTTTTTCTTTATGCCAACATGAATCAATATAATTTTGAAGAGTATCAATGCAAGTTCTAGAGAGAAATTACCATGGAAGAACATCACACATGTAAGAAAAATATGAGATTAATACGTATATCTCAGTTTGTTAGGCTCAGAATCTCACAGGTTATTTTAGTCTATCCATCAAGTCATAGTTACAACCAAGGGAATGACTACACTAACTAGCTATAAACATGAGATTGTTTATCTAATCGTGTTATGAATCCTTCAAACTTGACTATTCTTGAACTAAAAATGTTAACAATTCCAAAAACTTCTTATTTTCGAAAACATATTTTATTTTAAAACATAGTTAGATTAGAGTTTCTTGACGAACTTCTTCATTTATTCAATTTTTTCAAAAAGAAACTAAGAGGTTGGTTTTATTTACTAGAAACTAATGCATACACATAAACAACTATTAAATGCACCTATAAACTACATGCTCATGATTTTTTTTATATAACGCAAATATCAATTCAATAATTATTTTGGTCCAAATTCAGAAATTTCTACAGAAATTTCGGCAGCATTTCCCCTATAATATGGACAAATCAAAAAATTTTACGCATCCAATTCAACCTGTTTCAATACAATATACTATCCATATAATTTTCCAACACCAACATTCACCATTTCTCCTCAAAAATACCAACATTCTAACTCCAGCTACAATATTCTCCATCATCCATAGCAATTCAATTCGAAAAAATTTCATCAAATTATCAAATTCCACATACTTCATATAGCAGCAAACAATAACCTCTCCCCCACACTTGAACCTTACATTGTCCTCAATGTAACATTGAAAATGTGGAAGATATCATGAAAATTCTCAAAAACAATTCACAAGTTCAAAATAAAATGAAAAACACACTCTAAACAAAAACAAACTAAACAAAAAGTTTAAGAAAGCAAATTTGAAATTGTCTTGGGCTGCCTCCCAAGTAGCGCCTTGGTTTACGTCGTTGGCTTGACATTTCCACTTCTAGATCAAGATTCATGTAGCTATCATAATATTTCTTTAAACTGCAATATCTTAACTTGATCATAGAATATGAAAAACAAAGCTGCATATAAAAAATCCAAACATTAAGTGATTATTCTTTTTCGTAGCGAGAGCGGATTTTGCCTACTTTTCAGAAGATGTTATCTCATTCATTCAATTTCTCAAATTAAGCATAAATAAGGACAGTCACTTGAAAACAACTTGAGCTATAAAAACTAACTTGAAACTCAAAATTCAAATAGTGTAATGCATGTTTTGTTCACCGTGACTCACTCAAGTATACTTCTTCGTTCCAAATCTTACATCTCATAATAATCAGCTTGTTCATTTTTATAGTCATGATCTGACAAAATCTCAAACTATTTTTAGCACAGAATAGAATTGTAAGAAGTTGATCACTCTTCTTATACATGAATTCCTAATTAAAAGTGTTTAATCAGATCATGACAAGTGAAAACATCTCAATAACTTAACAATGTAGAACCATACTTGTAACATAGAACAAAGAAATTCAAAAACAAGAACTTAGAATAGAAACTCTAACATCTTACTTATAGTCCATAAGAATATGGTTCTAACTAATCATTTTCATCCCATGAGATTAAATCATAAATCTATACTATCAGATCAATGTATATATGCATCAAAGTGTATAAAAATGCCATACCATAATACTCTCCTTCATATTATAATTATTCTTAGCACAAGAATAGATAACAAAGAAACTATGAAGTCTTCGTGCAAGCTAAGTCATATACATTTCTTATGACAGGAATAAAAAATCAAACCACTCATCATATGTTCCTTAGCCCTCCCTTTCTTAAAAGTCAATAATTTCAATAACATATCTACCAAAGTAATTCCATATTTCACATCTTAAGCACATAATCCATCTTCTTAAGTTCAGTTGTTTTTAGAACTACTTCCTGATGGTCTGAAACTAAACGAGATAGCAGGGATGCAATTTCACTCTTTAACTGAACTTGAACCATTATAGAGCATTTGCATACATTATAGTTTTGTGACACTGCTCTAGTACTATGATCTCGTTCAATAAAATTCAGATTAAAATCTTAATTTCATCAGTAGATATAACATTAGATTTTTCACATCGCAGGACATTTATTGCAATACAGAGTACCTCGAGATGGTCTGATAAACATTTTTTTTTTTACTTGTTTCATTAGCACAGTATAATCTCAAATTATCATCAGCCAACATGTATGCTCTTATGATTCAGCTTAGAAGTGCCAACTAATAGGAAATTAACTAAGCAATAGTACAAAACAAAATCAATGAAAGCTACTATGAGAATGTTAGAAGTTATCTTTGCCACCTTGATTAATGCAAATAAGACTCAACAAGAAAGATATAACTAAGCACATAGTATGCAAAAAGAAGTTAAGAAACATACAATAAGCAAAGAAATTTCAACCTAATCAAACTTTCTTCAGACAACCCAAGATCACAAGTATAATTAGCTCATAAATTACAAAAGATAAGTTAGTACCTCAGTTGAACTTTAAGTATGGAAAGAGTATCATAAATCTCCCCGGCAACGGCGCCAAAATTTGGTACGAGTCGTTATGCGTACAAATTAAAAACCTTATTTCATCCACATTAGTATTATTTAAGTTTAGTATAGCGATAAATAAGGGTCGATCCCACGGAGAGGTTTATATATTCCTGAAATCCAAGTTCAACTAATTAAGAGAATCTAACTTGTATATACATGTTATTTACTAATATATACATTTTCACATTGTTTTGGGGGGTTTGGAAAGCGTTTATATGAATATAAAAGCTACTAAAGATAAATCTAACCTAATATTTAAAATTGATGACAAACAATCTCATTTTTAAGCTCATAATTCTTTCAGAGATTTATAAATTACTAACCTTGATTATACTTCCAATTTCATAAATCCAAGATCAATTAGATAGATTAATTGTAGGAATTCAAGTAGCCAAACTCCCCTATACTTCCATACTTTTAATCAACGGTGAACTAGGCCGACTATCGATTCTAAACTAATCTAATCACCACTTTCGCAACTTCTGACGATTAAACTAGAAGCATTATAGAACTAAAAGTTAATCATTAATCCCTAGGTAATCTAAACATATCATATCTTTATGTTTAAATAACTAGTCCAAGTTATATTCTAGTTTGAACTTAAAACCATCTTTGCAGGCCTAAATTAAACTAGTTACTACTTGTTGTCATACAATTTAGACTAGGCTAAATCACATAACTAGCGATAATCTCAATTTTATACCTAATAAGATAGCAAATTAAGTGTAATATTGAAATATGAACATTACAATCAAATATAACTTGAGTATCTAATATCACACAATCTTGAATTCAATTCAAAATTCAACACCACAATCCAAGCATACTTCAAACATCATAATTCGAACATCACAAACAAATTTTGAATTCAAACCATATAATCCAACATAATTCAACAATACAATTCAAATATAATATGAAATTCAAAAGTATAATCGGGAAATTCCAAAACTAATTTGAAAGTACAAGAGAAAGAGAGAAGACTTATGATTCGCACGGAAATTCGCCTTCAATTTTCGGGTTTCGCACCTACGATCGAGCTTGAACTTCACCCTCCCCGGTTGTGTGCTAGGACTCCAACCTAAGGCTGCCTTCTTCGTCGACCTCGCGCACCCCAAATCAGCCCCGAAACTTCACGAAATTCCCTGATTTTTTTTACTCAAATTTTCGGTGGAATTGTTTGCTCTCTGTTTTCGGAACCCTTAACTGGGTATATACACCCAATTTCCGCCGCAAATTGCAAGATTTTCGGACCATTTGGAGAAGAGAACTGGGCTACAAGATTTCGGCCCTAAAAACCGCCTTTGAATGGTCGTGAATTGCGGCGCCGACTTCGGCTGTGCCTCGTCTGATTGGTGGCGAGTTGAAGATGAGTTGTTGTGGTTTGATTGGTGGAGATTTGTTGTGGCGGTGGAGAAGATGAATGGCGGTGAATGATGATGATGGTTCGTCGAAGAGGGAGGAAGAAAGTCACTGTTATTTTCTTTCTTTCTTCCCTCTTCGCTCCTTTTCAATTTTTGTCTTCTTTTTTTTTCTTTTTTTCTTTTTTTTTCTTTTTCTTTGCTTCTCTCACGTGCTTCTTTTTACTTCTTTTATTTTCTTTTCTCTTTTTCTTCTTCATTAATTGCTTTTGAACTCTTGGGCTAATTTTCACAAAGAGACTTGGGCTTGCCTTTTTGTTCATTCCTTGGACCAATTTACATCATTGAACAAAAGTAGTGTAGATGAATAATATTAGTAATGAAAATAAAAATCTAGCATATTATATATAATAATATTAAAAGTATATAAAATGCAGCAAAATAATAATTTAAACATACTAATAATATTAAAATTAAGGGATATAAATGTATTATAATATGCACTTATCATCTGCCCACACCCCACACCCCACCTGTAAGATCTTCATGTACCTGCACATATCGGCATGTAGTATCAGCCAAACTGGCTGAGCAAGATTCATATTATAAAGCCAAACATATATGCAGGTAAAATAATAATATATCTTACAAATCATCTTCTTTTGAATTAAAATTATAAGTAGGAAGCTTTATAAAACCTTTTCTAAATTAAATCCTTTCTTTCATTTCCTTAAAACAAATCCTTTCTTTCTTTTACTTTCACAAAGAGAGAATGATAAACCTATGGAATGGAACAAACTTTCCTTGCATTTGGGCTAGCTAGGCCCTCCGGATAACTTATAGGCAAAGACCCCTAGTGTGCACACCCCACAAACGGCCAAACCGTAGCAGAAGATCTAAGTACGAGGCACTGTTCAACGTGCCCCCCAACTAATCAGTAATGTCGAGACAAACCCGACAAAGTTCCATCTTCCTTGAGATACTACTCGGGTAATCTCAACCATTTTGAAATCACAAAATTATTTCTTCGAGATACCACATAGGCAATCTCAACAACTTGAAAATACAAAACCTATTGTAACTCCTTGTATTTGTGGTTCGGAAACCAAACTTTCTACCTTGGAGGAACTTCTTCCCATTCAAACCAATCTTAACCAAAATGAATACATACCTTTTAAAACTTTTCTCATAGCTATAGAATATTTCAGTAAGAATCTTACCTTTTCGAAACGCACAGTAAAGTGATTATCTTAATCAGTATGGCTCCTCAATGAAGCCGAAATCTACAGTATAAACATATATGTATTCAATAAGTAATAATAGACTTGGCTTAACTGGTTAATGAGTTTTGATTAACTCTGGCTTTATAAAATATCAACCTCTTAATGCAAATAATATAACTAACTAATACTAACAATACTAAAACTCTCTTAGTTTATATAAAATCAACATTAAGATTTATAATGTATATTTGAATACTCAAAATCTCGTTTCAAAATATACATATGAAAGTCTAGAGTTTTACCCCAATTAATTCCACATAAAAATAAACATGCATTATATTTATTTTCAGCAGAAACTTAAAATAGGGATATCTTTCTCCTATGAACTCCAAATGAAACGTTTCTTGAGCCCATCTTGGATGAAATTTTGATACGAACAACTTTTATGAAATAGTAATTTGGCTAAAAATGCCCATAAACTTTCGAAAAACATCAATTACGAATCTGTCCTGTAATTCCTATGAGTTACAATTCTTGTTAATAAACTTATTATTAATATGCAAAATTCCATTCAATCGAGCTACACCCAACACTCATAATCAAAAACCCCAAATTCAATTTCAATATAAAAACCCTAACTTCATAAACTTTGAGAAAACTGAATTTAAATTCATATTACAACTTACCCACTATTATGGAAGATTATTGATGAAGAAAACTTGTGAAATCACCCATGAAAACGTACCCTAAACCCCAAATTGCACCGAAAACTCTACCTTCTTGTTGCTCCTCCTCCTCCTCACGGTGCCGTGCGGTTCTGTTGCGTTGTGGTTGTAGCGCAAACTAGAAAGCTTAAAGGTGATGGAGACATGGAGTTTTGGGAGGATGAAGGTTAAAGGATCTTGAGAGAAGGAGATGGAGATGGAGGAAGAACGTGATATATGTCTATACTTGCTTTCTTTTCTTTTTATTTTAATTTTCCCTTTGCCTTTTTTTATACATAAAATTACTCCTTCCCTCTTTACAAATAACTCTATAAATATATAACCTTTCTTATTATTACTAGTAGTAGTACTTAAACCATTAACTAATCTTGACCCACTAAGTTCAAAAAAGTTTTTTTAAATAATTAATTTCTATAAAGATATTAAATATGAAATGAGCTTAAAAAAACTAATTTTGGGGTGTTACATAAACTATACCTTACATAAGAGTCTTAGGCCACAGTCCTGCTTACTAACCCAGACCCATGGATCCTAAGTAGCCATCAATAGCCGACAAAAAGTCCTTTGGTATGCCAACAACAGACGAGAACAATAATGTTCTTGAAGGAGGCCCTCCAGGCTTCAATACCCCATAACCGGTGATTAGGTCCTCCAAACCGGCAATTGATAAGGGCTAGGAAGCCACCGAGGCCCCTCAGCCTAACATATTCGAAGCCTTACAACACATGTTCAGTCCTGAACAACTTCAGAGTGTTGCTGATGTATTTCAAGCCATGGCGAGTCAAACGCATCAAGCCGATCGTGCTAGCAAGCGTCCCTTGAGTAGGCCACACAGTCATGTCAAAAAGATTCGAAGATCTTCACTTTATAAAATGATTGAGCATGATATACACTGATGAAATTTGAGAAGATGTGTAAGGGTTTTAATGGTGGTGGTGATCGGATGCGAGAAAAAGGAGGGGTGAAAACATGATGAACACTGGAAAAAAAAACAAATGAGATAGAGAGAGATTAGAGTGGGCGGCTAAGTAATGGAGTTGGTTAGGGTATCATCTTTTTGAATTTTCTTAATTTGGGGGGAATTAAAGATACAACATGGTTCACAATAGTCGTTATCTTTAATCTCTAAGTTTTCAGAAAAAGTAGGAGTATATAACAATGGGGTATCACACATGTTATATTACCTCTTGTGAAGAAAACATTTGTACAACTTAGGTTAGGTGTTATGTTTTCTTAACATAACGCCTTATTCACTTAGATGTTATCTTATTACTGTTATCTTTTCCTTAATTTGTAGTAGTGCAGCCAGCTGACGCTATCATAAGCTTTATTCATGTCTAATTTGAGAGCTGCTAACTGACGGGATCCATATCTTTGCTTATTGATGACATGTAATAACTCATGAGAAATTAGAATATTATCATCCATCTAACTCCCCGGCACAAAAGCATTTTGGTAATTTTCAATGAGTTGGGGCAGAAGAGAATGCATTCTCTTAACCATACACTTGGAGATACACTTATAAATAACATTGCAAAGACTAATGGGACACAAATGATGTACCTCTTCTGGAGGATCACATTTGGGAATTAGAACTAATAAGGATTGATTCCATTCCTTAAGAAGATGGCCTGTTGTGAAGAAAAGATTGACAACAATAATAACATGTCTACCAATAGTAGGCCAAAGTGCTTGGAAAACTCCGCAGGAAAACCATCCAACCCAGGGGATTTATCATTAGCTATATCAAACATTGCATCCTGAATTTCTGCATCAAAAAAAGGAAGAAGGAGCGATTTTGAGTCAGTTAGAGAAATGGTAGGAAGATGTAACTCTCGAAAAACCAAAATCAATATTTTCCCCATGTTGAAAATCATCACTACAACCCGAAGAATTCGCCTTAAAGATAGTTTTAAAATGGGATAGGATGAGTTTCTCGATGTCCTGTTGACTATCGACCCATAGGCCATCAGTAACTCGAATCATATATATCTATATATGATTTTTGTGTTTCCGCTAATGAATACGATTAAATAAGAAGGACGAAGGTAACTCCCCGAACCTGATATATTGATCTTTGATTCGTTGTTTCCAATACAAAAAAGCAAGTGCAGCTTCATCAAATATTTCCTTTCAATGTCCAACACTAGAAATGCCATGCGAAATTGAAACAATATTGCTATCCATGATCCATCCCACTAAGCTTTGTGAAAATGGAATTCCAGTTCACACCCTAAAAAAAGGCGTCGATCCAGACACCAAGTTTTTAGGTGGTTTCAAATCAAACCTAATTTTCAAGACAATGAATACGTAGGGGATCCTGCGATTTGCATAGCCAATGTAGTAATAATAATATCTCATACCTCCTAATGTTGCAAACATCAGCTTTCAATTTGGTAGGGTCGATACTTGGAGGCTGGAGGGAGATTAGTCTGGAATAATATGGGAGCATGATTTGAAGTGGTGATTGGGAAATTTCTTACTGCTTGAACATGGGAATTAATCCATCCGGTTTGGATTGCGTGGGCTCTATCAAGTCTTTCCATAATTAGATCTTGATTTTCTCGATTATTCGACCAAGTGTAACGTGGACCATGAAAGGGAATATCTTGTAGATTGAGAGCGTGCTTCCAACTATTTATTTCTTCCCATCCCCTAATGACGTGCGAGCCACCCAATTTATCATCATATCTATCAAGCTGATTAATATCACCTATAATGAGGTAATTGTTTCCAAAAGTAAGAGACTTAAGTTGCCAAAAGAAAAAAAAAGGCAAAAGTGTTGACAATCACAACATATTACAAGTTTACATCTAAACACAAAGGTTGTCACCAAGTGGTACCATTTTTTTTTTGTTGAGTCATCGTCATATTATGGCCCAGGCCCACTATGATTGCTCATTAAACAATGTGTAGTAACTATGTTAATGGGTCTGATGTATAGAGTAAAAGAACAGGTTTCCAGCTCATGTTTCAGGTGTCCTTTTATGATTGAGTCCTAGATAGTATGACCTAGGGATTGCTGTATGGTAGCTGATATTTAAGGCACTGTTGCCGTCTTTGTAAAGGGCAGATTTTATCATACTCAATATTGAATGAAAGAGAAAAGAAGAGAGAAGTTGATGAGCTGAAATTATTCACTTAATATCTCAAGCTATGACAGTTAACTTGTCAACATGGTATCAGAGCTTCCAGGTAACATTCAGCTCGTTAATCTTGTGTCACTAAAGAATAGTGTAGCTGAAATAGTCCAGTAAAGGTTGCACCTTTAGTGTTTGTTAGTTTGCCTATGAGAAAGTGAATAATTGATCCTGTAATTCTCAATGTGTGTCGTTAGAGAAAAATTTGTTTTTAGTATCTTTGTTGTGAATCTGTTGCTCATAACTATAAGTTATGGTGCCTAGTATAGACTCAACAAGCCCACTTTACTTACACCCATCTAATGGAACTAACTCAATTAGTGTTGAAAAACTAGAAGGAGCTTCCAATTTTAGATCTTGGAAAAGGTCATTTGAGATTAGCCTAGCTTCTAAAAGGAAGTTGGGGTTTTGTTACTGGGAGTGTGAAGAAAGATGCAAGTGATAATGGGAAACAAGAAGCTTGGGACACATGTAATAACATGGTGATGTCGTGGATAATAGGAAGCGTGAGTGAGTCTATAAAGAAATCTGTGATGTTTCTTCCTATTGCAGCTGACATATGGAGGCAGTTAGAGAGGAGATTCTCTGTGAGTAATGGCTCAAGGAAATACAAACTCAGTAGGGATTTGTATGAGACCAAGCAGGAAGGAAGAAACATCACTGACTATTACACTGAAATGAAGAGTTTGTGGGGAGAGTTAGAAGAACTTGGAAACCTACCACCCATCACAACTGTGAATGAAGAGATAAATGCCTTCATTAAGGCTCTTGAACAACAACAAGAAGAACAAAGGCTATTTCAGTTCCTTAATGGCCTATATACTATGTATGATGTTCAAAGGAGTCACTTATTGATGATGACGCCCCTACCTTCTGTTGACACAGCATGTAGCTACCTCCACCAAGAAGAGAATCAGAAGAAGTGCTGAAACTTGTGAAAGAGGAAGGAGAAGGTGCTGTTATGATGATAAAAAACATAGAAGTCATCACTTGCACTGTTTGTGGGAAAATAGGTCACAACAAGGAAAGGTGTTGGAAAGTAGTTGGGTACCCAAGTGGCCATCCAAGAGCTCAAAAAGGCAGAGAGAATTCTAGAAGCAGTAGAGGTGGTAGATGGAATAGAGGAACAAGAAACAGTAGAGGAGGAAGAAATGCAGGAAATGTTAGAAGTAACTTTGAAGGAAGCACATGAGGAGGAAGCAACACAAGTGGAACTGCCCTTACAGCACAGTAGCTGGAACAACTAATGAAGTTGCTTCCAACTCCCTCCAAAGCTGCAGGATCAGACACAAAAGATGAAATGGACTACAGTTATGCTGGTATGGTCAGTTGCAACTTTGTTGACTCAGTGAAAAATGAGTGGATCATTGACTCTAGGACTTCAGACCACATGACTGGAAGTTTTAAAGCTTTGAAAAATGCATCTCAAAGTAAGAAAGAACTGAAAATTAATCTACCTACAGGAGAAACCTCAGTGATATCTCACATTGGTCATGTTGAATTGAAAAATGGCCTGAAATTGAACAATGTGCTTTATATACCATTATTTAAGCACAATTTACTTTCTGTTCATAAGCTCACTGAGGAAGGAGGTCTAAAGGTAGATTTTCATCCAGGATTCTATGTAATCCAAGATGGAAAGAATGGGAAAGTGAAAGGTGTAGGAAAAGCAGTTCATGGGTTGTATTTCTTGATTGATTTACCTGTGAGTGATCTGGAGAAGTATGCCAAAAATCAGTACAACAACAATGTCAGATGTGAAGAGGCAAAAAGTGAGAAAGTATGTGTGATGCAAGCTGAAATTAGATACGAATACCAGCATCAGTGGAAAGTGTGACAAAACCATCTCTGGAAACTTTATGGCACATAAGGCTTGGTCATGCTCCTTTGCAAAGAATTCACAAGATAAGTGAATTGAAAGGTATCAAGGAAGGAAGCCTGAGTAGTGTATGCATCACCTGCCCTATGGCTAAGTTCACAAAGCTGCCATTCACTCAGAGTGAAGCCAAGGCAAAAGATGTTTTTAATCTGTTGCATATAGACATATGGGGACCTTATAAGGTCCCTACAAGACACAACCATAGATTCTTCATTACTATGGTTGATGACCATAGCAGAGTCACATGGGTGCAACTTCTGAGGCACATATCAGATGCATATGAGGCCATAGAGTCCTTTGTGAATATGGGAAGAACTCAGTTCAACAAGAAGGTGAAGGTGTCATTAGATCAGGCAATGCCCTTGAGTTTGATGACAAGAAATGTAAGCCTTTCTTTGCAAAGCTGGGGATCATTCATCAAACAACATGTGTTGACAGACCTGACCAGAATGGAAGAGCAGAATGGAAGCATAGAAATGTCTTGGAAATGGCCAGGGCTCTCAGATTTCAGAGTGGCCTTCCATTGCAATACTGGGGTGACTGTGTGCTATGTGCTGTGCATATCACTAACAGATTGCCAAGCTCCATCTTGAAAGACAAAACTCCATATGAGGTACTTCACAAAACTCCTCCTTGCTATAATAAACTGAAAACATTTGGTTGTTTGGGAATGGCTAATAATCCTAGTAGAGTGAAAGATAAATTTGAAGAAAGAGGAGTACCTCTGTACCTTGTGTCTTCCTAGGTTACCCTTCAACCCAGAAAGGTTCTCATGTTCCAGGTGTAAAAAGGGTACTCAGGTATCTTGCAGGGACACCTCACCAAGGAATCCTCCTTGCAAATCAGTCAAGTGCTAGGCTCTAAGCCTTGCTGCCCATCCACAAGGAGGTCCATCTCAGGCTTCTGTATCTTGTTGGGAGCCTCTCCTATCTCTTGGAAATCTAAAAGACAGACTGTGGTGTCTAGAAGCAGCGCAGAAGCAGAATACAGTTCAATGGCTTTGGCAATGTGTGAAGTGATGTGGCTCAAACAATTGTTGAAGGACCTAGGGTTGAAGGATACTAGGAAGACTCCAATCTACTGTGACAATCAAGCTGCACTAGCAATAGCAGCAAATCCTGTCCATCATGAGAAGACTAAACATGTGGACATTGATTGCCACTTCATCAGAGACAAGACTCAAGAAGACATCATTGCTCCCACTTATGTGCCATCTTGCAATCAGCTTGCAGATGTTCTTACAAAGCAACTTCCTACTAGTCAACATCAGTCTCTTTTGTTCAAGCTGGGAGTTCAGAACACTTCTTCACTCTCAGCTTGAGGGAGAGTGTTGAGTCATGGTCATATTATGGCCTAGGCCCACTATGCTTGCTCATTAAACAATGTGTAGTAACTCTGTTAATGGGTCTGATGTATAGAGTGAAAGAGCAGGTTTCCAGCTCATGTTCCAGGTGTCCTTTTATGATTGAGTCCTAGATAGTATGACCTAGGGATTGCTGTATGGCAGCTGATATTTAAGGCACTGTTGCCGTCTTTGTAAAGGGCAGATTTTATCATACTCAATATAGAATGAAAGAGAAAAGAAGAGAGAAGTTGATGAGCTGAAATTCTTCACTTAATATCTCAAGCTATGACAGTTAACTTGTCAACATTTTTTGACAACAAGAAAACTTGCATTAATTAAAAAAGAAAGTACAACCTAACGCTAATACAAAGAAACATAAAAACGAAGCAAACAAAGCTAAAGGAGTTTCATTTGCTCTTACATACTCTATGAAACAAAAACAAACTATTACAGTTCTAGTCCAACTTAAACTTTTACAAGCAGTACCATTTTTGTGGAACATTAAATTTAACTTTAAATACATGTAAACCTAAGTCGGAGGATTACAGTACAACCACATCCGGTGAACTAAAAGCACTTAAATTCTTGAAAGGAGTTTCAATTATTTTCATATATGATATATACACCAAATTTCTCATATAGTTTATGCAAAGCAAATCCAAAGTGTATATTCAATGCAATTAGAGACATCATTCCTCACTCTAACAAGAGACTTGAAATATGGAACAACACTTGAAGATGTCGTTTATTTAAGCAAACAAATGAAAGATCACTCAAATGATCCAATACACTCGATCTAATTCGATAAACCAAATTAGCGAAAACTGACAACTACTAACACCATTTCATCATAAATTTACGCCATTCAATCAACAGCAAAAGCCCTCAAACCTCAAAACATGATTTATGCATATCTCGTAACAATTTTAGTAAAAGTAAAGAACAATGTCAGTTCCAGAAAAAATTAGTCCAAGATCATATTTTATGACAGTCGAAGTTAAAATTCTCCAAGAGTTTCAAGGAAATTACAATGGGAGTTTAACCAAGTGTTCAGTAGTCATTTTCAGGTAAGATAGATTGTCTGTTCAGCAACATTTTATGGATTAAGTACATTGTGTTCATCATATTGGAGGCAAAATTGCAATGCATGTATAGACAATAACATTATTGCCTAATTAAAGAGAAAAGATGAGAGGAAGACTCAACTATATCTAACTAGATTCGGCTTTGACTCACAAGCATGTTCCCCTTTTGGCATCATTAAAAAGTATGCAAAAACATTAGAAATGCATCAATATCACATTTTCTCTTGGAAAACAAAAAAGCACCACATTATTGTCGTTCTTCAGCTGAAGTAGAGTATCACTTGATGGCCAACATTACTTATGAGGTGAAATGGCTTAGCTTAAGGGGTTGTTATTGAGCTTAGAGAACCATCCTCCCTCGATTATTCCTCTCTTAATTTTATAATAGTTATTTTGCGCTTCATATTACTCAAGATCCAACCTTTCATATGTTTACGAGGCATATTGAGGTCGTTTGTCATTTTGTTCGCGATGCTACTTAGAAGGGTCTTCTTGCTCCCTCTTATGTTTATACTACTGCCTATGTAGCTGACATTTTCACAAAAAGCATTGGGAAATGGGAAAGAAGGCACTTGATTTTTTTTCCTCTCCAGTTGGACAATTCTGATTAGCATGCAACTTGAGGGGTGTTAGCAATATATTTCCTTCATTAGGTATGAGGATCTTATTTCTTAATCGTATCATAATTAGTTCTTTGTATTGTCGGAAGTTTCTTGCCTTTAGAATTCCTTCCAATAGCTTCTTCCTTACAGGTCATGTATATATTTCAACTGTCGTATGCATTAATGAAACTTTGAGCTTTGCCATTGATTAAACATTTAAAAAAAAAAAAGTATTATGTGGTAGTTTTATAGATGCAGATGAATATTTTGTATATTACAATTATGCATAATAATTGTAATTTTAAATAATAATATAAAGAATCAGTATAGGGGCCCAACCAATTTAGGATGTTCTTGTAATTGAAGTGATGTAGCATTTTTAGTGTCGTCATGTGTGGAAAATTTCTTGGTGAGTTCATAATCTTTTAACGTAACTTAATAGTGCAAGAAGATAGAAAAAGTTACTATCTTTTTAAAAAAATATAATGAAAGGATCGCAGATATTTCAAATATATATATATATATATATATATGGATCCCAAGAATTAGGCCACCCTAAAGTATCCTCGCGGATGATTAAAGCGAAAGGTAAATCAATAAGTAAGATTAGACATTGTGTGACCGCGATGAGCCATCCAATCCGCAACAGTAGTAGCCTCCCGAAAAGCATGACGAATCTGGACATCCTTAAACTGCTTCAAATCTTTGGTCACCTACATCTAAATAAGAGTGTTAATTGACCAAGGAATCTTTTAAATATTTTTAATAGACTGGATAACCGCCAAAGTGTCACCCTCAATAATAAGATTTCTTTTGCCCAAAGAAATAGCCCCTCTAATCCCTTCTCTTAGGCACCTAGCTTCAGCAACAAGAATAGAAGCCGACGAGTCTAAAGCACCAGCACCACATAACAAAACTTTTCCTTCTGAGTCATAAATAACAACCCAAAAGAGGCTTGATCATTTGGAAGCTTTGAGCCATCAAAGTTGACTTTATAATAATTGGTAGGAGGATAGCACCAACTAACCTGATCCCTAATCTTAGACTTACCAGCAGACACAACACCCTTCATAGTAGACTGCAGAGAGAAATAGGCATCAATATCATCAAATGTGGCTTCATGAATCCTAATTTTATGCACATAAGCTCTAATCATTTGACGATTCATGTTAGCCGACCCCAAATCACTTTGGGAATAAGGCTTAGTTGTTGTTGTTGTTGTTGTTGTTGTAAGCTCTAATCATAGCATTCACTTTAGCTGGAGAACAATTTTCTTGACTGAAAATCACACCATTACGGTTATACCAAATGAACCACCTAGTAATTGCAAAAATCTCAATTTGGGATATCGAGAAACAAGATTTCAGATTTAACAAATAATCAACAAATTAAGGACAAGTCATTCCCAATAAAAGGAGGAACACTCCAATTCATATGGCTATTTAAATCCTTAAACACATCTATAACAAAAGAACAACTAGAAAAAAGATGAGAAGAATCATCAGAGTGATAATTACAAAAGACACACTCTATAGGAAGAAAAACATGACTTAATTCCAACATTTTCTTTGTAGGAAGATCATTTTGACAAATTTTCCAAATAAAAAATTTCATTTTTGGGGAACTTTCAATTTCCAAATCCAATGAAAAATTATAGGCTCAGACGACTGCGAGTTCAGACCTTGAATAAGATCAACACCTGACTTAACTGAATAATTTCTATCGGGGGAGAGGCCCCAAAACATTTTGTCAGGAATTTGATTACTAAGAATAAACAAATTAGTCACTACATTAGATATAGCTAGAGGGATAAACTGTGTGAGAAGAGATTTATCCCAGTGACGATCTTAATTAATGAAGTAACTAACTTTAATACTTCGAGAGCCACTAACAACAGGGAAGATATCCGCAATGGGATAGCTAAAATCCCAATTATCATACCAGAAGAAAATGTTCTCACCATTCCCCACACTCCATCTTATCCCCTTCTTAAAGGAGCTTCTTAACCCCATAAGCTTTCTCCATTGCAAGGAAACATTAGCTTTAACTTTATAAGAAAACAAATCATCATTCTTTAGATATTTTTTCTTAGCTAGATTAACCCATTAATTTTCATATGCATAATAATGATTAATGTATATATAAGAGAAAAGAAAAAAATACTTACCTAAAACAAAATTACGGCAAGCAGAAGGCCCTGTGTAGGGTGAGCAACTGCACAGGGCCCCCGAAATATAAGGGCCCAATTTTCTCGCCTGCTATTTTCACGCACTTCCCTTCCAATTTCCAAAACCCCATTAATAATACCTCTGTCATCTCCTATTCCCAAAAAAAAAAAATCAATCCTTCTCCATTACAACTCTCAAAAAAATAATTGCAAAGATAAATTATTTTCTCGTTTGACCCCGTTAGCAAAGAAAAACAAGTATATCAAAAAAGGAGGTTGACAAATCTCACAAATCTCTTCCTTTGTTGCTCCAAAGTAGAAGAGTATAGACAACAAATTACAGCAAGAAGAATAATTGGAAGAAGAATTACAAGTCGCAAAAAGTTATGGTAGTTTAGTAAAGCAAATCACAGGAAGTAATAATAGTGGAAGAGACTAGGGTTTTGTTGGGACTTCACAGAGAGAGATGCGAGGGGTGAAAAAATGAGATGGTGGGTGGCAATGGCAATGGCACTGGCACTTGGTAGAGTATGGATTAATATTATTCCTTCTCTTACTCGTTGAAGGTAATTTCTAAATTATCAAAATTTTGTTATTTAGTTGTTTTTTTTGTTTTGATAATCTGCAATTTTGTTTAATTTTATTACTATTTTCTGATTATTTTTGGCGATGTGACTTGTTCAATGATCAAATTTCGATTTTTATTTATTAATTGGACAATTTGATAGTGATTCATGCTTAAAATTTTGTTCCTCAATCTTTTATAGTGATTGATACTCGTTTTAATTTTTTTTTGGGGTGTCATAAGTTAGTTTAGCAGAGGGCCCTAAATTGTACAAAACGGCCCTGGCGGCAAGCTTAATAAAATACGACCTTAAAAAAAAAATTCACTTATTAAGGTACGTGAGAGTATACATATATTTAGAGTATAAAGTTGGTAATTGCAAAATGTAGCTATGTAACAACATACACCATGAATATGATCAACAAATCAAATTATTAAAATACTTCAGTATAACTAATTAACTAGCACTAGCAAGTAAGGTTATCACCAGGAGATACACCAAGTTGATTACAATACTGAGTATAGTAACCAATACGTGCCCTAACAGTAGCTGGATTACCACCATCACATTCTAATTGTCCATTGATAGCTCGAATGGTCGACCCAAACCCTTGGCCGGAGATAATGCGAGAGTGGACATTGTTCATCCAATACCATAACGCTGTCCTGAAGGCGATAACGGGATCGTTGGCAACCGTTTCCGGCGAGTTCAATCCGTCGAAGCCAATGCTTTGGCCGGCTGGTCCATAGTTGAAGTTCCATGAGAGCTGAATTGGTCCCCTACCGTAGTATTGCCTGTCTGGATTGCATGGCCAATCTGTGTTGGTCTCGTCACAATAGTCGCCTGAGGCTCCATTTATTTCCTCTATGTAGCAAAAATCTGTAAATGAAGAAGGTTTAGCTATATTTGTTTGGTATGGTATATACCTTCTTGGCTTCTTGCAATTTATAGAACTTTCTTTCTAAATACCTTCTTGCAATTTGTCCAATTTAACTTTTTACAATTTTGTTTTGATGTTTGATGACTATTGATATTCATAATACATGTAGGAAAAAATTGTAATTAAGAATTGATGTATCGATGGTACAAATAAGGAAAAATTGTCACTAACTACTTTTTAAAGTCACTTTTTTAAAAAGAACTACCTTATATCACGTTTATTTTACAAAACTACCTTATAAGTGGAAAAACTATAAAAAGCACTACAAAATTTCGAGTTTCCTAACCATGGTTAACTATTCCCTACAAATCCCCAATTTTTTTAGACTTCCCTCTTCTTTCATACGATTGTCCTCTCTATAAATTCATTACGTACCCTTCTCTCTTTTAATTGTTTTCCTCCCACCTCATACTTTCTTCCCTCAATCAGGTAATTCTAACTTAGGGTTCTTCTTATTTTCAGAATTGGGTATTTGATTTTGGGGAAAAGTGTGTACTATCGACTTAGGGATACGTGATTTGCTAGCTTAATTGCACCAAATTTACCTCTTTTGTGCTTGAAAATGAAATCTTTTTTGCTGCAATATCGAATCTAATGCTTTTTCCATTGTCTATGAGTTTGAAGGAAGTCAAGCTCCTCCTATAAATCAGCCCATGAGGTACCTTGTGTGTGTCGACGTGGGGTTTGGAGGGAATAGTTAACCAAGATTAGGAAATGCTAAAATTGATAGTGCTTTTTAAAGTTTTTCCACTTATAAGGTAGTTTTGAAAAATAAACTTGATATAAGGTAGTTTTTTGAAAAAAATGCCTTTAAAAGATAGTTTATGACATTTTTTACTGCAAATAAAGACAAATCTGATCTAACAAAAATATGTTGATGTTGGTATTTGTGAGAATATATGGTGCTATTCGTAATTGAGAGAATATAATCTTAGTAGAAAAATAATACTTCCATTTTACGCCAAATTAAATACTGCACTAGCTATTCTCTTCCATTTTAGTACTTAGGAATTATGTATGCATGTACTTATGAATATAGATGCGATAAGGGTGAAAACTTACGTCCAGTTTCATGAGTAACATGAGCAAAGAATGCCGCAATTTCACGCCTAGAATCATCAGTGGATCCAACAGTACCAAACTGAGGATAGTAATTAAGAGCATCCAAGAAAGCAGACCTGCTATAAAAATTCCTACCAGCACAACTAGCGTCAGATTGATCAATTATCCCGTTAAAGAAAGCGTCAGTCACAACTTCTGGGACGGAGACATCGTTAGGCGTACTTGGAACTGGAGTATCACAAGGACCTTCTCGGCACCCTTCACCACAGAACTCGGTTGTGGTCCCGCAGAAGCCCCACTGACTGCAGCAAATGCCGGCGCCGCAGCCGCAGTTCTGAGCTTGAACTAGGCTGCTTGATGCACAAGCAATGGCAAGGACTACTAAGAAAATTGCTTTGAGAGAAGTCATGATTTTTCGTATGGTTTAGAGGGGAGGAGAATGGGGTATATGTAGTCGTATAAGGGAGTTGAGGGAAGTAGGAAAAGTCTACGTTGGATAGCTCATAGTTGTTTGTTATAGCGTATTGGGGTGTCTATATGATTATGCTAATAATATTTTGACTATTTTTATGGTTTATAGTATTCTAGATGGGCTCTTGGTCGATTGTTGACCTTTGACTTTGGCTAAGTCTTACCATATCAAGACAACAAAAAGTTGATCTTTCTTTTCTTTTTTTTTTGACAATAAGGAAGTTGATCTTTCATTCAACAAATTAATTATGTCCACGTCCTGTTACGTGGGAAACTACTTATACACTGAATAATCCGTGTGAATGTGTATTCGAGTAGTTGCATGAACAATGAATAAAATTATATGTATAACTAGATCAGCATCAGCGCAACGCAGTATTACAGCATATAGCTAAATTCAATATTGTTAATCAATGTGGTTTAATGATGACAAAATAACAAACTAACATGATTTTGAGTTTTATATGTGTAAGATTTATTAACTAATAACGGTGCCTAAGGATGATAATAAAGGAGGTTCCTGTAGTAGAAATTCCAACAAGAAGAAACGAAGTTCCTGAGTTGCAACTCCATGAAAAGAAGTTTGAGTGTGCTGCTCGACTTCATGTATATGGAATAAGGTTACAAAGTATGGTAGGGAACCGTACTGTTCTTTTGGGTTAAGGAACTTGAGCGAACTGTAGCTTATGTAATTCAGGTTATGGTACTGTGTTCTCGTGAATTAATTATTAGTATTGTCTAAAGGAACTAAAGCCATAAGGAGTTGCGAGTTGTTCCCTTGGCACTTGCGTCTAAGGAACAAGCAAACCAAGAGGACTGACTAGCTTGCAAATTACAGTTAATAAGATCTGTAGATTTGGTAGTTAATATACGTCATGATTTTATCTTTTAGGAAAATGTTAATTTGTTAATTAACAATAAGTTTTTGAAGAGATGACTTGATCACTTCAACTTAACATCATGCATGTGTGTGAATCGAAAAGGTATTTTGGACATAATATAATAGCGAATTAATTAGTTAGGCGTTTGTACCTATTAATTAACGTTTGTTTTTTATATATCTAGCAGTACAATTTAACTCATAAACTATAAAAACAATTAACTAAACACATAAAATGTATTACTATTTTTATTGGTATGACTTCTAACTAAAGAAATTTAACTTATGAATTAAAAAAGGGTAACTAATGTCAAAAATTCTAATACCCGAATATCACAATTATCAATGGAAAATTCTCTATGATAAGCCTATGTGTTGATTTTTTTACTTAGTAGCCAAATCTAATTATAATTCTCAATGGCTAATCTGTGTATATGATTATATCTAAGAAAGTAGTATTATTAACCAACTTTTGTCATATACAATTATTGTTAGAAGAGTTGTTCTCAAACTAAGTAAGATTTTTAGTGTCTATAGACATAAATTTTATTCAAAAAACTTATTTTTCTTCGTCTCTTATTAAAAATGGTAACGAACTAGGTAGGTTTGCAATGAGAGACAAAAGCAAATTCAGTTTTCTAAGGGAACTGATACGTGTCGTTTACCGTATACAAATTAATAATTTATAATACCTATCTTAGTCCTTCAAAAATATTAACAACTAGTAAAAGGATAAAAAAGGGTCAATCCCACGAGAAGATTATTAAAATTCCTAACTCTCAAAGTTTAACTAATAACAAAAACAAACCATTATACACATTACGAATATGAACACTAATATATACATTATTTACTAATATGAACATAGAATGGGGGTTTTGAAATCATACTAGAGTAACTACTATTCTAAAGCAAATAACTAATAACTAATGTAATTATGTACAAGTGACAAACAAGCAAGCTAACATAACGGTTCGATCATAGATTAATTAGACAATTAACAATTGTTTAATACCTATAGTCTAGTTCCCTTTAATACTCGATTTAGCAATTAGGTTGGTGAATTATCGCCGCGATCAATTCTTGCCTTGCTCACTAGAAAACTAGAATCTTACTAAGACAAATACAACCCTAACAAACTTGTTTTCTTAGACTAATTCACATACTTAGTAAAATTAAGGTGAGCCGCTCACTCTAATAATATTAAACCGTTAACTCTAAATAACCATTAAACGCCGCGCCTAATGACTACTTAGTACAATTTAATTACTCTCCAATTGTAACCATGCGCACAATCACAAGCAAAGAGATTAAATTTATATTAAGAACACGATAATATGAATTGAATAATTACTAAATCAACTATTAAATCATGACTTACACCGCGTTCAATCATGTAAACTAAAAATATAAAAACATCAAAACAATTGGAAATTAAATTTAAAATTAAAAAGTCATGAATACAAGAACAATCAAAAACTAATTAATTGAAAGTAAGAAGGGAAAAACTCATAGATTGGAGTTCCGCCGATTCAGCCGCTGCCTTCGATTTCACCCACAAAGAACGATTGGCCACCTTCATACGCCTTCAACGCCAAAGTCCTCAATCGAACTCGTACCATCTCCACTATCTCACAAAACCCTTACATTGTGTATGCTTGTGTCTACCCCATTGACAAAGACGGACGCCCAATATATACTGAGAAATCCCCACTTAACGATTTTAGGGAAATTACTTGGCAAGAAGAAAGGAAACAATCGGATTTCTCCATATTCTCTAAGATAGTCTCGTGATTTTGCTATCAATTTGATCTTGAAAATTGAGGAAATTAATTCCTCCTCCTGCACTCTTTATTCTCATGAAAGAGGAAAATAGGAAAGCTTCCTATTTCTTTTGCTCTTGGCTCACAGGATGAAGAAAATGAATGAGGACGAAAAGATGGGATTTTGTTTTTCCTCTTCTTTTCTCTTACAAAACTCACGTGAGCTTCCAGCACTTCTTGTGCTTCTTTACTTTTTTTTTCTAATCTTTGCTTATTTCTTTTAGGGAAATTCTACGTGGTGCCCCTGTACTTATGGCTTTTCCATATGGTACCCTTTTTAAAATTTGATTACACATGATACCTGTAATCCACCATAATTTTAAAGGATTTTATAAATATATTTTAGTATTTATATATTTATATTTTAGTTGAAATAATTTTTATTATTTAAAGTAGGTTGACTATTTTAAAAGTCAAATGAAATTATTTTATGGATTTAAGAAAGTTGTAGATATTTTAATTAGGCATGCTTTGAAAAAGGTTTGGAATGTGAATTTGATTTGGAAAAGAAGTCTAATGGACTTGAGGAACCCAAATTCTAAGTAGATTAGGAAAGAGGAGTTATATTGATGCTAGGAGTCCTCATTTATCAATCCTAGTCGTCATCAAAGTCTATTTAAACTCAATCTCCTTTTCCTATGCCCAAAAGGAAACCCTACTTATAAATACCTTAAGCCCAATTATTTTACCCCACACAAAATTTATTTTCTCTCTCTCAAAACTCACGGCTTCCTCCCTCTTCCTCTTCCACGTGAATTACAATTTTTCTTCCTCTCAAGTTTTTCTTTCTTCTTCTTCAAGTAACGCTTTCTTCTTCGCTAAGAAACGTCACCACCACCGTCGACCACCGGTGCACCGCCGCTGCTGCCGCCGTTGCTCTTCCTTGGCCGGCGCATCATCCCACTTTCCTCTTGTGTTGGTTTAATTCTTTTCTTCTTCCTCAAGTTTCCATTAAAAACTATGTTTTTATGCTTTATTTTAATGTTAATCATGATTATTGATTTTAATTTACTGTTTTAATAAATAATCTTGATCCATATATATTATATATTATAAGAATAAAAATTCAGATTTGTTTATTATTGTTAGATTGAAGTTTTAATCATTAAAGCATGGATTTTTAGGGTGTTAATTATTAGAAAACCATAGTAGCATGTTGTATACTATGAGATTGATTTAATTTATGATTTTGAGCATGTTTAAGTATGTTTAAAGAGGGTTTTATCATTTTATAAGTTGCTGGAATTTCAGAAAATATTTTATTTAGGGAGTTTTAAGAATTTTAATTACTAGTATGGTAGTACTATGCTAGGAATTAAAAGTAATTGAAGTTTTGATAGTAAAATCAACTTTTGAATATGTTTAAAGGGGATTTTAAATATTTTAAAGTTGCTGTCTTTTTATTTAAGAGTATTGATTTTAGTTATATTTGATTTCTAGGCGGAGAGTATTCCATAGGAGACTTTTAAAGGATTAAAAGTGGTCTGTCGACTAGTTTACACAAGGTACGTACATACTTGTGTGATTATATGATTAGTATCATCATTTAAAGAGGAAAGAAGTTGTAGTATCATGTATAGGAACTTTATAAGTTCATATGTGATTTTTAGTATGATTGATTTCTACATGTTTTATGCCTGTGAGCAAGCATTTTATTTATTAGATTTATTATGAGTAAAAAATTGTCATGTTTGTATGGATTATTGATGCAAGCATGTGGATGGGAACTTTAATTATTAATTCACATGGGGGAATTAATATGCTATTAAGATTGATTCATGATTATTCATGTGTTCCCTTATAAGTATTATTTTCACTACTTTATGAGGACTGTGGGCCTTATTTGGTAAGTTGATAAGTATGCCTTTTAAAGGTAAGTTTATTGTTGGCTAGGTTCAACAAATAAGAAAGTTGAGATTAAAAGAAAGTAAGTCTTGGGTTGTAAGTTGTGATCACTTATTAAATCCTAAGATAAAAGAAGTTCAGTTGTGAATGTTTGAATTGTATTCTGTGTTGCTTGTATGTGTGTCATAACAAGTAATAACTTGTAAATAACATAAAGTGTAACGAGGATAGTTATAGACTTTAGACTGGTGCACGTCTAGAGTTGGACATTAGGAGTTGGGGTACATGGTGAGCGAGCCATGGCTTTTTACAGGAGATGGATTGATCACCATCCCTTTTTCAGTTAGCAAAGGTTCCTCGATATCGCAGGTCAGTTCTGGAATACGTGGTAGCTCCCGTATTTCGTCTTCGTAATGAAGGCTTAGTAGATAAGACAACTCAGGTCCAATAACTATTCCTTTTGAGTAATAAAAAGATGTTTAGAGTTAGTTCAGTTAAAAGTTGTCTGCAGAATGTTATATGATTATATTATTATTGATCCCTGCACGTTATTTGTTTAGTATCATGTTAGGAAAGTTTATGCATTATTATGTAGTACTCAGCTTTGCTGATTACGTGCTTTGTTTGTATGTGTTGATCATGGCTTTGCCTTATTGATCCTGTGATGACCCAATTTTGGTGAGCAGATTCTCTAGAGCATTGACATTTACAGGTTCGCAGATGTAGCATCATTGGGAATCTGGGAATGGAGAGCTTGTGTAATTTAATATATCATGTTTTCTGCATTAGTAGGAACATATTATTTTAAGTTGGTTTGATAGACATTTATAGAGTGGTTGGTTATGAAGTACTTATTTGTTTAGTTATTTATAAAGTTTAGTTTGTTGTTTTCCGCTGCAAAATTCTGAATAAGCCGATACGTTATCACACGGGCGATAATACTTGGGTAGTTCTCTAAGTTCTATATTATAAAGGTATTTCTGAAAAGAGAGAATTATCGGGGTGTTACAATACCACTCTAAATTAATGCTAAGTTCTACAATAATACTCCGTTAATACAAGCATTTAGCAACGTCAAGCAGCGATAAGTTGGGCCCCAAAATTCTGTTTTGCTCATAAAGTAAGCCATTTAACTTCTCTTATCCAAACAATGATAATCCAACTTCTCCTATGTTTTGCTGTAATTTTGTGCCCTAAATTCTGCTGCGATTTGAACCAAATTCTGTGGAATTCTTACTCTCACTTCACCATTGTTGATCTTCATTGCTCAAGGTACGTTTTTTTCCATTTCATTCTGGTTTTCTTGCGTAATTTCATTGCTCAAGATTATCAATCTGTTGAATTTGGGTTGCATTTGATATACTTCCTTTTTGCAACAAGTGTTGTTGTTCAATTTTAGGGTTTGAATTAATCTGGGTAGAATTTGATGAATTAATTTGAATGTAGTTGTGGCTGAATTGTGGTGTGAATGAATTAAATCTGTTTTCATGCAGTAATGGGTGATGATATGAAGGTTTTAAAGTTCCAGTACATGGGTAATGATGTGGTGGTTGGGGTTGATCCTGATAAATGTAACTTGCTTGATGTGGTGATTGAATATGAGGACAAAGCTAGGGAAAATGGTATTCAGTTGCCTAGGTATCCTCAATTTGCCTATGTATGGAAAATGAAACAATGGCCATTAAATAATGATAAGGACTTAATGACCATGTGTGAGAGGCTTCCTGACAAAGAAGAGACTATCATTTGGGTTAAATCACTGATGAAACCAAATGCATTGAACAACTTAGTGCTTCAACTTAGAGAAATTCAGGGCACAAATTATGAGCCTTCAATGACTATAGTGGGCTACAATGATGATGAAAGGCAGAAGCTGCCAATTAGAAGGAGGAGCCAACATAATGTATGATCAGGATAAAGGGAAGTCAGTTGTTGAGAATGTAGTAGATAGGGTTGACGCTCACTTCCAAAAGTATGTAATTGAGGGTTTTGAGGATAAAGAAGATGACGTTACCTTCACCCTATGCAATGAGAAAACATGCATGGGCTGACATACAAGAAACCTACCCTGAGTTTGACCCTAAAGCTTATAAGAAATTCTTGAAAGAAACGGAGAAGGTTGAAAAAGCACAGAAAAAGAAGGTTGAGAAGGAAAAAAAAAAAAAAAAACAGGCCGAAAAGGTAAAATCTAAGTCAAGCAAAAAATGTGAATCATCCTCTTCAACAAATTTACCCTCCTTTGTGGTTGACAATGCCACTCCTGCCACCCATGAAAGCATACCACCACAAGCACCCAGAATGAAACCTCCAACTATAAAGACAAAAAATTCATTTCAAAGACAATCATCATTTCAAATGAACCAATCTCAAATGCAGCATTACAAAACAGAATATCGAATGGAGAGGGTGAGGGTGAGGGCAATCTTCTGACTACTAATGATGCTGAAAATGTTGGATGTGCACCACAATCAACTGACAGTACACCTGTTAAGAAGAAAACACCTGTGAAGTTGTCAGTTCATAAAACTGACATGACACTATATGAGAGCAAGATAGCTAGGACTACTGCTATAAGAAAGGGTATACAAGTTGGAAGTATGAAATGTCCTCCAATTGTTACACCTATAGTTCAGTCAAGTATATCTACTAGCAAGAGGTTGACTTTAGGTGATGATGCAACTATTGGATATGATGATACTGCTTCAGATGAGGATTATCAGGGGTCTATGCATGAGGATTCATATAGTGATAATGAGGAAAAATGTATCACAGAACAGCCACTTCACGGGGATGAGATGGCTGAAGAGGTGATATTACCAGTGGTTGAAGACAGGTGGGAACCTCATAATGGTATGATTTCTTTGACAATGAGAATGATGATGACTACTTCTCAAGACTGTACAAGAATGGAGAGCTTTATGAAGACAGGGAGTTTGGTAAAATACAATTGAGGCCATGGATGATATTCACTGAGAAGAGTCACTTCAAAGACACTTTGAAGGACTATTGTGTTCAGGAAGGCTTTGCAATAACAATCCTTTGGGCAGATAACATAAGATACTCAGCTACTTGTGCTGCAAAATGTTGTGACTGGAGAGTTGATGCTAGCAGGTTGCTTGATGGGAGGACATGAGCAATCAAGAAGCTGTGGCCCAACTTCCACACTTGTAGGGGCTTGGAGACATACAATCCAATATGCAATGTGAAATGGGCTGCCTCTAAACTTATGGAGGACATTAGAAACAACCCTGATGTCAAGGGGAAGGAGTTGAATGAAATTTTGTTTCAAAGATATGGAGTGTACATGAAGCAGTCCACCTTGTACAAAATGAAGCAGTATGTCATCAATGAAATATTTGGTGGACATGACAAGTCATATGGGAAGCTTCCAGCATATGTCAAGGTCATTCATGAAACAAATCCCGGGTCAGCAGCGTTTTGTGCATTGACTGACATTGGACAACTACAAAGGTCATTGCAGTTTAGCTCTATATTTATATCCTTTGCTGCTCAGATTAAGGGGTTTATTGGTGGATGTAGGTCCCTCATAGGTGTGGATGGCACCCATCTAAAAGGAAACTATGGAGGCATTCTTCTTTCTGCTATTGCCCTAGATGATAATAATGAGATCTTCCCACCAGCATATGCTATTGTGGGTGCAGAAGACACACAGAATTGGTCCTTTTTCTTCTGGCATCTATACAACTTGGTGAAGGATTCTGGCACAGACAAAAGGTGAGAGTTCTTGAGCACGGCTATGCCAATCGTAAAAAACTACGGAAATGATTTCTACTAGTCGGGCCTTCGGTGTCAGAATGCTTCATAAAATAACTTTTCGGAAAGGTAACGGGCCAACGAATGCATTTTAATAATTTTTTATACAAGAACAATAAAAAACTAATAGATTGAAAGTAAGAAGGGAAAAACTCATATATTGGAGTTCCGCCGACGCAGCCACTGCCTTCGATTTCACCCACAAAGAATGATTGGCCACCTTCATACGCCTTCAACGTCAAAGTTCTCAATCGAACTCGGACCATCTCCACTATCTCACAAAACCCTTACATTGTGTATGCTTGTGTCTCCCCCACCGACAAAGACGGACGCCCAATGTATACTGAGAAATCCCCACTTAACGATTTTAGGGAAATTACTCGGCAAGAAGATAGGAAACAATTGGATTTCTTCATATTCTCTAAGATAGTCTCGTGATTTTGCTATCAATTTGATCTTGAAAATTGAGGAAATTAATTCCTCCTCCTGCACTCTTTATTCTCGTGAAAGAAGGAAAATAGGAAAGCTTCCTATTTCTTTTGCTCTTGGCTCACAGGATGAAGAAAATGAATGAGGACGAAAAGATGGGATTTTGTTTTTCTTCTTCTTTTCTTTTACAAAACTCACGTGAGCTTCCAGCACTTCTTGTGCTTCTTTATTTTTTTCTAATCTTTGCTTACTTCTTTTATTCGTGTTCTCTTGCTTGAGCAAAAGTAACCTTGTAAAGTATAAAATAACACACTATTTAAGCTAAATATTCAATAAAAATATAATAAGAACATATATAACCCACTAATAGTAAAATTCAATAAAAACTATAAAATAACACATAGAAGACAATTACTCCCTCCGTAACACTTTAGTTGCAACAATTGGACTAGGGGACTTCCCTAGACAAAATTTCACTAAACTCTATTAAAGTGGGCTTAGAGGTACTAATTAATAATAAACACTCCCCACCACAATCACTGTTCAGTCTCCACCACAACCACCCACACATGGAACACCAGCCAGCGCCGCCACTACCATCCATCAGATCGACCACCACCACTCCACTTCGCCGCCGTCGCTACCGAAATCCAGCAACCACCGCTGAAATGCACCTCCAAACCACCGTCAAAACTCCCTACCCACCCCTCAAATTGACCTACTACCACCGAAAACACTGCCATGTCCACCGAAATACAACCACTACCACCAGAAATGATTTCGGCGGTTCAATTCGAACGTGGTGGGTTCAAAGATGGTGGTTGTAGTGGGTTCGTTTTTGGGGTATTTGTCGGTTCAATTTGGCGTGTTTGTCAGTGATTGGAGGTTCGATTGGGTGTTTGTCGGTTCAATCTGGAGTGTTTGCCGGTGATAGGAGGTTCGATTGGGTGTTTGTCGGTTCAATTTGGGGTGTTTGTCAGTGATCGTGGCTGTGGTCTGTAGGAAGAAGAGAGAGGGGTCAGTGGTGACTGTGATGGTGTCGCCCGTGGGTAGGAGGAGAGAGAGTGGTTGTACGGTGGAGTCGGTGGTGCCGGTGGGTAGGAGGAGAAAGAGGAGTTGTACTGTGGTGGTGGTGCTGGTGTCGGTGGGTAGGAGGAGTAAGAGGAGTTGTACTGTGGTGGTGGTGGTGGAGCCTAGGAGGAGAGAGAGTGGGTGTTGGTAATGATTAATGTAATTAATGGGTGATTACTTTAAGTTAATGGTGTGAGCTTAAATTGTAATGAAAATTTTAAAAGTATAATTTAAATTGTAATGACATTTTACATTGCTAAATTTTGCCATATATGGAAAGTTTCAAATTGTTGCAAGTAATATGTTAAACCCATTTTTGGCAAATGTTGCAAGTAATGTGTTACGGAGGGAGTATAAGACTTATTTTAGGGGCCAAAAATTTAGAAATATATGCACTTAGCGAACTACATACTATAACTTTTAATCCAAAACCATATGTATAATTTATTACTAGAAAACTATAACTATTAATCCAAAATCATAAGAATTAACCTAAAAATCATCACAATCAACCCAAATATCATAACTAGTAACCAAATACCATAATTATTATCCATAAACCATAACTATTTACCTTAAAATCATGATATTGACCCAAAATACTATAACTATTAACAGGAAATTAACCATAACTATTAACCTAAAAATAATACTTATATACGCAAATACCATAATCAATTCAAAATTATAACTATTAACCTAGAATACATAACTAGTTACGTAACTAAATACCATCACTAATTCACTAATAACCCAATAATCATAATTATTTACTATACCCATGTACCAAAACTATTAATCCAAACCCATAACAAATACCCCAAAATCCATAACTAATTAATAACTAGAAAACATAACTATTAACTTAAAAATCATACTTTTACCCAAGTGCTATACTTAACTAACTAAATACTCCCTCCGTTTCTTTTTAATATACACACTTTTCTTTTTGGTCCGTTTCTTTTAAATCTACACACTATTGCTTTTTCTATTTTTAGTAACATGTCACATCTACTTTCTCTTCTTTTTCCTCCCATGTCATCCACTTTTTAATATTTTAACCCACTTTTTAATTTCTCTCTCTACCTTTTCAGTTTCTCTCTCATACTTTTGCACTTTGTCCTTGGTTCTCCCCAAAATGAAGTGATTAAATTAAAATGAAACAAAGGGAGTAATGATAATAATATAGCATTTAGTTTACCCAAATCTAAAACATGGTTATAATGCAATTGGATATGAATATATGATACCAACTTTTAAAACCAACTTCTAGGCAACCCAAAATTCCACACACAAAGAAAAACAAAAACAAAAGCACACTCTAGTACTTCTATTACGAATTCCTCATTTTTTTTCCTCTCTCTCCTACATAGCCATGGTTATTAGGTTCCCTCTCTCTCATATGATCTCTTCCCCCCTATTTTCTCTCATCCTCCTCCTCTTTCTATTCCTCCTCAGGGGTGGATCTAGCGTGGATTCAGTAGGTTGAATTGAACCTATAAAAATTTGGCAAAAAAAAAAGGAATAAAAAAGGACGAAAAGCCAAAAATATGTAGAACATTTATAATATATATTCGCGCGCCAAGTACTGGTTCATATGGATGCGTTTGGCTCAATGGTAGTCGGGGTCAGGGCCGTCTTAGTGATTTATGGGGCCCTGTTCTAAAATCGAAATTGGGCCCTATACATATATATATTCATTTTCAACATAACAAATATCTTTGTTAAACACCAAAATATTCAAATTTTTATTCAAATTAATAATAGCAAATCAATACAAATTAAACTTTATAACAACATTCTATCGAAACAGTGCGGTTCTCGTAGCATTCTTTGAAGACAAATTATAAATTAAATCTTCATATTCTACTTTCTCTAAAAGATCATTCTCAATTGTTATCAACGCCAATCCATTAAGTCTCTCTTGTAAAATTGTTGAACGAAGATATGACTTCAATAGCTTCAACTTTGAGAAACTTCTTTCTGCAGATGCAACAGTTACAGGAATAGTCAACAAAATTCTATAAGCAACACTTGCATTAGGACACCAATACAAATCTTTCACAAAGTTCAAAATTTCAGTGCATTTTCAAGTTTGATACATGAAGACTTATAACTCAAATCATTCAATGACTTCAAACTATGAGAAGTGAATAAGAAACCAAATATACTTTCATATTCCTGAAATTGCTCAAACCTCTTATTAAGAGAGCTAATTGCTTGATCAACAATGTAAAAGAAAGTAATTAACTCTAAAGGATTCTTGTGCAGATAATGGAGCATTTGATGATGTGCTTGGATTTTCATCAAAATGTTTTTTTCTTCGAATTTCACGCCTTTGAGGAAAGATAGGATCAATATCCATTTCCACTGTAAGTTTTTTAGCACTATCCAAGGCATCTTCAAAACCATTCTCTCTATACTTCTCAAAAAACAAATCAAACCCCTTATTTTTCTCATAGCCACATCAATTTGCATATCCTTTGATTGTAAAAGCTTGCTTACCGAATTAATTGCACATAATATGTCATACCAAATTATTATTGCAATTAAAAACTCAAAAACACCAAGCTCATTATTTGCTAAGGATTTAGCTTCACTTTTTATTTTGGAATCATTATCACAATCACCTACTTCAAGTAAAGCTTCTCGTAAGTCTGACATTTGGAATCTAATAGCCTCAACACTTTCTAACCGACTCTCCCAACGAGTAGAGGATAAAGATTTAGGAGTTCTTTTTTTCACATTGTCTTTCAAAATTTGCCATCTCTTAGTAGAAGCTGCAAAAATTGTATATATGCGTTGAATGACTCCAAAAAAAATCTCTAGCTTTACTACATGAGTTGGCCATGTCACATAATATCAAGTTTAGGCTATGACAACCACAAGATGTATAAAAAGCTCTAGAATTCAAATCCAACAATTTCTTTTGTACTCCTTGATGTTTGCCTTTCATATTTGATCCATTATCATAACCTTGACCTCTCACATCCATTACATCAAGATCAAGATTTTTCAACTCATTTATTAAAACATCAAAAAGCCCTTGTCCAGTTGTATCATTTACATTCAAAAATCCTAAGAAAGATTCCTCAATGCAAACAAGATTTGCAGAAACATTGACATATCTCAATATCAAAGTCATTTGTTCTTGATGACTAACATCAGGAGTACAATCAAGTATCACTGAAAAGTATTTTGCTTGTTTAATTTGCTTAACAATTTCAATTTTAATTGCAGAGCCGAGTAAAAGTATCAACTCATTTTGAATAATATGACCAAGATAATGATATTGAGTCTCATTATTAGTAATACGCCTGATATGTTCTTGGACAATTGAGTCAAACTCTGCCAACTTCTCAATTAAGCCCAAAAAATTACCAATACTGTTTTGGTAGAGTTTCCCATTAGAACCACGGAATGCTAAATTATGTTTAGCCAAAAATTTGACAACTGAAATAATTCTTTGCAACACTTTTTTCCAATGATCCTTTTCTTTCTCAATTAATATTTGAGTTGTCTTATCAATAGTTTGATTCTTTTGAAATCTTAGACGCAACTCATACCAAGTGGTCATATTTTTAACATGATCCATGCTTGTCTCATGTTCTTTAAGTCTTATGCCAATATGACCCCAATCAGAAAAACTTTCATTTGTTAATTGACCCCTACCAATTCCTTTTTTAAATAATTTGCAGCAAAAACAAAAAAATTTATCAAGCTCTTTTGAATAAACAAGCCAATCCCTATCACATTTCTCACCATTTGATAAAACTCTAGTATATAAATTAGCCGTAAATCGCCTAGAGAATTTATCTTTAGGACCTTTCACAATAGAATAATCTCTTTTAGGTCCCTTTTGCACTAATAGATCAATCATTTTAGAATCGAGACCATCCCAAACTCTTGGATCATATATATCAGGCATATAACTAGGCTCACATGGATCGACATTTTCATTATGCATATTATCAACATTTTCACCATTGACATTATCATTCTCAATTGGCCCATCATCAACATTAGGAATATCATTAGGCACATTACCAAAATTAGGATTATCATTAGACACATTATCAACACTAGGATTACCATTAGGCACATCATTATTCACAATAGGCACATCATGGACATGTTCAACATCATATCATTTTCAAGATTTATTGTAGATTCAACATTTTCATTTTCAACATGAACATCAACATTTTCATTTTCAACATGAACATCAACATTTTCATTTTCAACATTATCATTAGTAACTTGTGATTCTTTGATGATGAATTTATCAAGAGCTCCTTTTTGAGACTCAATCAACAATTCCATTTTTTTCCTTTTCTTACGCTTTTCATATCCAGAATCATATTTTCTAGTATTAGGGGCCATTATTTATAAAATAATAGAATATTTCAGCAATTTAACAATTAAATATGACTTCCAAATGAATTGATATAACCTGGAGAGATGAAGTTTATATCAATAACATCCTCTGATTAAATTTCTCCAATCTCGAAATCAACTCCGTTCAAACAAAATTAACCTTCAACACAGAAAATTAAAAGATTATTAAGATAACAAATTAAAAAACAAAATCAAACAATATGAAGCATTATAGTAGTAAAAAAATCAGTTGCATTCTACAAAAATGGCAGAAGTTACAAAAATAAGATGAACAGCAATACAAAACGTCTTGAAATTCATTCATGGCCAATTTCTGCAATTGTATCAACATGTTCATGTCCGTTTTTTTTATTTTATAAAGACATCATACTTAGAGAAAGTCCTTAAGTCCATTTGCATTGCATTCAGTCGTTTTGTACAATTAGTACACCCAAAAAGAATGGCAGCCAGCAAATCTCGTTTTTCCTTCCTACTTTTTTCATCTTTCTTTCGATTTTTTCAATCTAAACTTTGCTTTGATTTGATTATTACTTAAACTTGTCATCTTTTTACTGATGTTAATCAATCCCACAAATATAATAAATAAAAATAAAAAATAGAAGTACTTCGAGAGTGATTCTAGAGTAATTGCAGAAAAAATAATAATAATGCAACATAGATTTGTAATTGCAGAAATTTAATAATAAAAATAAAAAAAATCAGAAGTAATTGCAGAACAATAATCAAAATCAAAATTAAACCAAACATATTCGGGTATTCCAATTTCCGCATAATTGAACACAAAATTAATAAATTGCAGAAAAAAATAATCGAATACAAAATTAAATCAAAATCAAGCATAAACACACATAATTGCAGAAAAATCATAATCAAAATCAAAATACTACTTACTTCCATGAACCCGTTTGAGAATTGGAAGTAGATGATTAAGAACCTTGAAAATTCCTCCTTTATACAGACCTCTCAAAAATTAGCCGTTTGATATGAAGAAATTAGGAGAAATCAAAATTAATTGTTGCTTGCCATTATATTGATAATGGATGACAATCTCAAATTGGGTAAAAATAATTTTTTTCCCATTAGGGAGAGATAAAAACCCCAACTTTCCATAGATAATAGAGAGAATTGATGAAGAGAAGAAGAAATTCGAGAAAGAATTGATGAAGAATCAAAGAAGATTGAAAGACTTGAAGATTGAGGAAGGTGAATCATGAATCAAGATAAAGGGAGGAGTTTGAGGAAAGTTGCTAAATTAGTGGCGTGAATAATGAAGCGTGAACTGAGGAAGAAGGGAAGGCGTGAATAATGAAGGGTGTAGGACAAAACAGTGGGCTAGAATTTCCTATGGGCCCTCCAAAATTAAACCAAATATTTTTAAGAATGGGGCCCTGTGCAAAGGGGCACTTTGCACACCCCTTGCTACGGGCCTAGTCGGGGTGTGACAAGATTCTATTGAACTTTAATGCTGACGCCACGAGGCAGATTTAATCCCTACGTCCTAATTATATATTCTTCCAGTTTTTAGTTGGGAGTATATATCTACTTGGCTATACATAAATATCTTTTGAAATTTCTATAGTTTTAGGTTGTTATTGTCTCTGTATTTTTAATGTTTAAAGAAGTACTACATAATTGTTTTTATATTGAGAATAATGAGAATGATTTGCTTTTTTTTTTTTGTTATTAGTGCTAATCAGTAATCACTAAAGATCTAAGAATAAGAATATCGGACAAATTTAACACTTGACTCGTAGATTGTTGGATAGATAAAATAAATTATAATATATCTTAATTGATATTTTTAAAAAATTATAACAATTGGTTAACTTAGTAGTTAATGATCATAATTGGAAATTTAGAATAATATATTTATGTATAGCCAAGTAGATGTATTAAAAATTGTAATAATTGGTTAGCGCAGGTTTAATTTCTACGTCCTATTTTTCTTTTATCGTTCTTATCTGTTTCAATTTTTTGGCAATCTCCTAACCTAACAGTTTGTTTTCCATTTTTTGTTTTTTTTTGGATTATTTTCTTTATTTTCCTATATCATTAGACATAGGTTGAATTAGCGAAATCAAGAAATAAGTTCTCGATTAGTTTTAGAAGGTCTCCTAAAAAATTCCAAAGGTCGGATTATATATTTTAGGAAGATATGTAAAGTTGAGATGTTCATGCTTAATTTTTAATTTTTTTTTTACTTTCTTTCAAAACTCAAGTTTTTACGTTTTACTTTTAAATTTTATACCCTTCTAGTTTTTAGTTGGGAGCATATGTGTATATGGAGTTAAGCATACATTTAAGACCCAAACTATCACTAATTTTTCACTCTTTATGACCTATTAACTTTTTTTTCACCTTTTGGAACATGTGGTTGAGATTACGACCAGTTAACCCATTGTTAACTCACCTGAAAGCATTTACACTTGAAAATAAAAAGTTATATTATAAAAATAATAATAAGCTCGCTATGGGAACTTCTTCCTTTAATTTCAAAGCCATATCATATGACGGTCTTCTATCAACTAACCACCATCTTCATTAGTCCTCTCTCGTCTTTCTGTCTCATCTATCAACTAGAACGAAGAACCCATCGAGAACCCGAGGTAAAATTTCCAGTACCCAATTTTAGAAATTTATTCTTTTACCCAGTTTTAATTTTTTCTTACAGAAAATTTAATTTTTGTGATTTTGCGTGTGAAATGATGGAGTTGCAAATGAAAATAGAAGCTTTAAGAAAAGCATATGCAGAGATGGTGGCAGAACGCAAAGCTCATTGCTTTGAGCAGCAATTTGTTTTAAAGAAATTTTAGGATCTGTTTTTTTTTTTTTTTAATGATCATTTCATTTATGTTTTCAGGAAATTTCAGGATCTGTTTTTTTCTTTGGTGTTGTATGTCTGCGCTTGATCTGCAATTTGGGATGCAACCATGGAAGAAGTTGAAGAATTGGTTTCGAGAGATAGTTGATAACTAGAAAAAGCAATTAGGTCTAATTTCTTATTTTAAGATTTAGATTGAGATAATTGGCTCAAGTTTATTTTTCATGATGATAAGCAAAAAATTAGATGACGAGAATATATAGCTCGATGATTGTTGTGTTCTTGAACAAAAAAGAGCTTGAAGGACTATCAATGCAGTTCGTCAAGGGGAGTCGTGAATGGAAGTTTGTGGAAACAGAGAAGTAAAATGGGATGAAGTTGCAGTGGCACATTTTTTTTGTGAAACAACAGATTAATAAAGTATGCTTTTTTGGGTTAGTGTATCAAAATAAATAACTATTGGGGTCCATAGTTAACCATGGTAAACATTTTTCACCTAAAACTCATTCTGGGTCCTAAACGGTGAAAAGATAAGTTTTAGGTCCCAAACGGTGAAAAACCCAACAGTTTGGGTCCTAAATTTATGCTTAACTCGGAGTATATGTCTACTTGGATATACATAAATAACTTCCAAAATTTCTATAGTTTCAGGTTGTTATTATCCTCTTGTACCTCTGTATTTTTAATGTTTAAAAAAGTACTATACAATTGTTTTCATATTGAGAATAAGGAGAATCTTTTTTTCGCTATTAGTGTTAATCACTAAAGATCTAAGAATATGATTAGTTTACATGGGGACAAATTTAACACTTGACTTGTAGATTGTTTGATAGATAAAATAAATTCTAATATATCTTAATTGATATTTTTTAAATTGTTACAATTGGTTAACTTAGTAGTTAATGGTCATAATATGAAATTTAGACTAATGTATTGGTGTTATTAATCAATTTTGCTTGCATTACCAGAAAAAGGTCAATTGACCCGGTCAAAATAGGTCTTACTGATTTGAAAATGGACCGGAGTGGGTCTGTTAGGAAATATCAACTGATACAATTCTAAACATGATCATTTAACACATTAACTGATCCGGTTCGGCTCAAAATCTGATCAGTTACTTAACTTAACCGATCCCATTTTGTGCCCAAATTGAATCAGTTAATGTTATGGTGCCAATTGTGCTTTGCATACAAACAAGTTAACTGATTCGGTGATGTTAAGTCCACCGGATCAATTAACTATATATAGTATTGGGACTCTGGAAAATGCCCGTTCTCTTTGTGGAGAAAATCTAGACTTTTGAAATTTTCAAATACACTGTTTGAACGTATTTTTGTCCAACATACAACAACAATAGTTAGAGATTATTCATCATACACTCGGGTGTACCATGTGCATGGTACACCCAAAATTAATTTTTACTTACATGTAACTCTCCTTTTTAATACATTTTGCTCATTTGAATGATTTTTAAAGAGCAATGAGCAAACAAAAAACATTAGGTGTACCATGATCATGGTAATCCTGGGTGTACGATAAAATTTGTACAAAAGTTATAATGTAATAAATTTGAATTCTAATTCTAATATGAATAAGTTTTGTAGAAAAGCCCTAATTCTAATTGAATTTCTAATTCTAATTGAATTTCTAATTCTAATTGCAGTTTGTTTTAGTACGTTAGTATAGTCAATATTTCTTTTTATACATTACTTTAATATAAAATTCTAAATATAGTATAAATGGATCTTATTTTAAAATATTTTTAGTATAAATGGATCTTATTTTAAAGTATTTTTAATCACTTTTCAATGGTATAAAAATTATAATTTTTTGAACTATATATTGAAAGTATGATCTATTTACTATACTTATGTTTTTCATTGTGAACTCAACTCTATTTCTTCTTATCCTAAACTCTATACATGTGTTTTATTACTTTGTAACTCCATTTATTTTTTAAAAATTGTCATAGCTGTTAACTAGGGCAAATGCCTAGTTTCTTCGTGGAGAAGAGGTAAACTGTTGAAATTTTTACATACCCTGTTTGAACGTATTTTTGTCCAATATACAATAACAAAAGTTATAGTGTAATACTAATAACTTTGAATATTCTAACTCTAACATGAATAACTTTTGGACCCTGCTTTATATATTAGTTTTTTTAGAGAGAAATTTCATTAATTGAACGCCAAACGACATCTACAATAAGTATTAAAGAAAAACGAGATACAATCAAACAAGGTTAAATCAAATTCGTCTTCGAAAAAACTACAATGAACCATATCGAGCAATACAACGCATCCCCCTTGTATTTGCTAAAACAAGCCGCTATTGATGAATAAGTCTATCATTCTGACATAGTTTGGAAAGAGCATTCTTGATCGAGCCATGTTAACCGCATTCGAGATTCCAATACTTTCATGCTGAGTCTCGAACTTCAATCAATGAGAACAATTTCTTATACCTGAAGACGAAAAAGCCATACTCACAAATCTCATAAGGGAGAAGGAGATCTCCACAACAGAGACTAAAATCTCCATAACAAGGTTTGAAAAAATCTCATAAAGAGAGACTAATTTATTTTGCAAAACAAGAAATAAATGAACTAAAAACTGAAAATAAAAAGAAAAAAGGGACTTACCATGGATGAAATCATCCATGGCAACCCCTAACTAATGAAGAAGGGGTAGGAGAGGCTAGGGTTTAAGAGAGAGGGGGAGGGTGGCTTCAAGTAGGTGAACATTTATATATTAGTTATATGATATGATATGACTAGTATTTGGGACCCGGGCCAAACCCCGTTCTCTTCGTGGAGAAGATGAGACTTTAGAAATTTTCACATAAGCTATTTGAACATATTTACCAAATGTTGCGACCTCTTGAGGAGGTTACTTTATATATAAGTTATATATATATATTTTTTTTTTATTAGGAGATTAAGTCAGCCCAAGGGCTAACCCCTACAAGGCTACTAGCCTGTAGGAAACACCAACACATTGGTTGGTAATGCATGCATAACATGCGAAAGAAACACCCCAGCATAATGCTGGGGATAAGGATCGAACCCCTGACCTCAGGGGCCAAGGGGGAGTGCTCTATCCACTTGAGCTAACTCCTACCCTTATATATAAGTTATATATGATAATATGATATTTAGATTTTAGATTAAGATTTCCATTAAGATTTCGCAAAAATTTACTTTTTAAATGTTTTCCGTCCAGCTAGTAGGGTAAAAAAAAAAAAAAATTGTTTTCTAGTAGTACTTGAGACTTGAGAGTTGAGAGGAGGGTATCGCAAATTCGTAATTGCTCTTCTAGTTGAAAGAACAGGAACACCGTCATAGGCATTTGCTCTTCTTCTCAGACGCTCTACTCTACTCTCTCAGTCTCTCTCTCTCGGCGGCGACTGGTCTTAGCCTCTTCGATTTCGATCTTCGTTTGGTGAGTGGTGACGTTCTTCGACTTTGCGCCGTTCTTCTTCGCTGCATAACACAAACCCATTTTCCCCAACACGAAAATTCAAAGGAAATAATTTCAGCCAGATTAAACTTTTTCCGACGAGATAGTCGTCGGAACTTCCAACCATCCGAATTCAGAGGTTGGTATAAACTGACAAAAAGAGTTATTTTAGGTAAATAAATGGTTGTATTTTATTACTTTGTTTAATTGCTTAAAACTCCCTCATACACACACACTCTTCGTGCGGCACCCCAACTTTGTACCAAAAAAACAAAGGTTTTACAAATTCTGTGAAAATATTCCTGTTTTTATTTGATGTAGATATGTTATGTTCTTGATTTTTGGTACGTCATGTTTGCAGTTAGTAGCAATGGTTGGAGCAACTCAAGTTCAGAAGAACATACCCGTGCTGCCATGGATGAGAAACCCAGTTGACATTGTTGATTTTAAGGAAACTCCCTTAAGTTTGCTCCCTGGTCTTGATCCTAGGTACCCACTTATTTAATTTCTTTGGGTTTTTGATATGATATTATATCATCTTTTATTATAATTAGTTTATGTAATTATTATGATATAGTTTTCACTTATTTGTGTTTGTATTGTAATTCGTAAGTATGTGTTTGACTTGTTCGTCGCAGTCAGGGGCGGAGCTAGGAATTAGGATTTCCTACAAGGGGTAGCGTAATTGTCCGATAGTATGGAACCCCAAAAAACAAAATTCCAACTAAATTCAAAACGTAAAAGAAAAATTGAATACAACTTCTATTCACGATTAATAAAAGAAAATACAATTATTCATGACAAGTTCTCATATTCTGGAACCGATTTTGAGATGGAGGAATAAAGACTACTACTTGGTGGCGAAAAATTCTGTTAGCTTGGTTGAGTTGTTTAATTCAAATTAACTCAATTTTCATTTGGTGTCCCTTAAAAAAAACTTGAGATATCTCACTTGTTGCTCTCTTCATAATTTTGCAATACATTTATAAACATAACACAATTACACAAGAATTTACCAATCAAGTCAACTATTCCTAGAATTTTCTTATTCTCAATGTAGTTCAACATTAGAACACTAAAAAGAACCTCACAACATCACTTTGTAAACTACTATTATGCAATTCACAAATTATAATTCACTAACAAATTTACAAGTTATACTTCACTAACATATTCACAAATCTGAAAAACTACAATTCACAGAGATTTTATAATTTTATACATTCACGCTACCCATAAATCCATAGATTCAAAAATCATAAATCTATGATTGAACAAGTAAAGTTAGATGAAAAAGAAATAACACTAAATTTAAAAAAGAAATAACAAAGAACCTGATGCCTTTACTAGAAATCCACTTCAACTATCACTAGCAAACCCATCTTACTGCATCAGTTCACGGAAAAACAGGCAACATGGTTGCTTAAAAACAAGAGAAGATTTGTTGAATACTTGAATGGTGATATATGCCGTTATACATTACAATTTCGTATTCAAATAGCAAGAAAGGCAGAAAATCAAACAAACACGGCGATGAGGAGAGAGAAAATGGGAAAGGAGTGAAGGCGGACACCGGGAAGTCGCCAGTCGAGCATGTCGGCGATAAGGTAGCGGAGATGTAGAACGGCTAGAGAGAGACTGGAAGAATCTGTAGAGCGAGATGTAGAACGGCTAGAGAGAGAGGCGGAAAATATTAGGGTTTGCAATGAGTTTTCTTTCTGCGTTTTTTTTTCGAAAAAAAAAATCATGGGTAGCACGTGCTACCCCTTGTGACAACGTGGCTCCGCCCCTGGTCGCAGTGTAGTCTTGGGCTCTGTTTAGTTGGACGGAGAACATTTTTGACAAAAAATGAATTTCTGTGGAAAAATGTTTTGGTAGGGGAAAGGAAAATACAAATGTAGATTGGTGAAAAGTTAAGAGGGAAAATGCAGAATGAAATGGATGGGAGAAAATAGTATATAGGAAGAATTCCTTTAGGAAAGAAAATGATTTTCCACCCTTTACAAACCAAAAAATGGAAAATGCAAAAGCACTTCTCCTTGAAAATGTTTTGTGCGCAACGTAAGTTTTTGTGCTGGGTGGGTGTTATTGTTGCTGTTTAGATGATAACCTGATAGGTTTTGCTGTTGAATTAGGAAGTTTACGTAGAGTGTTACTCTTGTCAAGACAAAATCATCTTAAATCAACTAGTGCTTGTTTTCTGGTAGCCATAAATTCATTTCTGGACAATTACAGCATGTGTACGGTGCCACATATATAGTTGATGGACATTTGCAAATTTGATGCAATATAGCCTAACAAGAACATGTTTACAAGTGCTACAAGTTTGGGGATGATATTGCTGGCATGTAATCTGGTGGAAGCTTTTGGCAGTCTGAGAAAAGCTGTTGGGGAACAGGAACTTATTTCTGTCAACTGATTCTAAGTTCCTGGCTTTCACATTTAATATTAATGGTTGGGGCATTGGTGAGACAGTGACTAGATCACTAAGATTGTTGTCCTAGATGAGGAATTGCGCCCAATGAAATGGGGAGGGGAATGTGTTTGTTATTTTGGGCTGTAGGTTATTGATTAGAAGTTAGAGCCAAAGACAAGGGTAGATGTGCTAATTGACTATGATGAATGGATTGTATTATTGAATTTGGAATCATTTGATTTGTTTTTTACAACTATCTATCTTTATACTTCTCCTCGAAGTATATATTCTATGAAATTGATTGATGGTATAGTGTACTTATTCTATTTCAGATTGGATAAGGCTTTGAAGAATATCCATATCTCTTCACTTTTCCCTGTGCAAGTGGCAGTTTGGCAAGAGACTCTAGGTCCTGGTGCTTTTGAGCGCGACTTATGCGTAAACTCACCAACTGGAAGTGGAAAGACTCTGTCCTATGCTCTGCCTATAGTGCAAATGCTAGCTACTCACTCTGTGAAGTGTTTGCATGCTTTAGTGGTGTTACCTACCCGTGATTTAGCTGTGCAGGTTTCTTTTCATTGAACACTTAGCTATCTGTTTATTTCTTTCCGGTAATAGTAGTCAATGAAATGCATGTACTGGAGGCGTGAGATTGTGAGTAGCTTCTTTGATATATGGATGACACTGGATTGTTAATCCCCCAGGAGCTTTATACATTTTATCTGGTCGAAGCTAATGTTTATTTGAAAATGGTGAAAGCTATAACTTTTGGTCTTTACTTTATTCTTGTGATCAGAACAGCTTATATCTGTCTTTTTTTTCTACTCCATAAATGGTTTAGTAATCCATCTACTCTGTATTGATAACATAATCCATTAAGCATGAAGTTCTAATTTATTTTTAAAATTCTATTCTTTTTTTCCTTAAAAAGTTTATGCTAAAGGCAAAGTCATTCATCATCTAATCGTTAAGTTAAGAATAGCGGTGTAATTGAGTCAGACTGAGACTGAGCCTTGGCTTGGAAATTGCAAGCTTGAGAATGATGAGCGAGGATTCACCATAGTCCAACAGCGGCTCATGCTTGCAGCTCACGCCATAGAATAGAAAAAGTTAATTTCTGAGAACTCTTAATTTCCCTTTGCTATGACAAATTGAGAGAAAAATAGAGAGGATTAAGACGTATTGAATAAGATTTTCCAATGGTGATGTGGGTGTAAATGGAAACTTGACATCAAGATATTGGAGAGATCATTGATGTATTTTATGTTCTTATGTATGTAATGTATGTAATGTGTTTACGATTAAAGGCCTGCTTTCGTATGATTTTTATGTTTCCTGAATTTCAGGTCAAAAAAGTTTTTGATGATCTTGCTCCAGCCGTTGGCTTGTCTGTTGGTTTAGCTGTTGGACAGTCTTCACTCGCTGATGAAATTTCAGCACTAGTTAAAGTGCCTAGACTTGAGGATGGCTTCTGTTACGACCCTGAAGATTACGCAAACAGATTACAAAGTGCAGTGGACATACTGGTAGCAACTCCTGGAAGGCTTATGGACCATATTAATACTACCAAAGGCTTCACACTTGAGCACCTACGGTATCTTGTAGGTAGCAACCATTTTTCCTAAATATTCTGTATATGGTAGCTTATGTTAATACTACAAAATACTTCTTTGATCTAATTGAACAAGTTTTGTTAGAGTTGGCTAGATTAATACATTTCATGTCACCCCTTGACCAGTTGACTTGGAAGCTCCCCTTGGTATTTCGTTTGCTAGTCTTTTTTTCCGTGGTAATTAAGTTTTCTTGATTTGTGAAGTAATTTAAAAACTGTAGTTCTCTGTAGTGCAAAAACCATTTTTCATGCTGGTTGATGGAAATACATAAAAAATTATGATCCGTTCTCATCTCCACTTCCAAATGTCTTTGCATGAGCTGAAGAAATTGGTGATTATGATATGGATCCAATGAGAAGATTGAAGATAACCAAATTAGTGGATCTTATGAATTATTGGGCTTGGATCATCTTACAATTGAAGGTTGTGAATAGTGTTTTGATGTTAATTTTATTTGTTAATGATCCATATGAGAGATGGTCATTTCCTACAAATCCTAGTTCTGTTAGGATTTGTGTTGTTTTCCTAGTTCTAGTAGGAATAGGACTCTTAAAATCCTAATCCTAGTAGGATTAGAACTCCTAATTCTGTTAGGAGTATAATAGCTTATAATTCTAGTTGAGTTAGAAATCCAAATCCTAGTTGGATTAGGAATCTAATTGGAGTAGAGTTATATCTTTAATAGGAGTCTAGTTAGTAGACGCCAAGTTGAGTTTGTTCTACTTGGTTTAGGAGTTTGTTATTTCTTTGTTATCTTTTATGTTTTCTAGTCCTAGTATAATTAGGTATTTGCAATGCCTATATAAGGCTTTTTTTCGATCATTAATAAAACAGAGATTATGAGTTTATGAAAGTTTATTTCGTGAGTTTAATTGCTTACAAACCATTAATTAATATTCAGGAGTGTTTATTAGTTACTGTTAAACAACTTAATTCCAGGAGTGGTTTGAGTGTGTTTAAAAACCATTGAATTCAATTCAGGAGTGATTTGGATTTAGTGCTTGATTAATTAGGCCAGGAGTGACCTAACTGAATCAAAACCCTATTTGATAGTTCAGGAGTGTTCAATCAAATAGTACTATCCTTTTGTTCGGGTGTTATTTGAGTTTGTTCGTCAAAGATTCAACCAAGAAACCATCAAGAACCAATCTTTCTTTCACGATTCTTGGGAAATTTAAAACTTCACTAAAGTGTGGAATCACGTCCACATCAAATTGGTATCAAAGCTGGTTGAAAGAAAGGCGGAGAAAGGTGCTTGATTTTGTTCCGCATTCATCCGAATTTGGTACGTTTTGTTCTATCTCGTTCTCCTACTAGGAAACGAATTTTTCGGAGTTTCTTGATTCTAAACTCGGTCTATTTCAAGTCTAGTTTATCGTCCTAAAATTTCGTGAAATTTGGAGTTCGTTTGGTATGGTTTTTAGATAGTTCTTGTGAGTCGTGTTATTTTGGTACGAATCTGGCGCGTCTGACTTTGAAAGGATACTGCAAGCAGCCTGTTTCGAATTTTAGAATGATTCCAGTTGGAGGTGTCTCCTAAGATCCCAAATTTACTTTTGTTAAAATTTGGTAATTTTTTTCCACTTATGGAATCTGCAGTTTATTATTGAAGTTAGGTCAGTTTCTAGATATTCTGGGCAATTTTTAGATGACTATTTGCAACGAAACCATGGTGGACTCGGATCTGCTGTTGCCGATACCCTTAGTAAACTCAACCTCACGATGCTATTACCTTTCTACTAGTTACTCTTGCTGATAATTTTCTCACCAAGATGGACAAAGAATTCTTGAAAGGGAATTATCTTATTTACTATATGACGAAAAAATTGAAGATAGAAAGAAAAAATTGAAAGGCAAAGAATTGGTAAGGGACATAAAGGAACGTCCTGGCAAAACTTGAAAAGTCAACTTCGGTTCCAGAAGTACTAGTTGAAGAAGCTAAGACTGATGATGTATCTCTAGTTGTTGAAGATAATATTGCACATGAGAATATAGTTCTGGAACAAATTCTCGAGGAAAATCAAGAAGAGCAGATTAGAGAAATTTCAAGCAGTACTTCTCTTGTTGTCAATGTTATTGAAGAGTCGTCCAACAATTCTACTATCTGCAACTTACCAAGTAAGGTTGTCGTGAGAGATCTTGAAACTTCTTTAGCTCATTCTTATGGATTCGACAAGAGTAAGGTTGATCATGATGTTCTACAGTTGAGATTCAGTAAAATTCGAGGTCGAATTTTTTTTCAAGAAGGGGAGAATGATATGGATCCAATGAGAAGATTGAAGATAACCAAATTAGTGGATCTTATGAATTATTGGGCTTGGATCATCTTACAATTGAAGGTTGTGAATAGTGTTTTGATGTTAATTTTATTTGTTAATGATCCATATGAAAGATGGTCATTTCCTACAAATCCTAGTTCTGTTAGGATTTGTGTTGTTTTCCTAGTTCTAGTAGGAATAGGACTCTTAAAATCCTAATCCTAGTAGGATTAGAACTCCTAATTCTTTTAGGAGTATAATAGCTTATAATTCTAGTTGAGTTAAAAATCCAAATCCTAGTTGGATTAGGAATCTAATTGGAGTAGAGTTATATCTTTAATAGGAGTCTAGTTAGTAGACGCCAAGTTGAGTTTGTTCTACTTGGTTTAGGAGTTTGTTATTTCTTTGTTATCTTTTATGTTTTCTAGTCCTAGTATAATTAGGTATTTGCAATGCCTATATAAGGCTTTTTTTCGATCATTAATAAAACAGAGATTATGAGTTTATGAAAGTTTATTTCGTGAGTTTAATTGCTTACAGACCATTAATTAATATTCAGGAGTGTTTATTAGTTACTGTTAAACAACTTAATTCCAGGAGTGGTTTGAGTGTGTTTAAAAACCATTGAATTCAATTCAGGAGTGATTTGGATTTAGTGCTTGATTAATTAGGCCAGGAGTGACCTAACTGAATCAAAACCCTATTTGATAGTTCAGGAGTGTTCAATCAAATAGTACTATCCTTTTGTTCGAGTGTTATTTGAGTTTGTTCGTCAAAGATTCAACCAAGAAACCATCAAGAACCAATCTTTCTTTCACGATTCTTGGGAAATTTAAAACTTCACTAAAGTGTGGAATCACGTCCACATCAGATTATGTGCACGATATTTGACTTTCTGTATCTGAATTCCTAGCTTTCAGTAACTAATTGAAAGTTAGATATATAAGGGAGATATTCCCTTGTAATTGCTGTTGCTAGAGTTGAAATTGAATAACTCTACATATTTTCTCCCGTTTGGGAGAAGGTAAGGAGAAGCTATTAGGAGACCCTCCAGTTGAAGATCATATCTAACACATGTCAATGGTCAGTGGGAAGAGAAGTTAAAACTACTAATGACTGCTTTGATTGGAGTTCCATCTTTGATGGTGAAGCACTATTCTTGTATATAGTAAGAAAAGCTGTCAATTTTACTACCTATATTAGGTCGCTTTGTGACTTATAGCTTTTTATAGTAAGTAAAATTTACCACTACTATATCTCTTGACATCATTCAATGGATTTTTTATGTGTAGCCGAAAACCATCTTGCTGGAATGACTTAATATATCATGAAGTCATATATAGGCAAACAAAAAAAATGCATGCTGGGTGAGGGGGCGGATACACATGCGTGAAATGGGTACGCCGGTGTGATGTCAGATGTGTGTGTGTGTATAAATATTTTACAAAAATAATTTAATGAGTATAAGCCTATAAGGTAGTGGGTAATTGCTTCCAACGGCTCGGAATAACGTAAAAATTGGAAAAAAAAAAAAAAACAGCTTGGTTATTTGGCAATCACTCATGTTACTCTCAATTTCCTATACAACCCATTAAACCACAAAGTTAAGGCCCCTATGCTTTAGGCCTCGTTATTGTATAGAAATTCCTCGATTGCAGATTTAGTTTTTTTTGTTCTTTTAACCTAAATCATTGGTCTGAAAATAGCCTTGAAAGTTTAGCATAAAGGTCCGATTGAATGGGTTATAGGGAGTAGACGATGAAGAATCATGGGTTGGCACTTCGGGTTTTGAGTTGTGACCATAGGCGACGTAGAAAATAAAAACCTTGAATTCTTGATGTGAACTAGCTTTGCCTTCAAAAATGATCTTGTTTCATTCTTTCCATGTGCACTAAGACATTGTTAGTAGGCTCACGTTTCACACTTCCCTAAGCCAATGATTCTTTGTCCTCATATTCCTTGTTAGAAGAGCTTCCTCTGTTTTATCCTTTTGCAGGCACTATAAAAGCATGCTTAAGACTCATTTAGGAAATAGGTTAGGGCATGGGGATGTGCCATCTTCATGCCTAGGAACCTCAATGTGCACTGCAATGGCATAGTCCCTCATGCTCCCTCAGCCTCAAACAAGATAGTATGGGTGTTCGCACGCGCGCACATACACACACACACGTTAAAGTTAAAGGAATGCAAATATGTGATTATTGATGCGCTTGGCTAGAGCTAGCTCTTTCTGGAGGACAAAGGTTTTCAGGGTTTTGCTCGACTACGTAGATATATGGAGCTATTTTTATCATTTCTTTTTATTGGTGGATATTGGTCTTGTGCTTTCATTCTTTTACTTTAATATATTATCTTTTTAAACTAATTTAATCTAAAAAAGCCCTTTGTTTTTCTATTTTTGGGTTGTGGGAGACAAGAGCAGATAAGAGATGTAAGCACTAATAAAGTAAAGAAGGGACAATAATCCTAGTAGCTATTTTAAGGATAATATGTGTTTGTTTTTTCGGTTCTTTTACTAGATACCCTTGAGGTTTCATGAAATGCACTAGGTTCTGCCCTTGTTTAAGAAATACACCAAGTGCCCTTATGGTTTAGTAAAAGGCATGAAATGCCCTTAATGACTAATTCTGTTAAGTTTCCGTTAGTCATTAAGGCCAAATCAACCTAATTATCCCAAATAACCCTAGTTATTCTAATTGATGCTAATTCAATTCTAATTATCTCTAATTAAACCCTAATTAAACCTAATTAATTAGATCCCCAACCACCCCATCTGCCGACCCACCCTCTCCTTTGTCCAGCCACCCCCGCCCAACCTCCCATCACCCTAGCTAGTTTCGGGGCTGGGGTGGTTTCGGGTGGTGGGTGGGTGGACGGGGATGGCTGGGTAGGCAAGGTTGGAGCCGTGGGTAGGGGTGGTTTGATGGGAGGTTTTGAATTAATTAGGGCTAACTATTGTTAATTAGGATTTAGGGTTATTTGGGGTAATTTGGTTGATTTGGCCTTAATGAAATAATGACTTACGGAAACTTAATGGAGTTATTCATTAAGGCGTTTTATGCCTTTTATTAAACCACAAGGGCACTCGGTGCATTTCTAAAACAAGAGGGGTACTAGGTGCATTTCATAAAACCTCATAGGTAATTAGTGAAAAAACCGTTGTTTTTTTTTTCTTCTAAGGAAAAGTACGATTACGTTAACAGTATAAAAAGGAGTTTGGAGATAGAAGGCAAGCTGCCTCCAAACAGAAAACTAAGTTACAGATTAACCGAATTATGTTGGATTTCCCCATTTTTTAGAAGCTCTCACAATAAATATGATATAGTTTATGATTTACTTATAAAAATGAGTTCATGCCGCCAACCTAAAGGACTTTGGGGAACTTTGTTTATGTTTTTAGGTAGAAACTATTCTCTCAAATTAATTGTTTGCTTTAAGGAGCAACTTGTCAGTGTCCTGAGACCTTTCAGAAGTCGATGCTCATCTAATTCACCTCCGTTATTGTGCTAAAGAAAATATGAAGATTTGGATCTCACTGCCTGATCCATGGGTGCAGTTTAATTCCTGTATGGAGTCATGATGTTGCTTGGTTAATGATGCAGGTAGTTGATGAAACTGATCGGTTACTTGGGGAGGCGTATCAGTCATGGTTGCCCACTGTGCTCAAGCTGTCCTGTCCAAGTGATGAGATGTTTGCACCTTGTGTTAAAGCCTTTTCCCCTTTAATTCATGGTTCTTTCAAAACCATTCGGAGATGGTGAGTATGATATCTGTTCATTCCATTTGTAACAAATAATACATATACCGTGTTCAGGTTATTGGCTGGTTTATCTCTTTCTTAACTTTTCTTTCTTGGCTGTTCTTGTTTTTTCTGTTTTTGATGGATTCCTGTTGAGCTACTTATGATTGTGGTTAAAGAACATGCTTGTGGTCTGGTCAAGACCTGTACTGGTTTATATTAAAATTGACATCAGGATAATGTAACACAAAATACTTCCTCCGTTCCATAATAAGTGAAGCATAGGGATTGGGCACAAGATTTAATAAACATCACTTTCAAAAGCCAAAAAGTCATAAAATACCCTTTTCATTATCAAAAGGAGGAGAGAGAAAAGTAAACCACACAAGTTTGTGATAGGTACTCATGTCATTTTGTCACTTTCTTTTTTTCATTTTAAGGTATGTTTCACTTATTTTGAAACGTTCTAAAATAGTAAGTGTTTCACTTATTATAGAACAGAGGAAGTATGTATGTTCGCTATACCTGAAATTTGTTGAACTAATCAGAACTGAACTTTTTTGAACTGAAGTTATCTGAACATAAAATATCTCATTTGAACTTATCATAACTTATTGGTACTTATTGAAGCTTATTTAATAACTTGAATAGAGCTTCTTAAAGCTTATTGAAGCTTATTTTATAACTTAGTTTTATCTAAACTTATCAAAACTTATTGGAACTTGTTTGAAGTTATCTAAACTTATTCAAACTTTTCTTTTCCTCAAATTTATTAATTTGAGGTGAAGAGTATGCACCCTAAGTTGATATCCTTATATGTACTATTCTGCTGTCAATATTGGATTCAAGGATGTTTCCATATATGGGTAATTGTAATTTTTGAGCTGTCATTTAGTAAGTTTTGAGTATACATAATTGATGCTTTATGCATCAGGATTTACAGTGATTTTATCTTCATTATATTGCAGTGGCGTTGAGAGGGGATTTAAGGATAAAGCTTATCCCAGGCTTGTTAAGATGCTTTTTTCTGCTACACTGACCCGAAATCCTAGCAAACTTGGTCTACTTGATCTTCATCACCCTTTATTCATGACAACCGGTCAATCACGTTATGCATTTCCTGAAAAGCTCGAGTTTTTCAAAGTGGTATGGCTGCTTGTTTATATTTGTGATCTTATTGCACTGCCAGTACTTTTTTCCTTGAACTGAATGTATTAACGACGTGCTTGTGCAGTGCTCATCATGTTGACTTTTTACCTTTTAGGTCCCATGTCCAATTGGACATGACATTTTACTCAAGGCACGGAGAATAATGCTATCAAAAATGATTCTACTTCTTCAGCTGACTAAACTTCTGTTCTATATGTTTTTGGTGAAGTCATGCCAGGAGTTCAACCTGGGCTTTGCAAACTTATTGCTAAACTGAGGATAACAGTAATGTTATATAAACTGTTCTCCACTGATCTGTATAATACTCCCTCCGTTTTTTTTTACTTGCTACATTGTTGCTTTGGGAATGAAGCCACTAACTTCGTGAAAATATAGTCATGTATGGTCTTGTTAGATTCGTCTCGACGTGTAGATTCATAATATCAAATTTTTATAATTTTTACATAAACGAAATAAGAGATATTAAGGGTTAAATAACGTCTTGAAAACCGTGCACAACAATGTAGCAAGTAAAAAAAACAGAGGGAGTAGTCTGTAGATCCAGATTCAGCTATTGGCATGAACATTATCTAAATAGGGAAAAGCCTGGAGTTTATCAAACTAGTGATGAGAATTTTAATTTTAGGACAAGAGGTCATGGAACAATATGCCCTTCTAGCTCTAAAATTAAAATTCACTCCTCATATACTATGTGAAGAAGTGAAGCTAGCATTCATCATTAATGCAAGATAGCTCAAACTGAGCTTGTGTTGGCATTTGAATTCGAACAACAGTCAATGATGCATATACAAAAAAGTGAATTGTATTGAAGATACTTTGGCAAAGGGAAATGGTTAAATTAGAAATAAAAGTGATCATTGTTATTGGGTAGGGAAATTAGAGTTTTATATACTTTGATGGCTTTGGGGGTGCCTCTCTACTTAGAAAATGATCAACATAGGATAAAAAGGTTTCAAACCCTTTTGTGTGCTTCCATTGTTACTGCCTTCTTCTTGACCAGTAGGATTTGAGATGTTGAATATGACGGATCCTTCAGCTTATAGTTTATCTAATAATGTGATGGCATGAATCCGTTTGTAATTTCAAAGTAATTTTAGCTTCATATAATATCTGAATATGTGCTTGCTGAGATTCTCTGTACTTGTGCAGATTTGTGAATCAAATGACAAAGCCCTGTATCTAGTGGCCCTTCTTCAAAAGTTGAAAGGAGAGAAATGCATTGTTTTTACATCATCCAAAGAGATGACCCACAGGCTCTGCAACTTACTGAAATCTTTTGGTGATCTTCAAATGAGGATCAAGGGATACTCGAGTTGCCAACACCAGGCTGTGAGAAGGTGCTCTCTCTGTTCCTCTTTCTTCCTGCCTCATCCACGCAGATGCATTTTTATTTTTTAATTATTCTGCTTGTGTTGTAAGATTCACCTTGTCCATTCTCTTTCGGGTTGGGCTGATATGCAGTTCTTTTCTGTAGAAATATTACAAGCGATTGTGAAGTGTGGTTAGGTAAAGATTTCTGAATTGACATGCCCAGTAGATCAAGATTTCTGTACACTCTTTGGATGTTTAATAGTCCTTTAAGAAAGTATACTATCATTTATGCGACGCTATTGCTTTTCAGACTGTACTTTTAATTAAAGTCCTAAAGCAACTGATTTGTGTAGGATAGATATCCATTTTTAGTCAAATGGGGGCACATACTAGAATATTTGATTAAACAAAAACGGGTACATGACCTCAAGACGTTCATGCATCTTTCTCTTGTTGAGTATGCACTTCCACAGTACAACTCTGGAAAAGAGGGAATGATTTGATTAGACAGACACAGACCATATCATTGACTTATGGTGATAATATTCTAGTTCTGTCATCGAATGTTTTTTCTTCTTGTTCTTGTTCTTCTTCTTCTTTAGCATATGAGGTGTTGCAAATTGCAACTAGATCTACTTTTGGGTTTAGATTTAGAAATGGAAATTTATATATAGATTTGTTGTTTCAAAATCTCTTGGCAATTGAAATTATCTGGAATTCAACCTAGGGTTGCTTCATTTCCTGTCACTTGTACTTCACTGAAATCTGTATTTATCAACCTGCCTCATTACTACATACAGAATGCAATTAATTCAAGTTAAAGTGTCTCTTCTATTGCAGCAAAACACTAGATGCATTCCGAAAAGGGGAAGTGGAAGTGCTTGTTTCTTCTGATAACCTGTCCCGTGGAACAGATGTTGAAGCGGTAGCAAACGTCATCATTTATGATGTGCCACGTTATATCAAAGCGTATCTTCATCGTGCTGGAAGGACTGCTAGAGCATTCCAAATCGGGCGCTGCTTCACATTGCTTCTTGGAGATGAAGTATGCTACTTCTTTGACATACTTATATCTATATGTAGTTATATCATAAAAAAATTTGTTTCTTAAATAATCTGATAGTTGATAGTTGATACCCTCGACGAATAGCAAAAGAAATACTCTACTTGCAAATAAAATGCTTATATTCTAAGTTTAACTAAATTTCATGGTTTTCAAAGATAATAATTGGAAGTGGGTGGAAAAAGTAAAAGTGTTCTGTGGAAGAGAGAGAACAAAGTATTGATGTGATGGAGGGAGAAAAGGAAAAATAATCATATTAAGACGGAAAATTTTCAAGAAACTACCTTTTATAACAAATGTTTTTTCAAAAAACTAAAAAACTACCTTTCGAAAAATAAATTTGTGGTCAATTCCATATTCTTCTCGTTCTTCCTTTTCCCACCTCTCCCCTTACTGTTCAAGTAGTCGATTTTCTTAAATTTGAAAATTTATGTTGATAGTATAATCTAGACATGAAAATTGTCTTTGAGATGAAGCAATGTGGTAAATAATACTAATAGTTTGGAGATTGTTTTGATTACCTTTCATTCTTCTACCTCATTTTTCACTGGTCCTTTTCTAAAATATATCCTGTGTGGTCTTTTAAAGATAGCATTTGTTCTTGGGGGGTAAAAATTCTAGTATGCATATAACTGCTGCTGGGAAATAACATGGCTGCAGACAAAAGGAAAGTTGACGTGGATGGCTATCGTCGGTTGGAATATAGTTTAGTGCCATCTAATATTTCTCATGTTCATGGTAAAGTTGGCATTTAGACTACACTGAAAAAGTGATGAACTTGAGTATTCTAATGTGTTATTTTTCCATGCATAGAGAGATGCAATGCGAGGAGAAAAAGAAGTTTCCCCTACATGTTTAAGATAACCATTTGGGGGGTGGGGGGTGTTTAAGTATCATAATTGCTATTTGCTACTGAGGTAGCCATTTTTTCTGTGACCATGTAACTCTGTTTTTGTTGACAAGGATGAGATCCAACATTTGGATATTTTTTAGTTTATAGAGTAACCCTTTTCTCTACATAAGTTTGTGCAACTAATTACTTCATTAATTCAGGCGAGGAAGTTCAATGCACTGCAACGGAAAGCAGAGATCAGCTCTACGATCTATCCTCTTTCTTCGGAGTCCATTCAGTCCCTTCAGTCCGCTTATGTATCTGGTAAGTCTGTTGTTTAATCACATACCTATGTTCAGTTTGAATTGAAATGATGATATTTTTTAACTGAAAAACTCTTGTATGGACCAGGTCCGCAATAAAACCATTGTGGACCCATGCTTAAGTTAGCGTTTAAAGTTCTAAAGTGACCTTTTTAATAATAATCATATTGAAATTTCCCTTTTATGTGTTAAAGTCTCCATTTTAAAAAGGGTAACTTTAAGAATCAAAATACAGACTTTTAACAACAAAAAAGGATAACTTTTGCAATTTACTGTGGACCGAGTATATATGAGGTACGGGTACATCCGTACATACGAGATTTTGTATTCTGCACTTTGTATCATGTTGTTTTTTTCCCTGCTTGCCCCCATGTAACAGGGTTCATTATTGCTCCTTCGATAGTATTATTTTTGTTTTCATCGCCTGAATCATAAAGGATGTGTATAATGGTTTGTTTTAATAATTTTGTAATTTAGTTCCGATATCATGTGCTTTGAAATTGGCTCTTCTTGAATAGCTGATCTGAAATCTTCTTCTCTTTGATTGTTGCAGCGTTTGATAAGCTGAAAGAGGGAGTAGAATCGAAAGCATCTAGAAAACGCAAGGTTAACTTCAAATCGTTAAAGCCACGCAAAGCAAAGGCGATGAAAGTTTCCAAGGACTAGCCAAAGCCCAGGCCTTCTTAACTGAATGTTGTTCATAATACTTTCCTCTTTGATACTCAATTTTGACACAAGTGAATCTTTAGCTTACGAAGAAGGTTTGTGCATGGAGTCTTTGAGCACTTACATATGATCTCTAATATATATATTCTGTTCAACTGAATAAACTAACTAGAGTACTGAATTTCACCTATTCCTTAAAGAGAACACAAAGCAGAAACTGGGGAGAATAATATGAGAAACTAGTCGCTATGGCATGTTTAAAAGCATTGATATGTGATAACGAAGTGAAGATATTCTGAGGTCAACTTATAAAAGGTAGTTATTAGCATCTTGCAATTTTGTTTTATTAATAGCTGATGGTAGTTGATGGTAGATATTCTCTTCCAATTCTTGTAATCTACAAATATGTGGAGAGCCTAGAGACACCTATAGCTAATTTAAATGATAAGGGGATGAAACTTTTAAATGAAATAATTATAATCGTTCTGAGCCTTTAATAAAAGTTAAGGAGCTTACGACGACTTAATTGATATGCTATTCTTGTGTAGCTCTTTGTTACAAGGAGTTGAAATATTTCTTTTTTCTATCTTTGCTATTTGAATTTTTTAACCGAAATTGTTATTTTGAAAAACTTTTAGCTACTTAAGCTAGTGAATTGGTTAATTTTGTTGAAGGACTCGTGCTATGAGCTATGTCAATAGTTTCGATAACTTGTCATTTTAGTTGTCACATTTTTACTTTTCAAATAGTGTTACTAAATATTTCATCCATCCCATATTGATTTATACATATAGGATGAGGAAGCCATGTAAGAAGAAGAGAATTAGAGAGAGATACAAAGAGGAGAGAACACATATACAATTTGTTAGTTTGGTTGTAAGGATTTGGATCGGAAAGAAAGCATTTTTTTATGATATTCCTATATTTGGTGCATTTTGGTGCAAGAAAACATATGAGATTTCATAGGAAGTGAAAGGAAGTGATGTGAAAAGATTCTAATAAAATCTTCGCATTTTTTTTCCTCCCAAAGTCAGAGGAATATGGAAGCGAAAGCAAACTAAGAAGCTGTCAATTTTTGTTTTTTTTCCCCTTCGCTTTCTTTCCTTGGTTAATTAAGACTCATCAAACATTGTATTCCTTTCGAATTCTTTCATTAAACCAAACAATGGAAATTTAAAATTTTTATATTATTGGTTTAATGGAAAGATTTGAAAGGAATCCAATGTTTGGTTTAAAGCCTCCATAGTGCTCCTAAGAGCACTTAAAGCTAGGTGCTTTATATTTTTTGCTCATTTTTTATAATGTATATTTTACATTTTGCTCATTTGAGCAAAGTACTCCCTCCGTCCCTAAATAGAGTTCTCATTTCTTTTACGCACAAGTATTAAGGAGAAATCATAAGTGAGACCTTAGTTGTATCAAATCGAAATTAAAAATTGAAGTTGATCAAATTCATGAATTGTTTATTGAAGAGAGAGATTGTGGGGAAGTGTGTAATATAATGAAACTGAAAGCTAAATAATATTTTAATTGGTGCACCCATACCAAATAAGGAAATGAGAAATCTATTTGAAATAGACATAAATAGAAAAACGAGAACTCTATTTAGGGGCGGAGGGAGTATGTGACAAATGTACAAAGAAAGTACTTGAAAGCACATAGTTGTACATGTTCTTAGGAAGCATATAAGAATTTGCATGCTTGTGTAGCTTTAATTAATCAAGGATGGGAAGGGAAAGAAAAAGAAGAAGAGCTTCTTAATTTGTCTTTCCTTCCTAATTCCTCCAATTTTTGGGGGAAAAAGGAAAAGAATGTTAAGAGATTATTAAAATCTTTTCTCATCATTTCCTTCCACATCTTATGAAATCCCATATGTTTTCTAGAACCAAATTTGGAAAGTCATATACTCCATTTCCTTTGCTTTCCATCCAGATCTTCATAATCAAACTAGTTAGTAATGTTGCAATTAATGTAAAACTTTCAGATAAGGAGAATGTTGCTATCGATATGAAAACGGAGGAAACATAAGCTTACCAGCTGCATTCGTAATTTATGTAATCTACCTTCTCTTCCACAGAGAGATCCAATAGAACAAACTCAAGGTGCCCTGTTATGTAGGGTAGAATTAGCTGTCTTCTCGCTCTTTGAAGAGCCAATTTTGTAATTACCGCGGTTTAAATTGGTTCACTAGTTCCTATCAGAATTGCCGGCGTCTTAACTTTTGGTATTTAATGCAAGGATAGGTGCTTCATTGCAACATTATAGAAGGACAAATGCAGTGCAAGAAATTCGTACGCTAGCAATGGTATCAATCCAATTTCACTCTTCATTCACTTTCACTTCAACTAAGAGATGTAAAGCCTTTCGTCCATATTTGTAGAGCCAATAATAACGGCTAGCGTTCATGTTCGACTCTAACATGAATAAAATATATGTTATGAAGGAAGCCTAATGGGTATTCACTTTCATTATTAAAAACGTACATCTCCAAGAAAATTTGACCCCATACAAAGTTGGTAAAGTTTAATCCTAAAACCAATTGGTGATAGGTTGAGTAACCTACTAATTTATATGTTAGTCATTCTCTCTCTAATTCTTTAATGTTGAACGATTATTCATAACTTACATGTGGGTTATACTCTTAACAAAATACATCTAAGAAAATCAAACAAATATTTATGTGAGAGAATTATGCATCCAAAAGCTTATATTTGACAATTCACTCGCTGCGTCTATGATAGGAAAAGGATTGAAATTTAAAAGAGACGACGTAAATCTGACTTTCCTCTTCAAAGCGGATGTAATAGTGATAAATTTGATATGACTGGAAATGGGTCTGGGCAACCCAATAAGGAGAAGGAGAGTTCGGTCCACATACAAGTCCAGAGGAGGTTCCATACTAAAATAAATTGACAATAGTAGGAGTAGCTCCTCTACTTTATATTATGGTACTTTCTCTCCTCTTTCTCTAATGTGGGACAAATCACATGTGTACAACATTTATGGGGTTCAACAAATAGTATAACATATTTAAGTAGCAGATGTAAATCTGACTTTTTTTTTTTTTTTTTTTAATCTTCTTGTTTGAAAATAGAGTTGATTTGGTTTAAGTATAAGTTTTAACAATTAGAGTTTTTTGCGGGGATATACCAGGGTAATAGGGCATTTTGTGGGGATATACCTTACTAAATTTTTTTGTAGGGATATACCAACCTAAATTTAAGTTTTGTTAAAAGGTACTCCCTCCGTCCCAGAAAGATCTGAACACTTGTTGGGACACGTAGTTTAAGGTGATAAGTTGTAGTGTGGTTATCAAATGTTATTTTATTTAAAAAGTAGATGTGATAGGAGTTGGTGGGGTATTTTTTATTAGAGGAGAGAGAAACTTAGGTAACTTTTTACTGATAAAAGGTAGAGTGTGGGCCAAAGATGTGTAGAAGAAATAATATATCAATGGTCGGACCATGCCAAAAAAAGAAGTGTTCAAACTAATTTGGGACAAACATAAAAGGAAAGTGTTCAGACTATTATGGGACGGAGGTAGTACCAAAAACACTATTTCCGGCTAGAAAGTAAAATTTTCGGCCTTTGTCTTGGTAACTTAACCCTAATTTATACCCTATAACACAAATTCAAACCACATAATACAATTGAAGAACACAAGAAGTAAATTAAATTGAGATTAAAGCTAAAATATGACATCATACCTTGCAATTGATGATTTTGGACTGTCATTTCTTGATGAATTGAAGAGCGTTCTTTTTTAAGGTTTAAGGAGAGGGAAATGTTAAGGGAGGGGGTTGGTTATTAAGGGAGGGAATTCTTAAAAAAATTGTTAAAATAAACATTTCAATAGTATGCGCGTGGTTGAGGGGGTAAAACACAACATTTGTGGCTCACTCGCGAGTTCCTACCAAGTCAAAGGTCGGAAATTTGACTTTCTCGCCAAAAATAGTGTTTTTGGTACCTTTTAACAAAACTTTAATTTAGTTTGGTATATCCCCACAAAATGCCCTATTATCCTGGTATATCCCCGTAAAAAACTCTAACAATTATCTTTTTTTTCCCATAAAGTCTCATCTAAAAGTCGACCAGCTTATGGAACAAAAGGCCATAGGCCATCATAAGAGCTAAATATTCATATAAATTATAAAATATTTAAAGTCAAGAAAATTTTCCAATTTGTTGCCTAAAGTTTGAGATAATTCCACTTTGGCATAGGGGTTTTACTATTACAATTTTAGTGCTATGAGGCTACAAATTTTTTTTCACTCTGGTGGCATATGATTTTATAGTTCTTATCTTGGCACCCTAAGGTTTATACTCATTGTTACTTTGGTATCCCCGTGATTTAGTAATTCCATCTTGGTGCTTTTAGATTTATGTATTTTCTCTGTTTTTTTTACATGTTACACTTTTCTTAAAAAAGAGTGTTGCAAAATATATGTTACACTTTTTTTTCTTCCCCAAAATGGAAAGTTTTATACTACAAAATTACCAATTTACCCTTATTTATAACAATTAACCAAAATTAAACTTAGGGCATGTTCTCTCCAGCTTATTTTCAGTTCAGTTCAGTTCCTAAATGATAATCATTACTATTAATTAGTTATAATTTAATTCAGTTCAGTTCAGTTCAATTCAGTTCAGTTCAGTTCAGTTCAATTCAATTCAGTTCAGTTCAGTAGTTTTATGCCGAAGAGAACAAATCCTTACTTAATTTAACCTCATTATATACTAATCTTTTTTTTTTTTTGACAGGCATTACATACTAATCTAAATTAATAAACCCAAAAAATAATCCCTTAATCTCTCTCTTCCACCCATCACTACCATTAACCACTACTCTTTCTCTTCCCCCCCTCGCTCTCTTCCTACCCACCAGACCACCACCACCGACAACACCACCTCATCCACCATCGACTTCCACTCTCTCTCTTCCTACCCACCACCACCACCACATCCATCGACTTCCACTCTCCTCTCTCTCCCTCCCTCTCTTCCACTCTCTCTCCTCCTACCCATCAACCGACTTCCACTCTCTCTCTTCCTACCACCACCACCACCACCACCACCATATATCTCTCTTCCATATTTTTTTATCTCAGCACCATAACTATTGAATTTTTCTATCTCAGTGAAAATTCTTTTTGATTCATTCTTGATTTTCGCATGAAACCCAGAAAACTAAATTTTTTTAAAAACAAAAATAACAAAAACATTAACCTCGCAGATGCCATTGATGAGGTAACCGAAGAAAAACCCAGAAGAGCAAATGAGGATTTGGTGCCATTTAGGTCTACTTGTTAAACTGATTCCAAATAGAGACCTTGCTTCTTCTTCTTTGTTATCCTTCATTTTCATCTTCTTAATTCTTAATTCTTAATTAACCCAGACACTCTGACATGGGGCTTCTGAGGGGTGGCAATGAGTCGAGACAACTCGCGAGTTACTCGAGATCGACTCGGTCAAAACTCGGTCAAAGCTCGACTCGAGTGAGCTCGAATCGAACTCGAGCTCGACTCGAGATGCTGGTGAGTCGAGTTGAGCAACTCGATACTCGACTCGAAAACTCGTGAGAAGTTCGAATACCCAATTATCAATAGCAAAATACCTAAATTCAACATTTTTCACCTTATTGTTGCTTTTAACATGAGACACTTGCAAGCTACTCGAAATCTACTCGGTCAAAGCCCGACTCGATCAATGCTCGACTCGGTCAAAGCTCGGTCAAAACTCGACTCAACTCAAACTCGACTCGAAATGCTAACGAGTCGTGTCGAGTTAGCTCAAACTCGAGCTCGACTCGCATCATTGCCACCCCTGTTTCTCCTCTGTTTTTCGAGAGAGAAAGAGAAGAGTGGGGAAGTAAAGGAGGTCTTCCTTCTTTGTCCCCAGATCTGTTTTGGGTGGTCGAATTGTGTTTGTACGGTGGTAGAACTATGTTTTGGGTGGTCGAATTGGTGGTGTGCGGTGTTGGATTGGTGGTGTTTATTGGTTGTGGTGGTCGCATCGGTGGGTCACTGGTGATCCATTTGGTGGTGGTGCTCACTAGTGGTTCCCACTCCCTTTAATCCCCCACCCTTACTTTTGCTTAATCTTTAATTATAATTTTGCTTAGGTAACCGTGTTTTTCAAAAGTGTAACATGTAAAAAAAACGGAGGAAGTATTAATTCTCGCTTTGGTTACATATGTGTAACACCTCTAATCTACTTTCATCAAAACAAAAAAAACACGTCGTATTCTGTATTTTTTTTTTTACAGATATGAGTCTCTTCAAGAATTTTTAAGACTGTTGTATTTTCTCCATATACAAAACAATAATAGAATAATAAGTTTACTGGTTCTCTTAGAAAGACACAATTTCAAAGATAAATTACCTAAAATGAGTCAACATAAAGCTTAACAGTTTCTTCTACACCTAAATATGTATAATATTGAACTAATTAGTGGTGATAATGATATTTCGAATAATTATATATATTGACTATTGTTGATTTATATGTTAGATATAAGTGGGTTTAGCATAATCTTACCTGGTCATTGATTATTTTATTAATATTGTCTCGATCCTACGATACGGTTCTACGGATTCAATCCTAATTTCATTATTAATCCAAACTAGGATGTTGATATATCATTATAAAATAGGTCCACTAATCGCAAATTCCCTCTTCCTTCTTTCAACTCTGTAATTAACTTCTAAATACATGGAAGCTAAAGAATATCAATTAACACATGAAAGCTGAATTGGTAAGATATATGCATAAGTGTGGAGCAAGTAAAGTTTACTCTAGTAAATACAAATTGAAGAGAAATATAAAATAGAAGGAAACCTTGCTAATTCGTAACATTACATTAGTATGTTTATACAAATACTAAAAATGATGATTGTAACAAGCTACCCGAAAAAACTAAACCCTATTCTCTCTCTACATTTTCCCCAAACACCAAACACTAAAGTCGCCCCACCGCCCCCGCAGGCTCACTAGTGGCCGGCTCAGCCCGCGTCGCTCACCCGGTTGCCGGCGAGCCTGTCCCCGTCCTCTAGTGTTCGTCAAGTAGTTTAGTTTTCCCCTCCCAGGTTCTCCGCCGCTCCATTTCCCCGTTTCGTCCCTCTAGTGTTCTTCTTCCCCGATTCTCCCCCACCCCCTCCCCCGTTTGTGGTCATACCCCAGTGTTCCCCTTCCCCGGCCTCCCCCCTCCCCTGTTTGTGGTCCCCCCCAGTGTTTCCCTTTCTTTAGAGGTGATCAACATGGGCTCGGCTCGGCCTGAAAAAGGGCGGGTTTTGGGCACAGTTTTTTAGCACGTCGTTCGGGCCCGACCCTATTTTTGGGTATGGGCCACGAAAATATTAAATATGGAAAATAAGGCTAAAATTTGGTCCGGCCCGAATTAGCAGGTTTTGGCGCGGAAATTTCGGCCCAAGACTTTGACCCGAAACGGGCCACTTTTTTTTGGCCAAAACCTGGCCTGTCTCGACCCATGATCACCATTACCTTTCTCGATTCGCGTGTCTCCCCTTCCCTGGTTCTCCCCCGCCTCGTTCCCCGTTTCGTCGTCCCCCTTCCCCGTGTCCCCCATTCCCCCTCCGCTGTGTTCGTCGTCCTTGAGTCACTGCCCTTGAAGCACTAGTACTGCTGGAGACCAAGGACTTTTCGCAAGTGGTAGCAAGAGCCTTTGCCTAGAAGGAACTCGTCGTTTGAACCAGGTATTGTCTCGCTCAGCGAAGTAAGGTCTAGTGTTGGGTTTTCTTGCCTTCAATTGTTAAGTTAAGTGAAATTTGTCGAAGGCGTTGTGTTGTGAATCTAGTGCTCGATTCTTTAGTTTGTTTAGTGTTTGTTCCCTATTTTAGCCTTAGTTTAGGTTTATCCAGATCCAATTATCCTTGCCATTTTGTGTCGGTGGGCACTAGAAGATTCTTGGTTTCCTATGACAAGGGAAGATCTTAGAAACCTGGTCCATAGAGCCAATGCTCCTGGAATTGGCCATGGTTTGGTTTATGCAACTTTAGGGATTCAAGTGTTGGGTAAGATATCTCAATTTAGATCTGTTGTGCGTCGATCTTCTAGTTTAGGGATTGCAAGCTTAAGGTTGGATCTTCGGATCCGTGAGATGGGTGAATTCCATCAATATAATTCGCCCCAAGTTCTCGTGATAATTTCAGGTGATCACATTTCAAAAATCCATCTTGTGGCCCTCCAATTAGATTTGGAGCACGTTTCGACCTCCACGCATTTTGAGTTTCACTCAGGATACTCTCACAGTAGGGTCATAAGTCACCAAATGATGTGACTTCTTTGTGAGTTAATCAATAGAATCCCAGGAGGATGTTTCTGTTCAAGGACCTTGAAATTTATCATCTAATGGACATTGGGGTCTATTAGATGAAATGCGGCAATCTATCTATGAAGATCGTTTGGGTTTCGTATCTCAATAGGTTTCCTCTCGTATCAGGTCTTATTCACCAAGACATATAACCCATCCCAACCCCACCCACCATTGCTCAAGACAAGTTTCACTTGGATAGGGCAAGTACTAATTTGTTTTCTCTTCATAGCGTATGTAAGAGCCAATGAAGCTCACTTTATTAGTTTCTGTTTGCGGTTTGTTTTATGTTAGGTTGTATTAGCATTTAGTTGTATTTCCATTTTTAATTAATGCAAATTTTCTCGATGTTAAGAAAAGAGATGATGATTGCAATTTGCAAGTTGGTTTTTGTTGTCAAATAGTAGTACGGTCAAATGTCAAAACGTACAAGAGACTACTAACCGAGTGAATCGTAGAACACTAAAATGATTAGTAAACCAAAAGCAACTAAATAATATAACTAAAGGATATTCAATCTTATAAGATTCACACATAAACTTAATGAAAGATCATGAATTTGAATTAGGACTTGCGTAATGGTTTTTTTCCCTTCGAATGGCGTGGGAATCCTCATGAAGGAGATAGTTTAGTTCTTATTTTACAGGTCATTTATAAAGTCCATGGAAGCTGCAACTTGTGGTTGTTGAATATTTTGAGGTGGTTAATGGAATTTTGCAACATTGTCACATTCAATCCATTTGTCTACATACAAATTATTCGAATAGACGATTTAATTTACAGAATTAGTCAAACCCAAACTACATCATCCTAAGAGGTACATCCCATGTCACTCTAACCCAACATCATTACTTGATATCTAGCATCAACCTAGTCATTCATTCTCTTTTCCTTCATTTTATTACCTTTAAATCTTGAACTAAAGCTGACAATTTTAAAAAATAACTCAGCAGTCTTACCAAACGGATTAAACTAGTCACTAAATGAATTAAACAAGTCACTAAATGGATTAACGAATGTGAGAACTGAATGAATTAAACTGCTGGTAGCTAAATAAATTAAACTGATCACTAAATAGAGTAAGCTAGTTACTATATTCAGAAAGGTGACTCGTTCTCTTCTTAATATTAGGCTTGAGCCATTGCCTAATTTTTAAATTAAAAGTAGGCGGTCTCTTACAAGATCAACTGTTGTCCACGTTGCAAGTTGCAACCCTTGCCCACCAAAGTTCCAAATCATATGGAAATTAGCTAGATTACATAGTAATTTTGATAATCTATTTTTTCTGGAAAGATTAGACTTCTGCTTTGACTTCAATGTTTAATATTTTAATTTAATACTATTTTAAAAGGCTTATTGCTTAAGGTAGTTAATTTCATGCTATATACTTCTTTCGTTCTTTTTGTTTGTCCTATTTTCTTATTTGTGCCGTCTTTATAAAAAACAATAATGATAGCCTACCACTTTACTTTGGCATTCGCTTAGTCACTAAATGGATTAAAGAATGTGAGAACTGAATGAATTAAACTGCTGGTAGCTAAATAGATTAAACTGATCACTAAATAGAGTAAGCTAGTTACTATATTCAGAAAGGTGACTCGTTCTCTTCTTAATATTAGGCTTGAGCCATTGCCTAATTTTTAAATTAAAAGTAGGCGGTCTCTTACAAGATCAACTGTTGTCCACGTTGCAAGTTGCAACCCTTGCCCACTAAAGTTCCAAATCATATGGAAATTAGCTAGATTACATCGTAATTTTGATAATCTATTTTTTCTAGAATGATTAGACTTCTGCTTTGACTTCAATGTTTAATATTTTAATTTAATATTATTTTAAAAGGCTTATTGCTTAAGGTAGTTAATTTCATGCTATATACTTCTTTCGTTCTTTTTGTTTGTCCTATTTTCTTATTTGTGCCGTCTCTATAAAAAAACAATCATGAGAGTCTAGCACTTTACTTTGGCATTCGCTTGGTCCCATCAATTTTGCACTTGTTAACTCTCCCCTCCACAAAAAAATAAAACAATTAATTATCCAAGCTCCAAAATAGAGGGAATACTGGTGTAAGGAGTCTGAGTGATACACGAGCTTACAACATTGAGTATATATGGTCCTCAGGTCTTCCTTTAAATGGTTCCAACTTGAATGATCTAAGCGAACCCAATCCAAACAACGAAACAATCTTTTGGACCTCTTCACCTCTACACTTAAGTGCTCATTTTATCTTTCCGTTTATGAAGGGACTTAAGTGCTCATTTGGACAAGCAAAAAATATGGTCAAGTACTAGAAATATTTGGCTTCCCAACTGACTATTTGTTAAACCAAAACTGTAACAAACTACTCATAATCAGAAGAAACAGTGTGCAAAGTCAAACACATCACATGAAAAGGCTCGATAATCTCAATAAACTTACATACACATAGGTTGATTTGCTGAAAATTTAGAAACAAAAAAGACTTGTAAAGCAGCAATAGGCCCATAAAAAAAACTGTACCTTCCTTGCTGAACTACATTCGACTTAACTTTAAGGAAAAAAAAAAAGAACACTCCTTGGTTTAATTTCTTGGAGAAAAATACTTAGACATAATTGATGATGATGAAGCAATATTGCTGTGATTTTTCAAATTTGAGGAGATCAAAGAGTGGGAATTGCTCATCTCTTTTTCTTGATCTTCATAAATAGTATCTAAGGCTTTGTTTGAAGTTCTTCTAAATTTCATGATATTCACAAATTGTGGTGGTGCAACTTCTATTGCTATTCTTGCCACTCTTGAAGATGCCATTTCTTTTTAATTGGAAGAATATGGTAAAATTTTGAGAAGAAAAATGGAGATTGGAGAAGAAGGATTTTTTTGTTGTTTGTTGTTGTTGCTTTGGGTGGTTTGATGGTAGAGAAGAGAAAGTAGTGGGTTTTATATGCAAAATTTAGTTGAAATGTCGTTATTATAATTGCCGACTTTAGCTTTATGTATTAAATGCAAATAGTAGGATGCTTCTTACTGATTTCAAATGATGGAGAGTGTGCGGGGTAAAAAGTGCAACGTGGACTAATCACAAATGACTTATCCAAAATACTAGAAATGTTTTTATGTGTTTTGTTTGTATCGAAAGCTCCCTATTTTCGCCTTTTATACGTGTAGGGTGGAAAATACTTGATGTGTAAACCTTGCTAACAGCCATCATTTTAGGGTTGAATTGTCATATTAGTACTTCTATGTTAAAATATTTCATTTTACCATTCGAGAATATATTTTAAAAAAAGTTGATGACATAGGGTATTTTTGTTTTATGTTCACATAAATCATGTGACTATTCTAAAAGAGATTTTACAATTGTCGGCAAATATCTTAGGGTATTTTCTTTATTTCTTTCTTTATGGAAGAGTTTTTTTTTAGGGGAAATAGCTAGTGCATATATTACTCAGATAGTCAGATGACAAAACGTCCATAAGCACATAGGGAGCTACTTCTGTTGGACAATGACGTTCCCAACGTTGTTTAACACCAAAAGGAATCAGTCGAGCTAGGTGGTGGGCAACATAATTCCCATCCCGTAGCACATGCGACCATCTAATAGACTCGAAATCTTTACTAAAAAACAAAGCATCTTCTAAAACACCATCTAAATCAGAAAAAAATAAAGAGTTCTTTTGAGGTGTTTGATGAAAGCATGACTATATGAACTATATGTAGGTGATTTTAAAAAATTCAGTTTAAGTGCATTTCTAACATTTTCCAATTTCTTTGTCAACATTCTATTTCTTTATATAAGTTATTAATTAATATTATTTTACATTCATTTGAGATTAGCTATCATGCACAAATATATAAGGGAAATTCCCACTGGTAACCCTGTACTATGGAACATTTGCAATGGTAAACCCTTTTTTTTAGTTTCAAAAATAAACCCATACTTAGTAATATTATACAACCGTGACATTAATGACGGTTAAACTGTTAATTCAACCGTTAGTATAATTGGTTCACCTTACCCAGGTTAACCCCAAACCCCGAACCACCACCTAACCCACTAACACCCCACCTCACCACCCCTGCTTCACCCTTCCACGTGAACCCCACTCCACCACCATTGTCCCACCCCTCCACCACTATCTTACCCCTCAACTTGAACCCCACCCCACCACTACTGTCCCACCCCCGGAAACCACTTAACCCATTGAAATTCCAACTCAGCCCTAAAACCACCCCCCTCCACTCGAACCCGATTCCGTCCACCAAAATCACCAGATCAAGAGAGAGGAAAAAGAGGGTCAAGGTAGCAGCGGGGCAGGCAGAGGAGTCGAGCATGAGAGAGAGAGAGATAAAGGGTAGCAGCATCGCCGTCAAGCTAGCGGATCACACAAATAGCAGTGCAGCAATGGTAGCGGCACCACCATCGAACTAAAGAGAAAAAATGGTGCAACAACACATCCGACCCCACGAGCACAACCAGCAGCAACACGGTGAAGGGGGATAGAATACAGCTGCGATGGACATCTGGGAGGCAGCAGCAAAGGAGAAAGACAGATGAGAAGAGAGAGAAAGTCACAGGGAGAGAGTGACGGGGAGAGAGAGTGATGGGGTATGGTGTTTTAGTGGAAGCGTGGTTGTGGGGTGGGGTTTTAGTGGGTTAGGTAATGATTTCGGGTTTGAGGTTAACTTGGGTTAAGGTAGTAAATAGGTTTAACAGTTGAATTAACGATTTAACCATCATTAATGTCACGATTGTATAATATTACTAAGTACAGGGTTATTTTTGAAACTTAAAAAGAACGGTTTACCATTGCAAATGTTCCATAGTACATGGTTACCAGTGGGAATTTCCCAATATATAATGGGACATCAAGTTCAACTCCCTCTATTTTAAGAGATTTTATCCATTTATGTTTTTGGAAACTTCAAGACACAATTTTTTTTGTTAATAATATATTTATTTACGTATTACTAAAATTATGACTAATATATGTTCTTTATTTTGACATCGAGTAAAACAAAAGATACAAAAGAGAGCCTCAAACTTACCTGACTATATCTCATTCTAATAGCTAACCTATATGCTTGTTCTACCTCTTGGCTATTTACCTTTTGTATCCTTACTCCTCTACATATAGAAGAAGCCCAAAATTTGATGCTATCTAAAATTCCATGGATGACCACCGGTGCCATGTTAGGCTACTTCAAACATGAAATGATTTCAATCGAATATGTGTAGAGTATAATAACTGGTCTCAGCCTACATCCCTCCATTAATTAGCCCATGCAAAATAGTAAGAACTTATGTTTGTAGTGCATAACTTAACCAGACCTTAATACTCCTGTCCACTTTTCTCCTTATGTTTCCAAACCCATGCAATCACAACTCAAATTCCCTCTTATTTGAGCTAGAGGACATCTTTTTCCATGTACCATCAGTTTGTATATGAACCATTTCTGGAATTTCTTCAAGTATGCCAAGAGCCCAAAACTCCATCTGTTACTGAATATCCCTACTCAATCCTCGATCTTGTGGTAACTTCATACATAAATGTTTTCCATTCTTCGCATTCATCCATCTCCACATATTTTCTTGGATTAATTAAAGAATTCTTGATGGGTTGCAATCACAACCTTTAATTTGGGAAGACAATTTCATTTCGATGACACCAAATGCCCCATAATATACTTACAAACTAGATGTCCACCTCTCTTTCCTGCTGCACTTGATTTCCTAAGTATAGCAAATTATTGCACACCCATTCTTGTATGGGGTACTTATATTGAGAATCAACTAATCTAAACCTTAATGGAGAAGCTGCCCAAATGCGCTTTGAGACATCACAATCTCTATATAAATGAGCTACGGACACAATCTACATACTGAATCAACTGTAGTACCTCGCTTATGCAATTCTAAAGCTGTTGGTATGATTCCCCTAATTAATACCTTGATAAAGTATTTCCATTTTTGAAAGATCTTGCTCTTTAATTCAAATATACTTCCATATAGGCATATTATAAATAGGATCAGATTCCATCAAACTCTAATAACCTGACTATATCATATACTACCCTGAACAGATGGTGTCCAGACTAACCCATCGGTTTTCCAGATTATTGGAATGTATGTACACAAGATTACCCTGGCAGAGTTTGCATCAAAGCTACTCCAAATTTTGTTTAGATCCCATGTGTATGGGTATAACCCAAGTATGTTAGCCAGCCCCGGCCCAAACAATATTGAGGCCCTGTGCTGAGGTAAAAAAATAGGCCCCATAAAATCTCTCTCTTTTTTTTTTAATTTTTACAAGACCTATAAAATCATACTTTACTACTAATCAACAAGTTTCGTTTTTTCTTTTCTTTGAACCAGACCAACAGTCCAACACTACCAAATTTCAGTAAAAAAGGAACTAAATTACCAACTTCACAGTTTACTGGCAAATAGAACCAGATGGACTGAGTTATGAACTGAGTCAAACATTTCGAACACAACACACACTTCAACACTAGAAAAGAGTGAACAGGACACAACACACACTTCAACACTAGAAAAGAGTGAACACCAGTACTAGTACAACAACAAAAAAACATAAAATTCCAAGCAACAACTAACATGCAAAATTCACTCAAACTCAATCCTCCAAATTCGTTCTCAATCTATCAAACACAACATCAATTTCACAAAATGCAACATTTAAATCATTCTAGGGCATTTCCTCAATTACACAACAAATTGACAATCTAAAACCCTAAAATCAAAGAAAGAGAGAAGAAAAAAGAAAGTACCGGAAGCGAGCCAATCATACAAACATAGGTACAAGAGATGTCCATTGAGCGTACTTCTCATCTACAGATCTACAGCTGATTGTTGATGTTTTCCTCTCATATTCTTCTTTGTCTTATTCCTCTCGAAGTTACTTTCTCTCTCCTCTTCTTCTTCTTCTTCTTCTTCTTCTTCTTCTTCTTCTTCTTCTTCTTCTTCTTCTTCTTCTTAAGCTTCTATCTTTCTTCTCCTTGTTGTTGTTTTTCTGTTGTTGTTGTTGTTGTTGTTGTTGTTGTTGTTGTTTCTCTCTCCTCCTCTACCTTTCTGCTGCTATTTTTGTTGCTTCTTGTCTATACTCCAAGAACACTACGAAAAATTCGAAATACTACTGAATAGAGAGAAAAAGAGGAATAAAAAACTGATGAAAGGTGAGAGGGAGAGAGAGGGGTAAGGAGAGAGATAGAAAGTTTAGAGGTTTAGGGGGAAAAGTAAGGTGAGAAGTACAGTACTGAATACTGATGAAAGTTGCAGTTGAGTAACGTGATTTCAGTAGGAGAGAAGTACAGCAAGGAGAGAGAAGTAATTTTTTTTCTAAATTTTGGGGCCCCCTCTAATTGTGAGGCCCTGTGCTGTGTCCCACTTTGGACCGGAACAGGGCCGGGCATGATGTTAGCGGATCTATGGAAAGAATCCGCGAACATTGTAAAGGTCGTCTACAGCTCTAACAAGTCAGCATATCAACGTGGTTCGACAACATTGGCGGTCGTCGAACAAGACAAAATAAGGGAATCTTCCCACCTGTCAAACGCATTACGACCGTACACGCGTAAAAGGATTACGCACCCTGTCAGATGAATAGTACTTCTATAAATAGCCAAATGGTACTATTCTGCAGGTACATTCTCTCACACTCAGAACTCTTATCTTTCTCTCTCTACTCTCTCTCTCTAAATCCTATTTGGACAAGTGCTGACTTGAGCGTCGGAGGGGGTTTCCTCGCATCTCCCCGAGGGTAGTTCACGTTTGCTTCTTGCACAGCTATTCACCAGCGGACGCTAACGCCAATCTTTGGCGGACTCTTCACAAGACCGCCAACCGTTCTGCAACCGGAACAACTTGGCGCTAGGAGGAGGGCTCCCGTCTTTGTGAACGCTAACATGGAAAGAGCAAACACTGACGAACGTGGTCCACTAGGGTTCGATGCCTGTCAGGGGTCTACGCAACCCGCTATTACCGGACCATTCGGTGCACCTCAATTCCAAACTAGAGGGACCGAGAATGTTAACGAACATCAAACTCCTGAGAACAATGTATCTCAGGTCAACACTGGTGGCGGACCACTCAACCTGACTCAACTCAGTCAGTTCTCTCCTAAGCAGCAACAAACTGTAGCGTCATTCATTCAAATGTTACAAGCGGGTACTCCTCAGCCTAACAACACCCCCACTCCTAATCCAAGGATTGGCCAAGTTCGTAGGGGGATGCCGACCATGACTGGTCGCAACGCCGATGGTACTCCGATAAGGAGAATGCAGACCTTCAATCAAGAGGGACGCCAGATGGAAAGGCAAATTGAGGACCCAGAATATGAAGAAGCCATCCTAGAGACTGAAGATCTCAACAATTCTGAAGACGAGAATCAAAGTCGTTCTCACCGAGAACACAACACCAATTGCGCTAGGCGGACACTTATTGATCAAGCCTAAGCTGTCCCCCTTCATTCCAAAAATCTTGAACCACCCCATGCCGCGGATCAAGATGCCGTCCTGCAAGTACGACGACACCTCAGACCCAGACGACCATGTGGCCGCTTGGTGCAAGGTCTTCCCGTCCACTCTGACCGGGATTGCACAAACATGGTTTAAGAGCATCAAGGCTGGTAACATTTCTAGTTTTTCTCAACTTTCATCTATGTTCAGCACTCACTTTGTGAGTAATAGACACCGGGAGCGCACGACTGGCGAGTTGTTATCTATCAAGCAGCGAGAAAATGAGAGCCTGCGAGATTTCGTTGGCCGTTTTAACGCTGAGGCGGTCACCATTCCCCGTCTTCAGCAGGATGTGGCCGTCTTAGCTTTGATGACTGGGCTGAGAGAGGGGTCCGCATTCAGGAGCTACCTAGGCCGTAAGACCTTCACATCCCTAGAGCTAGTCTTGAGGAAGGCAAACGATTTCATCAGGGGTGAAGAGTTTGATAAGGCCGCGAGCAGCCAAAGTCGCGAGCCTGAAAAGAAGAAGGATGATAAGCAGAAGAAAGAAAAAGGTCGCGAAAATGATCACGGCCAAGATGAAAGGAAACAAGAGTCAAATGTGGTCAAGAAATGGAATGACCGCGAGAAAAATGACCGTGAAAGGTTCGAGTACAAAGATAAGTTCGATGCATATACGCAGCTCACGACCCCAAGAGCTCAGATGTATCAGATGAATAAAGATAATGATAAATGGCAGCGTCCAAAGTAAATGTTTCACAAAGACTGTGATAAGAGCAAGTGGTGCGATTTTCATGGGGATTACGGTCATACTACTGAGAACTGTAGGCATTTGAAGGATAATCTGGAGGATCTGATAAGACGGGGTTACTTCACCCAATACAAGGCTCAGTCAAAGGAGGGAGACGTGATAAAGCCAAGCAACCAGAATGTGCAATCGCAGATCTCGGAAATTCACGTTATAAGTGGCGGTCCGATTCATGGCGGTAGTGCGAACGGAGCGAAGGCTAGCCTAAAAGAATTCAGGCACCTGGTCAATTTCAACGAAAGCATGCAATGGAGAAGGCCGTCAGTAATGCCCGCTATGTCTTATGTCCCCATACCGGTTGGTGTTTGGTAAACCCTGTCATTTGCCCGTAGAGCTAGAACATAAGGCATATTGGGCAGTGAAGAATTTCAACATGAATATGGACGGAGCTGGGTTGCATCGGAAGTTGCAACTCCAAGAGCTTGAGGAGATAAAAAATGAGTCATATGAGAATGCCGAGATTTATAAAGCAAAAACAAAGGCATGGCATGATAAGTTGATAATTCGGAAGGAGTTTGTGATCGGACAACGTGTCCTCCTCTATCAATCACGTCTTCGTTTGTTCCCTGGAAAGTTACGTTCTCGATGGCTTGGTACATTCGTGGTAGTGAAGGTATTCCCTCATGGTGCGGTGGAAATTCAAAGTAAAGAGACCTCCAAAATTTTCAAAGTTAATGGGCAACGTTTGAAGCCCTACCATGAAGGTTTTACACCGGATGGCACCGAGGGTCTAGAGTTGGAGGACCCGGTCTATGAGTGACCATTGATGAGCAAAAGGTCGAGCTAACGACTTTAAACTAGCGCTACTCGGGAGGCAACCCGTGCCTTGTATTTTTCTTACTTACTTTCTTTTCCCCTTTCTTTTCTTTTTATTTTGTTTTTCTTTCTCTTTATTAGGATTTTATGCTTGGTGTACTTTGCTTCATGTTTGCAGGTATCCTTAGCAATGAAGGGCCCATACAAGGAGGTTAAAAAAAAAAAAAAAACAAACAAAAAAATTCGTACAGACATTTGGGAGGCAGGGCCTTATGCGCACCATGGGCGCTAAGCGTGCACTTAACGCTAAATAGAGGGAAGTTGCAGGAGCTCATGTGCGACCTGCGCCCCTTTTGCGCCCGACTCGCGTACTGCGAGCACTCCTTGACGATGTCCCAGTAAGAAATGCCCGACTCGCGCATATGGAGCGCCCGAGTCGCGCCTTTCGAACTGCGGAAAATGGCCTCCCCTTCAGTTTTTCTCTTCTCTTCACTTTTTCACCACATTATCTCTCACCTTTTTCGTTCTCTCTCTATTCCCCTAAGTCTCACCACTCCCAAATCTCCATTCCACTCTCTCATCATTCTCTCACCACTCTCACACTCTCTTCTCTCTCTCTCACTGCCATAAATCGTCATCTTCATCCTTTATCTTTCTCTTTCCCCCCAAAAAAATCTGAATTTACTCTTTATTTTCGAAAAACCCTAACTTTTGGGGGTTTCTTTCACCTTCATCAATTTGCACCAATTGAAGACATAAGAAGACTTTTGGAGTATCATTGAAGATTTATTCGAGGTTGCATTGATGAAAACCACACTTGGAACTCCGAATTTGGTACACTTTCAATCCATCCCTCTTGGTTTTGCTTGAATTTCAGTTCTAGCTTAATCTTTGGATTGTTTGTTGTGATTATATATGTTCTTGGTGTGATTGCTTGTTTCTTGTTGGTTGTTGTTGAATTGGTGTGGGTTTTGTGCTTTGGAGGAGTTGAGGTGTGTGCATTGTGTGTTGTATGATAGGATAGTGTTGTGGTGTAGGTTAAAGAAGGTGTGGTGACATTTCAGGTTTGGGTTTTATTTGATCGGTGAGATTGGTTGTTTTGGTGATAACTTGCTTTGCTTCACTACTCTTGATATGGCACCTAAGAGAGCTCGGAATGATTGTATAGGTCTCACTCACTTCAATGCAACTCAACTAAAAAGGTGGAAAACATTGACCAAACCGGGAAGAACAATTCAAGTGACCAAGTTTGTGTGCTGCGACACCTTACGCAAACTAGGACTCTTTGAACCGGTTAAGTTCCTCTTAGCCAAGGTGGGTTTAGATGGATTCATGAAGATACAAAAGCCGACTTATGAGAGATACACATTGGAGTTTCTCTCTACATTAGAGAAACGGGATAGTCCTAAGGGCCCCACCATCATTTTCACCCTTAATGGCAAGAATTTTCAATTGACCTATGAGGAGGTAAAACTTGCTTTTGGTTGGAACTATGAGACAAATGATCGGTTTATGGCGGCCGGTGTATGCAATGAGGCTATTTTCTGGTCAGACATCACATGTGGACTCATTTGGGGTCACAGGTGCAAAAGTAGCCAAATTCCTCACCCCACTCTTAGATTTGTCCACCGTCTACTAGCTATGACAGTATTTTGCCATAGGGAGCCTACTGCTATTCCCAAGCTTGATCTCAAGTGTTTATGGACTATGATACCGGGAGGTGTCGGATGCCCGGACTGGTTAGATATCTGGTTAAATGGTTGTTTTGAGGTGCATCGCAAGGAGCATGGGAAAATTAGTATGGGAGGTATGGTGACTCAACTAGCACACTATGTTGGGGAGGAAGTACCGGTGGATGAGCAAGGAGAAGATATTTTTCTCCCTCTGAACTATCATAAAACTCGGCGGAGTTTCTTTACATTTAAATACTCTCTTACTCAATTGCACAGAGCCTACATGCTGTGGTTTCCTCCCTCTAAGGACCATTTTGTATGGCTTTACGGTTCTAACTTGGTAAGGTACATGTCCTTGCCACAAAATCGTCTCGCCATCACTGAGCATACTTCACAAGCTGATATTTTTATCCCACCCGATGACATCTATCGTCCGGGGGTGGCGGAAGAGTTCAACCAAATTAGAGGTGCAGCCCCAACACCAGCCCGCGAAGAGAATCAAGAGGCTGAGGGTGAGCATCAGGAGATGGGTGAGGCCGAGGTACCTCTTTCCTTTGAGGCTAGAGTGACTAGTCGGTTAGACTACTATGGTCAGGAGCTTCACGAGTTGAGGCAACAGTACCACACCTTGGATGACAATGTCTATTCGATGCACTCCATGATGTCTGCCATGAATAATTTCTTTGTGTCTCAGTACCCATCTACTGTTGATGGGATGGGGTATGTTGACCCCACCGCTGAGATCGATGCTGAGTTGACTCGCAGGAGAGTTGCGAGGGGATCGTCTAGCCGACATCCCGGAGGACCTTCTAGGTCCTAGATTGTAAGTTTTTCCCTTTCCCTTTTGTTTATTGTTTGTCCTTTCTTCCATTGAGGGCAATGTTTGTTTCAAGTGTGGGGGAGGGATAGCTTACTTTCTTGTATATATTTTGTTTAAAAAAAAAAATTCAAAAAAAAAAGATTTCCCGCTGAGTTGAAAACCCGCAAGGGCGGGCGACTCAGGCAAAAATAGATGCCCGGATAGATTGAAAACCCGAAAGGGCAATCTATGCAAAAAAGTGGCTAATTGGAGCAAGAGAGATGGTGAGCTCATAAATGAAAAAAAAAAAGTGTGAAGCTAGGATGAAAACCCGAAAGGGCTCCTAGGCAAAATGAGAGATAAAAGAGAGAAAATTTGAAATCATTTGCCGGAGTTGGTGTCAGAAGGAGGATTGGTGATATAAGGAGTGCCTCGGGTAGGTTTTTCATCTTGGTGTTCGGAGTTAGAGGCGAATAGGTTAGAGCTCGCTCATCATTGGAGGAATAAGGAGTTTGGTTGTTGTGATTGTGTTTAGATGGTCCAAGTTCGAGTCCTTTGAGATTTGTCAGGATTCGAATTTGCTTTTGTCATTTCATAACATGAGGATGGTTATGGTGTTGTGCAGATTGGAATGGCTTTGAATCCTTTGAGATCTTTCGGGGTTCAAAGTCATACATTTTTATTATCTTGGTGTTGAGTATAGTATGAGAATGATATTTACATTATTTCAGGAGAGCTTTTAGCTCAAGTGTGGGGGTGACTCTTACTCTTAGACTTGGCTTTGAGCGAATCGGGGGAAATAGCAAACTTTTATCATACACTCGGATGGAGAGATAAGGGGAGTAGTGAAAGGTGAGCAATGGCTTGGAAGGGGTGCCTCATTGACCTTTATTTTGAGTTTACTCGAGGTCAAGTAAAGTTCAAGTGTGGGGGTATTTGATGTGACCAAGTTATGTGCGATTATAGAGTGTTGAGAAGTCCATTTTACTAAGGTTTAAGGTTTAAGAAGGAGAGTTTGACTCATCTAAACCTTAGTGTGGAGAAGAGGGAGTTATGATGAAGTTGCAATAGTAGAGGAGATTTAAGGATATTTTGTGGTTATATGTGTTTATGATCATTTACATGTGGATTTCCATCTCGTGTTTGTGATCCATTCAACATAAAAGATCACAAAGTTCATTGGAGTCTAGAGTCATATGGTGGAGGCATCCAAGTTCATCCTCTTTGTGGCTCTACAGCATTGTTTGCCCACCATGGGCGTTGAGAAGCTCACCTCGGGCGTTTGTAGAGAAGGTCGGATCCTGGGCAGTAGCGAGTGCCCGAGCTGCACACCACACACGCACGACTCGCGCACTTCAAGCGGAAGCAGGTGCTTGGCAGTAGCAAAGGCACGAGCCGCGCGCTATAGAAGCCCGAGTCGCGCACTTCGACGCGGCTATGACTCTTCGGCAGTTTTCAGCTTTCCCTTAGGTTTTATTAAAACAAAAAAAGTTGTTTTGTTGGATGTTATGTAATCCTGAACCTAATTAGAGAGAATAGAGAGGAAGAACCCTAATCCCACTTTTTCCCTTTTTGAGTTTCGAATCATTAGTTTGAAGATTTCTTTAATGGATGCTATGTCGATCGTAGCCTAAATCTAGTCTTGAGAACGGTTAATCAAGCTTCGATCTATTATTGTGAGGTTTCTCTTTGTTGACTTTATCTTAATTATAATTGTGATTCCTTGTTCTTGATCTATGATTATTGTATGTATTGCTAGGAGTACTACTAGTTTATACGTCCGATTTATCTTTTGCTAGGATTTAGAATTGATGCCAAATCATCTGTTCTTCTTTCACGAGTAGCAATCTAGGGTTTGATTAATGAATCTGATTATTCTTGATTAATCACTAGGAAAATCACAATTTCTAATTTGAATATGTTGTGCTAGCAATTTGTTAATTGGCTCATTGTTTCCTTGTTCGTTGACGTTCTATTGATTTGAATTTATTCTCTGATTAGATTAGATTAATCTTTAGTTCAAGTTTTATGATCATCTGGTTGTGATTGTTTAACGGTACTTTTGAGGGAAAGGAATTTGATTTCCAACTTTGAGTGATTAAAAGTAAAATTACACATTTGAGAAACCAATGATAAATAGTATGAATCGAAGTGGCCATTAACCGAACTCAAGATTCTTTTCTTCTTGGTTACATTACTTCTTGATTGTTCTTTAGTTCTTCGTATTTAGTTATTCAATTCTTTAATTACAAAACCCCCATTTGATCTATTATAAGCACGAGTTAGTCCCCAAGTCTCTGTGGATACGACCCTACTTGCCACTTACATTCATTTGTATTGGAAAGAAGGAAAATAAACTTTTATCTTTGGTAGCGCGTACGACCGCATCCCACCACACGCACAATGGGAGCTTCAGGGACAGACCGACGTTGGCGAATATACTCTTGACTGGCCATGACGGTCGCAATAGAGTCACTGTCGTCACCTAAATCAATGATAGGTGGATTAGCGGCCATAGATTCGCGTAAATGGTCGTAAAAATCAACAGTCACTTCAACCCCTGCAGCCGCCATGATATCTAACCAAGCATGCTCTCTTAATGGGGGAACATCGTCGGCTGGAGGATACCTAAGGGGCCGTCTAGCAAGAATCTGATGTCTAAGCTCCCAAAGCGTCTGCCTGTCACCACTCTGACTAGCGGATAGGTACCTCCTAGTAAAGTTATGCTCTTTAGGAGTAGCAAGGTCGTTAAGAAATTTGGACCTCAATTCTTTTTCTCTCTCGACCGTTAAGGGTATGTCCGACAACAACCTAGTCCTCCCCACAGGGCTAGAGTCTGAAGAATTGTTGCTATCGGCCAGGGGGGAAGAAGGTTCACTCTCAGTCATAAACAAGTCACTAGGGGCGTTCTGGCTATCAGACTGGTCCGACATGATGAAAACGCAAAGAAACTTAGGAAACTTGAGAAAAATTGAGGAATTACCTGGAAACGGAAAAACGCCGGCAGAAAGGTGAGAGCAGGAAGCTAAAGTCGCCGGAAAAAGACAAATGAAGTTTCCAAACAGTGAAATTGCGCAGCAAAACTCGAGCTTAAGCCAAAGAACCACCGGAAACGTCACATAAATACCGGCAAAACACAAATCCACCAACCCAGAAAATACCCAGAAGAAATTCACCAAGAAAAGATGAAACTCTTAGCACACTAGAACTAGAAAGTAAAAACTAAAAGATCTGGCAACTTTTTGGAAGAATTTGAGCACAAAAAGGAGAACTTTCGAGCGAAGAAGAACTGCGAAAATGGAGTTCGTCAGAGAAGAAGAAAGAGAAGTTGGGAGAATGTGAGATGAAAACTTAGGAAAAAGACAACTGCCATATATATGCAGTTAACCAACGGCCAAGATTAAAAAACTTTTCAACTCCCTCTCCAGATTCCTGCCAAGTGTCAAAGCACAGCCGAACCCTAATAAAGTAATGGGCAGGATTTTCGGAAAAGTAATCATTAACTTTTCGAAATTCTTTAACTCCCTGTAACGACACGTGGCATCCAACAAGTTAACTTCTCCGAAATATTTAACACGGCAACAATGACTCGCATCCACCGACAACATCCTTAGCGGTCAAGACCCCCAAATGATGTTGGGGGGCTAGTTGTATGGGTATAACCCAAGTATGTTAGCGGATCTATGGAAAGAATCCGCGAACATCATCGCGGCCGCGAACATTGTAAAGGTCGTCTACAACTCTAACAAGTCAGCGTATCAACGTGGTCCGACAACATTGGCTGTCGTCGAACAAGACAAAATAAGGAAATCTTCCCACCTGTCAAACGCATTACGACCCTACACGCGTAAAAGGATTACGCACCCTGTCAGATGAATAGTACTTCTATAAATAGCCCAATTGTACTATTCTGCAGGTACATTATCTCACACTCAGAACTCTTATCTTTCTCTCTCTACTCTCTCTCTAAATCCTATTTGGACACGTGCTGACTTGAGTGTCGGAGGGGGTTTCCTCGCATCCATCTCGAGGGTAGTTCACGTTTGCTTCTTGCGCAGCTATTCACCAGCGGACGCTAACTCCAATCTTTGGCGGACTCTTCACAAGACCGCCAACCGTTCTGCAACCAAAACACCATGGTCAATCAATTTTTAGCAATTGTTCCATAGTCTGAAGTACGAGTTCTTCCCTACTACTCTTTGTTCGAGTTTGCACATATCCATTTAGTCCTTGTGCCTAAATTGTGTCTCCAATCTTTACCATATCTCCATATCCTACCTTAAACCCCACTTTTTCTCTGACTTCTCGAGCTACTGTCACAACATTTCTCATTGCGTAAGGTGGCCTCCGCACCGAGCTATTATGCTTCCATAGCATTAACACCGACTGCGAATATTTAGTGTGTAGCACTCGGCTCTCGAGGAGATCCGATAGTTGATGTAGCCTCCAACACTGTTTGAAAATGAGTGCTTTAATAAGGACATGTAAATCCCTAAATGCAAGCCCACCCTCAGGCTTATGTTTTATGAGCTCTTTTTATATCAACAATAAATTAGTTTACGATCCCTTACACCATCCAACCAAATTGTAGTAGAAGAGACGTCATCTTCTTAGACGTAGCAAGTAGATTGACAAAATATGAGATGCCATCACTACAAGTACAGAGTTGTTTAGTAGAAGTCTTCCACTTGAGGAAAGAGATGTATATTTCCATGAGCGCAAGATTTTGGTAATTTTTTTTTAATAGGATTACTCATTCGCAAATCGACCATCATTGTTCATAGGACAACCTAAATATATCACAAAATCTTCTCTATTGCTTATCCCAAGTGGCGGTTTCAAGTAATCAATGACGGTAGTTAGTGCATTTGCAGAAAATTTAATGAAAGATTTTTCGAAACTAACAAACTCACCAGAGATAAAACGTAAAGTATCAAAAATATTTTGCATTGTTTTACATGATTGCCCATCCGCTTTAAAAAAGAACAAAGCATCATCTGTGAAAAACACATGAGTTATTGATAGGGAAGGTCTAGCTATCTTGATGCCACTTATCACTAGTGGAAAAAACCTTATATGTCACAAGATAACTGATCCCTTTTTTTTTAAAATTGGTTCAGTTAAAATTAACTGATCCGGTCATTTATCAAACAGGATCAGTTAAAATTAACTGATCCGGTCATTTATATATCAAACCGGATCAAATAGTTTAAGTTTTCATGGCGTAAAAGTCTAATTAAATAAAACTGATCCGGTCATTTATCAGACCGGACCAGTAAATTGCCCAAAATCCTTAAAGTGACGCTCACCAGCCCACTTGAATGATCTCTTTTAAGAGCGCTCCTATTTCCCTTATTTCACAGCCCAAATCATGATTTCCCTCACCCACAAAACCCCTATGCCCTGATCTTTCATCCCTCTCTCCTCCCACCCACAAAACCCTAAACACCCCTCTTCGATCTCTCCTTTCTCCATGCCCTTTCTTCAATCGCTCCTCCTCTAACCCACCCTTACTCCATCAGTTCACCAACAATATTAAGGTTCACAAAAACACTGAAGAATAACACCAACACCCCTCTTCGATCCCACCAACCGTCGCTCAACCATCCTATCTCACCAGCCATCTCTCGCCGTCGCCGGTCTCCTCTCGCTCTCCTTTCCTCCAACCCCACGAACACCAACCACTCCTCCTCTCATGTCGTTGCCAAACAACGAACACCAACGCCACCAATTAGATCTAGGGTTTGGTCACCAACACCAACCCATCACATTCAGATATGAAATAAAGACGAAAGATTAAAGAAAAAAGAAGACAACAATTTCAGAGTGGTGAGAAGTTAGATCTAGGGTTTAAGGTTCCTTTTTTTTCGTTCTTAATGATTTTTGTTTCATTTGCATATTTATATGTAGGGTTATTATTTTATGTTCTAATTTTTATTGTAATTTTTCATAATTATATCTAGGGTTGTTTATTTTTTTTGTAATTTTTCGGTTTCTCGTTTTTTTTTTTTTTTGTATTTTGCTGTAAAATTTCCATAATGTTTAATTTTTCGTTTTTTTTTTTTTTTTTAATTTTATCGTCTTCCTCGTTTGTGAATCATAATTTTTAAATTATGATCTTCGTTTTGTTGATTTTTTTTAATTAAGATTTTCGTTTACAGTTTTTTTTTTCCGTTTTGTTGAATGTTGCTGGATATATATGGCTAGATTATTGTTGAATCTGGATTTTTTTTCTTTTCACACAAGTTCGTAAGTTGAATATGGCTGGATTGATTTTCGGTGATTGGATGGCTACATAGCTGTAGCCTAAAACAGCAGGCTGCACATTGTTTTTACACCAAATGACTCCTAACTGGTTCGATCATGGCACACAACTGGATCATTTAAGTTGATTAACTAATCCGGTTTTGTGCCCAAACCGGATCAAGTTAATTCCTAACTGATCCGGTTTTGGACCGGACCAGTTAATTAATATGTATCGTTGTGGGCCCACCTAATTTGGGCCAAAATCGGATCTATAAGCCCGGTTTTGACCGGATCGGATGGGCTTTTTTCCACTAGTGTATGATCCAAGATGATTCGGCTCTCTTCATAGCACGTCTAGTTACTTCCATACAAAGCAAAAAGAGGTATTGTGAAAGGGGATCTCCTTAGCGTAAACCTACTCTTCAAGTAAATCTACCTAAGGTGTTTTGTTTACAAGTATGGAGAATGTAACAGTAGAAATACATTGATATACCCCATTGATCCATAATTCAAAAAATCCCATGGCCCCTAAGAGTAAGTATAAGAACTTCCCAACATACTCTATCATAGGTTGTATTGATATTAGTCTTCAGTATGACAAATTGGTTAGCTCCTTTCTTGTTCCTTTAAAACAAAGAGATAAGCTCGTGAGTTAGGAGGCAACAGTCACTAGTAGAATAATTGTTAATTGCGGCGTTTATTAAGTGGCCTATTGTTGCAGTTTTCGTACCGCCGCAAATCAAGGCGCATCAATAGATTATAATCTATTGCTGCGGTTCCAAAACCGCAGCAATATGTTAACATATTGCTGTGCTTTTGGGCAAAAACCGCAACAATAGATCCCTCATTAAAACGGTAAATAAGTAAATCTATTACTGCGGTTTTGGGCCAAAATTGCAGGAACAGGTACATGTACAAGTAAATTTTTTTTTTTTGCACATTGCCATCAAACTTTGAAAAATAATAATGTTAGAAAAAATAACACACTATAGAATAGGAAAGCCAAGGCTCAAAACCAGCAGACAACAAAATATGTAAAAGCTTAGATATAAAAATAAAAATTTCCACATACAAACAAATTCTAATTACAAACCAAAAAAGTATAAAAGAAATAAATAAACTAGATTCAAAAAATAAAACCACAAACCTACTACGAACTGATTTAGAAAAATAGATATGAAAATAATCTGAACATAAATAAAATCACCTCCTACATCATATCTTGAAAACTAAAAAATGAAACCAAACGTGCGGCAAAGAGCGATCCGCCGCTGAAGGCAGCACATACCGAGAACGCAGGGCTGAAGGCGGCACATACCAGGAACGTGCGGCTACAGGCAGCACAAATCAGGAACGCGCGGCTGAAGGCGGTGAACGTGGAGTAACGATGACGAGGCGAGGGAAGAGAATCCGGTGTCGCTGTCGGCGCACTTGAGATCTGAAGGCGGCGAGGCTGAAAATTTCGCTGAAATTCGAGGAGGAAATGGACGATGATGGCTGTCGGCGCACTTGAAATATGACAGACGACGATGACTGAAGGCGGCGAAGCAGTTGAGGATGAGAGGAGAGTGAGAGGTTAAGAGGAAGAGACAGGATGAGAGGAGAGTGTCGTGTGAGGAGAGATAGAGAATAGAGAGGAGATAGGGAAAAACGGCGGAGAGGAGAGAGAATAACCCTAACTGGGCGCGTCTTCTTTTATTAGCTAAAAGAGTCTATTGCTGCGGTTTTTTGTAGCAACAGCAGCAATAGGTTCAAATATTATTAAAAAAGTAATATATTATTCTATTCCTGCGGTTCTTGGAAGAAACCATAGCAATAGATTAATTTTCGATTTTTTCTCTATTTTGACGCGCTTTATTGCTACGTATGGTTAAAACCGCCACTTCAACCGCCACAATTAACAATTATTCTACTAGTGAGTAGTTCATAATACTGCCCGGGACAAAAGCATTTTGTTCTTTGTATAGCAAATCTGGCAGTACAATTTTCATTTTGTTGATCATTACCTTCGAGATGATCTTGTATGTCGTGTTGGACAAACTGATTGGTCAAACTGATTGGTCAAACTGATTGGTCGAAAGTGGCTCACTTGCTGAGGTTGAGCAGCTTTTGGAATGAGCGATCTGAATGTCCTGTTTGTTTCTCTTAACATATTTCCATCCACAAAGAAAGCATTTATAGCCTCTGAAACCTGAGGTGCTACAATATTACAAAATTCCCAAACGTAAGGTGCTACATTATTACAATTTTTTTTTTTTGAAGAACCTAGAAGACGCTCCATCGGGTCCAGGTGATTTTTGCGATTCATACTGAAAACGGCTTTATGCTCGTCCTCCATTGTAACTGGTTTAATAAGGCCCTCAATATGTTCTTGTCTGATTTTTATAAATCAGAAAACCATTTCTCTTGAAGATTGTATTTTTTGAGCCCCACACTAACAGATGGAATGCATGTCTCAGACGTCAAGCCACCACCTTGTTCCTCCCCAGCATGCAAAGGTTTAATTTCATAAATTAGATGACGGAGCTTGCATAACCTTTGATCAAAGGAGGCGCCTTCCTCTGAGTCCGAGTACGACGACATTAGCGGTGGTGCCGACCTTCCCAAAGAAAGAATAACTCATTTACGTTTGACACATGATGCACTAGGAACCAACAAAGGAGGGAACACTCCATAGAATTTGCTATACTTGAAAAATAGTCAGAAGGGGATGCACAAGAGACTCTACATTAGACACCAGGTTTAGAATGGAAGTTCGATTTGCCTTTGTTCTGCTTAAACCTCGTATCATCGAAGTATATAAATTATAGGATGATTCATTGCATCTATTTCAGCATGATTCACATCTCCACAAATAGTCATCATAAAGCTGCCCAACGCAATTTCTACATGTTTTCAAAGGAGACTTTATATTTGTTTGATTTATGCCCCACTGTCTGGGATGATTCTTCAGTGATCATACCAAAATTATGACCACCGAAGTCAACGGAAGTCAAAGGGCCTATGCACCACACATTTTGCCAACTCAGCAAGCCATTTTCTTTTTCATTTCTTTTACTAAAATCAGAAATATTTATGATAAACACTTAAAATAATTTTGTAAATTCCAAAAAATTAATAAGAAAATCCTAAAAATTTAATACTTTCATTTTTCTGAAATTAATTATTTTGACCCAAAAAAAAAATTTACCCAACTTTTTTTTCTCTCTCCTCTTTTTCCCCTGAACCCTGATGAACTCCTTCCTTCCCTGCGTTCTCTCTCCACCCATCTCATCTCCTTCCTCGACCATTTTCGACCAATTAACTGCTCTTTTGTTACTCTACTCTTCACGCATAAGTGAATCTTCTTCACGCGAACACCAAGGGTGGAAGTGTGCTTTTAAGGAAATCTTGATTTCAGTCTTCTTTACATATCTAGGGTTTTGGTTTTGTTTTTGGGGAAAGTTCGATTTCAGTTGTCTTGATTTGTTTGATTTAGGTCTATACTCCATTTCGCATGAACAAAACCCTCTTGTTCTTCAATCTTGATTTCCGTTTAATCGCTTTCGGGGTTCTTTCAGTGTTTTATCAGATTCAACAGGGCCTGACTGTTGGCTGTTTCAATTTTGGGGGGTTCTTGGGTGATGACCCAACCATGGGGCTTTCGGTGATGACCCAACTATGGGGATTTGGGTGATGACCCAACTTTATGTATTCGAGTGATGACCCAACTATGGGGCTTTGGGTGATGACCCAACTATTATGTTCCAATAACAAAGAAAGATTCAACTATCATGTTGATCCAACCAACTTAGATTGTGGTTTGTAATCTAGATTCAAATGAACAATGATGTATAATCATGTTTTAGGAAGAATTAATATTTATACCAAACATTAGATATAATTGCTAGTATTAATTTTGAAAAAAATGTCATGTTTGGGATCATAATATCATTAGTAACAATATATGATTAATCATAATTCAAAATAATAATTCAATGGTATAAACGTCTTTAGGTAGACGTTTGCACCGCGGAACAAACGTTTAAGAAGGCATATGGCCCTTGGCCCAAACGTGCCCTAAAAGCGTTTGTCATGGATCAAACATCTTTTATTGACTTTTGTGTACAAACACGTTTGTCATGGATCAAAACGTTTAAACTGTCATATTTGTATTAAATATATCATTTTATGTGGTTAATAATAATTCTAAATAAAGTAGAAATGGGCAAAAATAGATAATAAAAATAATAATATAATGATCTAATAAAATCTTAAGCTGCCCAGAACAAAATTACAAAAAAGGCCAAACACTGCTCGCCTTTGAAAGGATTCGATCCCGCGCCGCATAGATGCAAGTGATTTTCATATCAAAGCTAGTGACCACGGAGATGGGGGTATCAGCACGACAAATGTTTGTCCCCAGTTATTTATGTATTATGGTGCGCAAAAGAAAGACAAAAATAAGATACTCGTATGTTTATATTTGCTGATAGGAAAACAGTTTTGACACAGAATAAATGTTTAACTTAGAATGTAGGGTAGCTAAAACACGCTTTCTAATTTCTACTACGAAATAAAGATTAGTGTTTATTAAATACTACCTCCGTATTTTTTAAGTAAGTTGCACCATTTGCTTTTTGGCACTATTCATCAACCAATTTTATTAAGTTATCTCGCACCATTATATAAGAAAAAACATAGTCAAGTGGGGTCTTGTTAGATTCGTCGCAATGCGAACATTCCAAATATCAATTTTTTTTAAATTTTTACTTGCATATTAACGTTTAAAGAAGTGTCTCGACAAATGTGGAAAAGCAAATGGTGCAACTAAATAAATACAAAGGTAGTATAAAACGCTAGTAAATGACCCCATTTTACACATGATAGCCTTATTAAATTTGCTAGTAATTCAAAGTAGTGGTTAGAGGGTTTCATCATCCAACAAAATATGCCCATACAAAGCGTCGGAGGGCTAATTGATCATTTATCTCAATTGTTTGTCTCAATTTTTCTCTCCGAATAAATCATTCCTAGAAATACAATAACGTCATCCCTCGTACCCTATCAGCTTATTATCCCATGGTGAGCCACTATGTTCCGGGGGTTTCATCCATACCGAGACGCAAGACCCATAGTGTTGTGTAGAATGTCTAATTAAAGGCTACGACAAGAGTAAGAAAGGTGATCATAGGTACACGGGCGAGGTAGGGGAGGGGAGGGGGTCTAATACATTGGTTGGGTGTTTCGAGCAATCTTGTGTTTCGTCGTGTCTTAAGCCTAACATGCTTAGGACGTGGCCTAGATCAGTGTCCTAAATGGCTAAAGCTGGGTCGTGTCCTAAATGGCTAAAGCTGGGTCATTTCCTAAATGGCTATCCTAGAAAATCGAGTAAATCGACCAACGCAAAATATTTGGGTCGTGACCTAAAATATATGGCATGGCATGAAGGTTGGGGCATGCCCTAATTACTAAAATTCTGGGTATGTCCTAGAAATCGACCAAGTGCTAAAGGTTGGGTTTTCACCTAAAATATTTGGCAGGACATAAAGTTTAAGGTCATGTCCTGATTTTTTTCTTTCTTATTCTGTAGGAGAAATCTCATATCAGTTTGTCGCCGATAACATATCTCGAGCTACAATCTAAAATTTATGGTGGAAAAATCCTAGTCGAGGTGGAGGTCAGCGTTGCCGGCGCAAGGGTTTGATTCCGGGCATATAGGGATACGGGAAGGAAATGACATACTACAAAACGACGCAGAGAAATCTACTTCCATGAATATCAGTCATTCGTCGCCGGCCGAGTATCAGTCATCGTCGCCGGCCTAGCATCATTCATCGACGCTGGTACAAAGCTAAGAGATTCTTTCCATGGGGGATAGGGAGAATTCACAATTGTCAGGAACCGCAGGAAGTCGAAGGAAGAAGAGAGAGAAAATTCCTCAAGAGTTTAAAAAAAAAATTCCAGCAAAATAATTTTTCGGAATAATTTTTTTTTAGGGAATTCTTTTCAGTATTTTTTTTATTATGTTTGGTATTTTTTGGGATTTTCAGAAATGAATTTAAGGTATTTTCATAAATATTATAAATGTTTTTGAGGAAAGAAAATACAAGTGGGCCATGTTGAATGTGTGGCTTATATTCATTCTGACCCCACATTTTCAGTGATCATAAATATGATCACCTTAGAATTTTCGCACTGTCCGACACTTATTTAGTGCAAAAAATAAAAACTCCCTCATAACATAAATGAACCCAAGATAACAAGTTCTTTTCATCTTTAATATGAAACCCACGGAATTAATTGTTTTTCTAGATTTAGTCATACCTTAGCTCTAAGATAAGGCTTAGGCCCAACTTGTTCTACGGATAATCAAAATAAAACACACAAACAAGTTTGGCTAGGGCACGATGCACCACTTCCTCAGTGTAGTATCCGAAAGAGAGACCTTATATACGAACCCATATCGCTGTATCTTTGAAAGTTTAGTCAGCATAAGAAACAAGATCAGATGCACATTAAGAACCATAAGTGAACCTTGATAACATACAACCCCCATTACAAACAACGTAACGCCTCATTATCTTCCATATATCTATACTTACTAATATATTAAAAGGCGTTCCTAAACATGGAACGGTGCCACGTGGCGCTCTCCCTAAGCGCCTTTTACTCCATGTATCCACATAATAAAATAAAATTAGAAATTGCATAGTATCGGGTTCGATCCCCTAATTTCAAGTTTATATACTAAAGTCTTAACCACTAGAGCAAGTGATATTTAGTGTTATCATTTGAAAGTTTAATATTAATAAATGAAAATTGTTCTTACCCGGGGCATAGCCCGGGCGTAATAACTAGTTTAAGGAGTAAAAGAAGAATATTCTTCCTTTTTTTGGAATTCAACTGCACCTTGCTTTAACCATTTATTTTGGACCCGTTCCCGAACTGCATCTTCACTAAAATCACTGCCACTACAACTTAACTCGACTCGCATTCGATGATTTCTCAAAATTTTGGACCTAATCAACAAAACCCTCCTTCAATTGATGCTTGAATTAACTTCAATTAAGTACTCACTCCGTCCCAAAATATAGTTCCCATTTCCCTTTTTTCACGGTAATTTATGCAAGTAGAATCTAAGAGGGACAATAAAGATTTTTTTGTTTATTTAAATAAATGTTGTATGGGAAAAGATGATTTTAGGAGAGAGAATGTAGAATAATTGGTGAAAGAGCATTAATTGTAACACTTGGGTTGAATAAACAAAGCAAAAAACAAAATTCAAGAAGCAAATAAATGATGGGACACGAATTTTCTAGACAAATTACGGAAAAATGTGGAACTAAATATGGAAATGAGAACTATATTTTGGGACACCCAAAATGGAAATGGGAACTATATTTTGGGACGGAGGGAGTAGTAACTAGTAAATTCTCCTCTCAAACAACAACAAAAATACACAGAGTTTTAAGAAAGACGAAATTAATGAAGTTGGTATTATAAGATTACATACGGCGGAGATTAAAGAAAAGGAAATCAAAGCTGTGGAAACAGGGGAAATGAGTAGCCATTGATGTAGGGTTTTTGCTTATGTTTAAGAAAGAGAGGCTCCCAATGTTTCGTGTCTTTTTTTTTGACACCAGAAAAACGTACAATCAATAAAAATAAGGCCTAAAAAGACATAAAGGGAAAAGGAGAGGAACGACAACGCATGGCCAAACCATAAGCTGGAGAGACATCATCCCTGTGGACCTTGATGATCTGGCACCAATCAAACTGGGTAGCAAGGGAGCAAATGGCAGACATGGTATGATGGATCGATATATCTCGCATCGTAGAAGGTTGAAGAAGACTAACTAGCATCCTCGAATTCGTTCGTATTCTGATACTAGTGAATAATCTTGTACTAGCCCAAGGAAGCGCAAGGAGACATTCTCGCGCCTCCGTTTGAAGAGCTGAAAACGCAATGAAACGTTGAGCGTGTCTGTTGTAATATGGCATGCCAGGTGCATCAGCTACCCAAGCTGCAACACCATGGAGTGTATTCTTTACCCATGAGCCATCAATACAAATAGTAACTTCTAGTGTGCCATGCTTATGACGACCAATACTGGCATAGAGAAAACCAATACTGGCTCTCAAGGTTCGAGAGACAAAAAAAAGTTCACATATCACTAACATACTCCATAGTATCTATACAAATATATTAAAAGGCGTTCCTACTAAAGGAACGGTGTCACGTGACACTCTTCTCAAACTTCTAATACACATGCTTATGATCTCATTTAAAAATTTTAACAATGTGTAGTTACATACTAGGAATCGAACACATGACCTTTGAAACGAAATTTGAGAGTTTAACCATCAATCCACTACAATTTCAATGTTTAATGTTTCAAAGTAAAACATAATAAAGTCTTATATTTATATGTAACTATAAAGACATAAACAAACTTTTTAATCTCTAACACTTTTATTAAGGTATATCTCAATTCCTTACCTCAATTCTATTAACATTGTTATTTTTATCCTCAATTCCTAAGAGTTTTTTTTAAAACAACTTAATTATCATGCCATGACGTTCATTTTTCAATTTCGCACTAGACATAAAATTATGAAAAGAAAATTAAATCAATTATGAATAATAATATATTTGATAACTGTAACTGTCCCGGGGCATCGCCCGGGCCAAAATACTAGCTATTATACAATAGGAGTGTTTGATTGTTGGCTATTTTTCTTAGTTAGTGTCAGTTGAAAAATCTATGTTATATATACTAATATATTAAAAGTTATGCCTAAACAAGAAACGGTGCCACTTGGCGCTCTTCCTAAGGGAGTTTCACTCCATGCAATCCACAACAATAAAAAAAAATAGAAATTGCGTAGTATAGGGTTTGATCCGGGACCTCAAAAACATATACTAAAATCTTAACCACTAGACCAAATAACATTAGTGTTATCATCTTAAAGTATAATATTAATAAATGAAAATTTTCCTTACTCGGGGCGTAGCTCAGGCCTAATAACTAGTTATATATCTAAAAGTTGTTAAATGTTCATGAATATCCGCCACGTGTATCCTCCACTTGGAAATGATATAACATTAGTTCATACTTCATACATGAACTAGTTTAAAACCCGTGCAAGAATGCACGAGATGCCAATTGTTTGAGTTCATTTAAAAAAAGAGTTTAAATAGTATGAATGTGACAAACATAAAACAAAAAAAGTCACATATAATTATAAAAAATGCAGTTATCGTTTTAGGTTATTCTACCAAAAAATAATGCACGGGAAGTTTAATGTTCCAATTTTTGGAAATTTTATTAAATACATCAAGTAATATAAATTATAAAGGTTTAAAATACGTTAATACATAAAATTAAAATGCCAATACACCCTCATTATAAGTCTACTAAACACTAATGCTCTTATACATAATTAAATAATTGTAAAACACAAAACATAGATCACAACATGCAAAATTATTACACGTTTTGAAACACTTCCTTGTAGACTACATTAGTTATTGTATTTGACGTTCCTGTATCTTTATTACAAACTAATATTTTCATTCCCTTTTTACTTGCAATTCATGATATTGCCACATAAAATTGTCCATGACTAAAAACTGGTCGAGGCTGATACAACCCTACATGAAAGAGAGATTGTCCTTGACTTTTGTTTATTGTCATTGCAAAACACACAACTAAAGGGAATTGCCTTCTTTAGAATTTGATTGGAAACCTTGTTGAATCTGATGGGGCGAGTGTCGTCCGTGGAATAAAAACTTTGTGGCCCACATTACTTCCAGATACGACCACAGCTTCAACGATGACATTGCTTAGGTGCTTAACAACCAACCTTGTACATTGCACAAACCGAATGTTTGGTCAATGTTCCTTAGAAGCATAACCGGTACACCAACCTTTAATCTTATACTATGGTTGGGTAATCCAGAGCATGTAATGGTATTTAAGAATTTAGTAGAATAAAGCTCATGGATGCCAAAGTTGGCTTCATCACTTGAAATTGCATCGGAACTCAAGTATGTTCTTTCTGCACCTGGCAATTGCGACAGCACATGGTCATTTACTGTATCCACAATATCATTTGTCGGTGCAAGAATAGCTCTCTCCTAGAAATAAGCCGCTTCCCATAGATGATCCTCAAGGTCAGGATACGTGCTGTGAACAATTGCAGCAATTGGATCATCACCTCCTTCAACTAAAGTTTCATCTGAAATTTCTACAACAGCCTCTGGTTCTCATTCTTTGCCATCTCCAATATTCAATATCCATTTAGAAAATTTTCTAACCTCATCCAAACCTGAAGTAGAAGATCCTCTAGTGAGCCGCATATTTTGCGTAAGTCGAAGCACATGACAGAAGTCCCACAGATAAGAACTATTGGTCGTAGCGAATACAATATCTTGCCTGTTTCCTTTTGGAATAACCGGCAATATTTGTCTTAAATCAGCAGCGAATACCATAACCTTACCACCAAAAGGTATATGCAAGTTAGCAGGATTAATGTGCGGCATAATGTCCTTCATGTTTCTATCAAGGGCTTCGAAGCAATATTTATGCTTCATGGGGGCTTCATCCCATATAATCAACTTTGTCTTCGTAAGTAGTGCTGCCAAATCTGATCCTGGCTTAATACCTACGCATGTTGAGTTCTCATTGGAGTAATATTTAATGGAATTCCAAATCTAGAATGAGCAGTTCTTCCGCGTGGGAGAAGTAAAGAGGCAATCCCACTTGAAGCCACAGGTAAAACGATCTCACCCACACGCCGTATTGCAGCTGACAAAGCTCTCCAAAGGTATGTTTTCCCTGTTCCTCCATGACCATATACAAAGAAGACGCTTCCCTTACCTCTTGAGACATCATCCATTATCTCATGAAAACTTTCTTCTTATCAACATTCAAGCCTGAATACAGTTGAATGAACTCTTGTTGTACCTGTTCTCTATCAAAAGACAGCTCATCCATTATAAGCTTGTTTTGACCTTCCATGACCATCAATTTATTTGGAAAGGGCATATCACTAAATCTGCGTAGTGTGCTGCCATTACTCTGTAGTCTTGCCTAGATTTCAGCCAACGCATAGTTTTGCAGTTGTTCATCACTTAGTACCGATGCTGTAAAAAATAATGGTTCGTTCACACATTTAAACATCAAATGAATTGAAAGATAAAGATATTATGAGAAGCAAATTTTACAAAATAATAGTGCCTACCTTCATCACACATAAGTATCCGTTGTTTGTGAAGTATATCATCAGACAGAAGATGGAAAATCTTCTGCCAGAGTGTCTCAGGTTTTGAAAGACTGCAAGATAAGAGTAACATGCAAAAAAGATTGCGTATATATACTCATGTTTCTCTGAAGCTCGCTTCTATAATCGCATCAACATACTCTTTGTCATCATCTAAAAGACCTCTGGCATAACATGCTTCTTTAAAGGTGGGATGAATTATACCGTCCACGACACGTATATCTTCATAACATGTTGCACCTTTAACGAAATTAAGCAAAGTCCTCAGGTGGAATTTTTCTCCAGCACCTGGTGTAACGTGATAAATTCTTCCAATTGAAAATCCCTTCTTCCTTGGGTTCCATTCATGTTCGCGTTGTTGCCACACAAATTTAGTCGGGAACTCAACACAACTCAATTCCTGTGCTTCAGCGTATTTCTTATTGCACTCCATCCAAGCTAAAAACTTGGTTCTGTCAATATTTGGCCTTCCAAGAATAGATTCAACGTCATCAACATCTTTGAACATGACATTTTTTTCGTGAGGTAGATGGAAACTAAGCCTCTCGACAGCTGGGATCCTCTAGTGAATGGGGAAACCGAATATCCTCCACATCGCTTCACATGGAGATATGTACCGACAATCATAATACATCTTGATTTCACCAATATCTTCAGGATCGTCACTATTTTGACGCTGATGATTTGATGTTGATGTAACTCTATCATAGCCTTTGTTTATGTACTTAAACAAATATTTAATAGATCAGGATTGGCTACACCATTCAACATTAATATGTGCACGGTACTTAGAGAGCAATTGAACGTTATATGGCACGATGAATCTATTGTCAAGCAACACACCGTTCTTTTCCACAGTTGCTCTAGTATCTCTTCTTCTGTAAAACAAGGTATTCATCATCATCAACTCTTGTTCTCTCGTTGAATTGTTTTGGAAAACGCTTTGTACACTGCTTGTCCTCAGTATATGGTGCATTTACATTTGAAGCACCACATGGACCATGCATCATAAACTCTGATACAACATCATATAACTCTGGATTATCATCTTTATGTGGAAGTTTGGCACAAATAATCTTGTTAATTGCCTAAATATTTGTATTTGCAAAGCCAAGGAAAAAGGTAATGGTGTCCATATGATATAATCTTAATACCCTTGCTTAGTTCTTCATTGCTATGTAAGATTCTACAGTAAGTTACTATCCTACATTAAACCTTAATACTCAATGCCTAAAAATTTAGTAAGTTGCTATCCTATTATAAACTTGTAGTTTTTTAAAGTAAATCTTAGCTTCAAGAACCATAACTTACACTAAGATTCTACAGTTATTTGATGAATCAAATTCAAGAATCCAACGCGCATATATCAGCAAACATACATAATAATTATAGTAATCACGTTAATTATGACATCACCAATCTATTTAATTTGAAATGACGTGATATCGTCTATAATTCATGAAAAAAGTTTTTTAAAAAACCTGATTCATAAATGGGATGAGTCTGATTTCAAATTTGAGGCAACAAATTTTTTGTGAATCAAGATTTGTAAGATATGTCAAGACTAATTCAATCATCATTACGCAACAAATAACTCATAGTTTTAGTTTAATAGATTTCGAGAACCCGAGCATTACGCAAACTTATCATGACACCTGAGCTAGCTAGCCCTAGGTGTTAATAGCTTTCGAGAATTTTAATCTTAACTTTAAAAAAAATTAAGAGGAAAAAGAGCAGATAAAACACTAAGATTCTCAAAGTCAACCCTAGTTTTTTTAAAGTTAAGCTTAAATTATTTGCGTTACATTGTTAATATTAGGTCTTACATTGACAGGGGAAATTGGGTGAACTTCTCATAGTCAAATTCTTTAAAACACTAAGATTCTAAAGTTACTTGTTGAAGCAAATTTAAACTGCATGATTTTTTAAAGTTAATCTTAGCTTCAAGAACAATAACTTACATTAAGATTCTACAGCATTATGCACGCAATCATTATAAAGCAAACATACATAATCATTATAGTAATCACCTATCTATTTAAGCATATAAATGCAAGCTAATAAAGTGAGTGATTATCAAATACCTTATATGTTTGCAGTTGAATAAATCAAGTGGGGATTGAGAAGCTATATTGCCGAGTATAGTCATTGTTATCTCATTAGGGATACGATCAAATGAAGTTTTTTTTTTCGTATACACCTTATTTTCATGGTCGGACTATCTTGAATGGTTTCCATGACTGAGGTTTTTTTTCCCAAAGTAATTGTGTGGCAAAATTTATGTGTTTGATTTCATAGGGTACAATTTTGGGTTTTATAATTTAGTTGAAATTAGTTAGGGAAAATACAAATAAACCATATTAGGCCCAGACACTAACATAATGTCCACTATGTAAAACCGTCCATAATTATAGTTTAGAAAAAAATCAGATAAACCATATTATGGATCCTAATATAATGTAAGTATAAAAATCGGCCATAATAAAATTTTAGGAAAAATGCAAATGTATTTATTATGGAAACTAACATAATGTACATTATGAAAAAATCAGCCATAATTATATTTTAGGAAAAATGCAAATAAACCATATTATGGAAAATAACCTAATGTAAAAATATAAAGTTAGAATGTAATACATATATTAAGTAAGGTATATTAGGTAAACTTAGGTAAAGAATAAATTGATGTCTAAATATCAATAAAAAAAATTCATTAAGTATCCAAAAAAGGAAATTAAAGAAAATTAAGACATGAAAAAAAAAACTGACATACGTAGTTTACTTATGCGTATAAAAAAGAAAGAAGTACATATACATTATTATATCAAAAAAAAATTTCCTTAAAAAATCGGACATAAAAATCATGATTACGTAAACAATTTTGTATTTCTTAAAATAATATATTAATACATTTTCAATTAGCCATGATATCACATGATCCCTAAAAATATGGATAATTATGGAATATAAAAACTATTCATTTTTTTTTCCTTTTTGTGCGCTTCAATAGAATGGTGTATAATCATACTTTTATAATGTGGAATTAAAGTTGCTTATAATTATTCCCTTTCATTCATTATATTGAATTTTGTTTATAACCCAAAAAAATTCAAAAGTTAGAAAACTAAGACTAATAGCAAAGTTCATACACTAATGGACAAATATAATTCCTAAATAACAGCATTATAACTTGCCGCAAGTTAAGATAGTAATCATCATTAGCTATTATCTAACTCCAAGGCCTAAGCTTCATATAGTCATTTCAAGTTAATTAAGGCCAATATAATCGTTGTCAATTACTATTTGCAGGAGCTAAACTATAGTTGCAAATTTTACCATGAACCTGTAACATGCTTAAAGGTTTGTAGAAACATAATGAAACTATTAGAATTTTAAACTAAACTATAGTTGCAAATCGTTGCTTTCGGGTGTCCTATTAGAATTTTAACAAAAAACATAATATCACTACAAATATGTTGCTCCTCTTGGTTTGTAGATTTATACTTAATTAGAATTGTAGAACTCAAAATCTGTAGAATGCTTGTGAGGTCCATTAAAAAAAATGTTGTAAATTCTAGATTTATCCAATCGCGAATGTTCTAAATAATAGCAAGGTTTTGAACTAAAAAAAAAAGTATTTTTTATAATATAATGATTAATTTGGAAATAAGAATAATTTCTACTGTTAGCATTGGAGTGATATAAGTTTGAGGGGAAGAAAGAACATTCGCATAGCAAGTGTATATACTGTAAAAAAGAACATTTGCATAACAAACAATTATGGAAACTTAACAGAATATGTATATTGTATAATAGCAAGATTTTAAATTCTAGATTTATCATCGCGAATGTTCTAAATAATAGCAAGGTTTTAAACTAAAAGATATATATATATATATATATTTATTATTAATAAGCCATAATAACAACACAAAGAAAACGTACTCATAACTTGTAAACGCTACATATTAAGAAGGCTAATTTGCCAATTTCTTGTATCAATGAAATGAAACAGTCACAAAATATGTAGTTCATAGAACTGATAATACCTAAAATGGATACTTAAATATAACGTAAAAAAAAAAAAATTAAACCTAATCATCACTTGCTAGATAACGGAGCAAACAATGTTTTTAAGCCGAAGAACATCTCCGATCCATCGTTCAAATCAATATCCTTAAAATCATCATGACATACTTCATCAGCCTTTGGAGGAGTGCATTGGACGTCATATAAAATCATATTGCATAAATCAAAATATGGTCAAAAACCATAAATTGTAGTATTAACCTTTTCGACATCATCCCATACCTCGTTGCTTATATTATTTTGATAAGTGAACATAATAGATACATCATGGAAACATACATGACCCTAATGAAAGAGGGTTAGAACCATATATTCAACAACAAGAAAATTAGAGTATTCTATTTTGGGAGGCCAATTTTTTTTGATAGGTGTATCTGTAATTTCTTGTGAGGAAGATGAATTTTCTTGAGAGGGAGATGATGTTGACATTATGGACAAAAATTTATACACGTTTTAGAGTGATGTGCTAGATATGGAGTGTTCTAGATTTATAGTTGCAACTATGTACATACAATTGAGGTTTTCCACTAATTTCGAAAAAAAGAAGCAATTACCATAAGTTGAACCTTAAATCAAGGTGGATTTCAAAATAGGATCTCACAATATAATATACCGTTTTTAAGTCAATCAATTTCATCTAAAATGACAATGATTTTGTAGTGATTGAAGCACTCAAAGATATTATATCAATAACTGCCTAATTAGAATATTATGAACCTTAATTAACGGATTATACCTTGAGAATCCATTTGCATAGTGCAACATGTCCATTAATTATACCTTGTTCACATAAGCAAAAAAAAATTAGTGTTTAAATGACACATAGGATTTCATGGCCTTGAGTTTATGACACATAAGCAAATTGTTCTAGCTTTATATAATATAATAATAATTGGTGCGTTTAATTTGTCTACTTGACCTACCATATAAAAGAAAAAAGATATTATCATCAGTCCTTCAATCCTTTACATCTTAATCTATGTAAATTGTCCTAACCACTATGCATCTATATATGCCAATTGATATGATGATGATCTTAAATGTAAATCGATGTCCATTAGTACTCTAAATTGACGAAGAACAAGAAATCAATTATAATGTCACAAGCTTAAAATTGTTGCTTCTATAACTAATTTGGCTTTTGAATATCTATGTAAATTAACTATGCAATTTGAAACTTATTATATTATCCTATCTTACGCAGTTATTTGATCTATTGTCTCCCACCATACTTAAAAATAATTATATCCAAATTATAAAATTCAGAAGTCTTGTTTAAAAATTATGAAATTTTTATATGTTATAACACACATTAAAATGAATTTGACAACACAACACATGCATGACAGCATGGTAAAGTTTTTTTTCCTTGTATATGAATTAAAAGTATTCAATTCTTTTAATTTTCTAATTTCACTAGATGAACAATATATAGGTAAAACTTCATGAATTTATATTGTTTTATGTATTCGTAACTCCATCGATTTCAAACTTTCTTGTTTCTCTTCTGACTTTTTATACCACTAATTTAAATTGTAATCCTCCATGGCTTGATTTATTTGTTCTCTCCCCTCTTTTCTTTATGAATTCTAGGCTTCACTTTTCATGGTATTCTAAGGAATCTGATTATATTAGTCTCTTCTTTCTGTAAAAGTTGAATTTGTGTAATATAATCCTTTTGGTGTCAGCTTTCATTGTCTTTTCATGTGAAAGAGTATTTTAATTTTTTTTCTTTTGAAAGATTAGTGGAGATTTTTCATCACTAAGTGATCTAATGATATATTGAAGTTTGAAGCCGTCTAGATGATTATTACTGCAGATGACATGCATGAATAATGATAATAATATCAGTTTCAAACCCATAAAAACATGTAGAACAACAATATTATACTTCATTTGTTCCTATATACATGCAACATTTCTTATCTACACGTTATCAAATGCATTCTTTGTTCGTTAATATACTTAATTAATTATGTATAAGTAATAAAAATAATGAAAAATTTATAGTATGAAACTAATGATAGTATGCATCAAAACGGATCAAATAAGACATACTTGATTATATTTTTATGCAAATAGTATAATTTTGCATAATAACCACTATCATTAGTTTCATACTAATCAAATAAGATCCTGCAAATTGTGGTTATTATGCAAATTTTGCAGGATCTTAGAAACGGAAGAAGTATATATAATTACTAGTGGATTAGATTTTAGATACGTGTAGTCTGTGTAGAGGTATTGAATAATGAAGCCATTAGAAGTGTAACATCCTCAACAAGATAAGAGAATAGTTTTGAACCAAAAAAGTAATTGTATGGGTACGACCCAAGTATGTTAGCGGACCTCTGTAATAAAGTCCGCGAACACCACCTTGGCCACGAATATTGTCAACGTCACCTACAGCTCTAACAAGTCAGTATATCAACATGGTCCGACAACGTTGGCGGTCGTCCAACAAGACAAAATAAGGAAATCTTCCCAATTCTCAAATGCACCACAGCCATACACGTGTCAAAGGATTACACACCCTGTCAGGTGAATAGTACTTCTATAAATACCCCACTGGTACTATTCTGCTGGCACATTCTCTCACACTCACAATCCTTATCTCTCTCTCTCTCTCTACTTTCTCTCTCTAAATCCGAGTTGGACACGTACTGACTTGAGCGTCGAAGAGGGTTTCCTCGCATCCCCCGAGGGTAGTTCACATTTGCTTCTTGTGCACCTATTCACTAGAGGACGATAACCCCAATCTTTGGCGGACTTCTCTCAAGACCGCCAACCGTTTCAACACCGAAACAACTTGGGTATAAAAGGAGAGGACGTCCCGTCTCTGTGAAGCTGTCATGGACAAAAATGGAAACTCGAGTCGCGGTCCACCAGGTTTTGAAGTTGGCCAGGGGTCTTCTGAACCTGTCATTACCGGACCTATCGGCACACCACAGTTCCACCTTAACGTCCCCGAGGATGATAACGACCAGCGTACTCCTGAGAATAATGTGACTCAGGTAAACAATGGTAGCGTTCCATTCAACTTGACTCAATTGACTCAATTCTCCCCTGAACAATTGAAAACCGTGGCATCATTCATCCAAATGTTACAAGGCACTTCTCAGCCTAATAACACCCTGTTCCGAATACTAGAGGCGTTCAGCACCGTAAAAGATCACTGGCTATGGCCGGTAGAAACGTTGATGGTACGTCGGTAAGGAGGATGCGTACACTGACGCAAGAGGAACGCCAGATGGAAAGGCAAATTGATGATGCAGAGTATGAGGAAGCTATTCTGGAAACTGAGGATTTAAATAATTCAGAAGATGAATATCAAAGTCAGTCCCGCCGAGAGTACATCACCCAGGGTGCTAGTAACTATTCGGCTGGCAGATACCTGTTAATTAAGCCCAGGATGTCTCCCTTTATTCCAGTAGTCTTGAATCACCCCATGCCCAGAATCAAGATGCCGTCCTGCAAATACGACGGCAGTTATGACCCAGATGATCATGTTGCAGCATATGAGGGTCACATGTACTTATACACCCAGGTGGACGCCATCTGGTGCAAGGTGTTTCCGTCTACCCTGACCGGGATTGCTCAGACTTGGTTCAAGAGTTTGAAGCCAGGTATTATCTCCAGTTTCTCCCAATTGGCTTCCACATTTAGCACTCATTTTGTAAGCAATAGGCGCCGTGAGCGCACAACTAGTGAACTGCTCTATGTTAAGCAAGGGGAAACAGAAAGTCTTCGTGATTTCATTGGCCGTTTTAACGTGGAAGCAGTCCCCATTCAACGACTTCAGCAGGACGTGGCCGTCTTAGCCTTAATGACAGGACTGAGGGAGGGGTCAGCTTTCAGAAGTTATTTGGGTCGCAAGACCTTCACGTCCTTAGGTCCTGTTCTGGGAAAAGTAAATGATTTCATAAGGGGCTTGATAAGGCCGCGAGCAATCAGCACCGCAAGCCCGAAAAGAAAAAGGAGGAGAAGCAAAAGAAAGACAAAGGTCGTGAAAGTGATCGCGGCCGAGACGAAAAAAGGTAAGAATCCAATGTGGTCAAAAGAGGAAATGACCGTGAAAGAAATGACCGCGAGAGGTATGACCGGGAGAAAGGTGAACGCAAAGAAAAGTTTGACACGTACACCCATCTCACCACCTCCAGGAGTCAGATATACATGATGAATAAAGATAGTGATAAATGGCAGCGCCCAAAACAAATGTTCCACAAAAACCGCGACAAGAGCAAGTGGTGTGATTTTCATGGTGATCACAGGCACTTGACTGAAGATTGTCGGCATCTGAAGGATAACTTGAAGGATTTGGTAAGAAGGGGCTATTTCAGCCATTATAAAGCTCAGACTAAGGATGGAGACTTGGTAAAGTCAGCCAACCAGAATGTTCAGTCGCAGATCAGTGAGATCCATGTTATCAGTGGCGGCTCGATTCATCGGGGCAGTGTGAACGGAGCAAAGGCAAGCTTGAAAGAGTTCAGACATCAAGTCAATTTCAACGAGAGTATGCAATGGAGAAGACCGCCAACGATGCCCGCCATGTCTTTCACGGTGGAGGACGCAAAGCACGTTGTCTATCCCCATGATGACCCTCTGGTGGTCACGTTGAAGGTGTCAAACTGTGTGATCCACAGAATTCTAGTGGATGGAGAAAGTTCTGCGAATATATTGTATTTCTCAACTTTTGAGAAACTGATGATTGGTTGGGAGCATCTGAAGCCTGTTCGTTACCCAGTGATAGGTTTCACCGGGGCGTCAGTAATTCCCGAAGGATTGATAACCTTACCGGTCAGAGTGGGAGAAGATAAAGACGCCAGAGATGTAATGGCGGAATTTTTGGTAGTTGACGTACCAGGAGCTTATAATGCAATTATCGAACGACCATTCATCCATGACGTCCAGGGGGTTGTATCAACTTACCATCTGACCATGTTGTACGTTTCCAACCTTGGGACGACAGCGAAGCTAAGAGGGAATCAGGAGATGGCAAAATCATGATATTTAACAGCACTGAAGCAGTCGGCAAGGAGAATGCCGGTAGAAGAATTGAGTCCGTCAACTCGGAAACAAAGGCGAGCCCAGAGGAAAGCTCTGAGGTAGATGAACCAGAATCCGAGAAAGGAGATGAAGAAATGATGGAAATTTCAATGGAAGAACTGGAGTTTAGGCCTGATGATACGCCAAGACCCAAGCCAGATGGAAAAACAAAGCAGGAGATGTTGGCAGAGGATCCGGCAAGGACAGTTGCTGTCGGAACAGACATGGACCCAAAGGTCAGAGTCAACCTGGTGACTCTCCTAAGAGAAAACGCAGATATATTCGCGTTCTCAGTGGATGAGATGCCGGGAATAGACCCGGCCGTGATGCTGCATCGTCTAAATGTTGACAGCACTGTCCGCCCTATCAAGCAAAAGAAGAGAAATTTCTCTACTGAAAAGAACAAGGCCATAAAAGAAGAAGTTTATAAGCTGCTGGCAATGGATTTCCTTGAGCCATGTGATTATCCAGAATGGTTGGCCAATGTGGTCATGGTAAAGAAAGCTAACGGCCAATGGAGGATGTGCGTAGATTTCACGGATCTCAACAAAGCCTGCCCAAAGCACTGCATCAGTTACCGATAATAGATCAGCTGGTAGAGCCTACTAGCGGGCATGCACTGCTAAGCTTTATGGATGCGTTCTCAGGCTATCACCAGATCAGCTTGCTCGAGGCCGACAGAAAAAAGGCAGCATTCATCACAGATTGTGGCGTATACAACTATAAGGCAATGTCGTTTGGGCTTCATAATGCAGGAGCAACCTACCAAAAGTTGGTCGATAAAGTATTCGCGGATCAGAGGGGGAGAAATATCGGAGCATATGTTGACGACTCCATTGTCAAAAGTAAAACTGACCTCGAACATTTGGGTGACCTGGAAGAGACCTTCAGAACGTTGAGGAAGTATACGATGAAGCTCAACCCAAAGAAATGTGTCTTTGGGGTGAGAGTAGGGAAGTTCTTAGGCTTTTTGGTAAGCAAGAGAAGGATTGATGCAAACCCAGACAAAGTTCAAGCCATTGTCGACCTGCCTAAGCCAAAAGCGTCAAAGATATTCAGAGGCTAACAGGGAGAATGGCGGCCCTCACTCGATTCATTTCAAAATTAGCAGACAAGGCTTTGCCTTTCTTTGCACTGCTAAGGGGAAACAAGAAGTTCGAGTGGGGAGAGGAGCAAAGCAAAGCATTCCTGGCGATAAAGGAGCATTTGAAGAAAGTTACCCACCATCACAAGGCCCGAGACTGGAGACTGTATATCTCGGCCTTGCCAAAAACAGTCGCGGTCGTGTTGTTGGTGGAAAAGGAGAAAAGGCAGCAGCCAATATATTTTATCAGCAACATCCTTAACGGTCCAGAGAGCCGTTACCTGCTGGTAGAAAAAATGGCTTTGGCTGTGGTAATTGCCGCCAGGAAGGTCAGACCATACTTTGACTATCATCCCATCCAAGTTTTAACCAATCAGCCGCTAGAAAAAGCGTTGCAAAAGATGGATAGTTCAGGCCGCTTGCTGAAATGGGCCGTTGAACTATCGGAGTATGATATACAGTATAAGCCCAGGACCGCTATCAAAGCACAGGACCCGGCCAGATTTTATTGTGGAAGCCTCATATGAGGAAGAAGAAATGGAGCAAAAAGAAGCCTGGCTACTAGAAGTTGACGGATCCTCCGCTGCTAGCGGATCCGGGGCTGGTATAGTGATGACTAGCCCTGAGGGAAATTCATACCAGTGCGCCATCAAGTTTGCCTTCCCGGCGTCAAACAACGAAGCAGAATATGAAGCGGCAATTGCCGGCCTGAGAATGTGTTAGGCAGCGGGCGCTAAGAATGTACTCTTGAAGACGGATTCGCAGTTGGTTAGCGGCCAGCTAAGAGGTGAATTTGAAGTTAGAGAGCCTAACATGCTGAAATACGTGGAAAAGGCCAAGGAGTTTATAGCTCAATTGAATCACTTTGAGATTCAAGTAATACCAAGGGCCGAGAACACGAAAGCGGATGCATTGTCCAAATTGGCAAGTTCTGACTCATTTTGCATCGAGAAAACCGTCACGGTGGACATCTTGAAGGAAAAGAGCATCACGGAAAAAATTGTGAACGTCAACAGCATAAACCAGCAAGGGGAGTGGTTTAGTAAGCTGGTGGCGTATAAGCTGACTGGGACGCTTCCCAACGATCCTTCGTCCGCTAAAAAACTGAAGCGACAAGCAAACTCGTACGTCATATATCAGAATGAGCTGTACAAAAAATCGTTCAGTCTACCTCTGCTTAAGTGTGCAACCGCATGGGAATCGGCGAAGGTTCTTGAAGAAATACACAAAGGTATTTGTGGCAACCATATTGGTGGAAAGGCTTTAGCACTAAAGGCATTGAGAGCGAGGGTTCTATTGGCAAAGTATGCTGGCGGATGCTAAGGGCTACGTCAAGAAGTGTGATAAATGCCAGAGATATGCTCCCGTCATTAACAAGCCAGCCAATGATTTACAGCCTATCCTATGCCCAATTCCGTTCGCTCGGTGGGGAGTGGACATCCTGGGACCATTCACCACAGCGACTGGAAGGAGGAGATTCCTAATAGTGGGAATTGATTACTTTACAAAGTGGATAGAGGCAGAGCCGACAGGAAGGATCAAGGTAAATCAGGTCAAGAAATTCATCTAGCAAAATATTATGACAAGATTTGGGATTCCCATGGCTATTGTTTTCGATCACGGCGTCCAATTCGATTGTCGTCCCATACAAGCTTTTTTAACGGAATTTCGGGTGAAGTTTGCATACTCAGCCGTTTCCCATCCCCAGAGCAACGGACAAGCAGAGGCTGCGAACAAACAGATCCTGAATGCCTTGAAGAAAAAGCTAGATGAATTCAAAGGAGGATGGGCCGATATGGTGCCGGCGGTGCTATGGTCAAACAGAACAACAGAGAAGAAAGCAACGGGAGAAAGCCCATTCAAGCTAGCCTTCGGCGCCGAAGCGGTGTTGCCAGTAGAGGTGGGATTACCCTCTTACCGGATCAAGCACCGAGACCTTCAAAGGAACGACCGGGCACTCAGGGAAAACCTGGACTTCTTGCCAGAAACAAGGCTCATGGCAGAACTAAGAGCAGCCGCTTACAAAGATAGAATCACAAAGGCTTACAATAAGAAAGTCATGGAGAGGCCATTGGAGGTTGGCGATCTAGTTCTTCGCAGAACAGCAGCTACAGGCAAGGCGCATACTGAAGGGAACCTAACCGCTAACTGGGAAGGTCCTTAAATCATAGCCAAGAAGATTGCTCCCGGTTCTTTCATTTTAAAAAGCATGGATGACAAGGAGCTTAGAAACTATTGGAATGCTAGCGTCCTAAAAAAATACTATGTTTGATTTATTGAATGTAATAGGCCGAGAGCCACCCGTTATTACGTAAATAATACAATCCTCCGCTAGCAATTCATCAATTGTCTTATTATTTTCATGCATATTAATTGACCATATGACAGGTCAACAAATTAAATACAAAAGCCATATGACAGGCTCAAAGTGCGTTAACGGTCATATAACAGACCTAGCACAAAGCAAAAGCCATATGACAGGCTCAAAGTGCGTTAACGGTCATATAACAGACCTAGCACAAAACAAAAACCATATGACAGGCTTAAAGTGCGTAAACGGTCATATAACAGACCTAGCACAAAGCAAAAGCCATATGACAGGCTCAAAGTGCATTAACGGTCATATGACAGACCAAGCACCAGACAAAAGCCATATAATAGGCTCACGTATGTCCGCGGTCATATAACAAATCAGACAATTAAAGCGATAGAAACACAAGATGTAAAGTACTTTCCCATAAAATAAAAGTTACTGGCTTGGCGGCCAACTACAGACAAAAAAGATGGCGGCCAAATAAAAGGCTTTTAGTTGGAATCGTACTTATAAAATTAAGAAACGTTAGCGTTTACAAATGCCAACATGGGCCGAATAAAGAGTTAAAATATTCAAAAGATTACAAGACTATAAGCTATTAGAAGAACAAGAAGAGCTGAGAGAAGGCCGCCAAAAATTTCAAGAGGGTGGGCTCCCTAATTTCCTTGGTTTGAAATGTCTCGAGGGTCCATATCAACAATAGCGTCCTCGTCAACAAATTTAGGGTCCCCTTCAAAGGACGTGAGATGTTGGTCGGCAGCATGAGCATCTTCAATTACATTCCAGTCAAATCCTAGAATGGTCTTGCATACACATCTCATGGCAGCCGCCCATCCGTCGTCGTATCTCTTGTGGAGGGTCGCCGCATACTCCTCGGACTGCTTAAATTCAGTAACAGCCTTAGGCGACCCGCCTGGCTTTAGCCTCAGCAGAAGCGTCCAAAACAGCAACCTATTTGTCAGAGTTGGCAGCCTCTAGAGCTTTGGTTAATGCGTTCTCGGGTTAACAGCTTATCTTCCAGAGGCTACAGTTCCGCGGTCTTGGCCGCCAGCTTATCCTCCACCTCCTTCAGCAAGTCCTGGCAAGTCTCCAGCGACTGCTTATAGTTGTCCGCCAGCTTCTGGTACTCAACATACTGCTCAATCAGCTCAAGAGCAGCATTGTTGGCCTGAAAAGAGGACAGAAGAACGTCAATAAAAAAAATTTAATTAATGACATAATAACAAATGGGTGAAGAAACGTACCACAAGTTGGTCGTGAGCCAACCTAGCAGCAGGAGTCATCAAGGACCCTGCCGGCCTGTCAAGGGGCAGTTGCATGCCCTTCAAAATCCGGTAGGCGAGAACGCCCTCGTTCTCTGGAATATCGGCATACAACGATTCATCCTCCCTCACGTCCCAATCAGGCTGGTAAATTTTGCCTGGGAAAACAGGCCGCCACCGAGTCGCTTAACGACACTTCTTTCTTCTCAATCCACTCGCCAAACCGAGAGAAAATGCCAGGAGATAAGCTTGATAGAAAACTCTGAGATGTGATCATCTCCCGGATCTTCTGGCGAAGGGTGGAATAAGAACCAGACAACCAAGTGCCACCGCTCGGGTGGTCGGGACCCGTGGCCGCAACCTCATGATGCTCTTGGCTCCCTGAAGGAGCATTCACGTCTAGGTCGTCCACTCGGACGACCTCGTTGGCAGGAGCAGAAGCAGCAGGATCTGCTAAGGCTTGTCGTTTGTTAGCAGAGGAGTGTGCCACAGTTTGTTCTCGCGGCCGTCTCCTGGTTCCGCATCCCCTGGCCATAGGCCGGGAAGAAGAGGACCTGAGAGGGACAGCAGCGGGCTTCCCACCAGAGCTGGCAACAGCAGTGCCGGCACCTTGAATAGGGACGCGAGCCACGGTCACACCACCGCGGCCACGGCGGATGTTCTGAGGGTCGTTACGGTTTCCTCCACGACGACCATTGGTGATGCCGTGCATGGTCTCGTATTCGTATGAAGGAGCGGGCGGCAAGTGCGTTAGCGGCTGGAGGTTCTCGTCAACACAAAGTGCGTCGAGATCGAGATTGTCAAAGCCTGCAAACAGCAAACAACAGTTTAAAAAAAAACTATTATTAATATCATCAGATGGACCAGTCTGATAACAGTACTTACCATTGTCATGGGTGGGACTGAGTAGCATGGCCGATAAAGGTTTGATCCTAAGGATATACTTGGCATCAGGAATCCAATATTTGGGCTCCTTAACCTTAACCTCCTTCCCGTCCTCATAAGTGACTAAGTAATCCTCAGTATCAAAAAAGTCAAAGGCCGTGAGCTCTTCCCCAGTTAACGGAGTTGAGGGCAAATGCTCCATGCGAGGACGGGGCTCGGTGAAATGACGGCGCACGGGATAGTCCTCGGGGACTTGTAACCAAAAGAAGGCATATTGCCAACCTTTTAAACCAGTCATTTTAGGCTAAACAGTCATCTTCTTATCGGCCGTAGTCAACGACAAACATCCTGCCTGCCTAGATGATCCATTCTTCTTCAGCCAGTGTTTATGGCGGAACAAGTTTAAGGTTTGTGGAAATTCCAAGAAGCGCACAGTCCAGATGTACGCGATCAAATTCCGGACCGCCAAAGGAGTTAGTTGAGCTAAGCATACTTTAAAAGCATTTAAATCTGTACCAAAAAAGAGTCCAAAGGAAAGCGGAGGCCAAACTCGAAATGATGAGTATACACGGCCACATGGCCGGGAGGACACTCCGTTACAATAGCCCCCTCTGGAGGAATTACCAACCGATAACCCGCGGGAAGACAATATAAATCCCGAGCAACTCTTGGGTACGACAGCTCAATGGCATCCTGACGCCATAACCCATCAATCTCTACGCTGAGAGGACCGACGCTGAAATCCGCGGGCAACCATAGAGCATTAGAACCCGGTCCGGTTACAACCTCTTCCTCCATCTGATTGGAGCTGTCGACCCTCATTTCGGCGGCACGAGAGCTCTCATCAATCACGTGTGCCGACAAAGGTAAACTCGTCCTCGCGTCCTCAGTAACGCGAACAACAGGACTCACGGGAGTAGATTGGCGCTGATAAACGGTCTTCTGGCGAACCATAACGGTAACAATGGAATCGCTGTTGTCGCCTAAATCAATAATAGGAGGGTTAAGAGCCGCAGATTGCTGTAAACGGTCGTAAAAGTCGACCGCTACCTCAACCCAGCATCCGCCAGGTAAGAGGAGCTACATCAAGGCCGGGAACAGAATCGGCTGGAGGATGCCTAACAGAACGTCTAGCAAGAATTTGATGCCTAAGTTCCCTAAGCGTCTGCCTATCACCACTCTGACTAGCGGACATATACCTCCTAGTCAAATTATGCTCCTCAGGAGTGGCAGGGTCGTTAAGAAACTTGGACCTCAATTCTTTTTCTCTCTCGACCGTTAAGGGTATGTCCGACAACAACCTAATCCTCCCCCACAGGGCTAGAATCCGAAGAAGGGTTGCTATCGGCCAGGGGAGAAGAAGGTTCACTCTCAGTCATAAATGAATCACTAGGGACGTTTTGGCTATCATACTGGTCCGACATGATGAATACGCAAAGAAACTTAAGGAAACGCGGAGAAAATTTGAGGAAATACCTGGAGACGAAGGGTCGCCGGAGAAAAGTAAAGGTAGGGAGGGAAAGTCGCCGGAAAAGGTGAACAAAGTTCCCAAACAATGAAATTGCGCTGAAAAATTCGAGCTTGAGCCAAGGAACCACCGGAAATGTGGAGAAAGCACCGGCGAAACACAAATCTTCGAACCCAGAAAAAAACCCAAAAGAAATTTGTCCAGAAAAGACAAAATTCTTAGCACACTAGGACCGAAAAGTAAAAACTGGAAGATCTAGTAACTTTGTGGAGGAATTTGAGCACAAAAAGGAGAGCTTTTGGGTGAAGAAAAACTACGGAAATGGAGTTCGCCAGAGAAAAAGAAATGGAAGTTGAGAGAAAATGAGATGAAAAGTTCGAAGAAAGAGACAACTGCCATATGTATGCAGTCAATCAACGGCTGAGATTGCAAAACCTCTCAACTCCCTCTCCAGATTCCTGCCAAATGTCGAAGCACAGTAAAACCCTAATAAAATAATGGGCGAGATTTTCGGAAAAGTAATCATTAACTTTTCGAAAATTTTCAACTCTCCACGACGACACGTGGCACCCAACGAATCAACATCTCCAAAAAATCGAACATGGCAACAATGACTCGCGACCACCGACAACATCCTTAGTGGTCAAGACCCCAAAAGATGCTGGGGGGTAGTTGTATGGGTACGACCCAAGTATGTTAGTGGACCTCTGTGATAAAGTCCGCGAACACCACCTTGGCCGTGAATATTGTAAACATCGCCTACAACTCTAACAAGTCAGTATATCAACATGGTCCGACAACGTTGGCGGTCGCCCAACAAGACAAAATAAGGGAATCTTCCCAATTGTCAAATGCACCACAGCCATACACGTGTCAAAGGATTACACACCCTGTCAGGTGAATAGTACTTCTATAAATACCCCATTGGTACTATTCTGCAGGTACATTCTCTCACACTCACAATCCTTATCTCTTTCTCTCTACTTTCTCTCTCTAAATCCGAGTTGGACACGTACTGACTTAAGCGTCGGAGGGGGTTTCCTCGCATCCCCCCCGAGGGTAGTTCACGTTTGCTTCTTGTGCAGCTATTCACTAGAGGACGATAACCCTAATCTTTGGCGGACTTCTCTCAAGACCGCCAACCGTTTCAACACTTAAACAGTAATGAATTATGAACATACCTATATAAGTATCTGATCACTTTTTTTGCTAAGTTAATAATTGGCCAAATGAAAGTTACAAACTTACAACACATACACACGTACTCTTTTTATTCATGGAGTGATTATATATATATTAGTCATATGTGACTAGCAGTAAAGGTTATCCCCGGGAGAAACACCTAACTGTTGACAATACTGAGTATAGTATCCAACACGAGCATTGACGGCCGGTGTGTTCCCTCCACCACATTCGCCACCATTAATAGCTCGAATGGTGGACGCAAACCCTTGGCCGGAAATGATTCGAGAATGGACATTCTTCATCCAAAACCAGAAGGATGTCCTAAAGGCGATAATGGGATCGTTGGCAACTGTTTCAAGCGCATTCAAACCGTCAAATCCAATGCTTTGGCCAGCTGGTCCGTAGTTGTAATTCCATGTGATCTGAAGAGGTCCTCTTCCGTAGTATTGCTTGTCTGGGTTGCATGGCCATGTTTCACTTGCTTGACAATAAGTTGCTTTTGCAATCTCCTCTATGTAGCAAAAATCTACAAGAATGAAGCAAGTTTCACTTAATTAAATTATGTTGAACGTATTATTCTATGATATTATATATCTAATGTGAGCTTTGAAATCACATTCTACCAAGTGGCATTATTAGTAAAAATATCATGTTAGTATATTTATTTTAGAAGGATCAAATAGAATTTGACGTATTCAATTACTAAAACTCCTTCCAAGCCTCCGTCCACAAATTAACATTGCCTATTAAGAGTAAGTAAAAGGAGGTGTAGTAAGTGAGAATAAATTGAATTGATTAAAAAGGTGTATGATGAAAATTGTATGAAATGATGCAACATTATTATTAATACTTACGTCCAGTTTCATGGGTAAGATGGGCAAAGTAAGCAGCAACTTCACGCTTAATATCGTCAGAAGATCCTTCAGTCGCAAACTGAGGATAGAAACTGACAGCATCCAAGAAAGCAGACCTACTGTAAAAGATTTTACCAGCACAGCTAGAGCTTGCTTGATCAATGATTCCATTAAAGAACGCATCTGTCACCAAATCTGAGATCGAACCACCACTGCTTGGTGTGGCGTTTGAAGAAAAACAAGGGCCTTCTTGGCACCCCTCGCCGCAGTAAGCATCGGTGGTGCCGCAGTAACCCCATCTATTGCAGCATAAACCAGCATCACAGCCGCAGTTTTGAGCCACAATCACGGTGCTTGACATACAAGCAGCTGCCATGAGTATAGCAAACATTGGTAAAAGGGAAGACATTTTGGTTGTAGAATATTGAGCAAGGATGATGGATATATATGAAAGAGAAAAATTAAAGATTGATGTATGAGATGAGGAATCTAATGATGAGAAAATGGGTTTATATAAGAGGTAATGAGAGAGGTCATCTAGGGAAGTAGTTTTCTATGTTTGACTGTCCAAAGCTGATTATAATTGGATCTATACTATAATATTTTATGTGGCGTAACGGGTTAAGTATATGATATATTCAAAGATTTGACATTGGACTTTGACTTGTGCTTATCTTTAATTTGTGCTAGCCATTTTAATATACAGGTACCGTTGTACCAATAATTCCAGATAATTTATGACTAGTTCAAGGAGAATGAAAGAAAGGACTTGTTAATTCAATCGATTATTATCTTCTTTAATTGAATACATTAAGTGTAACGCTTTGTTTTAATAAGTGGCAAGATAAATCATATTCTTTATTGAATTCGGTACCCTTTGCTCGGGGGAATACCGAAAAATATCAAAATTAAGAATAGAACCGAAGGCATTATAAATCAGATACATCAATAGATATCATAGAGAAATGAATTAGCTAGAATTAGCAACCAAGCAACAACTTGATTAATATAAATATGCAAAATCGGGTTAGTAAAGAAGTGTTGAAGTAGCAAGCAAATATCTTCAACCATTGCAGTATAAGGCCAAGGGCCCAAGGTATGCCAAAAAAAATACCTTTAACATTAATTAGGACTATATTATCAGGGTTAATTTCTAGATTTCTAATTTCCAACAAAATAACAAGTTGGATCTTATGTAGAGCAATGGCTATTGGCTTCCATAATGAAAATAAAAGTAACTAAGTCAGGACTTTAATATCGGTAAACAAAAATGAAGAAGTGTATAAGTCATTCAAGTTGAGCTTGGAATTTAAAGCAAGAGAAGACCAGGGTTCGGGTCCATGTAGTGACATGGGTGGCACATTTCCCAAAAAAAAAGATCGTATAGGAAGAGGAAATGGTTCTTAAGCTTGAATAGGGGTGTAAATGATGTGTGAAAACTTGGTCAAAACTCGACTCAAGTAGGCTCAACTTCAACTCAAGCTCGACTTAACAACTAATGAGTCAAGTTGAGCAATTCAACACTCGACTCGAAAAACTCGAAGAATATATATGAATTCAGAACATTTTATATTCAAAAAAAATATAGTCAAACTATTTAAGAAAAATCCATAAAATAGAAATAAACTTAAACACAAAAGGTAGAAGTTTAAAAAGCAAACCCTAAAAGGTAAATGAAAAAGTATTTAAATAGTGATAATTGTAATGCATGAGAAGTAAGGAAAACCCAAAAATAAATCTCAGTTGTTCAGGACTTCATGTGATGGAGTCAAATGCAACATATATTATGTAATTTTTATTTCCTAAATGGTTGTGTACTTGTAGTAAACTTGAATTTATCTTGTTTTTATCTATCTCAGACATTTGGTTCGTTGTATTTTCTTCATGGTAGATCTTAGACTCTTATATTTTGTCTTAATGGTTATATTTCAATTGAAAAAAGTAATGTATTGTCCCGAAAATGCAATATATTTTCACTGGAAGCATACACTCAATCTGCATGATATTCCTTTTTATGGTCCGAGATTCACATGGGCTAATAATCGCTACAATAATGACTTAGTCATGGAACGCTTAGATCGTGCCTATGCTTCTCCGGATTGGCTCGAAGAGTTTCCTAACACAGTAATTTGCAATTTTCCCATTACCATCTCTAATCATGCTCCGATTCTTCTTCAATCAGAGCCTCCGATGTTAAAAAATCGTCGTCCGTATCAAATTGAAAGTTGGTGCTTACACCGACCAGAAATTAAGTCCATTGTTCGCGAAATTTGGAACTTACACATTGCCGGGTCGCCTATGTATACCCTATCTCGGAAATTGCAGATTACTCGGGATCGATTAAAATCATGGTGCCTGGATAAACGGCTTTTTTGGGGAATTAATTGGTCAACTATTATGGCACAACTCCAAAGTGTGGGTTCAAGTGTGGAAACTATTTCTCAGGGTCATTTTTATGGGGTGCGTCGTCGGGCTCTTGTCGATGAAGCATTTATGCCTACTGGAGGCAATGCTTTAAAGATCAAAGTATCAAACTTGGCGAGCTACCGTCTTCCTTCCTTTTTAATCGTATAAAGCAACGCAAGAGACGTAATCATATTTATATGCTTCGAGATGTGAATGGGGTTTGGTTGGATGATCAGCAGGCTATTGTAACTTTAATTGTGAATCATTTTAAAAATCTTTTCACTCCTTCTGCACCAGAGTTGGTCAATTCTCAAGGGCATGCTGAAAATATTGATTTAGTTCGTAGGGAACTACATCTCCCTAATATATCAACAGAGGATGCGGATGCGCTTCTAAAGCCTTTTTCGGATCAGGATATTGAGGTAGCAATGTTTGATATTGCAAATGATAAGTCCCCTGGGCTGGATGGATTCCCTTCAGAGTTTTTCAAGGTTTATTGGGCTACTCTAGGGGCTCATGTTATTCAGGCTGTCAATCGCTTCTTTGTTTCAGGGCAGATCTTGAAAGAATGGAACAGATCCCTTCTGATTCTTATTCCAAAAGTAGGTTCTCCTGAGGAGGTAAATCATCTAAGACCTATTAGCCTATGCAATGTCATTTATAAATGTGCCTCGAAATGCCTGGTTAACAGGATGAAACCTCTCCTACCCCATTTGATTGCAAACTATCAGAATGCATTCGTTCTTGGTAGACAAATGGGGGACAATATTCTTATTTCTCATGAATTGATGCACATAATCAACAAGCAACGATCAGGTATGCGTCATTTGGCCGCTCTCAAACTGGATATGAACAAAGCTTATGATCGTGTGAGTTGGCTTTTTCTTCTTAAAGTCCTTACTGCTTATGGGTTTCCGGCAAAGTGGGTTCAATTAATTCAATAATGCATATCTACAGTTTCTTATCGGATCCTCATCAATGGTAAAATTACTGAACCTTTTGTTCCAAAGTGCGGTTTGCGACAAGGTGACCCCCTTTCGCCATTTTTGTTTTTGTTCTGTATGGATATTTTATCACCAATGACTACTTTGGGAACAGACATTAAGCAATTTCAGGGCATTCGTACTCGTTAACAAGGGCCGGATATCTCCCACCTTTTCTTTGCAGATGATTCGCTATTCTTTTTTAAAGCTTAAGAGGCTGCCTGCACTAATGTTAAGTCTATAATTCAACGTTTCTGCAGCATTTCCGGCCAAATTCTAAATCTGCAAAAGTCTTTTGTCAAATTTAGTCCAAATATCCATCAAGACCAACAACAGGTGTATAAGGATATTCTTAGGATGGATTCTCTGCCATCTTTGGGTACGTACTTGGGAGTCCAGGTGGATTTTCAAGATTCCAAAGTTCAACATTTTACTCCACTGCTTGACAAAATTTCAGCGAAAATTTCTCAATGGCGTCATCATACCCTATCTCAATCCACGAAGATGATCATCATCAACTCTAACCTTATTGGTTCTATTATGCATCAGTTAACGGTATTTCTCATTCCCCAAACTATTGTGAACAAAATTGATGGGCTCATTGCCAGATTCTTCTGGTCTGGGGCGCAGAGTAAGGGCATTCATTGGTCTCGGGCTTCGAAGTGTGGGTACCTTTAATGAAGCCTCACTAATGCAAAAGGCCTAGCGCATTCATCACAACCCACAACTGCTCTTATCTCGAGTCTATAACACCAATCGGAGCCTTGCTAGAAGGTTTACTGCTTCTTGGGGTTCCCGGGGGTTATTCAAAGCACAACACACTCCGGGCGCATTGTGTTTAGAAAGTCGGAAATGGCAAGAAAATCTTGGCAGCTAGCGACAAATGGGTGGATGGACTGGTCCCAATCATGAAGGATGAAGTATCTCTTTTAGTCGCGGCTAGGCTTATGGTAGCGGATCTTATCACCCCTAATGGCAAGAGTTGGGATACAAGGAAGGTTCGTGAACTTTTTGCTCCTTCTAGCGCTCGACAAATTCTGGGGTTAGAACTTCCTGTAAATCTCAATACGGACGATACTTTATATTGGCCAACTACAAAATCCGGTGAGTATTCCACCAAATCAGCGTACGCTTGTATTCTCAAGCGTCAGCAAAATGAAATAAGTAGCATGACAACTCCATTTCAATTGCGTTTCTTTCGCATTCTTTGGAAGTTGAACATCATGCCAAAATGAAAATTGTTTCTTTGGAAACTGTGTCAAAATAGTCTTGCGACTTCGGCAAATTTATTCCGGAGGCAATTATCTGCATCGGATCATTGTCCGATTTGCCAGGGGGATGCGGAATCCTGTCAACATCTCTTCAGGGATTTCCTCTTGCATTAGAAGCATGGGGAATTTCTAATATTCTGACTCCGGACCTAAGCAACCCTCAAACTCTCTTTGTGGATTGGATCATGCAGTGTACCTTACTGATATGCAGAAGGGCGGGGGGCAGAGTGATCATCTAAGTGAATATATAGGTATTCTTTGGGCTATTTGAACAACTCGCAATGACCAGATTTTCCGACGTGTTCGAGCTACAGTAGAAGTGCTTCAACAACATATTGAAAGAAGCAAGCAACAACATTTAGTGTTCACCCAAGGAATCAGGGGTGGCTCCTACGCTTATCACGCCAGGGGGTCCAGCCCCGGGCTTTCTCTTTGCTAATATTGGTCGCCATAAGCATGGGTTGCCAGAAGTTTCTATTCTTATAGATGGTTCATGGGTAAAGGCTACGCATCAGGGAGCTGCAGCTTGGGTGGCGGACGCACCTGGCATGCCAAATTACAATAGTCAAGCTCAGCGATCTATTGCGTCTTCAGCTCTTCTTCATGGAGGCTCGAGCATGTCTCCTAGTGCTTACCTGGGCAAAAACAAATTTATTTTCAAGTATCCAGCTCTTCACTGACTCGAGTGTGCTTATCCATCTTTTACAGCCTTCTTCAATGCAGGACATCTCAGTTCAACATACCATATCTGAAATCCGCTCTCTGGCGGGCCAATTTCATTGGTGCTGCATCTTTAAGGTCCATCGGGATGAGGTTGCTCCAGCTCATGATTTGGCCAAGCTTTGTCGTTTATCTGCTTTTCCCTTTATGTATTTTTAATTTGTCTTGTCTATTGTTGTATGTTTTCGCGGTGTCAAAAAAAAAAAAAAGTAATGCTCAAGAGTCAAGAGTGTGCTAGGGAATAAAAGTTTGAAAAAATTAATTTAATACGATGTTGAGCTTAGCGCTTGAACCGAGTTCGATTGCGAGCTTAATCCGAGTTCGTGTTCGAGATCAATTTCAAGCTTTGATTTTTGGTTTTCATGTTTGAAAATTTCTACCTCGCGAGTTTTCGTGTTGAGTCGAGCTCGAGTATTGGTTTTTAAGTTTGAGTCGGGTTAAGCCAAACTTGAGCTCAACTCGCATCATTTACACCTCTATGCTTGAAGATAAACTGGAGCAAGTAAGTCAGTGCAACAGCCTTATGCTGGACTTAAAGAAATTGAATTATCAAACCAATTCTTGCAAAAACATACTTCCTTTATTCTTTTTCTATTGCAACAATTGGGTTCTTACACTATTCATGTCGAGTCGAGCTTGAGTATTGGTTTTTGAGTTTGAGTCGAGTTAAGCCAAACTTGAGCTCGACTCGCATCATTTACACCACTAAGCTTGAAGATAAATTGGAGCGAGTAAGTCAGTGCAACAGCCTCATGCTGGAAATAAAGAAATTGAATCATCCAACCCATTCTTGCAAAAACATACTTCCTTTGTTCTTTTTCTATTGCAACAATTGGGTTTTTACACTATTCACTCGCCACCCTTTCACTATCAATTGTGATTTTTACATAAGGAAGAATATAATCATTGCATGTCACGCGGGGACTTGTTAGATTCGTCTCGATATATATACTTTCAAAATATCAATTTTTTATATTTTTTACTAAAAAGTAATTAAAGATATTCATAGTTAATTATGTGCATTGACAAGCGTGAAGACTCAACTATTGCAATAGAAAAAGAATGGAGGAAGTAAATAGCTTGAGTAAAAGTTGATGAAGGTTAAAGTTGTCATTTGAAAAAAAAAGGGAGGAATTGCTTTCTTTTCATGAAATTCAAATAAGAAAAGAAGTTTATAAAACAAATATTATTGGCTTATCCTCTATAGAAGTAAAGAGTACTGAACAAGCAAGAGTCAATCAGGTGTACCCTAGAAAAGATAATATATAATTATCTAGCTAGCCCTCCTCCCCAAAATAAATCGATATAATTTTTGACTTTATACAGACCAATATAAACTTTAACTAGTAATATCTTTAATTTTCTATTAGTAAAAATTAGAAAATGTTGATGTTTTGAATATTTACATTGAGATGAATATCATGATATCTTATATGCTAATATTTGATTTTATATCTTAGCAGAAAAATATAGGTTATGCATGTGAATAGTGCACATAATCAAACTGTATCGATCAATATGGATGTAGAGAATATAAAGAATTTGTCAAATTTAGTAAATTGTTAATTGACATGGTTCCATTCATTAATGGCTCAAAGTTTGGACAAGTCAACTTATAAAAGGAGCTTGCATTCTAAAACCAATTAGTAATAGAATGAGCAACAACTCCTCAAACTTATAAAGTTGTCTATTTTCTTTCCTTATGTTCAATGTGGACAACACTTCCTTTCTCATGTAGGTTGTTCTAGGGATCTCAATACTCCACCTCACATATAAGTTACGTTGTCCACAATTACGACTCTGAATATTCAGGCTCAACCCGAGCTCTAATAACATGTTAAATTTAGTATATCGTTAATATATAGCTTTGGGTCTTGCTACTTAATGGATGATATTTTGGACAACTTATAAGCCCAAATAAGATTACATCCTACAAACAACTAATTATAGGTGGAATACCCTACTAAATTTACATGTTAGTCATCATCTTCCACATTTTTCAATGAGACTGAGACTCTCATATCTGAATTTTCTTCTTAACATGATAGCATGGATCGAATGTTAATTATTGAAAGAGAGGAGGGTTTGCGCGTGTGGCAAACTACAATTCATGTTTTGAATCAACTTACAAGACCCTCATGATGGGTCGTTCGAAATGTCATATTCAAGCTAAGGCACCCAACATAAACAAGTCTTATATTCTAATACGAGTAGAAACAATTGTGCTAAAAATACAAGAGAATCAATTAATTATGACCTTAAAAAGCTAATATTTCACTTATTAATGATAGGAGGATAAATATTTATACATTTATTTTGCATAAATTAGAAAAAAAAAAAGTTGGTAGTATCCAACTACCCAGCTACCTACATACTCCCCAAGGGACCCAAAAGGTAGGGCATAAGATTTTGATTCCTTAATAGGAATACCAAATTAGTTAAACATATAGTATTATGTAACTAGCAAGAAAGGTTATCTCCAGGAGAAACACCAATTTGATCACAATACTGAGTATAGTAACCAATACGAGCATTAACAGCAGCAGAGTTACCACCATTACATTCCATTCCATTGATAGCTCGAATGGTGGAGCCGAACCCTTGGCCGGAGATGATCCTAGAGTGTACATTATTCATCCAAAACCAAAAGGCTGTCTTGAAGGCAATAACGGGGTCGTTGGCAACGGTTTCCGGTGCATTCAAACCGTCGAATCCAATGCTTTGTCCTGCTGGTCCATAGTTGTAATTCCATGAGATTTGAATTGGTCCTCTGCCGTAGTATTGCTTGTTTGGGTTGCATGGCCAATCTGTGTTGGTCTCGTCACAATAGTCGCCTGAGGCTCCGTTTATTTCCTCTATGTAGCAAAAATCTGTACATGACACAGGTTAATTAGTTGAGCATATATATATATATATATATATATATATATATATATATATATATATATATATAGTTTTCCATCTTTTGGGGAAATACATTTCACAATTTTTATCACACACCCATAGTACCCCAAGACTATTTTTTGGCTCATTTAGATCTCTCACTATGCCCATTTGGAACTCTCACTAAGAGCATGGTACACTCGAGTGTATGATAAATGCACTCGAATATATAGTTTTCCATCATCTATTTTTACCTAAAATTCTAATCGAGGTTCACATAGAAGGTTTATTTAAGGATACTGAAAAAGTCCTTCTACTAGCCACTTACCATACTCATTTGCAAACAAACAAAAAAACTTTTGTCCCACTTATTTTATCATTATCTGTGCTACTCAATTTTATTGTTGGATGTCAATTATTCTTGGTCTTATTTATTATATAAGAAGTTTGCTTAAATCTAATGATATGAATAATATTGAGTGACTCACATAATGTTACAAAAAGGGGGACAGAAGATTTGGAATTCATTTGCAACGCAGGGGGGAGGGGTTGGGATACTATCTGATAATTATCCGACCCATGTTGTTCTAGAACTCGCATGACCTAAAATAGGCTGAACCAAACCGGATCTAATCCCAAAAGGATAAGCAAGCTGACATGATCTCACTTTAACCCGACATGAGGAGTACTAATGGATTCCCTTTAAAACTCAATAGATTAAACTAGTCATTATGTTCAGAAAGGTGGTCCATTCTATTCTTAATATTGGGCTTGAGCCGTTGCCTATTTTAAATTAAAAGTAGCCAGTCTCTTACAAGACCGATTGATTTCAAAAAGAGTGTGTGCCTTATATTAGAAACTCACAGGATATGTGTTTTACTAAGCCCGTGTTAATCAGCTTTCCTTATATGAAATTTGAATATATAATTTGACATTTATGTGTACTCATCAATACCATTAAACAATATAAACATAAATCATGTTGAATCTTCAATCAGAACTGACTATATATATGAGATCTTATTACGCTCTACTGTGTCAAGATTAATATAGAAGTATGCATACATGTACATATATACATATAAAATTAAATGCAAAAAGAAGTGAATACTTACGTCCAGTCTCATGAGTAACATGAGCAAAAAAAGCCGCAATTTCACGCTTAGAATCATCAGTGGATCCAACAGTGCCAAACTGAGGGTAGTTATTAAGAGCATCCAAGAAAGTAGACCTGCTATAAAAATTCTTACCAGCACAACTACCATCAGCTTGATCAATAATCCCGTTAAAGAAAGCATCAGTCACCACACCCGGGACCGATACATCACTAGGCGTAGTAGGAACGGGAGTATCACAAGGACCTTGTTGGCACCCGTCGCCACAGTAGTCAGATGAGGATCCACAGTATCCATATCTGCTGCAACATAAACTCGCGTCGCAACCGCAGTTCTGAGCTCGCACTAGGCTGCTCGATGCGCAAGCGACCACGAGAATTACGGCGAAAATGGCTCTGAGAGACGTCATGTTAATGGATATGGTGTACTGGGAATGAGAGGAGAAGGAATGGAGATGGGATGAGGTAGTAGAGGTGGGAGAAATAGTGTATTTATAGTGAAAAGTATATAGTAGGAAAATAGGAAAGTGGAGGGAAGGGAAAAGTCTAGTTTGGATAGCCGTTTGTTATGGGGTATGGGACTTAATGGGAGTGTTCATACAAGTTGTTAAATTGGTAAGACATGTTATCTAGTGAAAGTATTAATGGACGTTGAAGGAGTATGTAGCTAGTTGGGCTATTATTGGTGAATTATTGACTTTTGACTTTGGCTTGGTCTTATGATCACAAAAGCTTGATTTTTTGAGTCGGCAAATTATGTCAACTTTACAACGTTGGAACTATTTGAGACCTTCATACAAGTTATTATTCTATCACTGACCAAAAGGTGGGTTTAGTCTACAAGGTGTGTATTCCGTTTTTTAATAGATTTTTTAGTTGGATTTTTTGTCCATAACTACCTTATTTACACTCTTTTTTGCGAGAAACTATCTTATTTACAATTTTTTGTACAAAACTACTTTAGTTACGTTATTGTTTGTTGACTACTACCTAAATTTTTTTCCGACATTGACTGTAGTTTTCCGGTGAGTAAAACCCATGTGCAGGTCACATAACTTGTTATTATCCTTATTTTATTCCCCCTTCTATTTTTCCCTCCCTTTTCTAAAGTAACACTCTCTTTCCTTACCTGACTAAGGATATGCACATGGGTTTTATACAAAATAGAAGGGGGAATAAAATAAGGAAAATAACAAGTCACATGACCTGCACATGGGTTTTACTCACCGGAAAACTACAGTCAAACATCGAGAAAAGTTTGTAGGTAGTAGTCAACAAACATTAACGTAGCAAAGGTAGTTTTGTACAAAATTTTGTAAATAAGGTAGTTTCTCGCAAAAAAGAATGTAAGTAAGGTAGTTATGGACAAAAAATCCTTTTAGTTTTGAACTTTTTATGTGCTTTTTTATGGTAAAATTTTTTAAATTTTGACTGTAGATTTTTACCGATATATATAAAGAAAAATATATTTATGTCAAATTTTGCTAAATTCCTGTCAACATATTAAAGTATATATCAAATATAATTTTAGTTAATGACATGATTTTATCATCAAACTACATCTTTTATAAGTAATCGAATATTAATTCTAACTATTGCCTTATTGAATTTTTAAATAATTAATTTACAATAAAAAAATATTATGAGCAATACAATCTATTATTATTATCTAAAGTGTGTGCAAGAAATGTAGGCGTCTAGGCGACTACATGTCCCCTCTCCCCCTCAAATAGTACTGACATTACGCCATGTAATTTATGACTTGACATCTATTTGTAACATTGTCAACAAAGTTATAAAAATCACGATTCAAATCTTAAAATCTTACGATTTTACGATTCAAAATATGGTAGACGATTTGATTCACGATTTTAGACGATTCAATACAATTTTGTTGACTAGCAAAAACCTCGCAAATATAAATCATGCTAAGAAAGCAAATAATAGATATATTGTTAGTTATTGCCAATATAGTGGGTAAACAACTATTTTTTTCCAATTTTTAGGTCTTTTAACTTATAATTTTAACATATTCAATGGAGATTGAGTGTGATATCTTGATTATACGTGTTTGTAGAATCTTACGATTCTACGATTCGATTCTAAAGGTCGTTTCCGATTCAAACTAGAATCTCGATTTTAACAACTTTGATTGTCAATATAAAATTTTGAACCTACAACCTCAAGTATGGAAAAAGGAGATCCTCTTATTGCTTCTTTTATCAAGATCAAGCATGATAGCATGGATTTTTAATTGAAACCAAAAGTTAAGTTCTAATGCTTTGAATGCATATTATGAATAAAATAACTTATTTTCATTCTTTTTATTGACATGGTATGCATATTATGCGTTCTTGATGCAAGTTAAGTGTGTGGAATACTGAAAAGGTTTTTCTAAAGGAACATTTGTCGCAATAAATATTAAGTTTGAGATGTCTTTCCATATTAATTTCAATTTTGATTTATTTATAAACCATTTCAAGTTCAGTGATATACTTTTTATATTGATCCTGATTCATAGTTGATTAATTTACTGTGATGCTCTTTGCTGCTTGAATTGTATTTTACAAACACCACCCATATTTTTTTTTTTGTATTGTATTCTTTTTTTCCTTTCTCCCTCCTCTACTTCTTCTTCTAACCTACCATAACCACCACCAGTGCACTTTGCCGCCACCACTACCATTGCAGCCACCTCCTTCCTCTCCCTCCTCCTCCCTTCTTCTTCTTCCTCCTTTTTCCTTCTTCTCCTTCCTCCTCCCCTACTTGTACGCACTTCGCCAAAGCCTAGCTAGCCCCCGCACCACCCTGCTCCTCTATTTCTTCTCTCGCTCTCCTCGCCCAGCCTCCCGAACCACCTCTGCACTCCGACATTTCGCTCTCCTCCCTCGCACCACCTTGCTTCTCTCTTTCTTCTCCCGCTGCACCTCTCTCTCCTCTGCACCACCACCACCACCCGAGCTCCACCTCCACCATCTCTTTCCTTCTTCCTCCTCAGTCCTCACAGCTTTTTCATCCCAAAAAAAATTTAGTATTGTTCACATGGAACTGAACCATATATGGTGGAACCGCCCCATTTTTTCAGTTCTACATGGTGGAACCAAGAAAAATGGTCGGTTCCAAAAGCAAAAGGTTTCATGCTAACAAATACTTAAATTTTTAGATATTTGAGGTAAAAATAAATATAAAAAAATATACATAAAACGTATAAATATACGGAAAATTTTAGTAAAATAGATGTGTTAAATATTACAACACCCATAATTTAATAGGTTGAAAAATATCCACATAACATGGTTTAATTAGACATGTATGATAACCTAATAGCTGTAAAGGATGCAGCTGAAGGAAAAAAATGGATTGGATCGACAAAAGAAAAAAAAAAAAAAAAAAAATATAACTTGAGACGAATATGGAAAGCATATTACTAAACTTGGATTCATAATATTCAAACTTGGTATTTATGGTGACAATTTGGCCTTTTCTAAATGCTTGCGTTTTTAATGCAAGTCTATGGAGTATTGAAACTTTTTTTAAAATACTTCCCCTCTCTCTTAAAGTAATGCTCATTTGCTTTTTCAGAGTCAAATTACAAATTTGGAAAATTTGTCAGAAACCACCTTTTAAAATCACTTTTTTGTGAGAAACCACCTTTTAAAATTTTTTGGTTAAATAGCCACCTTTTTTACTCTTTTTTTTGTTGGAAGCCACCTGTTGACGGAAATTGGGGTTTGACTAACATTTTCCGTCGTTGACCATCACGTGCATTGCACGTGATGTCATAACACTCTCTAAAAAAAAAAAAGCCATCATCTTTTGCGGGCCAAAACGGCCCATTTTTAGGCTAAAAATTTTTTGCTTGTCCAAAGCCCAAAAAAAAAAATTGGCCCCCAAACCCATCACTCCGTATACTTCTTCCTTCTTTTTTTCCCCCGATTTTCCCACCCAAACCCATCATCTTCCTCTTCCTTTCATCTCTGTTTTTCTCTCTCTCTCTCTCTCTTCCTTGAATTGAAGTAAGGGATTCTCATAACTTGCAAAAGGGATTCATCTCCATTTCAGTTGAGGTAAGCATAAAACTCCTTTTATTTTGTTCTTTTGTCTAGTTTAGAATTAGGGTTTATAATTGACAAGTGTGTTTTAAAATTAGGGTTAAAAATCAATTTTTTTTGCTTGGTGAATTACGCAGTTATGATGTTGAAGAAAAGGAAGTGCAAATGTGGGTTTGAAGTAGCTGTGAGGACTTCATGGACGAATGAAAACCCTGGCAGGAAATTTATAGCTTGCAAGCTTTACAACCATGACACTGGAGACAGGGGATGTCAATTTTTTGAGTGGTTAGATGAAGACCCTCTGGAATGCAAAGGGATGTCATCAACACACTTATTGCTGAGAAGCATAGGTTGGCAACAGATCTTAGTTTACTGAGGGGCAGGGTTGCTCTTATTGATCATGAGAAGAAGAGATTGACTGATGAGATGGAGAGGATGAAGAAGAAGACTGAGAAGAGAAAGGGTTGTGGCAGTGGATGTAAGCAACACGGTGGTGGCAGTGGCTATGTTGGATTAGGATTAGTCTTAGGAGGTCTTGTGATGTTGTCTGTAGTTGTTAGTGTAGTTGTTGTCAAAGTTGTTGGGTAATTGTAATCTCTTGTGTAACCTCTTCAATGCCTATTGGCTAATTGTGATGAATGAAAAGCTTTGACAGCATATCTCATTGTTACCAGCAAGTAACCAAAGTACAAAAGCACTTTTCATAGATAATCAATTGTGCAAATTACACACAAACATATGTAGTCAATCATAACTTAATTGTCACAAAATCACCAAAATGTAAAGTTAACTGGATGCAATCCAAAAGCTTGATAGTGCAAAATATTCATTTCATACAAAAAAAAATTAGCTTTTAGCTATTCTTGAGTCAACTGAGAAGAGAACACTGCATTTGTAGAGCTTGAAGCTTGTGACATGGTGAGTGTTGTTGATCTTGTAGCCCTAGTAACAGTTGGCTTGGAAGCTCCTGGCTTGTTTCCCTTAGAACTGCTGGCACCTTTGCTTTTTCCAGCCTTGGAAGCTCCTTGTTGGACCCTTTAGAAGTGGCTGCAGCTGCTGCTATGGTTGATGCCTTTGGAGCTCTAGACTGTCTCACAACTGGTTGTCTTCTTGGTTGTGTTCTTTGCTTGTCTTTTTGCTTGCTTGGGTTGATGCACCAGCATTCATGGTTGGCTCAGCACTAGCTCCAGGTCTTCCACCACTCCTCTTGGTTGGAGGATCCACAGCAGCATTGTTACATTTATTCTTGTAATGGCCAGCCACCCCACACCTAGAGCAACAATTTTGTTTGTTTGCCCTCTTCACAAGCTTGCTCTTTGTCTCTTCATCTTCTCCTTGTTCTTTCACTCTTTTCTTCTTACTTGGTCTTCCAGGCATCTTCCTATAAGGTGGTGGCAGTGGCTCAGGATGTGTTCTTTTCTCCCACTGAGCTTGCCCTGGCATGGCTCTAAAAGTTGGGGCATATGTGGCAGCATAAGTGCTCACATGGTATGCTTGATGAACAAAATCCTCATACTCCAACCTCCTCTTTGCTATACACCCAAGAGCATGTGTGCAAGGGATCCCCATTAGACTCCATCGATAACATCCACACTCCCTTGTGTCTAAGTTCACTACAAATGTATCCCCATCATCATCCACCTCAAACTCATGCAAATCAGCTTGCATGATTCTCAAACCACTAATCAGCTTCAATCCCTTTTCAATCATCTTTCTAACAGATGGCATAATAAGTCCATCAAACTTTTTCAAACCCTCCCTCTTTGAACAACACCTACCCATTATATATCTCCTTATCCACTCCATTAAAGACAATATAGGTTTTGTTCTAGCTTCTCTAAGTACATTATTGAAGCTCTCACAATAGTTATTGAGCAACATACCACTTTTAGATGATGTCCCAAAAGCATGCCTCGACCAATTGCAAACTGGTATTGCCTGCAGGTAGTTGTATGCCTCCACATTCAACTTCTTTATCTCTTCCATATGCTGCATAAAGTGATGCTGAAATATAGAAATAAAAATGCATTAGGTTCATATTACAGTATGCACCACCAAAAACTTTAAGAAATGTACCTTTGTTGAACTTCTTGTTGCCTTCCAAAAGTGTACTCTATACACTTCTCCTGGGAATTTGTTCCTGAAATTTGCCCAAATATGCCTACAGCAGAACCTGATTTCTGCATTTGGCACCACCACCTTGAAAGCATCAAGCAAACCCTGGAAACACAAGTCATGAAATCATTAAATATTAGCATACTTATACAAGCCATGGAAAAAAAACCATGAAGTAAAGGTTTTACCTTTTGTCTATCAGACATATAGGTGATTGTTTCATCATCCTTCTCATGAACCCATGTCACAAAAGCTGCCACAGAATCTAAATCCTTAACAAGCAAATCCAAAAACCAGGTCCATGTTTCAGAGTTTTCTGTTTCAACCATAGCCCAAGCAACTGGAAATATATTGTTATTTCCATCTTTACCAACTGCAGTCAATAGTATACCTAGGTATGGACCCCTTAGATGTGCCCCATCAACACCTAATATAGGCCTGCATCCAGCCAAAAAGCCCTCCTTACAGGGCTGTAAGCAAATGTAAAGCCTCTGAAACAAAGGGGGGGGATTCTCTATGCCCTCCACTTTCACAACTGCAGTGGACCCTAGGTAATAAGTCCTAATTGCTTGGGCATAGTCCCAAACCCTCTGGTACTCAGTAGAAGCATCCCCAAAAATCATCTTCAGTGCCCTCACTTTTGCATAGTAAGCTTTGTAGTAGCTAATCTCACACTCAACCTCCCTTCTTGCCCTTTTCATAAATGGATCAATTCTCATTCTTGGATCATCTCTGAAATCTTCCAAGTACCTCTCAGCTAAGTATTGTGATGTACACTTTGGATTCACATGCTGATGCCCACAAACATGCTCAAACCTTGCACTTTTAATCTGGAAAGTCTCTTCACCTTTCAATTTTCTACAGTGGATCTTAAACTTGCACTTCCTTTTGCTCTTACACTTGCAGCTGCTAATCCTAGCATGAGACCATGGATAGCTACACCTCTTTGCACAGTACACTGAGATCCTCTTACTTGTGTTGTGCAAGTAGTAAAAATCATAACCCTTCTCTACAGCATGATGCAGTAATGCCTTCCTAAAAATCTTGTTTGATGGGAACTTCAAGCCTACAGATAACTCAACCTTATGTTTGAAGTCCACATCAGGATTGAAAATGGGGTAACTAGGTCCCTCATCATCAGATCCAACTATGCTCAGCAACTCATCATCAGAATCATTCAACTCCACATCACTATTCAAACCAAGACCACCAGTTTCTTCATCACTGTACCCATCATTCTCTTGTTCATTAAGCCCCCCTCCTAAGCTTCTTGTCACCCTTTCACTTATTTCAAAATCCACAAACTCTGCAAAGATATCATCATCACTCCTATCTTCATAGTCCTCATCACTCAGTAACACATCAGGGCCATCAGAATCAGTTGCTAATTCTTCATCAAATGCATCTGGATTGCCCAGATCCTCAACATGTTCAGGTTGCGTGACACGCTCCTCGGCCTAGGTGCTCAGTTTCCTCAATCACAGGCCTTTTCTTTTTGGAAGAAAATGTAGCAAGTTCTTCTCTTCTTTTGGGTTCAAAATGAGTGTTTACTGGTTGGGAAGAGGGAGTGGGGTGAGTGAAGTGAGATTGGGAAGAGGCAGTGGGGTGAGTGATTGCTGGTTGGGAATAGGCAGTTGGGGGAGTGTTTAAGGGTTGAGAATAGGCAGTTGGGGGAGTGTTTAAGGGTTGGGAATGAAGAAACTCAAATCTAGTTATAAGAATAGGGTCAGGGGAGGTCAAAGTTTGGGAATATTTCTTTTGTGGGCCCCTATTTTCTTCTCTTCCACCAACTTTGTTTGCTGACTCACCCATATCTCTCCTATCCAAATTTCTACCCCCTGCCCCATCAAATTCTCTCCCATGTGTAACATAAAGATGGTACCATCCATCTTTCTCCTTTGACATCAAAAACTCAGGAATCTCTGCATCACTCTTCAGCTCTTGCCTTCCATTAAACAAGCTACATCCACGTTTCCTAAACCATATTTTACCCACATCCTCATATCCTAACTCATCCACATTAGGTTTCAAAACTAGCCCTGATCTGGCACTGTCCACCCTTTTTTCATAGGTTGTCTTGTGGTTTTTGGTCACAAATTCCCCACCATGGTATAACCTAATGTTGATCTTCTCCATAGTTTTATTAATAGGCCACAACACATTTATCCTACCATTAAACCTGATCAAAAAAAATAATAAACCCCAAGCAACACTAATAAGCACTTAAATCATTACACAAAACCTACTGAAATTACATATTACACTAGCATGATTTTTTAATCAATTACAAGATTACAAAATTTAGTAAATTAAGAACCCACTTGCACATTAACAAGCTCAAATTAGCTAACCTCTATGCACATAATTCCTGGGATATTAGTTTATTCATATAATCCCACCAATTGCACTTTAAATATGCATAAATCCACATAATTTTAAACATAAACCCTAATTAAACAAATAAACAAGCAGTAAAGTATGATTTTTTAATCAATCACAAAGTACACTCACCTGGGTATTTGTTGAATTGTGAATTTGGTCCCCCCAACTGCTTTCCCTGCCTTCTTCGAACTTCCTGTAGCAGCCATGGTAGTTCCAAATAAGGAAATTTTTTTTTAAGAACTCAAAGTACAAAAGCGAAGAAGTGAGATTGAAGTGAAGTAGGTGCGTCATTACATACCTGTTCAGTTGTAATAATCAGATTGCCTATGGAGCCATCATTACCTAGCAGTAGAGTATAGAGTATAGGGTCTTCAGTAGAGAATTTACTGGCCTAAAGCTTTTGTTCCTCCAAGAAATTTAATGTCAACCAATTTAATTCAAAGAGACATAGTGAGATGAAGGGGGAATTGAGATTCTCAACTGCAGAGATGAAATGAAGGAAGAGAGAGAGAGAGAGAGAAAGAGAGAGATGAAGGAAAATCATGGGTTTGGGTGGGAAAATCGGAAAAAAATAAAAGGAAGGAGTGTTATGACATCACGTGCCATGCACGTGATGGTCAACGACGGAAAATGTTAGTCAAACCCCAATTTCCGTCAACAGGTGGCTTCCAACAAAAAAAATAGTCAAAAAGGTGGCTATTTAACCAAAAAAATTTAAAAGGTGGTTTCTCACAAAAAAGTGATTTTAAAAGGTGGTTTCTGACAAATTTTCCTACAAATTTTAATCATAAACTAGTTATTAGGTCCGGGTTATACCCCCGGTAAGGAAAAGTTTTATTTATTAATAATTTAATATTGTACTTTAAAATGATAACACTAATACCGCGTGGTTTAGTGGTTAAGACTTTAGTATATGATGAACTTGAGGTCATGAGATCAAAGCTTATACTATGCAATTTCCATTTTTTTATTGTACATGGATTACATGAAGTAAAACGCCATTAGGGAGAGCGCCACGTAGCGCCGTTCCTTGTTTAGGAACGCCTTTTAATATATTTGTATAGATAGATTCAACCAGACTATTGAAAAAAAAAATGGTGAAATCTTATCTAATACCAACCTTTTATAAGTTCACAAATTATTAGAACATGCGGTCTAATTTTAACATAAAATCAGACAAACCCGAGCCTATATTCATCGAACAAGCTCATTCCATCTCACACTAACCCAAATCTATCCCTAGACATCTCGCACCAACCTAGTCGTTCTTTCTCTTCTTCTTCCTTTGTTTCCCTTTTTGAATCTCAAAATACATTACACAAATTTTATAAATAACTCGACCATCTTAGCGAATTGATTAAACTAGTCAGTAAATGGATTAAAGAATGTGATTAATGAATGAATTAAATTGGTCGCTAAATAGATTAAACTAGTCACTATATTATATATAAAGGTGGTCCGTTCTCTTCTTAATATTGGGTTTGGGCCATTGCCTATATTAAATTAAAAGTAAACGGCCTCTTATAAACCAACTCTTATAAATTTATATAGTAATAACATATTATTAAAAATATTAATAATTAAAAGCGTCACTAAAAGGCTAAATTTTAAATAATAGACGCCCACAAATATGAACAAACTTATTATGTAGCTTCAAAGTCGTCACCTAGTCATATAGCATTATCTAGATTCTTTTGATTGCTTTCAAGTAAGAAATAGTTTAGGCCAGTACTTCTCCTTGAATTTGGAAGTAATTATCTAGTCTTACATAAGCAAAATCTCAGGAAGTAATGGGAAGTTCTAGATAAGTAAAATACACATATAAAAATTTGTATATCCATAATGTTATTCCTAGTGGTTCTTTAATGTACATGCCTATTTGACGACAACTTTAAATAAAACCCACATAAACACGAAACTAACGACATCCCACATTATATATATATATATATATATATATATATATATATATATATATACTTCCTCCGTTTCATTTTACTTGCTACACTTCTCAATTCACGGACTCCTAGGCAATTTTTGGAGAAGAGAGAGGTAGAGAGTAAAAAGAAAAGGGACCCATGTGAGAGGAGAGAGATAGAGAGAGTTTATTGCCCAAAAAGGAAGTGTAGCAAGTAATATGAAACTTCCTTATATGGAAAGTGTAGCGAGTAATTTGAAACGGAGGAAGTATATATATATATATATATATATATATATATATATATATATATATATATATATATATATATATATATATATATATATATAATTTTTTTTTGGACCCCCTTTCGAGAACCCGTGGTAAGATGAATTTCCTCTAGGCTGCCCTCGCACAGGGTCACTCACCCAGAGGCCCAACAAGCCCCAAACCCCCTCCCCCCAACAATATTGAAATTTTGCTTCCACCAAGATTTGAACCTTGGTCACCCATGTGGAAGATAGAAAGCCATACCATTAGACCCAAGGGTCCTTGGTGTGTGTATATATATGTATATATAATATATATGTGTGTATACATATACACGCACACACTTAAGAGAACAGTGTCCTAATCTTCATTCTTGTACCTTTTTAAAAATATGCACATCAAACTAGAAAGTATCTCGACTAATGTCTCAATTTGTGCTACATGATCTCTTAATAACAGAAAATGAGAGTCAAAGAAGGTAAGTGAACTCAATTAATTCGAGGAAGAGCGGCATAACTGGGGAAAAGAATAACACTTGCAGCTAGAGCTGGTAAACGGGTCGTGTCATGTCAAATTCATATCGGGTTCCTCAGTTAGCGGGTCGAACATCATCAACCATAACCCGACCAGTTTATTAAGCGGTCAACAATACTCAATCCTAACTCGACTGGCTTATTAAACGGGTTACCCGTTTATTGACCCATTTATCAAGCGTGCATATATACATGAATTAAATAAATGTACGTCATATATTTCTTAACCAACGTCTTTTATACTAATATCTTACCTAAATAAACCAAATCGAACAACCAATGAATAAATATTATACATTTATGAAAAATATCCAAATTATTTCAAGCCCAACTAATAATATTGATAGTAGAATAGAAATCAAACGATTTGTCCCCATATGAAAAGTCTTTTTTGTCCTTAGCTAAATATATAATTGCATATTCAGATTTTCTACAATTATATCCATTCCTAATTTAAAGATGGGGTCATGGTGTGTATTGGTGTCTCCATAAAATTCCAATAATAAACTAAATAAGTATTAACAAATTAATTTGACATAATGAGAAAAATGGTTATTCAATAAAAAAAAGTTTACAAATTTAATTTGAGTATAAGACTTTACATCTAAATGTTCATCACAATTTCTAAACACTTTATAAATTACATTGGATTGTACTATAATGATTATAAATTACACTTTCAAATTTATATTTAGATGAAATTTAAAAATATACCATAAAAATATATATAAATATATATATATATATACATATATATATATATATATATATATATACATATATATATATATATATATATATATATATATATATACGCACACACTTGAGAGAGAAAAGTGTCATAATCTTCATTCTTGTACCTTTTTAAAAATATGCACAAATTAGAGAGTATCTCGACTAATGTCTCAATTTGTGCTGCATTGACCTTTTAATAACAGAAAATGAGAGTCAAAGAAGGTATGTGATTTCAATTGATTCGAGGAAGAGCGGGATAACTGGGGAAAAGAATAACACGTGCAACTAGAGCTAGTAAACGGGTTGTGTCATGTCAAATTCATATCGGGTTCATCTGTTAGTGGGTCGAACATCCTCAACCATAACCCAACCAGTTTATTAAGCGGGTTAACAATACTCAATCGTAAACCGATTGGCTTATTAAACGGGTTACCCGACCCGTTTATCAAGCGTGCATATAAATGAATTAAATAAATGTACGTCATATATTTCTTAACCACCGTCTTTTATACTAATATCTTACCTAAATAAACCAAATCGAACAACCAATGAATAAATATTATATATTTATAAAAATATTCAAATTACTAATAATATTAATAGTTGAATAGTGGTTAAACGGGTTGTCCCCATATGAAAAGTCTTTTTTGTTCTTAGCTACATATATAATTGCATATTCAGATTTTCTACAATTATATCCTTTCCTAATTTAAAGATGGGGTCATAGTGTGTATTGGTGCGTATTGGTGTCTCCTTAAAATTCCAATAATAAACTAAATAAGCATTAACAAATTAACTTGAAATAATGAGAAAAATGGTTTTTCAATAAAAAAAATTACAAATTTAATTTGACTATAAGACTTGACATCTAAATGTTCATCACAATTTCTAAACACTTTATAAATTACATTGGATTGTACTATAATGATTATACATTACACTTTCAAATTTAGATTTAGATGAAATTTAAAAATATACCAAAAGCAATCAATCGCGTGCATAGAAGACAAGTATATATGTATGTGTGTATATGTATATATATATATATATATATATATATATATATATATATATATATATATATATATATGTATGTGTGTATATATATATATATATATATGTATGTATATATATGTATGTGTATATATATATATGTATATATATATATATATATGTATGTATATATATATATATATATGCACACACTTGAGAGAAAAGTGTCCTAATCTTCATTCTTGTACCTTTTTAAAAATATGCACAAACTAGAGAGTATCTCGAATAATGTCTCAATTTGTGCTGCATGATCTCTTAATACCAAAAAATGAGAGTCAAAGAAGGTAAAGTGAACTCAATTGATTCGAGGAAGAGCGGGATAATTGGGGAAAATAATAACACGTGTAGCTAGAGCTGGTAAACGGGTCGTGTTATGTCAAATTCATATCGGGTCCATCTGTTAGCGGGTCGAACATCCTCAACCATAACCCGACCAGTTTATTAAGCGGGTCAACAATACTCAATCCTAATCCGACTGGCTTATTAAACGGGTTACCCGACCCGTTTATCAAATGTGCATATATACATGAATTAAATAAATGTACGTCATATATTTCTTAACCAACGTCTTTTATACTAATATCTTACCTAAATAAACCGAATCGAACAACCAATGAATAAATATTACTATATATTTATGAAAAATATACAAATTATTTCGAGCCCAACTAATAATATTGATAGTAGAATAGTAATTAAACGGGTTGTCGTGTCGGATTCGGGTTAATATGTTCAACCCTAACCCGACCCGTTTATTAAACGGGTCGTGTAGGGTCCACTCGCTTGCTTAAACGGATTGAAAACCTTGACTCAAACTCGCTAATTTCGGGTCGGGTTCGGATCGAGTTAGCGGATCGTGTCAATTTTTACCATCTCTACGCGCAGCGCACATGATAGTCGATACCCAAAAAAAAAAAAAGTGACCCTTACCATCATATTATGGAATTTGGTAGTCTCCAACAAATAAATGACATCTATTTTGATAATTTCCAACAACCTTTACAGTAATAAATTGTTCTACACAAAGGATGCCTTTATATGAGGTAGTTTCCTCCAAAGACTCCTTACAGTTTTGCCACTAGATTTATTTTGAAAAACCCTCTAAAATTATATTTTTTCTAATTCTTTTGATCAATATCTATTGAGTTAATTTATGGTTAATGTTTGACCTTTTGTACACGTCTTATAAAAAACGGGAGTAATTTTAAATTTTTCTATTTCTAGATATGTTTCTTTCTTACAATCATTGTGGTCATTGTTCTTAGTTCTTACCCTGATCCTGGTTCCTCCCACTACCTCCATACTTGCAACTTCTCAAATTATACTCCAACTATGATGAAACCAATTAAAGGAATCCATAAGAAAATTATACCCAATAGGCCAATACCAAGGTGAAATAATGGTGTTCCTGCGTTATCAGATTATTAGTAGGGGAGTGAAATTGAGGAAAACAAATAAATCAACAATGATAATTTTAATTTCACTTATTAAAAAGGTATTATCAGAAGTAATGCTCATTTTCTATAAGCTAATTACAATGAAATGTATGAAAATATATCTTAATCCTATCATGTTTCTCTTCATAGTATGGCTTGTTGGAGTTTAGAGTTCAAACTCTTAAGTTTTGCTTCAAAAGAATATGAGAAGTCTTTTGCCTTTTGTCCCGCATTGAAAGAATAAAAGGGAAGAGTAAGGTTCAAAACTAGTACTCTTCCTCTACTCTTTGAGTTGAGTAGCAATGACGCTTTTAGTGTGTATGTGATGACGTGTGGTTACCACACGTATGTTGCTCGCCCGGTTGGGGCTAGAGCCATGGGCATTGGGGAATAAACTTAACTATCTTTTTGGGTCAATAATGTGTCAGCATTTAATGACCGTTTTTTATAACTGATTAAGTTACCGTTTTTCCCTAAATTGCAGTTTCCTTATTTCTCTCCTGAATTGCTGCCATTAACTTCCCCATTTATGGACCATTTTCTCTACGTTTCTAGCCTTGATCTGATCTCGTTTGACTCTCCATTTTTTCTATAAATACCAGTGTTCTGGTATTCTTTGGGAGGGGAGAAAAACACACACATACCTCTTCTCTTTCATTCTCCTGTTTTTTGGGCAATATTCAAGAGCGTTCTCAATCTACTTTTCTGTCAACACCGGAAAGGTAGAAGCTGTGTAACTCTGGAGGTTGATTGCTGAGAATCCGTGTGTTGTTGCGAAACAAATTCAACTTTAGGGCAGTGATTATTTCACGCCACGGTTGTCAGATAAGTTTAATTACTTTGTTACCAATTTTTGTTCCCACATTCTAAAGTTGAATTTGTTGGTAACTGAGTATTGGGTTTTGCTAATCTTTCCTTCAACCTAGAAACGTTTTTGAATTGTTGCTTATACGAATTTTGCAGATGTGTTATATGATTTGTTGAGTATTGTATTATAAGTGTCGATTACATGCGTTTACAGAATGTTGATTGACTTGGGTTCTACAATTTATTTATTGCTTGCTTATATCTTGTTGCTGTGCCGTGAATTTGCGGAAACAAAGTCAACTCTTTGGTGTTATATGTTTCGTTCGACTTCAACGTTTTTCTCATTTGGTAGAAATTACTTGTATGAAGGCTTTAGTTAATTGAAGAAAGAAAGAAATTTGTGGCTCATGGTTTCATTTGTAATTACATTGGTTGTGTGTTATGGTTATGTGGGCAACAACTTTTTGGCTGCATCTTTTGACTACTATTAATTATTGTTGCACTTTGTAACCGTTTGTAAATATGCTGTAAAATTCTTGTTAGTTAATTGGTAATCAAAGCTTTTTAGGCCTCAAGTCTTGGTTCCTTTTAAGGAAAAGTCTGACTTTGTTTTTTATGCAAAGATGGAAGTAATTGATTTGCCTTACTGCTACAGTGATGCGTTTTTGAATTTGCAATATATATATATATATATATCATGCTAATTCTAATGGGTGTGGTGTGGGCATGATTTAATTTGCTGCTGTGAGCATAATGACCCATGCTGCATTTTTTATCAAATCCTAAAGGTGAGATTTATGGGTTTTTAATGGACTTATTTTATGTGTGCCTCCTTCATCAAAGTCTAAAGTTCATGGTTAAATTTCTTGAAGTACTAATATTCAGATTTCTTATTACTAACCTAACTTTTCCAATATGCCATGGAATGAGTCCATGAGCATTGTATCATTTTTCTTTGTTTTGATAAGGGGTTGGAAAATATATGATGGTATAAGTCTCGTATAGTGACTGAAGATGATAAGTGATAGCAGTGTGATTATTGTTGCGGAGCTACTGTGATCTCAAGAAAAGTGAACAAAAAGGTAAAGATTAAAAGGGAAGTGATCAAGCACATTTTTAGCAAAGTGACTCCGACAACTACAGGGAAGTTTCCTATCTACGTTATATATTGTCAAACTCTAACTTTGCATAATATGTTATTATGTGCCCCACTATTTGTTCTTTTTGAATAATTCGTGTTATTGCTGAATTTGTGGTGCAATGTGGGGGTAAGTTAGTGGACACACCTAGGTGAGTGTAAGGAAGGAAACTTCCATGGGACCTTAATATGTTGAGAACATTAATTTGACTCTTGGGTTGAGAGTTGGTTTCCTCTGCATATTATATATATGTTGAATACATTTGTTTACAGAGTTGCTATGTAAAACTCTTGTAGAGTTTTAAATTCGTTGACCATGTTTAGTCATATGGACTTTTGGATTGGTTGAAAGACCTTCTGGGTTTATTGGTTGCAACTTGAATGATAAGTCGTGTCTCGGAGTAACCCCATTGTTATATCTATTAGGGTTATTAAATTATTTGAGTTAATTCTTGAGGACCTAGCTTCTTTGGTAAACTTGGAGTAATAATTGGTGAATGCTATCATGTTTCATGTGTAAATGATTTCTTGAGCTATAACCTTTTACCGTAGCTCTAAATGAGACCATCTTTAAATCTCCTTCCTTTGATTAAGCAGAAGAGAAAAATTAGGATGAGGCTTAAGACCAAGTGAGTTGGATTAATCATAGTTGGAAGGATTAATGTTTTGTCGCATCTCTCTTCATGTGGGGGTAATAGTTGTTTCAAATGATATCTTTTCAATGGATTGGATAGTCTTTCGAGAAGTTGGTTAAGACTCCTGTGTTTGTCTAATAAGGTAGGACCTTTATCCTTATATTATGTGCTTCACATGTGTTTTTCAGACCTTATGAAATTGATGTAGTTGAAAGTGCTTCATCTCATCATCGCTTATTTTATTCATTTATTTGAATATCTATGTGAATATATATTTTGTGTTTGCAAGAGTATGATAAAGTGTGTTTTACTGGCTTGATTGCTTCTTCTCCTTTCTGTTTTGTGTATTCCTAATGAAGTTGGTGAGTAGATCAACTAAGGAGTAACATAGATGGAGTTCTTAAACTAGATTTGTCCTAGTGTTAAAAAGGTATTGATGAACTTGATGAAATCATGGACAATCTTAATATAATGATGGATTAGTTTCCCAAAATTATTTAAGAAGTTATGGGTCTCTATTGGTGCTAGTTTATGTAAAGAAGCAATATTAGTGCTCGATGCGTACTTTATGATTTATTATACTTGGGATGAGCCATACCTGCCTAATCTTAGTAGGGCAATAGGCAGTAAGATTCACTTTTATAAGTGTGTTGAAAGGTGAAAGCCAAGTAGAGTGGCTAAGTGCAAGAGGGTTCACAATAGTGTTGGTGTTTACCACTTGTTTTGTCTCTAGTAATTATATTTGCATTACCTTCTTGTAGATTGCTTTTTATCCTTTTGGTATTTGATAGTGGTTCCAATTAAGGATTGGCATTCTGGTGTGGCAATTCAGATGTGAAAGAGAGAGTAGATGAACTTTTTATGTGTGTGTCTCCTTGTAAGGAACACAAGATGAGTACACTTGAAAAAGTCTTTATCGGATCAGTTGTAGAGACCTAAGTAATGGTGTGAGAAGTTTTGTTGAGCAACTCTTCTCTTTGGCTATGTTAACCTCATGAATGTGTATATTATATGTGATCGGCTTTGATAGTATTTATTTGCCTATGGTTTATAATACATTGTTGCTTAAGAAACATTTAAATGCCTAAAAATTGGCAAGACAGGAAGCTGAGTGGATAAAGAGTTTGGTTGTTGATATTTGTAACACCCCAGAATTTCAAAGCGGAAAAGAAAGAAATAATAATAGTATTAATAGGACGATGGCGGAAACATCGTCTTCTGGGAATGTCACTACTACAAGAAATGTGTTTAAAACTTTAAATAACTAAGTGATAAATCAACATAAGTAAATAGTATAAATAAATTAAATTAATTAGAGTAATATCCAAAAGATAAAACTAACTCTTCAACTAACTAAAAGTCTAGGCCCAAATTAAAACATCTAACATTTTAATGCTCACATCTTAACCCGAGCCCAAAACCAAAGAAGATTCCCATCAACATTACCTGCAAAATATATCAACATACATCCACAATCAGTGGGGAGTAACTAGCAGTTCTCCCAGAACAAAAGAAATCAAAGCATGATTTAGACATAGATTAATAAGAAAGGAAAGAATAAAGTCAAGTCAACTACAATATGCATCCACTTCCATATAACTCACAAGTAACGCAAATGAATAATAAATAGCAAGTGAATTGGAAAAAAAAAATCATCTCAAGAGTACTTTTATAAAAATAAAAGTATAGGTTAAACAAGTGATTGAGTCAGAAACCGAACGCCAGTGAATCGCAATTCACTTCCTAAGGTTTGTCAGATCGCAATCTCCAGGTCAGTCTATGGCCTTACGTTCCCCACTGCCTGTGTCTAAGAATGGCCAAACTCCCGATGCAGTGTAGAACACACAGAACTCCCTGACCTCTCGGACGACAACAATTAACCCAGGTGTACCCCTAGTTCGCAAACCAGGTGGTTGGCATGTTCTTCACCGGGGACTAAATCTATCCCACCGGATGTTCTTATCTCAAAAATAAAATCATAATTCATAAATATCATCAAAGTATCATTCAGCTCAAAAATATTCGTCAAAAGGGATGCCACCCAACCTTATACCCATAATTCATCAAAAGTAATTCTTCAAAAATACTCAAAGTAGTAACTTACAAACTTACAACAAATATCTCCAACCACAATACTTTGAACATCACTAAGCATCAACAACGATAATGAAATAGTTTTTACAGCACTAACAGTATCAATCAGAAATGCATCACCAATTAACTCCAAGGTTTATTAAATAAATGAATAGTACACAATTAATCATTTTTACGTAAATCAAACATAAACATAATCATACCCAATAATACTTACAGCAACCTACTAAACACCAGCATCCAAGAACATAAAAGATCACAAATTATTTCTAATTAAAAAGCTCTTAAATAATTTAAAAGAATATCCTCAAATTCACAACAAAAACACAATAATAATTATTAAACTAATAAGTACAATCAGTAAAATAACAAAAAAATTATCATACAACCCTAATGGCTCTACTGACATGGTACAATTTTTATTTATAATTTTCGGACTCTAAAAGTATTTTTAAACGTTAGTTTACAGAATACTCAATAAAGCCAATATAATAATTAAAAATAAAAATAAACGCCCAAAAATTACCAAAACTTTACATAACATGCATTAACTCACGGTAATACATAATATACAAAGAAATTAATTTTTCGGCCTACATAAATAATTTTCACGAGTTATATACTGACAGACACAAAAATGTAAAAACAGATAAACCAATTAAATAAACCTGTAAAAAGTAGGAAAAAATTATTTCAAGGCATGAAATACATACTACACATATAACATGATTCATGAAAAATAGTTTCAGCAATTTTATAATTCGTTCAATAATTATTTAGCAAATAAGCCAAAAACGCACAAAATACCAAATAAATCAAATAAATACTAAAACTCAGACAAAAATTATTTTTCTGTATACAATATTCATACATCATGCATCAAGTATATTCACGTCAAATTTCATCAATAATTTCATTCAAAAAGTATTTTAAACAATTCCTAGCGTAATAATCTAATACCGAAAAATACTCTAATCTCTATCGTTCTAAGATAACTACTAGTTACCTGGAACGTCGGGAGGAGAGCTGAGTCTAAAGAGATAGTTAAGAGTTACGCATACAATCCAATTCCTCTTCTAACTCCAAAGCACAACGAACGATAATTGTAGCAACAAGTCACTAGGCGTTTTCTTCTTGAACGTTGAAAACTCTTATTTCGTACTGCTCTGTTCCGACCATGATTCCCGGTGATTGAAATATCGTTGAAAGATCGTATTCACAATCGCTCCGTTTAAAGTGAAGATCAAGATGTTATAAACGTGCTATCCAAATTTGAGAATGATCCAACGGTTAGATCTCCGGATATGGTTAATTTCGTGAAGGTGTGACAGGGAACAAAAACCGGATGACTCGACTGATTGAAACGAAAACTGCAGTCGCGTCTTTCCCTTTCTTCAAAAACAAATTGTACCACGAGCAAGATCTTTCCGAGTAGATGGATTTTGACTACTCACACGTTCAATTCGGATAAGAAATGAAGGAGATATGATGCAAACAAAATAGGTGTACAAAAATGGACGAAAATCCGAGAAGAGAGAAGAACTCTTTCTCTTCCTCTCTAAGGGCTGGGCGAAAAATGGGGGTTAGAATGCAGCAAAAACCTGATTAATAACCTCATTAAGCAATGGTTTAAAGGGTGATTATAAAAGTGGGTTAATGGGGAAATTAAATAGGGGGTTACAAGAGATCCAAAGGTTAACTTAATAAGCACCAAAACTCTTCATCCTCCACACCATAATTGCTGATTTTCGGCCAGCATGACATGCCACATGTGATGCAACATTTCATCACCCAAGTCGGTCCAACAACGTTACAAAAACGCCACGCGACAAAACTGCATCCTAAACGCCTAAACAAATAACAAAACTAATATAACCTTTAAAATAAATAACTAACAACTTAAAATAAATATATATAAATATATCACAACATATAAATATATATACACATTTTCACAACACGTTCCAAAATAATTTAAATAATAAATTATTTATTTTTACGAAAAAAATATATCATTTTAATGTAAACAAATACCAAAAATAAAGGGTCAAAAAAATACGGGGTGTTACAATATTCCACCGTGGTGTAAGCCAGCTCCATAAGTTTCCATGCGTTGTGATTCATAAGCAACAATTATGGTAGCGAATAATCAAGCCTATAATGAAAGAGAAGGCATATTCGCTTAAGGATGCTATTGTGAGAAATCTAACTAGAAAATGTGACTCGAGTATATATAAAGTTGGAGAGGAATATTATTGATCCTCTCACCAAAGGCCTTTGGAGAAAATTGGTGCTAGCGATAGCACAAGGAATGGGTTTAAAGCCTATTGTGGAGTAAATTGTGATGGATACCCTTCTTAGGAATTCTTAAGTTCAAAGGGTCAAACGGAATCACAAAAGAACTCAAGCTGTTGATACTACTACCATTCCTATTAAGAAAAGTAATGTAGTATTTTGTTTCATTATACTGTCATATGTGTAAGGTTGAGCTTAGAGCTCTTTATAAGTTCATAGCCTTAATTAAGGTGGTTTGTGACAGTTTAAACTTGATGAACTTACTTATGTGAATGTGGGGGTTACGCCCAATCCCCTATGAGAGTCCCTAAGGCTTAGGACCTCTAGAGCATTCATGAGAATCTAGGCAAATTGTGGGGCAACTAGTATTACAATTGCGAGAACGTTTCTTGATTTGAAAAAGGTTGAGTGCGCAACTATGCTTTGCTAACCTCGTGAAAGGTTCAAAGAGAAATCTACATATTACTACAGTAAAGACATTTTTGTATGCACTGAGTGTCAATTCAAGTCCATAAGATATTGATACATCAAAATCTAGTATCTATTGCCCATATCATCTTTTTCAGCCCTGCTTCTTTCTGTTTTCTTCTTTTGAATCATGTGGGGGATTGTTGGAGTTTAGAGTTCAAACTCTTAAGTTTTGCTTCAAAAGAATATGAGAAGTCTTTTGCCTTTTACCCCACATTGAAAGAATATAAGAGAAGAGTAAGGTTTATAACTATTACTCTTCCTCTACCCTTTGAGTGGAGTAGCAATGAGGTTTTTAGTGGGTATGTGGTAATGTGTGGTTACCACACGCGCGCTGCCCGGTCCGAGCCAGGGCCATGGGCCTTGGGGAATAAACTTAACTATCTTTTTGGGTCAATAATGTATCAGCATTTAATGACCGTCTTTTGTAACTGATTAAGTTACCGTTTTTTCCCTAAATTGCAGTTTCCTTATTTCTCTCCTGAATTGTTGCCATTAACTTCCCCATTTATGGACCATTTTCTCCACGTTTCTAGCCTTGATCTGATCTCGTTTGACTCTCCATTTATTCTATAAATACCAGTGTTCTGATATTCCTTGGGAGGGGAGAAAAACATACAAATACCTCTTCTCTTTCATTCTCCTGTTTTCTAGGCAATATTCAAGAACGTTCTCAATCTGCTTTTCTATCAACACCGGAAAGGTAGAAGCTGTGTAACCCTGTAGGTTGATTGCTGAGAGTCCATGTGTTGTTGCGGGGCAAATTCAACTTTAGTGCAATGATTATTTCACGTCACGGTTGTCAGATAAGTTTAATTACTTTGTTACTAATTTTTGTTCCTACATGGCTAAACTCAAAGCATACACCTTGACTGACCTTGTTCCTTGAAAAAAAATTACACACTTTGCTTCTTTTATTTTCTATATTTTTCAAATACACATTATAAATAGACACACGATCTATCTAAATAATCTTTATCATTATATTGCTTCCTACGATTTTCTCTTCTTTTTGTGTATCTAAAACTAAGCAATAAATAACTAGATGTATAGTGTATACAACAACTTAGGCCATCATTCGCTCAATGTTACTCGGATCCTTCATTTTACCTTAAGTACCCGTATCGAATCCTCGATACCCCGACATTGGTATGGACACTTTAACACGGTTGGACCTTTGGACACGTACCCTTATTGACACGAGTTCCCCTGTCTGGGTAACATAGCATACCGTTGTGCTGCCAAGTACTTTGCCTGCAGTCTATAATTTAGCTTTTGAAGATAACTTACACACAGATGCATCAACTCGCATCCCTTTATGCTGTTCACACCTCTTTCTTCCTTTCACTGGCTGCCTTTCACAGCGTTTTCCATCACCCAAATCCACCCCACAACAATCTGCAAGGTCTATATTGTACAGAGGCTTTTCCATAATAGATTCGAGATTCAAAGATTTGGACATGATTTTGCTAATTCTCATTCCTTTATGCTCTTCACATCTTTTCCTACCAGGAAACGGCGGCCTTCCACATGGAGATCCATCGAGCAAAATAACACCACAAATGGAAGAAACCTTGTCACTAACAGCATCATTTTTACTGCTAGTCGATTTTGAGTTGAGTAATGAACTGGTCAATCTTCTTCCTTTGTGCTTAGAACATCGTTTTCTCCCTGTAACTGGTGCGTCGCTACAAATCAATCCATCGCTAGAAATCACTCCACACATGTGAGGTTGATTAAAATCCTCGACAATGGTCTCGGGATTAGTAGAAACTAATCGCGGTTGTGACCGAGAAAATTTGAAAACACGATCAAAGAGGTTGAAGTTGTCATAGTTATCATGACTAGGTTTGTTAAGTGAAAGCTTCTCTGCTTTGATTTGGATTCCTACTTTTTGCTCACCGAGAGATTGTAGCATCTTCAGTATTTTCGGGATTTTGCTGTTTCGAGATGAGATCTTCTCAATCTTGTTTAGAACATCATATGGACGGCGTGCACCATTTCCAACTTTGTTCCATGCATAATCAAATCTTACAAGTAGCTTAGCTTCTGTTTTTTCAGCATCACTTTTGGTTTTCATCTGTTTTACATTCAAAACAAGAAGCAAATATTAACTACATGAACTGAAAAACTTCAGCTGTCTATTTGTTCATCCAATGGCGACAAAGTTAACTGTCAAGTTATGCACTGCAGGATATGAAACGACATACTTGCACTGAAAAACATAGAATCAAATCAATCAATTGTAATAGTACCGAAACAGATGAGCACTGAAGACCCTAGAAAACATGAAAGAAAAGTTATAGTTACTCCCGATCAGCAACCTGAAGCAAAAACATTTGCTGTGAAGTCTGATTCTTGTCAGCAAACACCTCGGATTCTTCTGCCTCATTTCATGCTGCATAAGCTTGGGTTCTTTTGGTCAAAACCATCCAAAATGAAAGAAGTCTTACTGTCTAAAATTTAGATATCTAAACGCAATGTTCAATGACCAATTCTAACCTTTTTAGGCTGATATAGATCAATACCTGTAAACTATGTAGTTGCTACTGAAGGGCATAAATATATACAAACATACAAATTTAGATATCTACGGGCCTATTTTGTATCACTGTTGGTTTTCAATTTATGGTTTTAAGATTATACAACTCATATGATATAAGTGGTATAATTAACTTAAAATTAGGCATGCTTATATTAATCTTGTCAACTTTGTAAAGTGGCAACAGGAAGTTGGAAACTATTTAATCTGGTACATATTTTTGTTATTAGTTATCTAAAACACTAAAAACTGAATACAAGAACAAGCATGCCCAAATTTTAGATATCTAGCATTTCTCATCCAGAAAATGCTCTCCTAGTTTGTTTTTGCAGTCGTAAGTTACCTCTTTTCCACTATCTCAAATCACAGATTGAAAATGAGATGATCCGAAAGTAACTTCAAACACGGGTAACATAAACCTCCAGTACAGTTGTGTTACTGACAAGCAGCTAGGAGAGCATGCACCAGCAGATAAGTTTACATCAATGTAATCCTTCTCAAAGGAAGGCCAAGGTATGTTTTTGCTAATGTAAACTTTTGTCGTATGAGCTTTCCTGATGTACTTGTACCAGAAATACACAATTGTTCTGCTGAATGTATGTTCTCCACCGGTTGTCTTTCTTAGGTCCACAGGAAAGACCAAATTAACTCAAAAAGTCTAGAGGTTACTGGTTACTTGAAGTCATGGTAACCTTTCTGAAAGAGTTACTCTTTCTATCATCAATTAGTTTTAGTACCGAACCTAGCTCATTGGGTTCGTATGTGACTACACTACATCTAGGTTCTTGTCCTATTTGGGGGGGGGGCTCGCCTCCTGTTGGTTTGGAGTAAGTCATTCATCTACTGATGGCTTAGTGTCTTTTTGCGGACTGGAAATGACTCCTTATCAAAGAGAGCCCTAAGCTCATGGGAAAGAGTATGCTGTCCTACTAGTGCATGGTGTCTTGACCTGTGGAACAAGCATTTGCAAACAACTCCGGCTCCTTGAGAAAAGACTGGCGGGGTCCATACATACTCCCTCAAGCAGCAAGAAATTGACCAGGTTACAATACCAATTCGGTCATCAGGAAAATCGTAAGTGCTAGGAAGTATTTTCAGGACTGAAGATCAAGTCCCAACGAGTAAGGCATTGTGATTTGCTTGTTCCTTGAATAATTACTACTAGAGAAAGTGCAACCTACAACCTAAAATGCCTCAATCAAATATTTAGCAACCCTTATCAAATGGCTAATGTTAGCATCACTATTTGTATTTGATAGAGAACATACACAGAAGATTCTCTCTTTCTAGGTTTAGGATATATTCTGTGTATATTCTCTATCAACATTAATTTTTGTTACTTCATAATTATCCAAAATGGACATCTTCAAATTCAATCCACTCCTCTAGTCCCCCCTACCAACCAAGAAAAAGAAATTTAAAACATCAAGATCTGTAAAGCTTGCATCAAATTTCAAGAAAATCAATAAAACAGTGACTCGGTGAGTAATTTTTTCTTCACGTTTTTTATTATAAAAAAAACTGATAATTTTCCTAGGCCAGTCAAATTCTTGCCCGCTTCAAAATCAACCAGAACTTACCAAAAAAAACAATTTAGGATCTTGAAGACTTGAACAAGATTCTTGGACAAAAAAATCCAAACTAAAGATGTGTAAGAAAAGCAAAAATCCAATTTGGCCAAACAAAAACAACCAGATTTGAACCCATGACCAAATTATCCAGGTTAATTTAAACAAGTATATTTTTTGCAGATTATAAATGAAGTTGAATTAATCAACAACCACAAAATTTGATATTATAAAGACAATTTGAACATAAAAGAACTTACAGGAGCCCATCTATAAACAATGGGGTAGCCTCTAGAGAAGACCTCCTTAAACAAACCAAATCCATTAATCAAATGAGATCCAGAACGGCCATAATGCTGAAGTCTAGACCTGACATTATCAGCTTGACCCAAGTACACCACCACAATGCGTTCTGTATCGAGTTTCGATACATCACGGCCCGAGTTCGAGAAGCAAACAGCCACTGCAATCTCATATAATCCAGGACCACATACTGGTGGGAGGTTGCCAACTCTGTATCTCTCTGCACCATCTTTCTTGGCCTCGTAATCCTCCCAATCGGATGGCCCGATTAGAATCTTCCATTTCGAGAAGGCGGTGTCGTGTTTCGTTCGTTGGAAATTCTCTCTCCTTAGTCTTGTTGTGGTGGTGGAGGTGGTTGTGGGATAAGAGTAGCCAGGAGGCGCTCCTCCCATATTTTGGAGGGTTGTTTTCTTTTTGAAGGAGTGACCGTTTGGATTTAGGCGGCTTTTATAAGTGGGAATTGGGAAATCGAACTTCCACCGTTCTTTTTTAGTTGCAAACGTAGTTACACTCACACATTAAAAGAGATTAAAGAGAGAAGAGATGTAAAAAGAGGAACTCGAGATTAAGTACTTGAAAAAAGTTGCATTTATTTTCAAACGGCTTAAGAACAGGAGTAAAAAACTTATTTTAAAACGGAGGAAATATAGACTATAAGTATACTCAATAGCGAAAAATTAGAGTCAAAGTTTGATGAACAATGTTAATTTACTCAATGTAACACTTATTTAGGAAAAGAGGAAGTATATTCAGAAAATATAAACTTATTTATAATGTTTATTTATTTATTGAGAATTTAAGAAGTTATTGATTATAGTAATACTCCCTCCAACCTCTAATAGTCTTCTCATTTCTCACTTTCACGTTTGCTAATTTGCTAATGTACGTTTTGTATCATTAAGATCTTTAATTATGTGCTAGTAAAAATTAGAAAGTTTGATTTTCGTATTGTACTCAATGAGACGAATTAAACAAGACCCCACATGACTATATTTTTTCATTACGTTAGAAAAGAAATTTGAAAGATTTTTTATATATATGAATAGTGTTAAAATTAGATATGAGAAACATATTGGGGGACGGAGGAAGTATATTCATAAACATATAAGTCAAATTGAGGGAAAAAAAAAACAAATTTGAAAAAATATGAATAAAAAAAGGTTGTTGGCCATGATTCGAGAGTGTTTAAAATGCCAGGTAAAGTATTTAAAATGCTCACACAGGTGAGATTCTTCATTCTTGTGAGTTGTGTAAAGTGTAAACTGCCAAGTAGAGAAAGATTGTTTCTTTTTTTTTTCTTTCCGTTTTTATTTGCTTTTCTACCTTAAAAGGAGATTCCCTTGCCTTTTTATTTGACTTCAATTTCCTAATTGCTTTGTAGATTTTCTCTGCCAATTGATTTCTGAAAAAAGATGCAACAATAAATAAAGAAAGCCTTCGTTAGGCTCTAATTTATATAAAGAAAATAAAATACGGGAAATATCGAGTTCAGATATATATATATATATATATATATATATATATATATATATATTTTTTAGAAGAGTGCCAATATCAACCATTGAGGCCATTGAGGGGATGAATTTTCAATCAGCATTGGGGAATTTCTTTGCAAAATGTTTGCACATTTAATTTACATTCACCCAACCACTTAAACAATCGCCACACACTAAATTCGACAACCATTTACATTTCTGACTCAGTCGGAAAGATTCAAAGAAAAGCAAGCTCTAATCTTTAACAAGAACAAACATATTTACAAGCTATAAAATTGTAGAAACTCCGGAATCCACCAGAAAAGAGTAAGAACTCTGAAATATTATTAAAGATGAAAAACTGCCTCCAAATAATGACCTAATAATGTTTAAATACTTAAAACAAAACCTTGATACGAAAATAAGAAAATAATAAAATTCGGAAATAATTAAAATGCTGTTTTCGGGCCCTAAACGAATTCGGATGACTTAAAAAGCCTATCGATCACAGCATAGCGGTGTGTTTGACTCGTTGGCCCGTTTCGCTTCAAAAAAGGTATTATAATAAGCATTCTGACTCCGGAGGTCTGACTACTAGAAATCATTTCAGGCTAATTTGACGAACTTCTTCTTCGAACTTATCCGCTAACCTTCCAAAGTCAATTTGTTACAGAGGGAAAGGTGGTAGCTCAGTGGAGTACCACCCCGGATTCCAAGGCATTGCCCAGGGTTCGAATCCTCATCCCAACAATATGTTGGGGCATTACTTCTGGGTTGTTTAGCCTTGTACTCAGCCTCTGAGCTGGTGTGCTCTACAGGCCAGTAGCCTAGCAGGGGTTGGTATTCGGACCAATTATCTTTCCTAATAAAAAAAAAATTACATTTGTTACGTGTTACGTCCACTAAATTACAACTTTATTACTAAAAAAAAAAAAAGCAATTTTTATAAATTTCTAATTACATGCCGACTACACAAGTTGAAACTTTATAACACAGCATAGAAAATACAAAGACTTTCAGGGGCGGATCTAGAATTTTTGTATTAGGTGGGCCAAATAAGTCCTTAACTAAAAATATTATTTTATCTAAATAATATTTTCCGAATTGCACATATACCAAGGATCAATGGAAAAAAAAGGAGTCAGTGTCAGGAGTATTTATTGTTATGAGAACAATACATAAGAGAGAAGAACAACAAAAGGAAAAAAAAGACTTGAAATAGAAAGAGGAAAATCAAAAAAGCGAGTATTATTTTTCACTATTATATTATCTTAAAAAGCCTATTAAAAGGTGCGTTCTCTTCATATTATTTTTACTTGAACTTAATGGAATTAATTAAAAGCTATTTCAACTAATCTAAGCTTATGAACTTATTGAAATTTATATTATACAATGTGAGAACTTATTAGAATTTATTGGAACCTATTTGAACTTAATAAACATGAAAATATGTTTTGAAGGTGAATATGAAGAGAATACTCCCTAAATTTAAATACTATTTTAATTTACAATATCATAAAACAATTATATAAATGAAATTTGTAGCAAATAAAAATTAAATAAACAACAACATTACAACATCATAAAACAATTATATAGATGAAATTTGTAGCAAATAGAAATTAAATAAACAATAATACTATAGGAATTGTATATTGACGATTTAGTAAAGTTTATAGTTTAGTCTAGTAATTTAAAAGTAAAAGAAAATAGGAAAGACTACAAGCTAAGGAAGTAAAATAGGGGTGACACCTAAAAAGAACATGTTGCAGGCGTGCAATTTAGGAAAATATGCTACACAAGGGCTTCGAACCGCTCACCCGAATTGCATTAAAATCTGGTGAAGGGCAGGCAATCTAAGAGCATCTCCAATGGCAAGCAACAACCCCATGTTGCTTGCCTTGCCATGTCATACTTACAAGCTATGTCATTGTTGAGCTATAATGTTCTCCAATGGCAAGCAACACCCAATGTAGCTTGAAGGGTCCCACTTGCCAATCAACATTTATTATTTTTCAACTCTTTACTTTATATTAACCAAATGATATTACATAAGCTAAATAAATCAAATTGTGGGGATATATTTTTGGCAAATTTATTCTATTAAAATTAAAAAAATATGAAATAACTATTTTTTTTAAAGACATTATTATAATTTTTTTATATAATAATAATAATTGTTGCAACCTGAAAAACGTTACGAACTGAACGAAATTACATAAGTAGTTCAATAATAAAATTAGGTGGACAACGATCAATTTGGGTCTTCGCTTCCAAAACGTGTCCAAATGTGCTCCACCAAATCCGCCTTGAGCTGATGATGCATATTTCTGTCTCGGATTGTTGCATCTGTTGCAAGATATGCTTGGAAGTCTGGAGCATGCCCTTGTTGGATATCACCAACAACTCGTGGAACAAATTCGTTGTCTTGAAAGTGCCTCGAGTATGTGTGTCGTTCGTCTTCAACAATCATATTATGCAAAGTGATACAAGTTTCCATAATGTCATGGATTTTACTTTTATGCCAACATCTCACAGGTCCTTTTACTATCGCGAAACGAGCTTGGAGTACTCCAAATGCTCGCTCGACATCTTTTCTTGCGCTTTCATGCCTTCGCTTGAAACATAAACGCTTGGGATCTTGGGGATGTGGGAAACTTTTGACAAATGCAGCCCACTCAGGATATATGCCATCTGTAAGGTAGTATCCCATGGTATATTGACTACCATTCACAATGAAATCTACCTCTGGAGCGTTTCCTTGTAATTTTTCTTGAAACAAATTCGATCTACTCAATACATTAAGGTCATTGTTTGATCCTGTAACACCAAAATACGCATGCCAGATCCAAAGATCTACAGAAGCAACTGCTTCAAGCATTATTGTTGGATGACCATAATCACTTCTGGTGTATTGCCCTTTCCATGCAGTTGGGCAATTCTTCCAAGGTCAATGCATGCAATCAAGACTTCCGAGCATGCCAGGAAAACCATGATACTCCTCGTGCATCTGAAGCAATCGTTGGACATCAGTATTAGTAGGCCTTCTCAGGTACACCCCTCCAAATGCATCAATAACTGCACGACAAAATCTGAATAAACATTCTATATCCGTGCTCTCACCTATTTTGATGTATTCATCAACAATATCAGCAGAAGTTCCATATGCTAATATGCGAATAGCAGCGGTGCACTTTTGTAATGGGGACAAATCCATTCTTTTTGCAGCATCAAATCTTTGTTGGAAATATTTCGCTTGGATTCCAACAGCATCTACTATACGAAGGAACAATTCCCTTCTCATACGGAACCGTCGACGGAACATGTTATCAAGATAAACCGGTTGGGGTGCGATATAGTCTAAATAAAGACGTTCTGCACCACCTTCACGATCACGAGGAACACAATCTCTCGATGGATTTTGAGACAATTGTTCAAGGAGATACGTTCCCATTTCTTCATCAGTGTCATCCCAAAATTCTTCATCCATCTCTTTCATCCAATCGACATTGGTTGATGAACTAGAATTTTGAGACATTTTTTTTATAATATGATGAGGTTAATAAATGGATGTTGAAGGCTTATAGAAGAGACTACCTAGATGATGTGAGAGTATATGAATATTGAGTTGTGAGGATTCTCAAATGACATTGAACTCAATCTATAGAAGAATTTGCAAACAAACACTTTCTAACGACTAGTTTTGCATTGGTACTTTCCAACGGCTAGTTTAGTCAAGTTACTTTCCAACGGCTAGTTTATTATTGCTACTTTCCAACGGCTAGTTTAGGAAAGGTACTTTTATATATTAAAATTTCTGATACATTACTATGATTACATTACATTAATACGATTACCGGTATTCAAATAGTAGGAAGTACAAAATTAAAACATCCATATGAATATTAAAACAACATAATATGAGCATTTCCCACTTCTCAGAGGCCTCATTAGTTTTCTTCTTATTAGAATAACATAGTAATTACGATAGCCCATGCTTAGCCTTAAGAAATTCACAAACTTGTATATGATTTTGCAAAGTTTTTTCATCCATGTTCGAGGTATCCTTGCAAAGAAGCTCAAACTCTTGAAGTCGAATGCGCTCCTCGAATAAAGATAACTTTTTCATTTGTATATCTTGAAACTTTTCCCACTTCTCAGAGACCTCATCAGTTTTCTTCTTATTCACCTTCCCCTTACCTTTTGCTGCTGCTTTTGCTGCCTTTTGTCTTGGTGGTCGATCATCCATGATTTGTACACTTCTACTAGACTCACTTGCATCTGGATTTGACGATGACGAAGTGGAGGCACCCGCAGCAGAAACTTTTGTTCTCTTTGATGAACCACCATCCTTGTTTACAAACTCTTGCCACTTTGGTTGATCTCGAAGAATTTCCCAAGAATGTGTGTATGGGAACTTTCTCTTTTTGTTACGGCTGCTCCAAAGGTCCTTTGCCAAATTGATAACAAGTGTCTCATTATGACCGCTTGGGTGGCTATCCTTAATTTGTATATAGCACCCATTAAACTTGGAAACATCGGCACTCATTTTGTACCAATGATTAGAAGCCGTCTTAATGTTCACAGACGGACCTTCCTTTCTCCACTCATTGTAGTAATTAACAATTTTTTCCCAAAAATTGTTCATTGATTGGTCAGTTCCCGTGACACCATCAATTGAAATTGTTAACCAACTCTTGCATAAATCTACGTCTTGTACTGAGCTCCACTTGAACTTGTCTGATTTTCCTTGATCTTGAATATTTTCTTGTTGTTCCTCTTCTTCATGAACTTCAGTTTGAGACTCGTTAACCGGTGTTGGAGGTTGTTGATGCATACCAGATGAATCAAGACTTTCCCTTCTTGTATTTTCGTCAGGATAATAAGATGGACGGGGGTAATAGTTCGGCCTAATCGGACGATTGCCTTGTCCAACAGGAGGCGAGTAGTAATAGGCAGGGTGGTAATACATATGAGCATCGGGGGGATATTGTATATTTGGTTCAGACATGTTTTCATGATATTGTGGACGCATGTTTCTTACATGATAATTGTGGGGAGTTGGGCGAATTGGAGAAACTTGGGAACTTGACAAATTTTGGGTTGGAATTTGATAATTTTGATTTTCTAAGTTTGGAGAATTTTCTAGGTAGGAATAATATTGACTATATTGATCTTGGGAATTATCCATTGTAAGAAAATACTTGAAAGAAGTTGTTGGTAATTTTATTGGGCAATATGAGAAGTGTGGTAACTAAAAAAATTACTGCTATTTATAGACAGTTTTTAAGCCAAAAAATTATAAATCTTCAATTTTTGAATATTTTTTTTAAAAAAATAGACGTTGGAAGCAACAGCTATATTTTCACAAACTTGTATTTGTTGAACAGGAATTTGATGGAAGCTATACATGAAATTGGAGAGTGAAAAGTATGTAGGGCCCACATACTTTTTGCCCAAATATTGCAAAGTACCCAAGTGAGTTTCACGCATGATTGCCATTCATGCGTGTAGATCACCCACAAACTTTTCTCTTTCTCCAAGTTTTCTTCCTTTTTGCTTCAGCTATATCGCTGAAACAAGCGACTAGCTTAAACCAAGCTAATGCTTTCCATGCACTCCAATGGTCTAGCGTATAGCTCAATTTTCAGAAATTCTCAAGCGACATCAGATTTTGGACCGTTGGAGATGCTCTAAGCTACTGAAGTTGTCTACTAGAATACTGAGAATTTAATACTTATTTTCATTTTCTGTGATGAGGCGGGTCAAGGCCCGGGTAGGCCCCCCTTGGATCCGCCCCTGAAGACTTTGGTCACATATTTTTAGTTATCAATTGAAACTTATTTGAGTTTAAAAATAAGTACTTTTATATAAAAGTTAATACTTCATCCGTTCTTTAATAATTGCAATATGTAGGGGTTGCATATTTTTTAAGGAGATGCGAGACATAGAGAGAGATGAAAAAAGGGACCCATGTGATAAGGAGAGAGATAGAGATATAACATAGTCAAAATTATTAATGTTGCAATTAATATGAAACTTCCAAATAAAGTAGATGTTGCTATAATAAAAAGACGGAGGAAGTATTACAATTTAGTATATATGGCCGAAAATAATTTGGACCAGAGCGCAAGAAACAATGTGAAAAAACTGGGTTTGAAGGAGCATGTAGCACTTGATTGAAGAGAATGGAGGCAGAGGATATATGTGGACGACCATATCGAACATAAAATCTTGACTCGTGCTTCCAATCCCTTTCAAACGAGATCACGAATCTAACATTGTTGTATATGGCAAAGTAGATGCTTATTGAGAGAAACCTAAACCCAACCTGATTCGAATCTCAACAACCCGATTTGACCTTTTGTCACATTTTTCAATTACTTCCTCCGTATCACAATATTAGCAACACGTTCTCTTTCGGGATGTTCCAAAATATTTGCAACACTTTTTTTCTTTCCTTATTTAGTAAGTTTAGGGGGTAAAAAGACAACATTACCCTTACTTAAAAATTAAAAAATGATTTGTGGCCCCTAATTAAATCCCTAAACACACTACCCCAATTTCATGATTCCCACCATAATTCATTAAACCCAACCACTTTTCAGATTCAAACCCACCCAAATTAAAAACACCCTCAAAATTAAATCAACCCAATTTCCCACATTTCTCGATCTTTCAACTCTCTCTCTCTCCTCTTCTCTCCTCCCTGTTCTTGAACCCTAACACATAAACCATAGAATTTGCGAGCCAAACTCAGATCTCCTTCTCTCATCTTCATCCTTAAACACCGAATTGATATTATGGCTGAAAAGTTCATCCCCAATTTGAGTCCCTTGACTGATGCGTTGTTTGAGACTGATGACGATGGTGAAACGTTGTTAATCAAGCACATCTGCGACTCCTTCGAGCGTAGATCTCCTTGGCCTCGTCGTTTTTATGAATATGGGGGTGTGGAGCATCATATGGGTCCTAGTGCAAAGAAGGCGTTTGAATCTGCGTTGGATGAGCAGTTGGGGGAGATGGAAGGGTTTCAATTGGGGGAGGCGAGGCCCAAATTACCACCGAAATTGGTCGTGGAAAACGTGAAAGAGGATAGTGACTGTCATATCTTGAAGGATTTTACTTTTAACGATGACTCGTCATTTGAGGGTGAGATGGAGATTATTGCTAGCGACAGTGAGGAGGAGGAACAATAAAAATTAGGGTTTTTGGAGATGATGGTGAAGTTAGAAAAAATTGCTGAGGATGAAGTGATGCATGATGTGGTGGAGGAGAAGAAATAGGGAAGTTCTTCTGTCCGTAGGCCCTATATGCTGAGGTCTTGCAGTGAGATATGCAAGTTAAAAAAGGGGGATGAGAATGAGGGTAAAAGGAAAGGGCTGGTTGGGGATGGTGGGAAAAGGGTTGTGGTGTTTGCTTTGCCAGCAATCCAGCCAGTGATCAAAAGAGGTAGAGGGAATTGGAAACTTACTTTAGCTGATTTGCCCGAAGAAGAAATGGAGTGGAGAGCCACTCCACTCCCTCCTGTGAAATATAGTGAGGCCAGGAAGAATAGGGTTGGCCCATGGACTGGAATTGATGAGGATGAATGGGATCCTGATTTGTTGCAATTCATGAAGGGACATGTCCCTACATTCAGGTTACAGTATATGTGATTGAGTCCCACATCTGCCCACAGCATAATTTGTTGCAACTCTTTTGTTGCTTGCAATCCTAATTTTTGTGGCTTATTTGTGATGAGTCCCTGAACTTTGTGCCTTACTTTTTTGATTGAGCCATATTAGTATGCTGAGGTTGTTGCCTAATGATGTTAAAGGTTGATTATTGACTGTCCCTTATTTTTGTGGCCCAATTGTGATGAGTCCCTCAATTGTGGGTTGAGGTTGATTGAGCCATGTTAGTATGCTGAGGTTGTTGGCTAATGATGTTAAAGGTTGATTATTGACTGTCCCTTATTTATGTGGCCCAATTGTGATGAGTCCCTCAATTGTGTGTTGAGGTTGATTGACCCATGTTAGTATGATGAGGTTGTTGGCTAATGATGTTAATGGTTTGATTTTTTACTGTCCCTAATGCATGCACTAGTTTAAAGTCCCTTATAGCCACCCAATCCGTATGATGAAGGGACTCAAAACTCTGAAACAAGGTTTGATTTGCTCCAGAGTTGACTATGTTGAGGTAACAAACCTTGTATTCCATGAGTTAAATTAAGATACCCCTAATGGATTATTAGAGGTCAAATGATGAGCTATGTTAGCTAATTATACATTGGCTAATTTTATATGGTTGTGTGAAGTGCATTCAATGATCCATGATGTGAATTTGGTTTGCCACCTGCCTTATTAGATGTTTAGAGTTGTAGTGATGAGTCCCCTGTTCACCATTCAATCCAAATGATGAAGGGACTCATTTACTCTCAAAATAAGGTTTGATTTGCTCCAGAGTTAACTCTGTTGAGGTAACAATAAAATCACCATATCCCTGATGGATTAATGTAGGAACAAACTTGACCATACTTTTTTTCATACAACACAAACTGAAAATTAAATTCATTGCATAAACTTGACTGCATCTTCAAACCTAAGTTGATATGCATACCTGTAATCTATATAAGAGAGCCAACACTTACCTAACTTTAGATGCATACTAATTAACAACACAAAAGTTGGTATTCATCTACCTAAACCATTTAAAAACACATAAAGTTGTTGTCCATCCTATTTCAACTTACACAAAAAAATGCATATCAATTTTGACACTAAGAATAAGGTTTGTGCAACAGTCAACCTTGTAATGTAGTAGTGAAAACAAAAACTTACATCTACCTTCTTCTTCCGTGCATCACACCCCCTCACACAAACCCACTAGTCTGCATCCACTTCAAAAAAACTCCATTGGATCATCTTCAACCAATTTGAACTTGTCATCCAAGTAGTTCACAACATCATCAATAAGTTCCTGATCCACTGTCACATTCTTTGGTAGCAGCCCCAACCTTTCTAATTTGAACTTCCCATGGTGAGGGTTCTTGTAGTTGTTTCTCCCTTTCACTTTTAAAATTTCAACCATTCAGTATTGTAGTTGTAACCACGTGAACTTTAACAGCTCAGGATCAAAGAACTCATATGATGCTTGCAATTTTTCAATCAACTCATCAATGTTCTTAGAAAATGACCTATACTGCAATGCTTGTATGGCATTCAAGAAACCTAGGTCTAAAATGTTTAGATCAGGGGACTGGGGGGCTGACATACATGTTTGATGTTGAACCCATTCCTTGTGGCTGCTTCCATGAAAGCTGGATCAGTTGGACTAATGTGTGGCCTTGCATTATCTTATTGGATGATGATTTTTTTGAGAGATGAGCAAGCCATTTCCTCATAATTGCTGGTATGACTTGGTTGATAATCACATCCCTGATGACCACTTAGGTTATTCTCTCTATTGGTTTGGTCTCAATAGTGCCTGCAACTCTTTTTTGCTTGTTTTTTTTGCTACAACCCTTTCCACAAAAGGGTAGATGGCAAATTTGTCATCATGGATCATCACATCTTGTTTGTCATACAATGGCCTTGAATTGACTGCCATAAACATAGCCTTGATCTTGAACCTCTTTGACTGTGTGCATTTGTATGGGTCATCTTCCTTGGCCAGTAAGTAGAACCTTCTCATGTCTGGGTTTAAATAAAACCATTTTTCATCAATGTGAATGACATTCTCCATGGGTTCAAACACTGCTGGTTCAGTTGCAGTGGCTGGTATGATGTGGGAAAGAACCCACTTCATCCTTGCAAGCTTATGTGCCTCTATGAGGGCTGGATGGTTGCTGGCAGTGTAAGATCTAAGCTTTCCCTTCTTAAGTAGCCTGAATATAGTGGTGTGTGGAATCTTAAGGTATCCTGCAAATGCCCTCACAGTTGACCTGTAGCTTAGGGGACATGACTGAATCCACTCCTCAACATAATTTATGGTCTTTCTTCCATAATTGCTTTTTCTCTTTGAGGTCATATCAAGTGGAACACCTTGTGCCTTACATTTTTGTGCAAGTTTTCAAATTCTGTGGAGAGTGGTTCTATAGATACCAAATTCTCTTGAAAGTTTTCTTTGTGTTCCCCAAGGTAACTTATCACCATTCTGTAGTTGAAGGAGCTTCTCCACTAAGGCTCCGTTTGGTAGAGCGTAAACACTTTCAACTGAAAATGAGTTTACAAGGAAAACCTTTTACATAGGAAAACTCAATTTCATAAGCATTTTTCTTTGTATGGTTGCATGGTGAATGGTTTTCCACTATAAGAATTTTCCATTGTTTGGTTTAATGGAAAATCAGTTTCAACTATTATTCTAGTTGCTACCTCTTGAGTGTTAGTTATTGTTCTTTTATTACTTTTTCTTATAAACTCTTACATAAATATATATCTATTGGCTTCCTTAAATTATTATGGGAAGATGAATATAGCATTTTTGCTAGAAAAAAAGTCATTCTTATAACATTTTTGCTAGAAAGATTATTATTGGCTTCCTTAAAATTTTTGAGCAAACTAATTTAACATTTTTGCTAGAAAAAAAAAAATCATTCTTATAACATTCCCAAAGTTTCTAACATGTCATAGCATAATACTATTGAGACTATTAGGCATAACAATAGTCCACATCAAAACCTTCAAAATAGTAGATAGTTCACAACACAAAGTTAACTACTAAAAAAATTAGAGTAGAGTCTTGACATATTTTTGGAGCCAAAGCTTGCGAAGAGATTCACTTTTGGTCAAGAAAGCTTTAGCAAGCATCTCACGCTCAACCAAGTGGTCAAAAGCAGCAACGCGGATAGCTTCTTCAAAGTCATCCATCTTCATGATTTCCTCGTAAAGTTTCCCCACATCAAGTTGGTTGTCCGAAAATTTTTTCAGAGCACTAACAACTTCACCTAGTTGAGTAGAGATATGTTGCAAATCACCCCCTTCGTCTTCAACTCGAGGCCTCTTCCTATGAGATCTGGGCTCAAAAGAAGTTCCACTGTCTGACTTGGTAGACTCAATTTCAGTACTACTAGGCTGCCCACTTGAAGTATTTTGAATGTCGCCGAATGTCTTTGAGAAATTAACTCGTGCCATGTCTTTACCCGCCACTATTGCTATCTCCTCATACATATCAATTTTCTTGTTCAAATATTTCTCATGAGATGGATATTGCTGTTAAATGAGGAAGAAAATTAACAAATTTCAGATTGCCACATATAATAACTATAGCATTTCACATGACTATAAAGAGATGGTGTAACTAGATTTATCATGACTATAACAAAAATTTGTATATATGGGTCTTTCGGGTCAAGTCATACCCAAAAATACCCAAAAAACGGCTAAACCATTCAAGATATATCATATTTTCAAGTCGAAAACCTTAGTTGAACAGCAGCATGAACTCAAGCCGGGTTGGCCCAGATTTTAAAAGCTTAATTTATGCCATATCATCCCAACAAATTCATAGTTGCAAATCGTATATGGTTAGCCTGTATTCTTTATTTGTTGGGATGATATGGCATAAATGAAGTAATCTAAGAAGGGAGAATGAGAAAATTGTTAGCTACTGAATTTGTTGACATATAAATGAGAATCATATGCTTCATCTGATTAGCCCTTGATGCAACTTTTACCTGAAAGACCCCAAAAATTATCCAAAAATTCTGTCCATATACTAATAACTAATACCAAACCTGAAACATATTTCTTACTTGAATTCAATGCTAGCATATTGCATTAGCACATTGTAAATTTTAAATCGTATAATTTAAGAATATGTCAAAAAACTGATCATATATCAGATAAAGCATATGATTCTTCTTATTTGATTTAAGAATTTCCCCTCAATTGATAGCACGAGAAACAAATTGAGATCAACTGAAAAGCCACCAGTCAAAAATATACCACAAATTTAACAGCAGAGGAGCAGTTATTAAAGAGATGGTGTAACTAGATTTATCATGACTATAACAAAAGAAGAATAAAAAGACTAAGCAAATATGAGTATACAACTATGTTCAAGAAACTTCGAAAGGGGATGAGTGAATGACTGAGCTGATACTTCTACGCTAACAAGATGTGAAAATGGGCCAACAGAAGTTTGATTCCAATTGATTGAACATAAGACAAGATTGTAAAGGAGAGAGACAAAACAAAAACATACCTGAACATAAGCAACATATGTTTTAGGAGATGCAGTTACCATCTTGATATTATCATCCCAACCAAACCCGGAGTTTCCCCGAACTTGTGATATAATTCCCCAAGCAGTTCTCAATGTCCTCATGTGATTCTCAACGTGGTCAGCATTGCAAGTAGTCTGAAATTTTTCTGAAATTAACTTCGCAGCAGCTACAAAAGAACTAGTTCTGAAAGTGTTATTTGGTCGGTTTCCTCTTTTCACTTCTTCCGCAAGAAATCCCAATAATTCCTTGAACATTTGCTTCGACCAACGGAAATTAGTTTTCTTCTCTTCTTTCACCACCTGATAACATTATCAACATCGTCCATAAGTTAGTAAGAAAATAACACATAAAGTTGGAACAAATGTACTTGATTAAACAAAGTTATAAAGTTGATGTACCACCTCATTTAACAACTTTACTTGATTAATACCACCTAATTGCTTCATAAGACAAAAAGAGGAATAATAAAAATAAGGCAAAACAAGTATTGCCATTTCTGCATTCAAGATTCCAATAGTAGCATATACAAATGAAGAAGCAGGGAATCATCTAATTAGAAAATACGAACATCAACAAGTTCAACACCAAAATAACCATCTAATTTCCCGTTTTCATAAACGTTCAACATCCAAAAAACTAATTTAGAGCTCAAAGCACCAAGGTGACAAAAAGAAACATTTATACATGTACTACAATGAGAAACTTCATGAAATTCGACGCTTTTTATACGAATCCCACATGGCTAAAGCTATGGCATCTCGCTTTTTCGCACATTCTTTGTTTTCTTCACGCACTTCCCTTCGAGTAAGTGATGGTCTGATGTCTTGTGAATCAATATCTAAGTTTGCAGCAATCTTTAAGTCCGCCTCTCTTGCAATTGAGTCATTTCGATCAACCCCCCTAAGGTAATTATGTATCACACAGCAAGCAAGAACCACATCCACTTGGGTTGTAAATGACCAAATTGGCTCAGCATCTAAGACACGAAATCGCTTCTTTAGAACTCCAAACGCCCTCTCTATACACATTCTTAGTGAAGAGTGCCGAAGATTGAATAACTCTTGTTCATTTTCGGGAGGGTTGTTGGTATACTCTTTCAAATGATAACGCACTCGCCTATATGGAGGCATAAATCCTTTACGATCACCATACCCTGCGTCGGCAAGATAATACTTCCCTACATTGACAAATCATCACCAATTTTCCAATCAATTTAAGTGCACTACACCATAATTAGCAACAAAAGAAAAACGTTAAAAAATTACCTTCGGGAACCTTAAAACCCCTTTTAAGTGCATCACTTAAAACCCTTGAATCATGGGCAGAACCCTCCCAACCAGCAAGCACAAAAGTGAATTTCAGGTCATAATCAGCTGCTGCTAGTACATTCTGTGTAGTCTTATCCTTTCTTCCACGAAATCGATCTTGCATCTCAATAGGAACAGATGCACGTACATGGGTCCCATCTATAGCTCCTATAAAATCTTCAAACCAAGGGAAAAACCTCGAATTGTTCTGAATTTCAGGTTGGACACAAGCTTCTGGTGGTTTTATAACATATGGGTACAAGCGAAGGATTACTTGGAGCACAATATGGAAGTAGTAATGTATAGTCCAAGTAGATCGAAAGAATCTTCCCTCGGCTGCCCGAAATCTTACATTATGACCCAACAAGTATAAAAATACTAATACTTGCTCCTTAACACTCATTTGCTTACTTTCCGACAAAAGTCCCCTTTCAACTAAAATATTACACAAGCCAAAAAAAGCACCAGGCGTCATACGAATCTGCCCAAGACAATGAGAGTCACCACAATATAAAACACTATTGATATTCGCCTCCCTCAAACTATCCCGGTTTACATAAGGTTGTCTAACTATTTTAGGTCTTTTACTCCTAGACTTATCTACTTCAATTAAAGCAAGGACGGAAGCAATAATGGCAGCAACTGCACCTATAATCATGCCTTTATGGATCATCTACAAACATTAACAAATCAAGAATTTTAGTTCCTTAATATAGAAGACACATAACAAATAATAAAAGAGCAAAGAATAGTATTACCTGCGACTTTTGAACATCATTCGACTCCATAATAGCTCAAAAAAATGCAACAACCTGAATTATGAAGTAAACACCTCATCATGATCATTTCTCAAAAAAAAACCCAAAATCCTAAAGATGTTACGAAAATAATCTAAATCACACCCACAGAACAAGCAATGGTGATGAATGAAAATGAAAATTTAAGAAGAAAAACGCATATTTGAGACCAGAGTGCATATTAATAACAAGATTTTTCTTACAAAATTACACACAGAACTGTTACCATTATATCATCTATGACTAACAATAATAAATGAGAAGAGTGAAAAAAAATTCCAAACAATGACACGAGTAAGATGTTTTCTCAATCTTGCAGGTCAGGCTCCAGCTTGAAGCATTTTTCACCTTTGTTTTATTCAGAGTAGCAAAATTTGGTAGTTCAATGCAATATCAAGAAGTTGCACTTGAAGGTATCATCAATCTCTGCAGACAACCCACATTTCTAATCGAGACATACGTAAATTATGACTGTGCTTTCACATGCCGCAACATGTTCGAGGAAATGGGTAAGCTGCTCTGCAAACTGGCATTTCCTATGTCTAGCCCTTTAACACAAATAGCAACAATTCATGTTTATGAATCACAATAAAAAGTCAAATTCGCATATATACAAGCAGAGAGCCGCAATCTTGAGAGAAATCTCATGAAAAAATTTAGATTCAAACTCAATCATCATACTAAAATCAAGCAATTGAAATCAATTTCATGTTTCTCCAATAAAAATAATTAAAAAAAAACAAAGATCGAATACCAAAACAAATAAATCTTACTCGAATTAACCATATGCAGATCGAGTCTTCTCCAATGAAGGATCCACCATGTCTGATGAAAAACGAAAAACAATCAAAGAAAACAAATAAATCTCAAAAAATTAAAGATGATAAAAAGAAATTGAGAAAATAGGATCAAATCTAACGCTATTACCTTAAAAAAAAAATCAACCGAAATTTGTAAAAATTAAACATCGAAGAGAATGTCAAATAAAACCCTTAATTTTGTACCAAAACAATCATAAAATCGATCGAAATTGTAGCAAAACAATCCTAAAATCATTCGAATTTCCAGGAAAAAACCCTAAAATTAATATAATTTCCAGCAAAAAAACCCTAAAATCAATCGAATTTTCGGCAAAAAAAAACCTAAAATTAATCGAATTTGCACAATAATAGATTAACATTGAAGAGAATATAGATTAGAACAACGAGTTTTACCGGATTTCCGCGAGATTGAGAAGATGAGCTGAGAGAAGATTGTAGCGTGAAGATGAGTTGAGTAGCGTGTTTTAGGTTTGAGAGAGAGAGGAAGGAAAACGTGGTTTCCTTTCAGATTTTAGGGAAAATGTTTTCAGTTGGGTTGAAAACAACTTTTCAGCCCAAGTTTTACATTTTATTGTCCGGCCCATACTAAACAATGTAAAATAGGGAAAACCATTTTCCTAGAAAACATTTTCAGGCCTACCAAACAGAGCCTAAGTGTCTTTTCTTCCTTGGAGTTAATTTTTCTTTCAATGTTGGGCCACTAACTGTTATCTCTGTTGTTTCTTGTGTTGCATGTTGTTGCATGTCTGCTGCCACATCATCTGAATCAGAGGTCTCATCAAGCAAAGCATGTCATCCCTCCTCTAACAACTGATCAACACTGAAGAACCCATCATCTTGCTGATTCTACATTTTGCCCCAAGCAAATCTGGAAATGAAGAAGATGATTTTTTGCTTTTTTTTTGCTGATTTGGGGATGGTAATGAACAAATTAGTGTTGTGTAATTATGTAGGTTAAATTTTTGGTCTATAAACTCATCTTAATTGTTGGTGAACATTAATGGCTGCCTCTTTGGGTTGGTCCTTATATAGTACAGTTAACTTAATGACAAAGTGTATGTTATGGTGGAACTAACTTTATTTTTGGAGGTAAAATTTTCCTCCATAATTTTTTGGCCAGTTGTGCAATTTCAGTATTTTTATGTTTTGGAGGCAAAATTTCCCTCCTGTACTTTTTCCCACACAGCTTCTACGCTTTTTTGGGGGACAATTGAACTTTTGGGTTGGAGTTTTGGAGGGAAATCATCCCTCTCACCACCAACAGTACTGACCCACCAACAAAAAAAGAGGGGCACGTGGGTCAGGTACTTTATTTTTCCCCTTAAAATTTTGGTGGTCCCAAAAGTCTCCCTCCAACTCCACCATTACTTTAGGTCCCCACCACTTAATTAATTCTCTCCCCAACACTTTAATCACCGCTTAAGAAAAATTGTCTCGGAGTCCGCAATTTGAAAAGTGTTGCAAATATTGTGATACGGAGGAAGTATATAAAGTTTTGGACTAATTTTGACATTTTTTTTATTCCAACCCGAGATCTACGTGTAACCAATCCCAAACTCGATCCATCAATTTGAATTGTCAACCATCGATGAGAGGCAAGCGTATATGGGTCACATAAACTTTTAAAACTACCACCTCACCACTATCCATGGTGAGGTATAACTTTTGAT